>JAPDVU010000002.1:150426819-151626819 GCA_026230045.1 Corynorhinus townsendii | reverse complement strand
ATCATTGATATTTCTTTCTCTCCCTCTCCCTTCCTCTCTAATAAAAAATATATTTTAAAAAAAAGGGAATCACATGATATTGGGAGTATTTATGATCTTGCTCCCTGCCATGTGTTATCATTTTATCTCAAATTAACTCATAAAAATTTTCTTTAAAAATTACAGGATTTTGATATTTAATAATAGCTTATAAACCAATAAGAAAAATTTAGTATCCCACTGTGAAAAAAAGGTAAAGGACATAATCTAGCAAATTTCAAAAAAAGAACTTAAAGTAGTAGAGAATATATTAAAAATATTTACTAAGGTAGAAATGAAATCAAAATTTTCAAATAAAGTACCATTTTAAACAAGAAATTTGACAACTATTCAAAAGTAATAATAATTTCATTATTATACTGTCCAGTGTTAGAACACAGAGAAATGGCTGAAGGTAGAAGTATAAATGAGTATAACATTTATTGAAAGCACTGTGTACTTACAGTTTTATATATCCTTGGACTTAGTTATTCTACTTACGATGTTTTTTAAAGATATATTAATTTCAGCACTATTTATAATAGCAAAAAGTGAAAACAATCTTCCAACATTAAAACATTGGATAAATTATAATAAAATTGCAAAAATTGTATTAAAGAAAACTAATGACATGGAAACATTTGTATGTGACATGCAAATCAAAAAGAGTATGTATATTATGATTCCATCTATACATGTATATCTGGGAAGACAAACACTGGATTTTGTTGTTTATATATACTTTATCATTTTCTCCTGAATATGAACAAAATAAGCTGTCATTTTAAGAACAAAAATGATTAATTGTGTCAAATTAAAGATAAAAACAAAATTTTCCATTGGATTAGGCACTAAAACAGCTATTTGTGAAAACAATTTCTAAGAAGTAGCAAGAAGAAAAAGTCACATTATAGTGGGCTGAGAAGTAAATAGTAGTAAAAAAGCAGTGAGACTATACTATTTGTTAAATATATTTTATTGATTTTTTACAGAGGGGAAGGGAAAGGGATAGAGAGTTAGAAACATTGATGAGAGAGAAACATCGATCAGCTGCCTCTTGCACACTCCCTACTGGGTATGTGCCCGCAACCAAGGTACATGCCCTTGACCAGAATGGAACCTGGGACTCTTGAGTCCGCAGGCGGACGCTCTATCCACTGAACCAGACCAGTTAGGGCAGACTGTACTATTTTTCAAGTTTCCAAAAAAAAAAAAAAATCAAGAAAGAAATAGGCCACATATACATTAGAGAAAGTATAAAAAATGGAAGGAATTAAAGATGGCGGGGTAGGTAAACACCTAAACTGCTGCCTCCCGCAACAATTTCAAAAATACAACTAAAAGAAAAAATGTCTATCACCCAGAACCACGGGAAAGCTGGCTGAGTGGAAGTTCTACAACTAGAAGGAAAGAGAAAAGAGCATTGAGACGTGCACGAGCGCTGAAAAGCTGAGGTACGGAGGCGCATGATCCGGGCTGGCAGCGGGCGTTGCTTTTTTCAACCCAAAGGGAGACAAGCCCCCGGTTACTCTGAAATACAGTTTCTGGGGAGACGTGGGGGACCCAAACTCCTACGGGGAGAAGCTGGACTGTCTGCCAGTGAGGGTGGCTTGCTTGCAGAGCTGCGCGCAGGAATAATTGTTTACGGCACTGGGGCATGGGACTGCCGACAGGGACTCAGAGCCGGCTAACTAGCAGCCATTGCTGTTTGCCACTCCCTAGCCTAGTGACGCCCTGAGACCCGCCCTGCACAACCTACAAACCCACCCAAGCTCCAAGCAGCGGCTTTTGCATAAGAAAGCCCTGCCCTATCGCAGCTTAACCTAGCAAACTTGCAGCCTGGGTCAGACAGCTACAAAACCTCCAAACCCCAAGCAAAGAGGAGAAAACTGTAGCTCTCACTGTAGCTCCTGCTGAGTGGCCTCAGACAGTAGCTGACCTGCACCCCATTGGAGATCCAGAAGCCAGTGTACCTAGTGGTCAGTGTGAGACACCAGATTTCAACTCCTCACATCCATAAGTGACACATTCAAGAGGCAGACTCAGTGAGCACCAAAGCCCCACTGAAACAAGCTCTGCCCCATAAGCGTGTCTTCAGCGCAGCAGTTCTTCCATTATAGACACAGCGAGTGCTCATAGCTAATTGGTCTGGAGGTCAATTCCTCCCAGTGTACCAACAGCAATTAAGGCTTAACTACACCAAGACTTTGCACTCAGCCCACAAAGGGGTGTACCAAGAGCATCCACCTCATGTGATTGAGGAGGCTGAGCTACTGCCCCCTATAGATCACCTACCACACAAAGCTACTCCATCAACACAGGGAAGCAGCCAAAATGTGGAGACAAAGAAACATGTCACGAATGAAAGAAACGGAGGAAAGCAAAGTACTGGATGACATAGAGTTCAGAACCACATTTATAAGGTTACTCAAGAATCTTCTTAAAACCGCTGAGAAACTTGATGAGACCTTTAAGGATCTTAATGAGAATGCCAAAAAAATGGAAAAGGATCAGTCAGAAATGAAGCATACACTGTCTGAAATAAAGAATATACAGAAACTCAACTGTAGATCAACGTACCCCAAGAATCAAACCAAAGATCTGAAATATGTGGAAACAAAAAACACCCAACCAGAAAAACAAAAAGAAAAAAGAATCCAAAAATATGAAGATAGTGTAAGGAGCCTCTGGGACAACTTTAAGCGTACCAACATCCGAATTTTTGGGGTGCCAGAAGAAGGGAGAGAGCAAAATATTGAAAACCTACTAGAAGAAATAATGACAGAAAACTTTCTCTACCTGGTGAAAGAAATAGACTTACAAGTTCAGGAAGCACACAGAACCCCATACAAGAGGAATCCAAAGAGGACCACACCAAGACACATCATAATTAAAATGCCAAGGGCAAAAGACAAAGAGAGAATATTAAAAGCAGCAAGAGAAAAACAGTTAATTACCTACAAGGGAGTACCTATACGACTGTCAGCTGATTTCTCAACAGAAACTATGCAGGCCAGAAGGGAGTGGCAAGAAATATTCAAAGTGATGAACAGCAAGAACCTACAACCAAGATTACTCTACCCAGCAAAGCTATCATTCAGAGTTGAAGGTCAGATAAAGAGCTTCACAGACAAGAAAAAGCTAAAGGAGTTCATCACCACCAAACCAGGATTACATGAAATGCTGAAGGGTATACTTTAAGAAGAGGAAGAAGAAGAAAAAGGTAAAGATAAAAATTATGAACAACAAAATGACATCAAATACATACCTACCAACAAGTGAATCTAAAAATCAAGTGAATAAAAAATCTGAAGAACAGAATGGACTGGTGAATATAATAGAATCAGGAACATAGAAAGGGAGTGGACTGACGATTCTCAGGGGAAGCAGGTGTGAGGGGTGCGGGAAGAGACTGGACAAAAATCTTACTCCTATGGATGAAGACAGTGGCGGGGGGTAAGGGCATGGGGTGGGGTGGGGAATCAGGTGGAGGGGAGCTATGGGGGGAAAAAAAAGGGGAACACCTGTAATAATCTGAATAATAAAGATTTTTTTAAGAAAAAAAAAAGAAAGTATAAAAAATGCATATAATTATTTTCATGTCCGTAAACTCCAGTAACCATAAGATTATCCTCAAGGACAGGGTCTATATGTTTTCACTTTGTATCTTTCATTAGTGCTTATCTTTCCACAATGTTAGGCACACAGAATTGGGGGAGGTGGATGGTAATCATCTAACCAATTATTTTTATTCCCCACCATACTTTGTTATAAAATTGAATTCAACTGGTTACAACAACCATAACATATTATTAGCCAAATTATTACAAGGTATTTGAAAGGCATAAAACTAAGACTTTTAGATACTAGTAAACAATAGACTTGTACCAAAAATGCTGAATTAAAAAGAATCATCCAAATTTTATGGCTTTAATTCTGCCTTCCCTATGAAATTTAATCATTACCTTCTACAACATACTTTCCTATTTAATTGGCTAGGTGATGAACAAACAAAAAAAAAAACCCTCACTTTTTTCTAAGATTAAAATGTCTAACTATTTCACTAGTTATGAAAAATATTATAAACTAAAATTCTAACTCACATCCTCAGCATTTGGAATTGTTGCAGACACAGCTACAAATCTCATTGGAATAATAGTGCTGGTATTTTCTAAAGTATGAGATAAAGACTGCACAGTTTTCATTCTGCTGACTACAACTTCAAGAGTTGGTCCACGAATTTCATCTTTTACAACATGTACCTAAGAAAGAAATCAAGGAAAAAATCATTAGCAACAAAAATAGAAATCTAACCAATTAAAATGTGAAAGAATATTAACACTCTTCTTTAAGAAATTAAGCATTTTCCAATTGAAGGGATAAAACAAACATATAGTTCGGTTGAAATACCTTGCTTCTGTCTATTCATTCTAGTCATCTTTTTATGTTTATCTCTGAAAATGAATAATGTATTCACTACCTCATCAATGAGAAACAGTCGAACCAGTTGGACCAAAGAGTTGTCTCTCCATTTTCTAGTCATGCTATCCCATTTCTCCTAGAGAAAAGATGCAAGTGGTTTAATGTAAGGGATTATAATGAATGTTATTAAGATATATCAATAAAATTTTTAACCTAACATGTGACAAATAATTGGTAGTGTTTTAGTTAACATCTTATAAGTATCCTGAAAAATATTTTTAAAGTTTGTAAGGATTATGACAGTCATACAAGTATTTAAAAAATGGACCCCATTTATTTTTAAGTTTAACCAGAATACTCAAAATTATAGTCTAATTACCTCTTTTAAGCTCTAGCAAAAACATAATACTTGGATAGAAGTATGATTACAAATTATCTACAATAACAAATTGCCTATTCATATCTTTTGTCTGTTTTTCCTATTTGGTTGGTTGTCTTCTGCTTATTAATTTGTAAATATCCCTTATATACCCTGAATACTATTACCTTTTGTTTGTTTTTATAATGCAAATATATTTATTTTTCTACTTTGTATTTTTCTTTTAACTTTTTTCTTGATGAATATAAATAGATATTTTCTAATAAACCAAGGAAATAATAAAGTATAAATAACACCTACTGGAGTTGTCATAATAATATGGGCATGCTGAATCTCAAATAGGTCATCCATTAGTGTATCACCAGTGAGTTCTTTACAATTCAATCCTATTGGTCCAAACTTTTCTTTCCAGTCATCAAAACGCTGACTACACAGGGCTTTTATTGGTGCCACTATAACAATATAAGGTATTTATTTTGAATGTCAGTAAAATTTTAAAATTTTCACAAAAAATGTTGGTTAATAAAGTTACGATAAAAATAACATATCTAGGTGCTACCTAATACTTATAAATTAAAAGTTAACAATAGAAGCAAATCATTTAGCATTCTAAACATAATCACCAAACAAAACTAAAAATAGAAAAAGAAGTGACTGCTTATGAAATTGTAACTAAGAGTAAAGAGAGGTAGGATAAGAGATTATTGTTTTTCATTATAAATCCCTTTGGTAATAATTTGTTTTTTTAACCATGTGCATAAATTACTTTGTTGAAAAATTTATAATATATATATATATATATATATATACACACACACACACACACACTTAAGAAAAAAGAGTTCATGTGGAAATTTCTAGAATTACAAAATGTTTAATTTTATTTGTTCATCTTGCCTGTCTTTTTAAAAATAAACATGTAGCCCGGCTGCAGTGATTCAGTGGTTGAGTGTCACTGACCCATGAACCAGGAGGTCACACTTCAATTCCCAGTCTGGGCACATGCCGGGGTTGCAGGGTAATTCCTTAGTAGGGGGTGTGCAAGAGGCAGTCTATCAATGATTCTCTCTCCCTCTCACTTCCCCTCTGAAATAATAAACCATATATTTAAAAAATAAACTTGTAAAAGCCAGATTCTCAATTTAAATATTACTTTGTATGTGTAACTGAGAAAATGTATTTTGAATTTAATGTAACAGATGACAGAAAATGTGGTATGTTTTTATGAAAAAGTATGGAAAACCAAATACTAAGGCCTATGGGTTGAATTTGAATTGATTTCTTACTTTATCCTCACTGGTTTTTCATTATTATAATTATTACTCTTAAATTTATAAATACTTACTGTAAACAATTTTAATGTTTGACCATGGCAATGGTACTTCCATTAACAATCTTGTTATTGCAAGTTCAAACACTACAGTTTTCCCAGAACCAGTTGGAGCACAAATCACAAAATTCCTATCTGTGTAAAGAAGCTAAAATATAAAATTTGATCAATCATGGGATATATAGAATTTTTCACTCCCATTCTTAATTTATTAGAAACTATGCCATAGGAAGACTCTAAGGATAATAAATAGTTCAAACATTTTCATCTTTAAATTTATTAAAATTGTTACCATCCCCATTAAATAACTATTAAAAATTTACCATCTTGTTTTATTTGTCAAAGTAATATGCCAGACCTAGAAGAAAATAATTTCTTTAGCTTCCAGAGAAAGTTTCATAAATCTAATAAATACAAACCAACCCCCCTATAAAAATCACATGCATTCATTTAACAAACATTTTTTGAGCTCCTATAATGTCACTGAGTGTGGCACTGAGATCATAAAGATGAATGTGATCTAGTCCCTGCCCTTAGAGGGCAAACAATCTAGTAAGAACAAGCAGATAAGTAAATAATTATAATAAAATACTTACATCATCAAAGGCTTTGGACTGTATATAGTTGAAATATGGGAATTCTTTGAAAATACTTCTAAATTTTGCCGCTTAGAATAACATTAAGGAAATATTTGGGAATTTTAAAAATTGGTTACTTTTAATTTAAAAATTAAGTTGAATTAATATTGACTGACAATATTTAATGATGCACCATTAATACTTGCTATTTTGACATCATAAGAAAGGAATTAACATATATAGAGGAAGAGATCAAGATGGCAACATAGTCTGCTCCTGAACTTTCCCCTTCCACAGATCCACCAAATACACACCTACAAACAATAAGTATGATTGCACCTACACACAGAACATTTCCCTCTGAGAGAGATCCTGAAACTTCAAGTTGAGTAATTCCTATACATTGGACGAATGAGAAAACATGAATTAAAATAGATAGGAAAGGGTTAACTAAAAGGTTAATAAGCCCAGGAATGAAAAATGCAAAGGAAAAAAGTTTAAAAGTGAAAATTTATACATGAGCATAAAAATAAAAACAATGTTCCCACAATAATTGATATTTACCTATCTTGGAAAATAACATATGTATAAATGAACAGATAAAAATTTCATTTTGTTATCCTAGTCCAGTGGTTGGCAAACTCATTAGTCAACAGAGCCAAATATCAACAGTACAATGATTGAAATTTCTTTTGAGAGCCAAATTTTTTAAACTTAAACTTCTTCTAATGCCACTTCTTCAAAATAGACTCACCCAGACTGTGGTATTTTGTGGAAGAGCCACACTCAAGGGGCCAAAGAGCCGCATGTGGCTTGCGAGCTGCAGTTTGCCGACCACTGTCCTAGTCCATGCTATCTTTTACATATCTAAATAGATAAAATTTCCTTTAAAATGATTCATGTTAGTTAAATCAATTATTTTATATAATATCATTTACATATATTGTTTCGTTTCAGCATAAAGGCAATAATTTTTAAATGATATCATATTCTTTAGATTCTTGTTTTCATTCCTTCAATGAACTTACCATATTCAGAACTAATTAGATTTATGCTAAGTTCTTCAGATTCCCTCCCCAGCCCCAGTTGTGCACTGGTGGGGTCCCTTGGCCTGGTCTGTACCCTCTCTCAATCTGGGACCCCTCAGAGGATGTCAGAGAGCCGGTTTTGGCCTGATCCCACAGGGGGAGCGCTGCTCAGCCAGAAGCCAGGCGCACGGCTGGTGAGCACAGAGGCGGTGGTGGGAGTCCCTTATGGCTGGCAGTGCTAAGGATGTCAGAAGCTGGGCTCATGGCTGGCAGCACTAAGGATGTCTGACTGCCGGCTTAGGCCTGCTCCCCCTAGGGCTCCCAGACTGCAAGAGGGCACAGGCCCGGCTGAGGGACCCCCTGAGTGCAAGAATTTCATGCACCAGGCCTCTAGTCTATATATATAAAAGACTAAGTGACTGGTCAACAGCACAATGACTGGTTGCTATGACACGCACTGACCACCAGGGGGCAGACGCTCAACGCAGGAGCTGCCCCCTGGTGGTCAGTGCGCTCCCACAGCGGGAGTACCACTCAGCTGACCAATGGGCATTAGACACCAGGCTCATGGCTGGCAAGTGCAGCATGATCCTCTCCCTCGGACACTCCCCCTGTGTGCTCATCCCTCAACCAGTCTGGGACTGGGATGGGGACTGGCATCAGGACTGACGGGGCACGAGTCCGTAGCTGCTTCTTGGTCATGGGTGTACCGATATCGCCTTAGGACAGGCGCATGAAGACTGCAGTGGCGTGGCAGCGAGCCTACCAAGCGGTGGCAGAGGCAGGAGCAGGGGGGCTGGGATGAGCGGGAATGGCGCACCTGGCCCAGGATCAGGCTCCTCCCTGGCTGCCTGCCACTCTGGGCACTACAACATCCTTTGGGGGATGTAGGACTGCTAATTTCAGCTGATTCCCCACAGGCCAGGCTGAGGGACTCCACGGGTGCACAAATCCATGCACTAGGCTTCTAGTATAATTATAATCCTGAATCCCTGATCCCAGCATTCCCAAGTTAATCATCTTTACTCTGCTCTACTTTTTCCTTTCTCCCTATTACTCATCACCTTCTAAAATACTATATGACTTATTTATACATTTATAATTGTTCAAATCTATCCTCTTTCCAAAGAAAGTTAAGTCCTCAAAGACAATGATTCATTGTCTGCTTTCTTAACTGACATATCCCAAATACCTGAACAGTGCCTGGCACATAGTAAGCAGTCAATGAATATAAATTTGCATTTATTAGGTCAAGCAAATAATTTACAAATTTTCATTTTACTTTCAGTTTTGCAGTGTCAGAATATTTGTGCCAAAACAAAATGTAATTTTGAATTTGTTAATCCAGCAGCTTTTGCAGGAATCTCATTTTTCCTCAAAAGACGTCTCTTCCTATAAAATATTTATTTGTAACAAGCCCACATGTGGGCCATCATGCTGGTTTTTCTCTCATTAGGTAGTTCCACATTCACAAAAATGAATCTCTAATTCCAAGTAGATATAGAATCAGTTTTCTACTCATGGGAAAACTCAGCTACTAACATTGTTTATCATCACTATCTATCAACGCTTGACATCAAATTTTTCCTTTCATTCAACAAACTCTCAGCAGTTGTCACTGCCTTTATGTTATTACATGTAGGAAAATGTCTGCAGAACTGAAAATGACAAAATTACTGTTGCAACATCAATCTGACCAAACTTCTGTTTGTCCTGAGGATTCAAATGCAGTAAAATATTGGAAAAGAAGCAGAACATAAGTTGTATCCCCAAACTCTAAAATTATCAATAGTCTTCAGTATTCAACTTTATTTTTTTAAATATGTTTTTGTTATTTATTTCAGAGAGAAGGGAGAATGAGAGATAGAAACATTAATGATGAGAGAGAATCAATTGGCTGCCTCCTGCATGCCCTTCCCCTTCCCCCGCATTGGGGATCGAGCCCACAACCTGGATGTGTGCCCTGACTGGGAATTGAACTGTGACCTCCTGGTTCATGGGTCCGTGCTCAACGATTGAGCCACACCAGCTGGACTCAACTGTAATTTAAATACTATAGGCTCAGTGCACAAATTCATGCATGGGTGGGGTCCCTCAGCCTGGCGGGCAATTGAGGCCTATAGGGGTGGGGGCATCCAACTGGGGGTAGGGACCACAGGAGGTTGGCTCTGGGAGCACACTGACCACCAGGGGGCAGTTCCTGCATTGAGCATCTGCGTCCTGGGGGTCAGTGTGCATCATAGCGACTGGTCAAGCGGTCGTTCTGGTCATTCCAGTCATTAGGCCGTACGATCTCTTAGGCTTTTATATATATAGATATGTTTGGAAACAGTAAAGTGTAGCAACTCAGTGAGCTTGACAGCAAATGAACTTTTTGAACAATACAATGGACACAATAGTAGCTAGTAGTCTTAATCAATAAAGAGACCTAAACAATATAATCACTTCAGCTATATCGGTGGTCGGCAAATGCTCGCAAGCCACATGTGGCTCTTTGGCCCCTTGATTGTAGCTCTTCCACAAAATACCACAGCCTGGGCAAGTATATTTTGAAGAAGTGGCATTAGAAAAAGTTTAAGTTTAAAAAATTTGGCTCTCAAAAGAAATTTCAATCATGGTACTGTTGATAGTTGCTCTGTTGACTAATGAGTTTGCCGACCACTGAGCTATACTAATATAACATGAAAAAAAAGAGGAAGGAAAAGAATACTATATTTAATAGAAAAAATAAGGGCAACAAAACAATTAAATGTCAAAATTTTAACACTGACTATTAATATTAAATTATTTCTCCCTCCCCCCCCAAAAAAATCTCTAAAATTCTCCAAAAGTTATTGTCATATTATGGCAAGTTCCAGTAAGGGATAGGAAGAATTTCCCATCATACAGACAATAAAACTAACTTCAAGTGTTTATTGCTAACCTATTTCCTATGTTCCCACCCTATTTAGATCACCTTAGAGAAGGAAGCACAGTAGGAATGAGACCACACACTGAACAGAAGCACTAAAAGCTGACTATGTTTAAAGTTATTACATCATCATATGTAACCCTCTCATTGTTCCCTCCTCCATTCTAACACAGTTCAGTTATCTGCATTGGACGCAACTTTTCACAAGGGATCAGGCAAGTATTTTTTTTATTTTGGTTAATCCTCACCAGAGGATATTTTTTCCATTGATTTTTAGAGAGTGGAAGGGACAGGGAGAGACAGAGAGAGAGAAACATCACTGTGAGAGACATATGGATTGGTTGCCTCCCGTATGCACCCTGACAGAGTAGGGATGGAGCCTATAACCAAGGTATGCTCTTGACCGGAATCAAACAGAACCTTCAGTCCATAGGCCTATGCTCTATCCACTGAGCAAAACTGGTTAGGGCCAGGCAAGTATTTTCTAACCATAGTTCAGAATTATCTCAATGTTCAGAGTACCCAGGATTAGAATCACTCTCCCCTAGATTTCTCTAGCTCAACCGCCCAATATCTGGAATTTACTTTGTTTTGACAATTAGATATAACTTTTTGTGGATTTTAAGTACCTTTCCCCAGCTTTTGAGTCACTAATTCTGTACTCCTAAAGCACAATTTTAATGATATAACTTAACCTGCTCAAAAATTCTGCATGGTTTCTCCTCATTGCTTAATAAATTTATTAAAAAAAAAATTTTGACCTTGGTATTTATGGCAGTAAATGTTCTGATCCTAAGATACTTATCCAACATTATTTCCTACTACTGACTTAATCATAACTTTCATTTCAGCCAAACTGGAATGCTTGTTCCTTCCAAACACATTCCACACTTTTACCCTCGCCCGTCCTTGCTCATGGATACACTTTTGCAAGAACATCTTTGTTACTTAATTGGCCTTTCAATGTATAGGGTGTCCCCCCCACCCCCCAAAAAATGTATACATACTTTAACAGCTGATAACTCAGTTTTGAAAATGAAAAGTATTTTAATAAACACTGCCTTTATATTTATTCAAAGTATGTATACATTTGGAGATAGGAAGATAAATAAGGTCCTTGCCTTCACAGAGTCCATAGATCATAGGGAAATAGTCATAAAAACAGCTAATGAATTATAATGAAATAGAATAAGTACACTCTTATAGACATAACACAGGGTATCAAAGAAGCAAAAAAGGATGCTATCCCCAGAACATACATATGCACTCTAAATATGTAAATCAGGTTATAAGTATAAACCACTAATTAGGTTCTTTCAAAAAATACTAGATTTTTTAAAATGTCCCCAATTCACTGTATGCCCCGTTCTCATTCATTTTTCTCCTTCACATGTTGATCCCAATATGTTTTCCTCACAAAGTATAAGAAATTGTATCAATTTGTAAGTAAATATGCTCAGAGTTCATCCAATAATACAAACTCATTTCTGTACTTATCTTGTCCTAGACTGGTAACAAGCAGTTTACAAACTGGCACCAGACTGCAGACCACACTTTGAATAGCACTATCATGCACACTGGGTCTCTTACATGACCCAAAATATTCACTTTTCCCTCTTTTTCTTTTGTCAACCAAATAAACAGAGACACAATAAAACAAAGTGTTTAAAAATTATGATTTCAAATAAAAGCTACTGTACTACAGTAATTTAAAGGATACGAATTTCTGTGACAGCCTTCAAGGAATCTAAATCATTTCCTGTTACCCCTAAAAAGAAAATCCTACATGTGTATATAGGTATTTTTTAACCTTTCAGCAATGCTAAGGGTGTCTGCTGGCTTAGGCCCGCTCCCCACAGTTTAGAATATAATGCAATATAATTAGAAAATGCAGCAATTGCACATAGAGTGTCACCTATTCAAATTTACTATATTTTTGTATTCTGCCCTATGCTAAGAAATGCAGACTAGTTGTACTTTTATAAACCAAGTGAAAAAGCAAGGAATTACCTTGAGTTTCATGAGGCTGGGGTTCAACTGAAAAAGATGGTGCTTTGAATATGCCTTCTCTGATTTCAGAAGCAGAAAAAGCATCGCTTGCTGTAAACATGTCAACATCTGAATATTGAGGTTTCTGCTTACTATTGCTACATTTCCAGGATTTCCCTTTGTTCATTTCTGTTTGGGCAATTTTCCCTGAGCCAACATGTGAATCCAAGTTTGCACTGTCACTAGAATAAGCACTCCCATGTGTATTGTCAGATATTTTAAATAATCTGCAAAAAAAAAAAAAAAGGAGAAACATGGGTGCATGTGAAAAACTACCATAAAATTGGTCCCTTTAAAAATACCTGTAAATTGTGGTTTACTCAAACACAAAAATTAATCATTCTCCTAAAACATAATTTGTTAAGTTTACCTCTGAATTACGTATTTTCACTTTCCTAAAACTCAGATAAATCTATTTGTGGTAGCCATTCTCTGAGATAGCCCCAATGATCCTTGTCTCCTGGTATTCACACCTTTCTATAGTTTCCTACTTCAAATCAGGACTAGCTGTGTGCCTAGTAGAGTATTATGGAATCCAAATTTATAAAAGCATAAAAAACAATAAATACTTGGGAATAAATTTAACAAAATAAGTATAAGACTTGTCCATAAAACAACATTGAAAAAATTTAAAAACTTAAATAAATGGAAAGATATCCTGTGTTCATAGATTGGAAGACTTACTGTTATTAAGATAGCAATACTCCTCAAAATGATCTTCAGATTCAATATAATAACTATCAAAATCCCAGCTGGTTTCTTTGCAGAAATTTACCCTAAAATTCATATGAAAATGCAAAGAACCAAGAATAGCCAAAAACAATCTTGAAAAAAGGAACAAAGTTGGAGGACTCACCACTTACTGATTTAAGACCTTACTACAAAGCTACAGTGATTAAGATATATGGGATATGCCAGTATGGGATATAACCTTATGCCAGGCATAAGTACAGAAATATTGATCAATAGTATAGAATTGAGAGTTCAGAAATAAACCTTTATGTGGTATAATAGGAAATATAAATTTGGCCTTTTTTCCCAGCTCCTGGCACAGAGGAACCCTTGGAATTTCCTGTGTGATAGAAGTGATAGAAGCATCTTTCATTATTTATAAGAAGCCACTTTCCATCATATCTGAGTTTATGCTAATGCAGTGACTCTTCTAGGGCCCCTTCTAAGATGGGGATGATACCAGAAAGACAAAGCCTTGATTACAGGTTTGAAACTTTTAGCCCCACTGCTGACATTCGTTATTTGCACTTAGTTTTATTCTATTCCTCCTTAAACTTAAATACCATTTCTTCAGGAATGCCTTCCCTGACAGTCCAGAGTAGATTAGGTCCCCATGCTATCTGCTCTAATAGCAGTTCTCAAAGGATGGTGGAGACTATTTCAAGGAGTTTATAAAATCAAAACTATTTTCATAATACTACTAAGGCATTATTTGCCCTTTTCTCTCTTATTCTCGTTAGTTAACATGAAGTTTTCCAGAGGCTCCAAGTCATGTGATATTACAACAAACTGAATGCAAAAGCATATATGAGAACCCAAGTATCTTTTATGAGTTAGAAATTTAAAACATTTGCAAAATCATAAAACAATATCACTCTTCTTCACGGAATTATTTTTAATAAAAATATATTATTTAATTTAACAAATATATTTATTATTTTTAAACTAGAGGCCCAATGCACGAAGATTGGTGCAAGAATGGGCCTTCCTTCCCCTGGCTATTGGCACTGCCTTCGCTCCGGCTGGAGCCACCTCTCCGCCTTCGCTCCTTGCTCCCACACAGAGCTGCCTTTCCATCTTCCCACACTGCCCAGAGGCCTGGACTGCTGGGGCAGTGCAGAATGCCTGCACTGTCACCATGGCAATGATGCAAGCGTCCTGCCCCACCCTCGGCCGCTCAGCACCTGTGTATGCAAATTAACCTGCCAGCTTTGTGGGGTTAATTTGCATACCCACTCCTGATTGGCTGGTGGGTGTCACAAAGGTATGGTCAATTTGCATCTTTCTGTTTTATTAGTGTAGATGTATTAGTAAATAAATATTTTTCAAGTTTTTTGTTTTAATTTCTAATATGGTTAAACAATAATACTTAAATATTAAAAATAACCCACATAAACAAAAGTTTTTTGAAAATAATCATTTTTAAGTGTAAAGGAGTTCTAACAACAAAAAGTTTGAGAACCTCTAATCTAACCATATACTTCAACAAAAATAACTGTTGTACTATTATATTTAGTTATTTACTATCAGTCTTTTCCCCTATTAAGTTGTCAGTTCTCCTAAGGCAAGAACCTATCACTAGAATCCCAAAGTTAATGGAGTGTCTGGTACATAATAGACTCTATTTGTTGTTGATGTTTTTCTCATTCAGATTCTACCATATTTCATACTTTTGGACATATACATAACTACTCAACTTTATCACTGAAGGTTATTTATTTCATTTAATTAATTACCTTTTTTTGAAGGCTGATGTGCTCTCTCCTTTTTCTTCTGCAAAATTAAATAACTTTGTATCATCTGGAATATTTTCCTCTGGTGCTATGTCAGTGCCAATGTAATTTCTGAATTTCTGAGAACCATATGTCAGCTTGCCAGAAACATGCAATAAGCCATTGTTTCCTGTCCCTCCTAAATTTAGATCATCTTCTTCAGACTTATTAGAGAAAAAGGCAAATTGGAATTTTTGCATTGGTGAAATATAATTTGTGTTTTCATTAGTTATCTTTAAATTTGATGTTAACATTGTTTGCCTCTTTTCCATACCTACAAAAATGAAATGTATTAATTACTACATGTTCTCCATGAAAATAAAATTTCAAAAGCATGATGAAAAATTAAATAAAAATTTTCAAAAGGGTTTACTAGGTAAATATGACAGCAAAAAGAAAAGTATTAATACAATAATAAGATAATCTGAAATATTATGTGAGGTTTTGAAATATAGGTGACTGTCACTTTATGGTATATCATATCACCAAAGGGCCCTCAGAAATTAAGAATTATTTAAATTAAATCTGAAATGTATACAAAATCTATAGAGTATTATAAAATAGGTTTAATTCCTGACCCATAGAAATAACCATATTTGTAATATTTAAGTATTTTATCTACTACAAATGATATAATTTTACAAGTAATTATAAAGATTTAAAACTTACATAAACAACTTATACACAGAAATACAATGACCAACCATATAAAATGTTACTATGATTCAGTATTAAAATACATGATACAATGCTTTTAACTTTGTAATGTTGCCTCTAAAATTAAGATAAAGGAATACTTTCATTAGGCTTACAAAATTGTAGGTTTCTTTACAGAGACTTTACAAGCATCTTTGGGAGGTTTGGGAGAAGTTTGGAGGCTTTAGTAGGGTTTGAATTTACTTTACTACATATATATTTACTTTACTACACATATATATACACACACATACACACACACACAAATATATATGTCCACATATATATGCACTATGGTATATGTATATATTGTATAATCTGTATATTATTTGGTACATGCAATAGTACATATATGTTTGCATTTATAAACATATATAAATTATGAAGCTTAATTAATAAAATATAAATGCATGAACCTACCACCCAATTTAAAAATGAAAATTTTGCCAACAATATTACATTAGATCACATATACTGTTTGAGTGTGCTTGTTTTTTAGCTTTACAAAATGATAGTATCAAACTACATATGATCATCTGCCTCTTGTTGTTTTCACTCAATAAATCTGTTTCCTTAAACCAGAGGATCCTACTTTTAGTAAAGGGCAAGGCGAAAACTAAATAGCAGTGATAGTTTTGATGGTAAGAGGAAACAAAATTCACAAAACAACAGAATGCGTATATGTGATAGTATATTGTGTGCATGTGATACATATATGTATGTATATGTATATATAGAGAAGGAAATGTTTTAGATTTTTCAGATTTGGTGAACACTAACCTGAATAAGAGCCGTCTCTAACTTTCATTTTATTCCATTAAAAATAAAAGGAATTAAAGTGTTACTAAATTGTTTTTACATTGACATGAACTGCATGGGTTTGGCTTTATAACAGATGCAGTATGTGATAATTTACCTAACAGTTTATGACTTTCTATTTCTTCTTCCAATGCCTGAGTATCTGGAATTTCCGAAACCAATGGAGCAGGTGGGAGAAAACAATCCAGTGATTTTCCACTACCTGGATAGCTATATAAAATACAAAAATGTAAATATACATGTTAATAGGATATAACATCAGAAACTATGTATTTATCAATTAAACATTACTCTATCACAGACTCTTATACATCCTATAAATTGACTGTATTAATAGTAACTTTGATTTATCCCTATATAGCAGTGTTCTCAATATTTCTTCCTTATGTGTCATAACATTAATGACATTGCTATGTGAGATATGCTACCTGAATAATGGCTATATCTCCATCGCCTTTTCTCCAATTCAAATTCTTGTGATAGGAATCTTAAATATGTTCCAATATTGTTTAAAAAGTAGTAAATTTTAGTACCTGAACTATTACAAGTGACAAATTACTTTTGACACACCTCATAACTAATCATGGGTCATCAGTGTAAATGACACAATTACTGATATTCTAGAGTATTCCTAAAGCATTATTACAAATTAATGTCCTAATCTAAATATTCTTGGTCCAGAACCATCAAAAAACACAGAAAATCCAAGAAGCCAGTTGAAAGTGACAATCATTTTGTAAACCTATAGCAATTGACCAGATTATTGCCATCCTGTTAGCATTGATAACTAACAATCTCCTTATCTTTCAGCTCTGATCCTATTAACAGATAATGCTTTAATGTTTTCTTTCTAAAGTTGACTTACTCTTCCTTAGAACAAAAAGATAAGTATTAGGTGACAGGCAATAAAGTTGAGAATAGCACCACATGTATTTCCTATGCCAAGTCCCAAGGATTTTATTATTTGTTTCTTATTTCTTCATTTAGGATTTCAAACCCTTGGAAGTGACTCAGTCTTTACTTTTCTGCATCTTACAGCACCTAACACATAGGTATTATGGCTATATTTTCCAAATAAAAAATCTACAACACATTATCTGACATTGTGGATAGACTGTCTGACAAAAGGCCAAAGCATTTGCTGCAAAACAAAACAAGATACCATCTCACACTTGTCAGAATAGCTAGCATCAATAAATCAATGAACAAATGTTGGTGAGGATGTGGAGAAAAGAGAACCCTAGTTTGTTCTGGGAATCCTAGTTTGCACTGTTTGTGGGAATGCAGATTGATCCAACTACTAAGGAAAACAGTGTGGAGGGCCCTCAAAAAATTAAAAATGGAACTGCCTTATGACTCAGCAATTCTACTTCTAAGTATATAGTCAAAGAAACCTGAAACACTAATTTAAGGGAATATCTGTCCCCCATTGCAGCATTATTTAAAATAGCCAAGATATGTAAGCAATGTAAGTGGCCACCAATAGATAAGTGGATAAAAAAGTTGTGGTACATATAAACAACATAATACTACTTGGCCATAAAAAAGAATGAAATTTTACCTTTTGCAAAGGCATGGATAGACCTACAGGGTATTATGCTAAGCAAAATAAGTCAGACAAATAAAGGCAAATGCTGCAAGATTTCACTTATATGTGTAATCTAAAGAACAAAATAAACACACAAACAAAATAGAAACACTCATAGATACAAAGAACTCATGACTATGGAGTGAAGTTCTGGGGAAATAAGGCATAAATTTCCAAAGGTGCTCTCCTAGTGAGCAACACAGGATGTGCTTAATTCCCCCAGCTATGACTTGTGACAGCACACGTGAAATGATACCAATGAGGGAAATTCATTAGAGACTCAATGCCCAGGGTTTTTACTGGGGGACTAATCATATAGGCATACTTTCTATGGCACATTCCAGATTCCCAGAAACAAAAGCCGATGTTCAGCATAAACGATATTACTTGTATAAAGAGTTTATGCACTGTGAGCCACTCTATCAGTTAACTAGAGGCCCGGTGCACGAATTCGTGCATGGGTGGGGGTCCCTCAGCCCAGAGGGGGAGGAACCGCAGGAGGTTGGCCGACTAGCCCCACCCTTGCTTGATTGGGGTCCATCGGGCCGGGTCAGGCGGTGGGCGGGGTGCTGCGGGAGGTTGGCCAGCCTGGGGGAGGGACTGCGGGAGGTTGGCTGGCCACCGGCCATGGGAGGTTGGCTGTGGGAGCGCACTGACCACCAGGGGGAAGCTCCTGCATTGAGCATCTGCCCCCTGGTGGTCAGTGTATGTCACAGTGACCAGTCATTCGGTCATAATGGTAGTTTAGGCTTATATATATATATAGATAGATGGTGAAAAACTTCCTAAAATCTAAGTTGTCAGAGGCCAGCTAAAGGCCAACCTTGTAAGCAGTTGGCCTTTAGAACTGATTAGTTCTATATATAGAACTAATATATTAACTCTTTTCTGCACAGAGGCTATTCTAGAAAATCCAAGAAAGATGTTAACAAGATACAAAAAACACACATTTAGCTCTACTGTTCAGCCTTCCCATAAAGTCAAATCTTCCTTATGATTTCCCTATTTTCCAGAGGCGCCATAATTTCCCCAGTCATCCAGAATCTAAACCATAGTATAATCTTTTCCTCAGTATACCCAGACACCTAACCGGTCTTACTGCATTTTATAAATTTTCTTGAATTCATCATTTTCTTTCCTACTGTCATTCTCTTACTCAAGGATCTAATCAACTTATGTTTCGTTGAGAACAATGGTGTCTTAACTGGTCTCACTGGCTCTAGGCTTTCTTTCTCTAATATACTTTATTATTAATTTAGAATTGTTTTCATATTATTCCATTCAAAATCCTTCAGTGGTATCCGAATAATGCCAAACTTCCAAGTGTTTCGAGACCACCTTACAGTTTTAACTCTCCTACATGTATCTTACAGTCCAGACTGAAGTGATAGGTAATGCATTTTGCCCCTCATCTTTGTTCAAAAACATTTCCTTTGCTCAGCTTTCCCCTATACCTGACCCTAGTACCATTTCTACTATTGTTCAACTGTTTTATTCACTCATCAATCCATTCAACAATTATTTACTAAGAACTGTGTGCCAGACACTAGAGCTTATATCCATTCAAATTCCAGCTCAAGCCCTACCTGGTTTGGCTCAGCGGATAGAGCGGGAGCCTGTGGACTGAAGGATCCCAGTTTCAATTCCAGTCAAGGGCACATGCCTGGATTACAGGCTTGATCCCCAGTAGGGGACGTGCAGGAGGCAGCCAATCAGTGATTCTCTCTCATCACTGATGTTTCTATCTCTCTCTCTCCCTCTTCCTTCCTCTCTGAAATCAATAAAAATACATTTTTAAAAATTCCAGCTCAAGTCCTACCTTCATGAAGTCCCCTGGTTCTCTAAGATTTCCTTCTTCTCTCCCTTTTTTATTTTTTTGTTAATCCTCTCCTGAGGATATTTTTTCCATTGATTTTGAGAGAGAAGGGAGGGAGGAAGAGAGGGAGGGAGGGGGTGGGGGAGGGACAGAGAGCCATCAATGGTTGACTCTCACATGCACAGGCCAACACTCTAATCACTAAGGACACTGGCCAGGGCCTCTCCTCCCTCTTCTTAAGTACTGTTTGAACCTATGTATTTATCACAGTCCTCCTTGTATTGACAATAGAAAGATGACAGATAGATCTGCTATCCCCTCTAGATTGTAAACACCTAAGGGTTTTGTTTTTACTTCCATTTACATTGATAGTATTGAGCACAGTGCTTTGTATAATTAGGCATATTATACAATAAGCTAGAGGCCCAGTGCATGAATTAGTGCACTGGTGGGGTCCCTCGGCGTGGCCTGCAGGGATTGGGGCAAAATCGGCAGTCCAACACCGTGCTGCTCCTGCCTGGAACTACTGCTCACCCTGGCCCGCTGCGCCTGCCACGGGCTCTCACCCAGTCAGTCCTGATCAGGAGAGGCTCGCACCGCCACAGTGGTACTCGCCAGCCATGAGCCCTGCATTTGGTGCCCTTTGCTGGGAACCAAGACCAACAGTAATTAATATAAATGCGAGAAGTCTGGTCAGAAGGCTGAATGGTGCTCTTCGATATTCACAGGCTGAATATCTGCATTTTATTACGTACGGCTGATGACTCAATGGCCTAAAGCAAACTCCCCCAACCTGATAATCCTACTGTTTACTAAACAATCACCTTTAATATGTCTGATTGCATTCCTGAAAGGCAATTGTGTATTCTAGTAAATAAAAGCAGATGGGAACAGAGATTCAGTGGAACTTGGTCCCTTGTCCCAAGTGCCCAATTGGCTTCCCCCATAATTTGCAAATTTATATTTCTTGTCTTGGGTATTAATTTGCACATCAGCCCTTTCTCCAAGTCTTTAAACCCGAGGCCACGTGGGCCATGGCTTCACACCCATCCCAAGGAGGATGTTGGGGGGGGTGGGGGGGAGCTGGGATGCGATCAGCTCTTTGGGCGGGCAGGCAGTGGGATGCCCTTGCCAGCCAGGAATCCGGATCCATCCCACTGACGTTCACACTGGTTATTGGGAGCCACCTGGTGGCCGCTTTTATATTATTTCTTCCTTGCGGAGCACCTAGGAAGGGGAAGCAGCCATGGTGCTTGAGGCCAACTTCCAGGAGGCTGGCAGCACTGTTGGGATCATGCCAGCAGTGCTGGTCCATCAGTGCCTGGCCCATTCTCCAGAGATTGGACCTGCAGAACTACTGAGGGAGTGAGTGGCTGCCACTGGGCTGGTGGGCCGCTGGGATGGGTTGTTCAGCTGAGCGGCACTCCCACTGTGGGAATGCACTGACCACCAGGGGGCAGCTCCTGCGTTGAGCATCTGCCCCCTGATGGTCAGTGCATGTCATAGTGACTGGTCATTCGGTCACTTAGGCTTTTATATATATAGATGTTTGTTGATTCAATTACATGACTTTTAACACATAAATAGTCATGTCCAAGATCCTTATTCTGGCATTTAACCTCCACCACAATCTATCCTTAGCTTACTTTTCTAATGTTACATCCCATTGGTTGTTTTTTTTTTTTTTAATCCTTTTATGAATCTTCTATACTAAAGGCCTGGTGCACAAAATTCATGCACTTGGGGGGGGTGTCCCTCAGCCCCACCTGTGCCCTCTTGCAGTCCAGGAGCTGTAGGGGGATGTCCAACTGATGGCTTAGGCCCGCTCTCTGTGGGCTTAAGCCATCAGTCGGACATCCTTAACACTGCTGCGAAGATGGGAGAGGTTCCCACCACAGCCGCTGCACTCGCCAACCATGAGCCCAGCTTCTAGCTGAGCAGTGCTCCCCCTGTGGGAACACACTGACCACCAGGGGGCAGCTCCTGCATTGAGTGTCTGCCCCCTGGTGGTAAGTGCACATCACAGCAACCAGTCGTTCCGCTGTTCAGTCTATTTGCATATTAGCCTTTTATTATATAGGATATTATATAGGATACTAGTCCCTAAAATACTGTGAATCATCCCATTTTATTCTTTTTCTCTTGCTATTATACTCTGCCTTTAAATGCCCACCTCCTCTCTGTATCAGAATTAGCAAATCCTTCAAAGCCTCCTGAAGTCTCCCACTACTTCTAAAAAGTGTGGCCTGATCAGTGTAGCCCAAATGTCCTTCCAAATATGAAATTTCATTGCATATATATAAATGCTTATCATTTGCTTTGCACTCTTTTTTTTTCACTTTGTATTGTCGGAAGGTCAAACATACGTTCTAGTTTTCCTAGGTCATTGCTGATTAATACTGGTTGTCCAAGTTAGCTGGATGCAAGAGAAGCTTATCATTTGCTTTGCACTCTTTTTTGACTTTGTATTATTAGAAGGTCAATCATATGTCCCAATTTTTCTAAGCCAGTCCTGATTAACACCTGTTGCCCCAGTTGTTTGCAACTCTTTCATCCCAATCTAAATGATGAATTACATGGTCACATTATTTATTATGAACTTTCCATATTTGTGCTTAATTTCCTCAAGCAAATTTTAGTGTTTTTTTTTAAGTAAAAGTCTATTTTAACCTTTTTATATTCTTTTCAGCATTCAGTCAATAATTGAATATTTGAATGAATGAAAGAATAAATGAAACGCCAGGCTGGCATGGCTCAGTGGTTGAATGTCGACCTATGAACCAGGAGGTCATGGTTCAATTCCTGGTCAGGGCATTTGCCTGAGTTGTGGGCTTGATCCCCAGTGTGGGGTGTGCAGGAGGCAGCTGATCAATGATTCTCTTTCATTATTGATGTTTCTATCTCTCTCTCTCTTCTCCCTTCCTCTCTGAAATCAATAAAAATATATTTTAAAAAAAGAATAAATGAAGTATGCAATGTTTCATTTAAAAAGGATAATAGAACAAATGCATAGAAATGTTACAATTTAAGAGCAATAATACATATGTGAAAATCCATAAACCAACTACCTATTCTCTATTCTTATTTCCCCTGTTACCACATCTTTATTTCCCCTTGTACTTCCTGCCTGCACTGAAGTTGCCTATGCCACTTGGTTTTTGGTACACTGCCTTTTCTGTTTCCAAAAGATAACATCAGTACTTCTTGTAGTGAGCTATTTTTTGACCATTACTTCCAATCTTTACCTTAGCCAAAAACAATTTAAACAGAAATGCAAATAAATAAAAGCCAAATAGGCAAGACATTACTCTATTTTTTAAATTATAATATGTAAGATGTTAAACTTTAGCTACTTCTTTATATCTGAATTCCATGTTTACCAAATATATACCTAAGACATTACTCTGTTTATTCCTTATTTTTATGTACATATTTACCAGAGAGAAAATTGTAATTCCTTAAACATCAAAAAAGCCTAAAGCAATATACTATGCTAACATTCTTAAAGGCAGACTTACTTTCCAGCTTCATCTGGTTTTTCAAAAAACAAATTATCCAAAGAAAACAAGGAGTCATTTGATTTCGACATGTCAAAAACTGGATTTTGTCATAAATCTAAAAAATATAGAAAAAGAAGTTTATATTTTACTTACAAAAACATAGAAAAATATTTCCGGCTACATTAACTATAATCATAAATTTCTCAGAATAACCACAGACTACCTTCCTAGCTGCATCTCCTGCAACTTCCTCCAAAGCAATATTCAAATATATTATTCTCTGTTCTCCACTCTTTCATGCATTTCACACTTGTACCTCTCTCTTCATACTGCACCAATGCTTAGAATGTGTTTTCTTTCATCCTACACCTGGCATAGTATAGGTCAAAGGTCATTTATCCTTAAACAGCTTCTCTAAATTTGTCCTTTTAACCAAGACAGAATTAATCATGCCTTTAGGGCTTTTATAATACTTTGTTCATACCATTATTTTCAGTTAGGATAGTGCATTTTATTGTGAATATGTATGTCTCTAAGAATAATACTATGTACATATGCAGGGACTTGCTTCAAAATATAGGTGGAGAGGTACAGCGGTATTGATGAAACAAGATTGGAAATTATTAAATAATTGCTAAAGCTATGTAATATGTATGTGGAGTTCATTATAATACTCTGTTTTGCCTATGTATGTTTGAACTTTTCCAATATAAAAAAAATTTACAAGTTTAACATGTAGATTTAAATTTACATTCATATTACATAACATATATAAATGTTTACATTCCTTTTTAAAATATAATTTTTACATTCAGAGATGTTATCTAAAGGCTAAAAACATTCAGCATTGACTCCTGGGAATAGAATAAAAATATAGGGCACAGAAAGCCTCAAATTTGATAGGAAATAGTAGAACCATTTCTACACACATATGTTGCCATTCTTACCCCTGCACCTGAACACTACATCCCATTTTTCTAAATGCTAAACATGATAGAAAATTCTATATAACAAAACATGAATCAGATACACTAATCATAAAACATAAATCACAATTCTATTTATTCTGTAAAATTAATATGTACACTGCAAATCTTTGCTTAGGATAGAAGCCAAAATCAAAGAAAGTATATGAGTGCCATCTCATGGAGAAATCCACATTACCAAATAATGTCCCTCTGATTTTCAGTCCTCCCTGATGTGGGATGAGACACATGTGGGAGTATGTAGACATATGCACCTTTTGACAACACATTACACAGAGGGCTACATTTGTGTATACTGTAAGTTGTGAGGTTTTTCACTGTTTTAGTTGTTGTGTTTTTTCACCCTTCCATCTGTTTAACTTAATTGCCTTCTTCATTTTTCTCAATGTATTAATCTTGTAGTCACCAACAAAAAGAAATAATAAAACAGAAACAAATTAGCATGGTTCTTTAAGTGTCTAAAACAATTTTTGACTAGATGAACAATAGAAGCCTAGGATAACAAAGTGGGAGGCAGAAGGGAGTCAGAAATATGCTAACAGAGTCTTTAGCATCTATTTAAGTAAACAATTTCAGAACTTGAAAATAATTACCTGATAAAGTATAAATGAAAATGCTAATCATGTTTCTTTTTTACCCAAAAAGTAACCTAAAAAATGTCCCCTTTCTAGTCTTAGAACTATATAATATTAAATAACCAAAAAAAAAAACGTTGCAAAATTAAAACTCACCAGACCACTTTTATATGGTTTTACTACCTCAGAATTTAAGTAGAAATCTTAAGGCTACTACCATATCTGTTTGAATTTATTATTCTAAAAGAAAGTGCAAAACAATGATAAAACTACAAATTAAAAATGTTTCAGAAATTACTTCATAAACTAATTGAAACCCCCCCCCCTAAATGCACAGCAAATATTAAACAAACAAACAAACAAAACAAAACCCTTCTGATTTGATTTCTAGTTCCGGCATAAAAGAGAATATAACTTGTTTGAGTTCAGAATAAAAACATTATGCATTATTTTAGTTCTGATGTATCCCTATTAAACAAAACACCCCGACCCAAAGTTCTCCATCCCCATCATGTGCATTGTTTTTCTTCATAGCACTAATTGATAACTGGAGTGATCTTATATGTTTAACTGTTTATTTTGCTTTCTCTAGATTGAGCAGGGACTTTTTGCTCAATGTATTTCAATAACCCAGAACAGTGCCTGGCACATAGTAAGTGGTCCATAAGAATTCAGTGTGGAATAAATGCCTTAGCAATGATCGTTTATAAAAATAACTTCAAATAAAAATAATTTCCATCAACTCTGAAACTTAAAATTCTACCCCCAAACCTTTAATGTTCAGTTTTAAAATGTGAATTTTTTTCTAGTTCAGTATTTATGTAATCAAATGATGAAGGTTCTAAAAGACCATGAATTTGAAACTTTCATTATGTAAATAAATATTTTTTGAAAACACAGGCCCTACAAGGGACCTTAGCACATTTCTTAAAGTTTGTAATTGTAGGAGACCCTAGATTTTGAATTCATTAACATTTTAGGTTTAGAGTCAGATTTTCTGAGTAAATTTCCATTTGGATTATTTTTTACAAAGTTTTCATTCCATCATGTGGTATAAAATTATATTGTAACAATTATTTTATGTTTTTGTGTTTGCTTTGCCTCTATTTGCTCTTAAAATACTTACTCTTTTCTGTGACTACGTAATTTTTGTCTGGTGAGATGACCCACACCTTATCTATCTTAGTGACAATTCAGAACTTTCTTATAGTTTATAATCCTAACTGAATAAAATGTTCAGATCTATTAGTTATCTTTTACAGTTTTTACTCTCAGAAATATACTCAATTTCAAGAGTGCAAAAATCCTCTTATAAAATATCGATTTGCCAGAAATTCATTAGTCACCGAAGAAGCCAAGACCAACATTCGCTGGAAAAACCAACCATCACAAATGAATTTCATGGTTGGGAATTTGACAACGTAAGAGAATAAACATGGAACAAATTACGATGGTCTCTTAAGTCTCGGGCAGGGAGAGATCCACACAGTCGGGGGCCCTGGTCCCCAGCACCTCCCCTGGGGCACCCACAAGAGCCGAATCAGGGCCTGAAGCAAAAATCCTCCTGTGGATTTCCTGAGGAACGCCTTATATCCAAGCAAGCCCCTTGCAGACTCGTGGCCGCAAGGCAGGAGCCTTCTGGGCCCGGTCCAACACCCGAGCGAGCGTGGCGCGGGTCACTCTACCCCGCTGCGGGCCTCGGTTCCCACTGCGTCAAACAAAATGGCTACACCACACGCGCAGGCCCCACCAGCTCTCGCTCTGGGGCAACACACCTGGAAGTAAACACTAGGGGCTCTGGGAGCCACCAAAACAGCCACCCAGCCAGCTCCGTGGGTGCGCCACAGTCCACGCAAAAGCAAGCTGAAGCCCAGGCCTCGTAGGCCGCTGACTGGACCGTGGCTGAGGGGCACCGGGCCAGGGGCCGTAAGTCTGCCGTCTACAACGCCCCTCCGCATCCGCTTCAGGAAGGCTGCCCACGGGTCAGGTTGTTCAGTTCTGACCTGCCCACCAGATATCCGGGCCCACCAGATATCCGGGCCCCAGTTCCCACCTTCCTCAGTTCCCCCCTTCCTCAGTTCCCCGCTCCCTCAGTTCTCTTCTCACCCCGGGACATCCGGGCTCCTAGGTCTCACTCCCGCGGGAGTTCACAGAGGAGCACCTGTTCCCCCGCCCATCAGGACCCCCAGCCTGGCTAAGCCCAGTTCCAAACAATGGATCCTGGAGATTCCCCAAGCCCTCCCTTCCCACCTCTTCTTTTTTACTCCAAAAGTTTATAATTAGTCTTTAATATGGCGCTGGCAGTATAAAGGTAGCCTGTTAAATAAGGCTACAGCACAAATTAAATAAAGCTTCTAACCCTTGTAACTTCGTTAGGACAAGGGTTTCTCAAGTGCTGGGCGGTTCTTATTAAATGTTATTTTGCTAAATGTTGCAATGTAGCACAGCATTTTGTGGAGCAGGTGTAAGGGGATGAGCTTGGCCAGAACCTGAACCCAACCGGGTAACTGTAGCCAACTGCAAAGAAGATAAACATGTAATTAACCAAATAGTGTATATACCAGTAAGCAATGGCTAAGCCTCTCTCCCAGGAGATAGAGCTTTGTTTAATGCGAACCCCCTCTTCTTTTTCACTTGCTGCAAGTAAATAAAACAATCAGGATTTTCAACCTTTTTCATCTCCTGACACACATAAACTAGTTACTGAAATGCTGCAGCACCTATTTTTTGCCAATCTGACAAAAAGAAAAGTATAATTTTGACTCATTCACACTGGACAGCTATTGTCATTTTTTAAAAAATTTATTTTATAATCTAAGGGAAAAGAGGTTGGTGCCTCTGACTAAACAGTCAAGTATTACATGTTTTAAAAATTCTTGGAGCACACCAGTTGACAATCTCTGCTGTAGACAACTACATCTAGTTCTTGGATGGAACACCCCGGGGGCGACCACTTGAGTTCTGTAATGCCTCTAGCCTACTTTCCCTCTCCACAAATTTGCCAATCCTAGGTACCTCATAAGTGGAATCATACATTTGTCCTTCAGTGTCTGGCTGATTTCAGTTAGCATAATGTTTTCAAAGTTCATCCATGCCGTAGCATGTGTGAGAATACCTTTTAAGGCTGAATATTCCCTTATATGTATATAACACATTTTGTTTGTACAGTCACCTATGGATGGACATTAGTGTTGTTTCTAGTCTTTTGGCTATTGTGATTAATGCTGCTATAATCATTGGTGCACAAATATCTGCTCTGCTGGGGGCCTTGCTTTCAATTCTGTGCTTATATACCTAAGAGAATTGCTGAGTCATATGGTAACTCTAAATTTAATTTTCTGAAAAAAACCACTGAACTGTTTTCCACAGCTACTATATGACTTCATATTCTCACTAGTAGAGCAGAAAGGTTCCAATTTCTTTACATCCTTGTCAACATTTATTATCTTCCTTTTTAAAAAAAACAAATTATAGCCATCCTAGTAGATGTGAAGTGGTATCTTATTGTGGTTTTGATTTGAGCATATTTTGACTGAAGGGAATTTACAGTGAGTGACTAATTATGTTGAGCATCTTTTCATGTTCTTAATGGCCATTTGAATATCTTCTCCGGAGAAATGTCTGTTCAAGTACTTAGCAATTATTTTGTGTTATTTATCTTTTTATTACTGAACTGTGTTTTTTTTTAATATTCTCAATATTAATCACTTGTCAGATACATAATTTGAAAATATTTCCTCCCATTCAATATGTTATCTTTTTGCTTAAGCATATCACCCAAGGATATGCTTATTGATTTTGGAAATAGTGGAAAGGGGAGAGAGAGAGAAACTTCGATGTGAGAAAGAATATCAAATGGTTGCCTTTCATATGTGCCCCAACCAGGGAATCAAACCCATAATGTAGGTATGGGCCCTGACTGGGAATTGAGCCCGCAACTCTTATCAGTGGCATGTCCTTCGTGTCCCCACCTGTTGCTGGTGAAAATGGAGCTCTTGGGATGCCAAGGGAACAAGAATTTCCTGAGTCCCCATCCCGACCCCCACCCCCACCCCTCCAACGCAGGAGGATGAGGTATCACGGAAAGCTTTATTGATGAGACAACATAAAAGGAGTTCCCCTTCAAGGTCCCATCTCCTCCTGTTCCACCATGGAAAAAGTTCCATTTTGGTCTTCGGCAGAGGTAGGATTAAAGCCACTGCCCAGAGTTTCCATTCCATGTTGAAGCACAATCCAGTCTAGCATCTGGGTAGTTTATGTTGGGTTCCTAGCTGCAGTCCATTGGGTGTAGGGCCTGGATGACCCTGGGCCATGCAGCTTCTAGGGCCACATGACATGGTGAGTTCGGGTCATGGAGCAAGTGAGAAACAGGAGCACAAGTAGCAAGAGAGAGGGGGAGAGAGTGAGAGGGGGAGAGGGAGAATTCTTTGTCTCTGGGGATTTTAGCTGGAAGCTTACCCAGTGAATCCTTCAGGATTTTCCTTGCACTGGCTTGCACTGGCTCTACCCCCTCTAGCCAATGATTTTGTTCCCAGGTTAGACTGACAGACAAGCACCTTCCTACATCACCCCAATTTCACTGTGCATGAGCCCATCTTCCCCTTTATTGGACCCCTTCCCCTAGTGGTTTATGGGGAAGGGACTGATGGTTCCCTGGGAAGTGTAAAGTTGCATTTCCTGGTGAAGCTGCCCAGATGACCATGCTTATAATGTCTGCCCCCCACTGTGTTCCTTTTCTATTAGTAATATTAGCTAGCTAATTACAATGGTAACACAACCTTTCTGTATATAGGACGATGCTCCAACCAACTGAGCCATACCACCGAGGGCCTTTTTGCTTTCTTGATAGTATCCTTTGATGCACAAAAGTTCTTAATTCTTAATTTTCATTAAGTCTAATTTACCTATTTTTCTTTTGTCACCTGTGCTTTTGGTGTCACAACTATGAAATCATTGCCAAATTCAATATCATGAAGATTTTTTCAATGTTTTATTCTAAGAGTTTTGCAGTTTTAGCTCTTACGTTTAGATCTATGATCAATTTGGGGCACCTCATGGACCAATAAAGTGTGTTTATTTCAAATCAAGGGTGTGTGTGTGGACATATAGTTCCCAGAAAGACTGGAAGAGCTTGCAAGACATATAATAGGTATTCATGACACAGGAACAAGATAGGCTTCTGCTAATACAACTGATGCCATGGATTCTGGCTCATAACTTCAACATAGCCAAAATATTTTTCTGCTTTCTAACCTCCTTCTTTTAAACTCTGATCAGGAAGAATAAATATGGAAAAATTAGTGCTGATGACCCCAGATAAGCAGGAACCAAGAAATGTTGAAGTTTCAGGACTATTTCTCTCTGGGTGACAGCCAGAAATGTGTTGTGCAATTGCTGTCAGACTTTGGGGAAAGATAAGATTAAAAAAAAAGAAAGGTAAGATCAATTCTGAAAATTGTAGAACTAATGTCTGAGGGAAGGAAAGGAAAGGAGAGGGAAAAACAGAAATCTAAATCTGGTATTGTGGGATTCTTGGGAGGAAAGAAAAATTTAAAGAATTTGCACAATTCTGTGTGGAAGAGTCCAATGTTATCTATGTATTTAGTAGATGCTTAAATAGCAAATGGATGAATGAATGAAAATCAAAGGATACATTTTTCTTTAGGGCAACACTTAGCAATTCTCTATGTAACCAAGAAAATTAATGACATAAGTTGTTTGCAAAGTAATTCCTTGAGTTCCAGTTGCAGGAGTATGTTTAATGATGAGGCAGAAGAGACTTGTTATCTATATTTCAGAAAACCTGTTTGTTTTTCAGGCAGAAATTGACTGCTCCAGCCAACATGAATTTAAAATACCTTCTGTTTCCAAAGCCAAGAATGTTGATTCTAATGGGACTGCCAGACAGGATGTTCCAATTAGACCCAGACCAAAGCATCCCACAGCCACAGCCAAACAGATTGTATTATTATAAAGAGTACTAACTTCCCATAGAAATCAGTTGATATTCAGTATTCAATGGCTTATGTAATTACATATGTCTAAAATATGGTAACACAAACCCTGAAGTAAAAAGCAAACATCCCAGAACAGAAACTTTGGGCCAAAGAGCAATATTCTATACTGGAATATAATTATTTCCTAATTAAAAATTAATATCAGTTCCTTCAGGAGTAAGTGGAGACTGACTGGTCACCAGTATATATTCTCTATGGTAGTTGTATTTAGATTTATGTAACAAATTGTACACACATCTCCTTACAGAGTATATTAGGTTTAGACATTCTTACCAAATTCTTCTGCCATTATTATAAAGTCCCTGTGTAAATAGGAATTAATATATTCCTTTGAGAGGTTGGTACCTAAATGGGGTATACTTTATAACTATCATAATCAAGATTCGGGCATACAGAATTTTATATAATCTACATATATAAAAGTCTAAGTGACAGGACAACCGGACGACCGGCCTGTAGCTATGACGCACACTGACAACCAAGGGGCAGACACCCAACACAGGAGATGCCCCCTGGTGGTCAGTGCACTCCCACAGTGGGAGCACCGCTCTGCTGACCAACGGGTGCCAGACACAGGGCTCATGGCTAGCTGCTGCAGCCCGGAGACCACAGCAGAGCAGCAGCGAGCCTACTGATTGGCAGCGGTGGCAAGCACAGCAGGGCCAGGATGAGCAGAAGTGGCAGGCAGGAGCGGCAGATGGCGTTGGACTGCTGGTTTTGGCCGAACCCCACAGGCCACACCGAGGGACCCCAGTAGTTCACGAATCCGTGCACCGGGCCGCTAGTCTTATATAAGACTGTCTTAATGAAACATGGAATATATTACATTAGCAAAAATTATTTAAAGGAACTTTTAAAAGCCACTGAAAGACATTTATAAAGATATTTATGTGTCAGGAATCAGAATATAAAATAAAATTTAAGAACAGGCATTCTTGGTTTTGTTTTTTAAATCTTATAGTAATATGATCAAAGATGAATTAATATTATTTATATACTAGAGACCCAGTGCATGAAATTTGTGCACTGAGGGGGTGTCCCTCAGCCCAGCCTGCACCCTCTCCAATCTGGGACCCCCTCAGGGTATGTCCAACTGCCAGTTTAGGCCTGATCCCACAGGGATCACAATCCAGGATTGCTGGCTCCTAACCACTCGCCTGCCTGCCAGCTGGATTGCCCCTAACCGCTCCCCTGCCAGCCTGATTGACCCACAACTGCCCTCCTCTGCCAGCCCGGTCACCCCCAACTGCCCTCCCTTGCCGGCCATCTTGTGGCAGCCATCATGTGACAACATGGGGCAGCCATCTTGTGACGACATGTGAGTGGCCATCTTGTGATGACATGAGGGCATCGTGCGAGGGTGCAAGGGCCACCTAGGTTTTTATTAGTATAGATTGTTTAGATATAAGATAGTTTTTGAGGAGATATAATTTTGTAGTTAATAAAGAGATTTGCAATGTTACAAAGTAACCAGTTAATATACTGGAGAGATTGGGGTATGGGCCGAATAATGGAGGTAAGAAACACCAGGAAGAAACAGGTATAATGCATCTGCCTAGAATCCTTCCCAGGAAGCGGAAGGGAGTCATGAGAGATGCTATTGCAACTTGCAGAAAATCATTCATTTGTGATATATATTGAGTTAGGATACATTTAAGAATTGATTATATTGTGTTTAAATAGGTCAAAGCATTGTGAAAGGATGGTGCATATAGTAGCATATATTTTTAAATTTCTTTATGATCCCTGGAACATAGTTAGAAGAGCTGTATCCATGTCTGCCCAGAGTCTGAAGCCACTACAAAGAGAAATAGACATGTCCATTTTCTCACAACAGCTGCCACCATCAACACTCACCAGAGAAGGGAAGGGGCTAAATCTAAAAATATTCTCTAGAAATGTTGGCTGTTCATGGCTTTATCCAGGCCTGTAAATAGAAGATAGCTTTCTGAAGGAAGAGTGGCCATATTGAGTGGGCATGCATAAGGAATAAAGTTAGCTCAGTGCTGTGGTTAGGGATCCCCTCACCCCCAAATCAGGGCATCCTAAGAAAGACTTTTTTGCAAGCAAGGATCAACAGACTCAGCAAGAAGCAGCAAGAGAAGTTGTATGGACCAGGCTCTGGAGGAGAGGCAGCTAAGCAATGCTCAGAGACCATTCCCAGGGCCCAACCCCACTTAACCTTCCAGAATGAAAGATCCTGCCTTGGGAGAGATCTGCTGGACTCAGAGCAACACATTGCCCAGGGGGAGGTGGTGAAATGGGCTGCAGAAGTGAGCCTGGCTTATGAAAAGTATATGCTATTTATAAAAGTTAAATGGATTGATTGCTAAAGGCAGGAGAGTTGATAAAGCCTCATCCTCCAGTTGTCAGCTGGGAAATAGGAGAGATAATTATTAGGTGGGGGGGGGGGGGGTGTGCCAGAGAAACTGGGATTCCAGCCATTAGGGGGCATGGTTTCAGAGTAATCATTTGTTTTGTTGTCTTTGATGGGAGATGGGGAAAGAGTTACCTGCATTGTCTAACTCAGATTAGTGGTCTCTGAAACACCAGTGTCACAACATAATGCATATAGCACTCTACAGTTTACAAATATTTGTTAATTCAATGGATGAGTAAAATGTCTGAGAACTCATACAAATGGTGTGTGTGCATGTCTGAGAGAGGGGCTGAGAGAGTAGATGCACTATATATGTGCACTATGAGGAAGGTAGAGTGGGACCAAATGAAAGGAGACTAAATTATATATTTAAGCAGAAGGAATATTGTGCTTCCACTAGTAAATATAGTAGTGTGGGTTCAAGCACATCCAGATGAAAGCATTCTGGCCAGGAATACACTCCAAAAAGTGAAGACTACAGACTAAGGAAAATACATGAAGATTGAGAGGGAAGTAAAAACCCTGTAAGCCTAGGAAACAGCACGTAAGGTAAGAGAATGATTGACATGAAAGTGAAACAAGTTAATGTGTATTTTTAGAAAATTTTCTAGATAACTGTGGAATAAAAGCTGTCAAATTGTAAGGTGTTGTTGAATAGTAGGAATTTTATTCACTTACTAGAGGCCTGGTGCATGAAATTAGTGCATGGGTGCTGTCCCTAGGCCTGGCTGGTGATCAAAGCACAAGCGTGTGGCATGGAAGGGCAGGTCCCAGCTCATCTCTGGGCCCTGGGCAGCACCTGGGTCCCCAGGCCCCTGTGTGTCCCCTGAGTCATTGGGCCCCTGCCCGGCTCCCTCAGCACCTGGGAGCTAGATGACAGCCCCACCCCGCACTGCCACTGCTGGTCACTCTCTGTGGGGCAGTTGGCAGGGCAATCGGGCCCTGCTGGCACACACCTTGGCTTGGCACCACCCGCTCACCTGCTCCACCATCCTGCCATGGTCCTGCTCTCGTAGGGGCCTATTGGGGCCAGCAGCACCTCCACTGCAGCCTGCTGCCAGCGCCATGTCGCTGATGCCTGCCATGTTCCACGCTGCCCCCTGGGGGTCAGGGCATGTTGAGGGGGACAATTTGCATATCAGGTTTTTATTATATAGGATTTTATGTCCTTAATTGATAGAACACTTAAAACATGCTATCCTAAGAAAAAGAAATTACAGAATTAACTCTAAAAAGAAGTCTTGCCCAACCCCATAGCCTGTGTTCACATTTTCCCTTCCACTCACCCATGTTGGAATGGGTGAATGACAAGTAGAACACTGCTTTTTCCAGCAGGATGCTTTTTATCACAAGTCATCTAAAGAAATTATTTTGTCTTTAAACGTAAACGGACTAAATGCTCCAATCAAAAGACATCGAGTGGCTGAATGGATAAAAAACATGACCCATATATATGCTGTCTACAAGAGACCCACCTCAGAAAAAGGGACTCATACAGACTGAGAGTGAAGGGATGAGAAAACATCTTTCAGGCAAATGGAAATGAAAAAAAAGCTGGGGTAACAGTACTTATTTCTGACAAAATAGACCTCAAAGTAAAGACCATAACAAGAGATAAGGAAAGCCACTTCATAATAATAAAAGGATCAATACAACAAGAGGATATAACCCGGATAAACATATATGCACCCAATGCAGGAGCACCCAAATACATAACAAAACTCCTGGAAGATATCAAGGGAGAGATCGACAATAATACAATCATATCAGGGGACTTTAATATACCACTAACATCACTGGATAAATCCTCTAGACAAAAAATCAGCAAAGAAACAGCAATTCTAAATGACTTACTAGATTAGATGGACCTAATTGACATCTTCAGAGCATTTCACCTCAAAGCCACGGAATATACGTTCTTCTCAAGTGCACATGGGACATTTTCAAAAATAGACCACATATTGGGTCACAATGTCTCCCCAAATTAAAAAAGATTGAAATCATATCAAACATTTTCTCAGACCACAATGGCATATTAGAAATAAACTACAATAAAAACATTCCAAAAAATTCAAACACTTGGAAGCTGAATAGCATGCTATTAAACAATGATTGGGTGATCAACGAGATCAAAGAAGAAATTAAAAACATCCTGGAGAATAATGACAATAAAAACACAGCAATGTGAATGCTATGGGACACAATGAAAGCAGTCCTGAGAGGGAAGTTTATAGCTCTACAGGCCTACCCAAAAAAAAAAACAACAAGAAAAAATGGTAATAAATCATCTAACTCAACAACTCAAAGAATTAGAAAGAGAGCAACAAGAAAAGCCCACAGTGAGCAGAAGGAAGGAAATATTAAAGATCAGAGCAGAAATGAATGACATAGAGACCAAAGAAAAAAAAATACAAAAGATCAATAAAACCAAGAGCTGGTTCTTTGAAAGGATAAACAAGATTGATGAACCTCTAGACAGGCTCACTAAGAAGCAAAGAGAGAGAACCCAAATAAACAAAATCAGAAATGAAAGAAGAAAAATAACAACAGACCCCACAAAAATACAAAGGATTGATAAAAAATACTATGAACAACTCTATTCTAACAAACTAGACAACCTGGAGGAAATGGGCACATTCCTAGAAAAATACAACCTTCAAAAACTTACTCAGGAAGATACTAAAAATCTCAATAGGCTGATAATTATGGAAGAAATTGAAGCAGTCATCAAAAAGCTTCCAGCAAACAAAAGCCCAGGGCCAGATGGCTTCACAGAGGAGTTTTACCAAACATTCAAGGAAGAACTAAAACCTATCCTCCTCAGACTATTCCAGAAAATTCAAGAGGAAGGAACACTTCCAAGGTCCTTCTATGAAGCCAGCATCACCCTAATACCAAAACCAGATAAAGACAACACAATGAAAGAGAATTATAGGCAAATATCCCTCATGAACATAGATGCCAAAATCCTCAACAAAATTCTAGCAAATCAGATCCAGCAATACATCAGAAAAATCATATACCATGACCAAGTAGGATTTATCCTGGGGATGCAAGGATGGTACAATATTTGCAAATCAATAAACGTGATATATCACATAAACAAATTGAGAGATAAAAATCACAGTCATATCAATTGATGCAGAAAAGGCATTTGAGGGGAGGTCGGGGGGAGATCCAGGGGGGAAAAAAGGAGACATACGTACTACTATTTGTAATACTTAAAACAATAAAAATAAAATAAAATTTAAAAAAAAAGAAGAAAAAAAAAAGAAAAGGCATTTGACAAAATCCAACACCCTTTCTTGATAAAAACTTTCCACTAGGTTGGAACAGAAGGATCATACCTCAACATAATAAAAACCATATATGCCAAACCCACAGCCAACATCATACTCAATGGGCAAAAACTAAAACCATTTCCCTTAAGAACAGGAACAAGACAGGGATGCCCACTCTCACCATTCCTGTTCAACATAGTGCTGGAAGTACTAGCCATTGCAATTAGACAAGAAGAAGAAATAAAAGGCATCCAAATTGGAAAAGAAGAAGTAAAACTGTCCTTATTTGCAGATGATATGATACTGAACATAGAAAACCCTAAAGACTCCATCAAAAAATTATTAGACTTAATGAATGAATTTGGCAATGTAGCAGGATACAAAATTAATGCCAAGAAATCTATGGCATTTCTATACACCAATAATGAACTTACAGAGAGACTAAAAAAAAATCCCATTTACCATTGCACCAAAAAAATTAAGATACCTAGGAATACACTTAACTAAGGAGGTAAAAGACCTATACGGGGAAAACTACACAACACTGAAAAAAGAGATAGAGGAAGACATAAACAGATGGAAGAACATACCATGTTCATGAATTGGTAGAATCAACATCATCAAAATGTCCATACTACCCAAGCAATCTATAAATTCAATGCACTCCCCACTAAAATACCAACAGCATATTTCACAGACCTAGAAAGAACTCTCCAAAAATTCACCTGGAATAAAAAAAGACCCTGAATAGCTACAGCAATTCTGAGAAAGAAGAACAAAGTACGTGGGATCTCAATACCAGATTTCAAGCTGTATTACAAAGCCACTGTTCTCAAAACTGCCAGGTACTGGCACAAGAACAGACAGATAGATCAATAGAATAGAATAGAGAACCCAGAAATCGACACAAATCACTGCGCTCAATTAATATTTGACAAAGGAGGCATGAATATACAATGGAGTCAAGACAGTCTTTTCAATAAATGGTGTTGGGAAAATTAGACAGATACATGCAAAAAAATGAAACCAGACCACCAAATTACACCATACACAAAAATAAACTCAAAATGGATCAAGGACTTAAACATATGACAGGAAACCATGAAAATACTAGAGGAATCCACAGGCAGAAAAATCTCTGACATATGCCAAAGCAATTTCTTCACTGATACTGCTAGGGCAATGGAAACTAAAGAGAAAATAAATAAATGGGACTACATCAAAATAAAAAGCTTTTGCACAGCAAAGGAAACTATGACCAAAACAAGAAAGCCCACTGCATGGGAGAACATATTTGCCAATGATATCAACGATAGGGGTTTAATCTCTAACATTTACAGGGAACTCATGCAGCTTAACAAAAAGAAGATAAATAACCCAATCAAAAAATGGGCAACTGATCTAAATAGACACTTTTTGAAAGAAGACAGAAGGAAGGCCAAGAGACATATGAAAACCTGCTCAAAGTCACTAATCATCGGAGAGATGCAAATCAAAATAACAATGCAGTACCATCTCACACCTGTCAGAATGGCTATTATCAACAAATCAACAAACAACAAGTGCTAGCGAGGATGCGGAGAAAAAGGAACCCTAGTGCACTGCTGGTGGGAATGCAGACTGGTGCAGCCACTATGGAGAACAATATGGAGTTTCCTCAAAAAACTAAAAATGGAACTCCCATTTGACCCAGTGATCCCACTTCCAGGAATATATCCCAAGAAACCAGAAACACGAATCAGAAAGGATATATGCACCCCTATGTTCATAGCAGCACAATGTACAATAGCTAAGATTTGGAAACAGCCTAGGTGCCCATCAGCAGATGACTGCATCAGAAAAGTATGGTACATCTACACAATGGAATACTACACAGCAGTAAAAAAGGAGTTCTTACCATTTGCAACAACATGGATGGAGATGGAGAGCATTATGCTAAGTGAAATAAGCCAAGGATAGAAAGATAAATATCACATGATCTCACTCATTCTTGGAATATAATGAACAACATAAACTGATGAACAAAAATAGATCCAGAGATAGAGAAACATCAATCAGAACATCAAACCTCAGGGATGGTAGGGAGAGATCAACCAAAGGACTTATATGCATGCATATAAGCCTAATCAATGGACACAGACCACAGGGGGGTGGGGACATGAATGGAAGGTGGGGGGTAATGGGTGAATAAGGACACATATGTAATACCTTAATCAATAAAGAAATTTAAAAAAAAGAAATTATTTTCTAAGTTATAATATATGTATAGAAAGAAATTATTGACTAAAGAAATTATTTTCTAAGTTATAATATATGTATAATATGGAGAATTAGAAAAAAAATTTTTCTGGATAAAAGTAGAGCACCCTGGCCAGGTGGCTCAGTGGTTCGAATGTTATCTCATATATCAAAAGGTTACAAGTTCATTTTCTAGTCAGGGCAAATAGCTAGGTTGCTAGTTCGATCCCCTGTTAGGACTTGTACAGGAGGCGACTGATCAATGTCTCTCTCTCTCTCTCTTCTTATCTCTCTCAAAATAATTTTTTCTTTTTTTACAGAGAGGAAGGGAGAGGGATAGAGAGTTAGGAACATCGATGAGAGAGAAACACCGATTCAGCTGCCTCCTGCACACTCCCTACTGGGGATGTGCCCGCAATCAAGGTACATGTTCTTGACCAGAATCGAACCTGGGACCCTTCAGTCCGCAGGCTGATGCTCTATCCACTGAGCAAAACCGGTTAGGGCCTAAAAATAAAATTTAAAAAACATATCCTTGGTCAAGATTTTTTTTTAAAGTACCACTCACAAAATTTAGCTGACATTTTCCCCAAATCAGAAAATATCCTAGAATGATTTGATTTTAATTACAGTAATTTTTCTAGACTTTCCCTATACCTGGTCCTTGGCTCTTTCTAAAAACCATACTACTTCCCTTAAATAGCAGTTGCCACTGATTTTTGTTGTTACTGTTTAAATTTTGCAATTAGAAAAAGTATATATATATATTTTTAATGTTTTTTTATTAATTTAGAGAGAGAGAAGTAAGATGGAAGGATAGAAACACCGATAGGAGGGAGAAACATCAATTAGCTGCCTCCTGCACATCCCCTACTGGGAATTGAGCTTGAAAACCGGGCATTTACCCTGACCAGGAATCGAACTGATGATCTCTTGATGCATGGGATGACACTCAACCAACTCAGCCACACCAGCCAGGGCTAGAAAAAAGTGTATTTTAAAAATATCTTTGGCTTTGGCTGTATACTTTATCTGCTCTAGGTAACAGCAGATGTTGCAAATAAAATTCTTTATTTGCAACATCTGCTGTTACCTAGAGCAGATAAAGTATACAGAAGATATAGCTTTCCTTAGACTTTACTCCCAAGTGGCATCTTTCCCAACATATTCATATACAGAAATCACATAAAAATATATATAGCAAAGCATCTTCTAACCAGCTCTGAAATTTTTTAATTTTGTTTATTTCTCCCAACCTAACATCTGAGCTGCCATATATTTTGAAATTTTCCAACTCATGGAGATTGCATAGAAAGTCACAACCCTGCATAATGTAAAATACATGACTGAAAAATTTCTAACACAGAACTTAAGGGTCATTGATCCACATGCAAATGGGAAAATGTACACCTCAAACACAAATCTGCTAAAAATATATATATTTATCAAGTCACAAAATGTTGACTTTTTGCCTTGGTCATTTATAAGTAGAATGCCTCCATTTATGTTTCCTAACTAATAAAATTTCTCAGAGGTTTCTTACCCGCGTTTTCATTTCTGGATGCTAAAAATGAATAAAATCTTAGGCAAAATAAAAATCTCTAGCTTTCTTATTATACTGAGAAATTGACAGTAATAGTTACTCACTGGCAGAATCAGAGAACTCAGATTTCTCTATACCTTGTCCCATACTCTTTCTATAAACCATACAATCTCCCTTGAACAAAGCTTACTAGACAATATATAGCACATTGCATTCAGGTTTGGATGATTCATTTTGTAAGAAACTAGAGGCCCAGTGCACTAATTCCTATATGGGTGGGGTCCTCTGGCTGGCCTGCCCTGATCATGGTCAGGGAGTCGGACTGGGGGCAGGACCAGTTGGGGGAAGGGGCGGTGGGCAGTTGGCCATCCGGCCCCACCCCCTAGTCCAACTCCCAGTTAAACTCCCAGTTGAGGGGGCAATTTGCATATTAGCCTTTTATTATATAGGATGTTAATGAACTGAAGTGTGTTTAAAGGTGGGAAAACAGGAAGATTAAAAGCCTAAGACCTAAAGAATATCTTGAAAAAGGGTCAAGGGGCAGGGAGTTCTGTATAGGTAATATGGACTAAGAGGAACATGCTGTCTCTTTTCAAATATTTGAGGGACGCTTGTAGTGAAACAAATAATTTGTTCATGCATTTATGGCATGGTTTCAGAAGGCAGAACCAGGACCACAGGGTTAGGGTTGTTACTGACTGAGAAATAGATTTCAGCTATGAAGAGTATGAAAAAGTTCTTCACAATTTTTCTTGTCAAATGTATTGATAAATAATTTATGTACAATAAATTCCATCCATTTAACACATACAATTCAACGAGTTATGACAGTTGTACACATCTGAAAAATCACCACCTTAAAAAAAATACAGAATATTTTTGGCATTCCCAAAATTCTTCCTTCCCTTCACAGTCAATCCCTCTCTCTGCCCTTGGCCACAGCCAACCACTGACCTGCTTTTTTTCACTGTATTGTGGATTTTATATAAATGGAATCATACATCATGTACTCTTTTGTATTTGGTTTCTTTTACTCAGACTAAGTATTTTCAGATTCTTCTCTATTGTTTTGAATATTGGTAGTTTGTTACCTTTATAGTATTCTATTGTATGGATATATCACATTCTGCTTATCCATTCAACAATTGAACATTTGGGTTGTTTAAGACATAAATTATTGTGAAAAAAGCTGCTGTAAACATCTGTGAAAAGTTTTTATGTGTACATGTATCTTCATTTTTCTTGGGTATATAAACCTAGAAGTAGAATTAATAGATTGTATGGGAGATATTTAACTTTTTCACAAAGTTCCATATTGTGCTCCAAAGTGGTTGTACCATTTTTACATTCCCCTAGCAATATATGAGAGTTCCAGTTAATCTACATCCTTGCCAACACTTGTTACTGTCAGTCTTTTTCATTTGATCCTTGCTAATGGATAGAATGATATCTTGTTATGGTTTTAATTTGTATTTTTCTAATGACAAATAAAGTTAAGCATCTTTTCATGTATATAAAATAGACATCTTTTATGAGGTGTTATTGAGTTGTTAGTCTTATTGATGAGATGAAGAAATCATTATCTATTCTGATTACCAGTCAGTCCTTTGTCAGATATATGATGGAGAATTTCTTCTTCTGTTTGGCTTGCCTTTTCATTTTCTTAGTAGTGTCTTTCAAAGAGAAACTATTTCATTTTTATCAAGCCCAATTTATAAATTTTCTTTTATGATCATGCTTCTTGTGGTCTAGCTAGGAAATTTTTGTTGATTTGCAATCTATTTTATTTTCTAATAGTTTTACAGTTTTTGCTTTTACTTTTAGATACAGTGCATTTGAGAAAATTTTGGGTATTGAGTGAAGTAAGGATCAATTTTTTCCATATGGATATGCAGTTTTTCCAGTTTGTTGATCTTTTCTCTCTCACATTAAATTGCCTTGGGCGCTTTACTGAAAAACAATTGAGCATATACATATGATTCTATTTATAGACTACTAATTCCATTAATGTATATATACATATTTTTATCTTATATGTATATTTATATTTTAAGTGCATCTTTATATTTAAAGTACATCTCTGGTAGTCATCAGATGATTCTTCTGCTTTTTAATGAATTATGGCAATCTTTGTTTCTTCGTTGGATTGTTTAGTCTATTTACATTTAATATAATTATTGATATGGTTGTATTTAGGTCTACTATTTTATTTTTATTTTTAAAATATTTTTATTGATTTCAGAGAGGAAGGGAGAGGGAAAAAGAGATAGAAACATCAATGATGAGAGAGAATCATCGATCGACTGCCTCCTGTACGCCCCCAACAGGGGATAGAGCCCATAACCTGGGCATGTGCCCTGATGGGGAATACAACCGTGACCTCCTGGTTCACAGGGTGATGTACAACCACTGAGCCACGCCAACTGAGCATTCTATTTTATTAATATTCTGTTTGTCATCTCAATTTTTTGTTTTTCTCAGCTCCTTTTCCTAAATATATTTTAGTTTGTCTCTTTGCTTTTTAACTACACATCTTAACATTTTTTAAGTGGTAGCTTTAGGTATTACAATATGCATTCTCTATGCCACCTCCCTCTACTGTGACTGCATGGCCCTTGGAACAGAACATCCAAAAGAAAAAAGGGGAAGGGGGGAGTTTATTCCAGTTATAAAATTAACAAGGTCTGAGAATCTAATGTACAGCATGGTGATTATAGCTAATAATACTGTATTATATACTTAAATGTTTTTAAGAAAGTAGATCTTAAATCTTTTCACAACACAAAGGAAATGGTAATTATGTGACAGGACAGAGGTGTTAGCTAATGCTGTAGTGGTAATCACCTTGCAATATATAATTGTATCAAAACATGTTGTAACCTTAAACTTATGCAATATCAATTATATCTCAATAAAGCTTGGAATAAATGAATAGGGAAATCTGTACTAGTCACATGGTTGTTAAAGTTTTGCTTCAAAATTTGTCTGCCTTTGTTCAGTCTCCAGAATCCTTATGTAGTCTTGTTTTCCTGTATTTTGTCCAGGATATTGCCATTTTTATTCATAAGAGGACTGGTTTGTTAGATACTCAAACTTCTCCATATCAAAAGCAAACCAGGGCTTACTTAATTCTTGTATTGTTACTAAAATGTTGGGCACAATATGTGATTTCTTTGCATACACCAAGATTTGTATAAAACTTTCTTAGGATCTAGTTAGTGACAACCCAAAATCAAAAAGTAATATTATTTTTCAGTAGTTACTCATGTACTCTAAATCACAAAAATCTCACTTTCTGTATTAACATTTCTACGCTTTAAGTATATTAGTATGAACTTTCAAAATAAAATTTTCAGGATGATTGCATCATGGAGTTACTCTAAAAAGGAATTTCTACCTTTATTTTTTAAAATAGTAACTATTCCTCTCCTGATATTCAATGAGTTTGCTTATTTATAGTTAACAATTTGATTTTGGAAAGGAGGGGACAGAAAATCTTAAAGATATAAATTCTGAAATCTTGGCTCTTTAAACATGTCAGAATTGGGAATAAAGCTTCTCTAAAAGTGTAGTACACTTTGGTAGTTTAAAAAAATAATAATTTTCAGAATTTGTGAATATTTTATAACAAATGGTGTACATAACTCTGATATGAATAAAGTTTATCATTATGTTGTTTTAATAATATATGTAAAATAATTTAAATGGTTCTGTTTTACTTCCTTTATTCTCCCTAGATGAATACTCTAGATGCCCACCAAAACTCATTTTTCCTATCTTCCATACCAAGTTATAATTAGACCTATTACCTAGGGACAACAGATGATGAGACTCTCACTTGCAGTTAAGTGTAGCCACATGACTAAGTTCCTGCCAGTCAAATGGGATACAAGTAAAGTGTGTCGCTTCTGACTCAGCCTTAGGATACATTCTCTTTCCCACCAGCTAGAACTAATGGTGACCCAGTTTTGACCATGCAGGTGGCAGTAATGTCCCTGGATGAAAGCACACCATGATAGATAGAACATGGGTCCCTAAATGGTCAAAACCAGTAGGGCTGTCTGCCAACTGCAACACTCACAGAATACTATTACATGAGAGAGGAATAAAATTTACCTTCTTTAAGAAACTGAAGTAATGTTTGATGTCTTGTTTCAGCGTGTTAATCTTACCCTAACTAATACATCTTGAGTTTGGTCTCAACTCTTCTAGGCAGCAGATTCTACCATTGCTCTGCCCCATGCCCATTTACACAGGACCCCCGAGGCAAGAGCACCTGTCACTCCAACTGTAAGAGACCTTCTAGGCAGCTGTGTCAGTTGATTGAACTTTGGAACTAGGTAGTTAGAAGTTATTGTCTATAGTAACTTTGACCAAGGCCAACATAAGAAATAACAGTTATGCTTCATTCCCAGAAACTCTCTTAAATAAGAGGGCTAAAATTAACTGTCTTAAAGTTGCTCACATTCTTCCCCTCCTGACCTCATTCTTAGTCTCTGGCACAAACCCACCCAACTTCTCCCCAGACTTCTTCCAAAATGAAGCTAAGAGGTTCAAGAGCATCATTTTTAACAACTCCAGAAATTGCCATACACATCAGGGTCCAATTATTGTTTTGTACACTTGTTTTTCCCTGTCACTGTATAATGCTATTACCATTAGTTTCAGGTCTGAACTCTGAGATAGTAGGAAGTAGCTGAAAATTTCATCTTTTCTTGTGGTAATTCAACCCTTCTTGATTAAATGTGTACCATGTTCTTGGCTTACCTGAGTCTTGAGAGCAAAAGAATGCAAAATATTCCATTGTCTCCCTGATCTGTCTGTCTAAACGGCTCACTGACCTGTACCGTATCTCATGAGTTGACTAACTTCCCAGTCTGTTTTAAATACTTGCCCTTGGTGTATCCCTTCCTCCAATGCAGATGTCTCCATTTCAATTTTTCTTCTAACTAATACCTCCCTCACAATAACCTCTTTCTTCCAAATCATGAGAGGATATTTCTTTTTCTAATTTCATTGTATATCTTTGAATGCAATAGGATTCTTGATTAAGATGCCATTTTGTAACTTCCTGTTAGAATTGCCATTCCCCACACTTTTCTGAGCCCTTTTATAGTGACGTTATGGTCTGTCTGTCTTGGGCTCCAGGAGTTTCAGAGATGCCTGCAGGTTAACCAAATTTCTTTGCTCTTCCCCAGCCCAGAGCTGACTACATTTCCCAGTACCATTGTATTTTATAAGACCTGATGACTAAGTCCTATTCCACAATTAGACGAGATGTGTCATCTTGGGGCCAAGGCAGCCAAAAGATAGTGTGCTATCTTCACACTGTTTTTAATCCTTGGCAGGCCAGACGAAAAGGGTCCAGGAGGAACTCAAGGTCCAGAGGAAAATAAAGCCAAAAGACAGAGGAGCCTGGGTCCCTGAAAGATCCTGTGGAAGGCCCCCTGCCAAACAGCTAATAAGACTGATAAAAACAAGAAATAAATTCTTATTTTCTTAAAATATATTTTATTGATTTCAGAGAGGAAAGGAGAGGGAGAGAGAGCTAGAAACATCAATGATGAGAGAGAATCATTGATTGGCTGTTCTCTGCATGCCCCCTACTGGGAACCAAGCCCACAACCTAGACATGTGCCCAGACTGGGAATCAAACCTTGACCTCCTGGTTTACAGGTCAATGCTTAACCACCGAGCCTCGCCAGCTGGGCAAATTTTCGTTATTTTAAGCCACTGAGATTTGGGTGTGGGGAAAGGGAAATAAAGTTTGTTACTATGTTATAGCTTAGCCTTCCCTAACACACCAAGTAATTTTTCCTCAATTATACCTGAATATCCTCTAATTGAGATTTTTAAATCAAAATAATTATGTGAAATAACTAAATCACACAAAAGATCAATTTAAACACTAATTTTTCTTAATCGGTTGCTATTCAGATTGTAATCACTGATATTTTCTTACTGAGAGAAAATATTAAGATGGTTTCAATTATTTTTTGAGTAAATGTTTTAATTGAACCATAATATACATACATATACACATACATACATAGAAGTATAAAAGTCCTACATACAAAACTTCATGTGTTTTTTTTACAAAGTGAACACCCTGTATTATCAAGCTCCTGGTGAAAAAACAAAATAATTATCTTCCTGCAAATGTCATTTCCATAGATTACTATTGCTTATACCTAAACTTAATATAAATTAAGTCATATAATATGTGCTCTTTTTAATATTTTTATTGAATTCAGAGAGGAAAGGAGGAGAGAGAAATAGAAACATCAATGATGATAGAGATTCATTAATTGGCTACCTCTGGCACATACCCTACTGGGGATCGAGCCCACAACCCAGGCATGTGCCCTTGACTGGAATTGAACCCGAGACCTGTCAGTCCACTGAGCAAACCCAGCTAGGTCTATTATGTACTCTTATGTGACTAACTTCTTCCTCTCAATATTATGTTTATGAGACTCATCCATGTTGTTGCATGTAGTAAATTTGTTGAGTTTTTTGCTGTATAGTATTCCATTTTAAGAATATGCCAAATTTCTTTAAGCATTCTTCTGTTGATGGATATTGAACCAAGAAGCAGCCCAGACACAAAATATGGCATACCTTGATTTTGGACTTTCCAGACTCCAGAACTGTGAGAAATAAATACTGTTTATAAGCCATACAGTCTATGGTATTTTTTATAGTATATGAATCAGACTAAGACAGACATTATTTGTTTCCATTTTGAAGCAATTACTAATAGTGTTGCTATGAACATTCATATACATGTCTGTTGGTATACTTATGAATGTATCTCTGTTTGGTACATTTCCCTGTTTGGTACATGTTCAGTTTTAGCAAATACTGCCACTCCATTTTCAAAGTAGTTATACCAATTGACTTTCCCTATAATAGCTCCACATCCTAGCTAATTCATTGTTAATCGTTTAATGTCAACTATCCTGATAGGTGTAAATATTATCCCATTGCAGTTTTAATCTGTATTTCTCTTATGATTAAGGAGTCTGAGCATCTATTCATATGTTTATTGGCCATTTATATCATCTATTTTTTGCATATGTGAAATGCCTAACCCAGTTTTTTACCCCCTCCTTTTCTTTTAAACTGATGTAGTGCATTCTGTATATATATTCCAGGCATGAGTCTTTTGTCAGCTATGCATATTGTAAATATTTTCTCCCACTCTTTAGCTTGCTTTTTCACCCACTTAACAGTGACTCTTAATAAACAGAAGTTCTTAATTTTAATGATTTCAATTTATCAATATTTCCCATTTTGGTTAGTGCCCAGTTTAAAAACTCTTGGCCTACGCCGTGTTCATAAAGATATTCCCCTATGTTATCATTTAGAAATGTTATTACTTTGGTTTCCGCAAGAACTGATTTTTGTGTATTGATTTTCTGTGTGGATATTACATTGTCCTGGCACTATTTATTGAAAAGAGCATCCTTTTTCCCACTGCCCTGCAGTGGCACCTTTGCCATACACAAAGTGTGAGCTTATTTTTGAACTCTATTCTTTTCCATTGGACTAGTTGTCTATCATTGTTATAAGACCACACTGTCTTAATTATCACTTTAGAATAAGTCTTGGTTGTTGGTAATAAAAGTTTTCCAACTTTATTCATCTTTAAGACTTCCTTTTTATATGTGTTCCCATATAAATTTTATAATTGGTTTGTCAAGTTCTACAAAAAAATGTTACTGAGATTTTGATTAGCATTGCATTGAATTGATAGATGAATTTGGAGAAAATGGAAATCATACAATATTGTTATTATAAGGTGATTTCCTGTTTATTAATTTATATTTTCATCTTCTTTGTTTTGTGAATTGGGATATTAGTTCCATGAGAGCAGGAATTTTATCTATTTTGTTTGTTGTTCCATCCCAAAAGCTAGCACATTGTAGGTTCTCAATAAGTATTTTTTGAAGTAGTTAATTAATACTCTATCGAAATGACATTTTTATATTCCTTTCCCCTTTTCCTTGGCAATTGCAAATCATATGCAATTTCTTCGGGGAACTTTTTCCTGATGTCCAGACTGGGCCAGGCCCCCCTCTTATCAGTCCCCTGTTATGACATCCTGTACTTCTCTTTCTTAGCACTTACCTACATACTATTATACAACAAAAATAATTATTACACAATGTTATATAATTATTTGGTGTCAATCTCCCATCTAGAATGCAAGCTCTGTGAGTACAAGGACCAAGTCTGCCTTAATTTTTTATTCACTGCTATACTTCCAGGTAACTGGAAATTAACTGGCCTGGCACTGTGCAGAGGCAAGTGCCAAAAAAAAAAAAAAAAAAAAAATGAAGTTATTTTCTAAAAGAGGCCTAGACTCCCTCTCTGTTTATTAAAAATAGAAGTTATTATAGGCCAATGCTTTGATATCATAACATCAAAAAAAATCTCTCTAGATGCTTTCTGCTTTCATCCTCTGGATTATTTGGTGAAATTTCCTATCAGATATCGTGGGGTAGAGAGGGAGTCCTTCATGACCCTTACCCAGACTGGCTGAGTTAGAAGATTCTGCTAAAATGGAACTCAGGAGGCTACATGGCTAAGAAACTGTGAGTAACTGGTGCAGTGGTGAGTTTGGTGCACTTCTTTGCATTACATTCATGACACTGCTGTTTCTTTATCTCTCCGTGATTTTGTAACACTGCTCTGGGTCCCGTTTCTCTCATCATCCCTGCCCATGTGTGTTCTGCTTCTGCTCTCAAGGCTGCATTTTCTCTTTGGCCATCTGCCCTCCAAGGACAGCTGGAAGGCCATCCTGACTGCCTAGTTGCAAACCTCATTAATCACAGCTTTATCTCTCTGGTCATGCTGACCACCCGGGCTACAGAGGCCACACACTGTCACAGCTCTCTGATCCAACTTCAGAGACAGTAAAAAGGGAATAGCCCAAGATTTAGGGAATTTTGAACCAGGAAACCACAATTGGCTGTCTGTGTGACCTTCAAAATGTCACTCTTCACTCCAGGTACAATAATACCTGCCATCCCTATCTCAGAAGTATTGTGAGGGTCAAATAATATCATGTATCATGTCAGAACTTTATACACTATAAATGGATATATAAGTATTAGTTATAATTTATAACCTCAACCATTCAACTATTAGTATGATGGGAGGGACTATTTACATAGTGTGGAGTTTGATGAGAAAGGACATCCTCCCTAACACTGCTTTGTTCCTTCTAAGAAATAAGTCAACTGGCTAACTGTTGTCTCCTTGACTTCAAAATGTCCCATACACTGTAGTTATGGCTGAACAGTAAAATCTCTTAACATTTTTTTTTTTTACATCACAATATATGGGTATTCTTTATTTTTATTTGGGTTCTCTTAGCATTGTTGAGCCTGTTTATTTTTCACTACTCGTCTGTATGGGTTACATAAACTTGCCTTGGTAAAACTTAATATTTTTTCAAGTAATGAAAGTAGAAAAGTCTCAAGTTGTTCTTTCAAAAACTAAAAAATATTAATCTATTAGGTGAAAGAATGACTTTCTCCTCTGTAATGAACTTTAATAATCCCTCCCCTGTAGTCTATCACCCAATCCTGTTCATTCTAATCTATAATGCACAATTCTGTCCTCTCCCCTTCACCTCTGCTGCCATTGTCTTGTTCCATTCCCTCCTGACTTAGCTGCCTTCATTTGCTGCCTTCCAATTCTCCCTTCACACCGCCATCTGGGGTCAGTAAACTATGGCTCATGGGCCAAGGCCGGCCCATAACATTTTATTGGATCACAGCTACACTCCTTTATTTACATGCTGTCCACGACTGCTTTGGTGCTACAACTCCAGAACTGAGTAGTTTTGAAAAGGACAATACGGCCTGGGTAGTGGGTTGAATAATGGGCCCCCAAGAGATATGTTCACCTCCAAATCCCTGAAACCTGTGTTACCTTTTGCAGATGTGACTGATTAAATAAAGGATCTTGAAATGAGATCAACCTGGATAATCCAGGTGAGCCTAAATTCAATGTCAAGTGTTCTTATTTGAGACACATGGAGTTGAAAACACAGAGAAGGTGATGTGAGGATGGAGGCAGAGATTGGAATAATGTGGCCACAAGCCAAGGAAAGCAAGGAATGCCTCGCACCACCAGAAGCTGGAAGGCACAAAATCTGCCCACTAGAGCCACTGGAGGGAACATAGCGCTTCTGACATCTTGATTTTGGACATCAAGCCTCCAGAACTGTGAGAAATTTAATTTCTGATATTTTAAGCCGCCAAGGTTGGGAATTGTTTACAATAGTGTTAGGAAATTAATGCAACACAGAATTCTAAAATATTCACTATCTGGTCCTTGAAGACAATGTTTGCTGGCCCTTGCATTGGAGTCATCTTTTTTAAAGTACAAATCATGTTAGTCACTTATTTCAGCAAAAAACCCAAACTTATTTAGCATAACAATGAGGAATTTCTTAACTAACTCCTATCTGTTTCTCTGTATATTGCCTACTTTCTCGCCTTTCTCCTTTCTTTATTTAAATAAACTTTTAATTTTATAATACTTTCAAATTTACTGAATAATTGCAAAGATAGTATAGAGGGTTCCCATATATGTGAACCCAGTTTTTCCTTATTATTAACATTTTACATTAGTGTAACATATTTATCACAGTTGACAAACCAGTATTGATACATTATTATTAATTAAAGCCCATTCATTATTCATTTCCTTTCTTTTCTTTTTCTTTTTACCTATTTTCTGTCTGAGGATCTCATTCAGGATACCATATCACATTGAGTCATCATAGCTCTTTCTTTTTATCTCTTTCCCCTTTTCCTTTTTCTTTCTCTTCCCTTATTGCTTGTGGGCATATAAACAAACATAGCTTTTCCTTAAGAAGTCTAGAGAGGGCCTGGCCAATGTGCTCAGTGGTTAGAGTGTGAGCCTGTGCACCGAAGGGTTTCAGATTTGATTCCCAGTCAAGGGCGCATACCTGGGTTAAAGATTTGATCCCTGGCCCTGGTGGGGCATATGAAGGAAGCAACCAATCAATGTGTCTCTCTCACATTGATGTTTATCTTTCTCTCTCTTCCCTTTCCTCCCTCCCTTCCACATTCTCTAAAAATCAATGGGAAAAAATATCCTCAGGTGAGGATGAACAATGACAACAAAAAAGTCTAGAGATGAATACTAAAATTGGAAAGTTAACTAACAAATTAATTAGCTATTATAGTTGAGATAAATGCTAGGATGAGCATGAATAGTGGACAGACAGAAGCCATGTTAAACAGAGCCATAGTAAGGAGTAACTAACTCCACCTGAGTTTCTTTTTGTTTGTTTGTTTTTTCACGATTTTTCTTAGTAGGAATAAAAATGGCAGCAGAAGTGTCAATTAAGGAAGCTTTTGCAATAGTTCAGGTTAGAGATAACAGTGGTTTGGATTGAGCTGGTGTAGTGATGATGGAATTAGAGATATTAGCCCTAGCCAGTTTGGCTCAGTGGATAGAGCGTCTACCTTTGGACCAAAGGGTCCCAGGTTCAATTCCGATCAAGGGCATGTACCTTGGTTGCAAGCTTCTCCCTGGCCCAGGCCCTGGTCAGGGTACATGCAGGAGGCAACAAGTCAATGTGTTTCTCTCACGTCGATGTTTCTCTCTGTCTTTCCCTCCTCTCTCTTCCACTCTCTCTAAAACAGCAGTGGCCAACCTTTCGGACTTCACGGACCACTAAATTCATAATTTTAAATCCTGCAGACCAATAATTTGATTTAAAAAAAGATAAATACATTTGTAAAATGATCAGAGAACTTCCATTTTATTAATATGAAATGCACCTATCCTATCTAATAAAGGAGTAATATGCAAATTGACTGTCACTCCAACACACAAGATGGCCGCCCCCATGTGGTCAAAGATCCTGCCCCCATGTGGACACAAGATGGCCGCCACAAGATGGCCAGCAGGGGAGGGCAGTTGGGAGGGACCAGACCTGCAAGGGAGGGCAGTTGGGGGCGATCAAGCCTGCAGGGGAGGGCAGTTAGGGGTGGCCAGGCCTGCAGGGAAGGACAATTAGGGGCAATCAGGCTGGCAGGGGAGCAGTTAGGCATCAATCAGGCTGGCAGGGGAGTGGTTAGGGGGTGATCAGGCTGGCAGGCAGAAGCAGTTAGGGGCAATCAGTAAGGCAGGCAGGCGAGCAGTTGGGAGCCAGCAGTCCTGGATTGTAAGAGGGATGTCTTCTGCCCATTTAGGCCCAATCCTACCAGGACTGCTGGCTCCCAATTGCTCGCCTGCCTGCCTTCCTGATTGCTTACCAGGATCGGACCAAAACGGGCAGTCGGACATCCCTCGAGGGGTCCCAGATTGGAGAGGGTGCAGGCTGGGCTGAGGGTCACACATCCCTGTGCATGAATTTCGTGCACTGGGCCTCTAGTCTATATATATATAAAACCCTAATATGCAAATAGACCAAACAGTGGAACAACTGGACAACCGGTCACTATGATGTGCACTGACCACCCGGGGACACACGCAGAACATGGCGGGCATTTGCTGCAGCAGGATGGTGGAGCAGGTGAGTGGGGGCACCAGACCAATGTGGGGCACTGGTTGCTGTCATCAGGGTGAACCTCTGTTGGTCTCTGAAAATTCTTTGCTCCTGCGAGCCGTAGTCCCGCCGGGCACTCGCACCTGCTGCCGGTGCTGGCCCCACTCACACCCGGTGCCATCAGTGGGTGCAAGTGGCGGCTGCTGGCCCCAATCGCCCCTCAGGGCTTCTCCACCTCCCCTTGATCCTGAGGGGCAATCAGGGCTGGCAGCCACCACTCACACCCACTGCCGGCACCAGCTCCACTCATATCCATAGCTGGCTCCAGAGTCCCTGCTCACACCCGCTGCCTGCACCTGGCGCTGGTCCCAATTACTCGGCAGTCAGCGGGTGAGAGTGGTGGCTGCCGGCCCTGATTGTCCCTGTGGGCTTCTCCACCTTCCCCTGCTCCTAAGGGGTGATCAGGGCAGCAGCCACCGCTTGCACCCACTGATGGCACCAGCCCCACTTGCACCCGCTGCTGGTCGTCAGCAGGTGCGAGTGGGGCTGGCTCTGTCAGTGCGTGGGAGCAGCGGCAGCAGGAGTGGGACTTCTGGCAGACAGGGGGCCAGGGGCCATGGTGGGAGGGGCTGGGTGGGGGTGCAGAGGATGGGCTGAGACCTGCCCCTGTGTCCACCACAGCCTTGCACGTGGCCCACAGTTCCTTTTAAGGTGCACAAATTCGTGCACTGGGCCCTAGTTTAATATAACAACATTATAAATACTTATTTAATCATAACAAAATCTTCAAAGGTTGTTTAATTGTAAAAATTTACTGAAGTTAGCTTAATTTTTATGAAATAATTGAAGCTTATTTAAGTATCAAACATTTTTAGAGTATGATATTTGCTCCTGTTTGCTTGAAATAAGTTTATGGGTTTTTGGCTCCAATGATGTTACTGCAAGACAGAGAGCATATTTATTTCAAGCCGAGACTGGTACCAAGTTTTAGTTGCTGTAACAGATAAAATGTTTTTTCACACAGATATGTTGTTGAAAATTGAATCAAAATTTTCATTGCTTTTTCACTCAGCAATGGGTATTCACTTTTAATGGAGATTCAAAAATGAGGTCTTGATAAGGATGAATGGAATTTAGCTTTGGGACTGTCATTGGATGATAGATCGATGAGGCTTTCTTTTTCATTCATGCTTAAATTGCTATCTTCAATGTTTGCTGCAAATGGATCTGTTATCCACATATTGCCATGTCTGGACTCTTCTTTCTTTGGGTAATAATGACCGAAAGATCCTGTGAGTAATTGTAAGTGCTGTTGAACAATGGTTACCACCTGCAGGTCGACATCTTTCTCTCATATATTCATCAAAGTTTGAAAACATTTGCAGATCGTCTTCAGCCACTGTGTTTGCCACAGTAATATTCTTTTGAAACATATCCACTTTACCTCGTAGTGTGAACACGTCCTTAAGTTCTCCTTGCAAGAATATGTTTAGTTCATTTAATAGTGAAAAACTATCTGCAAGGTATGCAAGCTTGGCTACCCACTCATTGTCGGAGAAGAGTTCTTGTCATTTCGGATTATTTTGCCGCTGGAAAAATATTTTGACTCCTTCACGCAGGGCAAACAATCGGGTTAGGATCTTGCCCCTTGACAGCCAACTCCCCTCAGCGTGAAGAAGAAGGTGAATATACTGGGAACCCATTGCTTCACAAAGTGCCTCAAATATTTGAGAATTGAGCGCTTTGTGCTGAATTTCATTATAATTTTAATAACATATGACAATACTTCTTGTAGTTCTGGGGACATTTTTTTCACTGCATGTTGCTCACGATGTATAATGCAGTGTGTAGACAAAATGTCTACACATTTTTTCACCTTTGCAACAGTTCCTAGAAGATGTCCAGTCATGTTTGCGGCACTGTCTGTACATATCCCAATACAATTTTTCCATTCAATTCCATGTTCCAGGAAATAACTATGAAGTGCTTCAAAAATCTCAGAGCTAGTTGTTCACCGGCAAGTTGAGCAGTTCTTCCTGCAACTTCCTGCACACTCAACCCTCACAAAACAAAGGAGAAGTGCCTTGTTACTTAGGTCTGTTGATTCAAGTTGAATTGAATACAATGGAGAATTTTTCACCATTTCTATAACTTGATTTTCAATATCTTCAGCCATGTCTTCAGTTCTGCGTTTGACCGTGTTAGCGGACATAGGAATTGCTTTCAGTTTCTGGGCAGCCTGCTTTCCCAAAACCTCTTCGCAGGCTTGTAATATGCAAGGCTGAATTAATTCTTCTCCAATCGTATACGGCTTTTTATTTTTCGCAATCTGAAGTGCTATTAGATAAGAAGCCTTTAATAAGGATTTATCTCCAACAGTCATTTTTGTTAGAGCAAGTACTTGCTTTTGCATATTTTCACGCAGTCTTTGAAAATATTCAAGTGGTTTTTTAGCTAAGTCCAGGTGTTTTGATTGCAAGTGTCTTTTGAGTTTCAAAAGTTCATGGCATCATTGGATAAACTCTCAGAACACACAACACAAAGCGGCCGTGGATCCAGCTCACTATCAGGTTCTTGAACAAATCCAAATTTCAAGTAGTTCGAATCATATTTTCATGATACTTTGAGTTTTTTCTTCTCTCCGCCTCCAGTTCAAATGTCCTTCCTAATGGTGCCTGACGAGGACTGTGGAGACTCTGATTCATTGATCAGCTCACGGTTAAGTGAAGTACACATATTATCATTGTTACTATTATCATTAATTACATTATCTTTTGTATTACTAAAGAAATGCAAAATATTCCTTTGCTTTTTTTTCACTCATTATGGGTTTATTTCATTCGAATCTAAAACCAAACAAGAAATGATAGTTATTAAAGGAAAACTATTTGATGCATTAAGTGTAACAGTTAAAGGAAATACACATTGCATACAATACTGGTGCACAAATAAAATAAAACAATGGGATGAGAATCGGTAATCGCGGAGCGGGTGACTGCTGTAACGGTCGAAACAATACTGAAGCCGCTTGCACCTCTCTGGTTTCCCCCTCTCTAGATACTAGAAAGGGGAATTCATGAAATGTACTAGACATTTTGTGAATTTATTGCAATGTAAAGGCGAAAATTGTCATTCAGTCAGAATATAAGAATTTCTTAGAATATTTTTTGTTTTATTATTTATTAGGATTAATAAAACATTAAAAATGCAAATATTATCCAGATTTTTCTACGGGCCACCAAAATTTTCTCACGGACCACCAGTTGGTGACTGCTGCTCTAGAAGATCAATGGAAAAATGTCCTTGAGTAAGGATTAACAACAAAACAAAACAAACAAACAAACAAAAAAGAATTAGAGATGTTAGCCATACTCCAGAGATATTTCTGAGGTATTAACAAGATGTGATGAAGATGTGATGAGAAACAGGGTGGAATTAATCACTGACCTCTCAATATAGATCATCCATACCCGAGCCACACTAATCATGTGTCGCTCTTCATACTTGCCATGAGAGACAAGGTCTCAAGCTCTTACATATTTTGAACCTTCTAGCTAAATGCTTTTTTCTCCCCCAGTCATCTCTCTTCAATATTCTGTTCTTTTTAATATTCTTCACTGCTTCTGGCAAGTCTTCCACTACTTTGCCTTCATTTCCTCCCTCCACTCTACTTCCCTCAGTTGGGGTGCATCCACCCTTTCTCTTCCCATAGAGCTCAAACATCCTTGTAGCATCCTGTACTGTGCTGTTATGATTTGCTTACATATCTGTCCCTGGAAGGCATTGCATTATATTCATAGTACAGTCCCTGGCACAGAGAGAAGTAAGTTAATGTTTAATTGATCAAGTCTTCACTATAATTTCTCAGAAACAGAAAACAAATTATAAGTTTCATATAAGAAAGCCATTATCAAAGCAATCGCTGGTAAATCCAAAATACAATAAATGTCACCCACAGGGTACTTAGAACTTCTGATCTTTTGTAAGCACATTCCTTGTCATTCTAAAATATGTTTCATGGAACTGTCTATTGAGAGGCATCTGTAGCAAAGCCATGTTATTTGTAGTTTCAGCCTTCAGTTTTAAATTCCATTTATCTTCTGGTTTTAAGAACCATAGTCACTTTTTTTTTTTTTTACTTTTATTTATTAATTTGAGAGAGAGATAGAAACACTGATTTGTCATTCCCTTATTTATGCACTCATTGGTTGATTCTTGTATGTGCCCTGAGAGGGATTGAACCCGCAACCTTAGCATATGGGGATGGCACTCTAACCAACTGAACTACCTGGCCAGAGCCACAGACTCCATTTCTAAAAGTTAAGAATCACTAATGCAAGTCAAAGAACTAAAGCCCTAAATGTTTCTTAATTGAAAGTTTATGTGGATGTTTTTAAACATGGTGTGTGTATGTGTGTGTGTTTCCATTCCTTATCTTTTAGAATACTCTCTTCTGTTTCAATAAAATTAGAGTATGGGTATTGACTTAATTATCTTGATGTATAAATGTAATCAGTTAACACTGATTATGGAGGTGTTTTCCTTCTTGTAAAGTTATTTGACTTATATTTGTATTTCTTTTCATATTAGAAACATGTTCACAAGTTGGTTATCTATACTAATAAAAGGGTAATATGCAAATGGCCAGGATGCCCTCACACATAACGACTGATCAGCAGGCTGCGTGAGCAGCAGGAGCAGGTGGACAGGGACTTGCAGCGTTGTGGACTTGTGTCACACTGTCGCAATCCATCACCAGGAGATTTCCGCGTACCTGCACCAGGGGTCCAGAGGCCTCCGCGTGGCCCAGCCCGGGGGTGGGGCCTGTGGAGTCCTCCATGCAGCAAAGCCTGGGGGTCCTGTGGCTCCACAGGGCGTGGAGGCGGGACCCCCGACTCTGGCCTACCTCTTTTGGGCAATCCATCGAGGAGCCCCAGATGGGTAGGCAAGGCCTATCTCTTTGGGGTGATGGATCGCAGGGCTTCTGCACTATGACAGGGCACAGGCCAGGCTGGGGGGAACACCCCCTTCCGAGTGCCCAAATTTCATGTACTGGGCCACTAGTATTTTTATAAATAATAGACACTGCATTTCCTAAGATGGGGAGCAACTGCCAACATCTATGCCTTGTTCAACTTTTTATAGGTTCCTTTCAAGAGTTTCTCAGAGGAAAAAAAAAAATGATTCTCTGCTTGGTCTTGTTTTCTTGTCTACTGCAGCATATTGTAGTATAAAACACTTTAAAACTCTGAAGTTGAAGTTGTATGAATGTAGCTATTTTTCACAACATTTCATCTTAAAATGCCAGCTAATTCTCTGTGAAGAGGCACTCTAGAAGTCTTAACTCCAGAGTGCAAGTTAGAAAATTATGGCTTATTTCTAGACCACAAGGATTCAAAGTTGGTCACTATACTTATGCAGACTACAAAGAGTTTGCTATTTATTCCTATTATGTGTAGGGTACTATTGTTTACATTTACTTGTTAGTTTGATTGAAAAATACCAATTTTACATATAAATTCCTAGAAGTCAGGATCTAATTCTGTTAAAAATACTTTGTTTTGTATTTTAGGTACTGATATGTGTACATATGGATGTTTTAAAAGTAATATTTAATGACAATATGGCAACTTTCAAAAGTTCTTTCTGGAAAGACACCCTCCCCCCAATATCATCAAACATAAATAAGATAGTTTGATGAGCCATATCCAATTAAAAGTACTCTTTTAAATAGTCTTTCACCATTAAAGAATTCTGACCTCTGACCTTGCTTTATTTTTAATGAGAAAATTTGACCCTTATCTATGAGGGAGGCCTATCTTTCTAATACATATATCTTGTTCTCATTAGCTAAACAGCCAGCTGTAAGCTGGACTCCTCTTTGGGTACAGTTTCCCTGCCTCCCTCATCTCCAGAGCTTAGATGGGAAGTCTTTTATTTGCATTCCATACTGGCCCTGTTCATATTTAGACTAACTCAACTATGTCTAAGCCAACTCAATTAAAATGCTGTTAAGCTGCTATTAAATATCTTCAGGGCAGGAGATAACTCACAGCATCTCTAGTGATAACAGTGAGTGCGGAACAAGAGAAAGGAGAAGGAAAATAAAGAGAAGAGAGAGGAGGGACAGGGAAGGGAAATCCTTAAAGGAGCTTTGAAAACACTTGCTTTTCTTATTAAAATATTTCTCAATCTCATCAAGATTTGAGCAGACGAGAATGGCAGAATATCTGGGGTTATGCTCCGACAGCCCCTGGAGTTTCCTTAGTACCAGCACCATGCCCAGGTTCCATGCCCCTTAGACACTTGGCTCTTTTTTAAAAGGTTGATATGCCATTTGAGGACTGATGACAGAATATTGAAGTTGTTAAAAAGTATCTAATAATATTCAAAAGCTTAGCAAAAATGTCAGAAGGAATCAAACAATCTTATCACAGGTAAAATGTTAAATCTTACCTTTAAACAAGGAGCAATCAGTATTTTGATAACAGTTTGCAGAAAGAATTGACGTTCTTCTGTTCAAACTAGTGGAAAGGAAATGAGGATGTCTGGAAAATATGACTAATTTGAAGTATATGTTTAATATCTCAAATAATATACTTTACCTATAATAATAAAAGTATAATATGCTAATTAGACCAGACAGCCGAATGACCTTCCAGGCGTCCTTCCAGATGAAGCTGGGGATGCAAGGGCTGAGCCCCTTTTATGAATTTCATGCAGTGGGCCTCTAGTTTTATCAATAAGAAAGTATCTGGGAAGTATAAGAGAAAGATCAAAAAAATAAAATGAGCTCTGACTGGTGTGGCTCAGTTGGTTGGACATCATTCTGTGCACCAGGAGGTTGCTGGTTCGATTCCCTGTCAAGGACATAGGGTTGCGGGCCTGATCCCTGGTAGAGAGTGTGCAGGAGGCAGCTGATCCATCCTGTGCTCTCACACATCGATGTTTCTCTCCCTCTCCCTAAAAATCAATAAACTTAAAGAAATAATGACTGAACAACCTTAAAATGCTAAAAGATGAGCAAAGTGAGAAATGAGAGGATAATAATAAATTTGACTATTGATTTTCAGAAAGAAACTAAGTTCAAAAATTCAATTGAGAAGTTGGTGAGAGAATCCCACAGACTCTGAGTATTGGTAAAATAGAAAAAGCTTGAAAAGAAATGAGTATATAATTTATTTCAGAGTGGAAGGGAGAGGAAGAGAGAGAAAGAAATATCAATGATGAGAGAGAATCATTGGTCTGCTGCCTCCTGTACACTCCCTACTAGAGACGGAGCTCAAAACCCAGGCATGTGACCTGATTGGGAATCGAACTGTGACCTCCTGGTTAGTAGGGTGACGCTCAACCGTTGAGCCACACCAGCTGGGCCAGTATATACTGATTTTTAAAAAACAACATGTATTATTCATATGATAGAGGATGAAAGTGGGTGCAGATATAGATAAGGATGGGGGTACTGGGAGTGAGTAATGGTCTGGGTTGTAAATTCAACTTCATATGAATTTGCCTCTGATTGGGAATGAGGGCAAAGGTGACCAGATTTCTCACATTTTACTCTTCTCATTAAGCACACAGTGGAGAGTTTATAAGATAGGTAGTTTCCCAGCTTTTGTTTAAATGATGCTAATCTGTTTTCAAAGATAATTCTGTGTAAAAGACCAAAGTAAGAAGCAAGCAGTAAGCAGAGTGGCTCTGCCTAAGGCTAAGGCAGAAGCTATTGCCAGGGCCCAGGACTGCAGCTGCCTAGATCTTTGCCTTTTCTCCATCCCCCTTCCCATCCCCCCAGGATTAATCAGAGAAAAGGATTCCTCGGAGCCAGAGGTTCCATGAAGACTCATTTAAATGCCATATTTATATCACTGCGGATTTGCTGCCCTGATCAGTGATACTATTCATATCTATTTGCCTGGATAAAAAATATTTGTTTCCTATTGGAAGGAAATGGTAATCCCTTTTACCTGCATTTAGTGTCCTTCATTTTGGTAAATAACAGTTTAGATTAGGTGCTGTTTTTCTCATGGTAGGTGGATTAATAACCAGGAATTATTTATTTCCCTCTCCCGAATGCAGAGAGATAGCATTTCCTCTCCTTATTCCCTCTGTGTAAGAAGGATTGTTCAGTAGCAACAATAGATATTTGATTGGGTTCTTGATGAGTTGTTTAAATCTTTTAGTTCTGTTTTTAAATCAAACACAAAAAAATCCTGGACATCTTCCTAACTTTCAGCATTTTTATTTTTTTAACTTAGATGTCTCTCTTTTTCTTGCCCACTTTTCAAAAGGTGATTGACTCTTTGTAGAAGGCTAACTTCTGAGTCATACTATAGATTCAGCCACTCATTCTGAACGATTGCTGATATATTGGGCTTTGTCCTCTGAGAAACATTTTGAAGATGAAACTGAACCCTGAGTTTCTGAACAGCTTGCTACTTCTGGCCAGACCCAGAGCCACAGCATATATTACAATAGAAGACTTATTAGTAATGGAAGAAAAAATATAATGACTTTCTAAAAATGTGTTATTAATTCATGGCAGAAAACAATGATTTCTTTAATATAAAAAGTATGCATGTCTTGTTTATAATTTTTAAAACACAAAGTAAACATAAAGTCTTATCATTAGGAAAAAGAGTAAACATAATTTCCATGCCAAATAATGGAAAAGAAAAACATGCTAGAGATCATACAACTCAACTAAATGTTTTATAACAATGTGCTGGTAAATTACTATCACTATTCATTAAAATTAAGAATTAAATGATACAACTTATCTAGTTTATTCAATCCAATATTAAAAACAACCAAAATTGGCACCATTAATGCTGAAAAAGGTGCCTTACCCCCGCCCCGCCCCCCCCAACTTTAGTATGCTATGATGTTGACTGGAAATAGAACTTCAGCGGTGAGGAAGAATAAACAGGGACCTATGTTATCTGTGATTCTGTAGCCCTTTAATCAGAGTTCCCAAGAACAGAAGAGTGGGGATAGACTAAGACAGCTTCAGGGAACTAGTTACTTCAGAACACTAAACCACATCCCTGAGCAAATTCCATTTTAACAATAGCCACAGAGTCCTTTCTTAAGTATTGCTTCATCTTTAATATTTTAAAGCCAATGCCTTAAGTGATGTGCTGGTTCTCCTTCTCTCTCTAGATGATTCCTGCTTTGATGAGTTGCTTTATGTCTCAGGATTGTAGCACATGGTCTGCTGGGTATGACGAAAACCGTTCATATTTGCCTGCTGAGATTCTGTATACTTCCAATAAGCTGTTGGAGTTAGGTGAAAAGCAAGATTTTTCTCTGAATGTTCTTCTTTGTTCTATCTTGGGGTTTAAAATAATTTTCTTATAAATCCTCAACCTTGTTTTCTTAGTGAAAGTGAGTGAAAAACAAGCAGGCACCTTACTATAGCTTACTCTTCACCTAAGCAGTACAAGATAAAATATTTTAAAATTTATAGTTTTTGTGACTGAAAAATTTATAGATTTTGGTTTCTTATAAATTAAAGTTAACTAGACCAAGTTACATTAAGGAAAACTATAATTTGAAATAGTGTTTCTGAACTTTGTGCATAGTAAGTGCCTAACATATTCATGTTAATTGCTTTCTTTTGAAGGCATCAGGAGGTTCTTCCTTTTTCTACCCACAAAATTATTATATCAAAGTAATCTCTGAAACCCTGACAGAATAATTATGCTGAGTGAGAATAATTATGTCTGGTTTCTGTACTTACTATATTCTGAAATAGGACTTTCAAATTCATCATTGTATTTATTATTGGGAGAGAGGTGGTGGAGAGCCCTATAAAGTACAGCTAGGAGCATGGGCTTTGGCATTATCCAGACCTGTGTTGGAGCCGAGTACACCTGGGTGAGTCAATGAACCTCTTCATGCCCCTGCTTCCTCACTTATAAAACGAAAGTAATAATATCCACCTCAAAATGTGTTGTGAAGAAATTAGATTATGCATATAGAGCCTGGCTCCGTAACTTTTACTATGAAGCCTCAGTGAGCATTGTTATTATTGTTGTTATTTTTATCAAATGCCTGAAGTATCAAAGGAGAAAAATGAACAACATAAGTTTAAATATATTTATAAAGGTACTAGAGGCCCAGTACACGATATTCATGCACTGGAGGGGAGTGTTCCTCAGCTCAGCCTGCACCCTCTCCAATCTGGGATCCCTCTCACAATCCGGGACTACTGGCTCCTAACCACTGGCTTGCCTGCCTGCCTGATTGCCCCTAACCACTTCTGCCTGCCAGCCTGATCAATGCCTAATTGCTCCCCTGCTGGCCCGATTGCCCCTAACTGCCCTCCCCTGCTGGCATGGTCACCCCTAACTGCCCTCCCCTGCAGGACTGGTCACCCCCAACTGCCCTCCTCTGCAGGCCTGGTCACCCTTAACTGCCCTCCCCTGCATGCATGGTCCCTCCCAACTGCCCTCCCCTGCTGGCCTGATTGCCCACAACTGCCCTCCCCTGCTGGCCATCTTGTGGTGGCCATCTTGTGTCCACATGGGGGCAGCCATCTTTGACCACATGGGGGCCACCATCATGTGTGTTGGAGTGATGGTCAATTTGCATATTACCTCTTTATTATATAGGATAAGGTTTAAATTTATCATCTTGCTATTTGCTTTCTGTTTTTCCATCTTTGTTCATTTTTTCTTCTTTTTTGCCTTGTTTTGTATTAATTGAACATTTTATATTATAATTTATCTCTTTTGTTAGCTAATTAGCCTTCTATTTTTCTTGATATTTTAGGGTTTCCAGTACAGTGGAATCTCATTTCTCTAACTTCTCCCCATCTCGAACAATTAGCTTCTCAACCTGACAACCCTTTTTTATAATGATACCTGTATGATGAGTTATGCATCTCTCAGCTGGCAAACAAAGGAGAGAATGCATGAGTATGAATCACTTTATTACTATTAAAATCTCAGGATATTATGCTGGAAATATTTTTTTTTCTGTTTATAATTATTATTAAATTTTTATTTTTTACTGTACATTTCCTTTCCTTTTTGTTACATTTTCATTTACATTTTATGTCCTTTTTGTTTTTAAAGTGTTTATTTATAGATTAAACAGTACAATAGACATGTACTGTATATAATAAAGGCTAAAACAGGAAATCATTTGGGGGTCTGGAGTGGATTGATTCAATTTACATAATTTCTAATGAGAAAAAAATCATTTGGTTTTCAAATAGTCTCCCAGAACAAATTAAGTTAGAGAAACAAAGTTCCACTTTATACATTTTTAATATCTCACAGTCTACCTTCAAGTGATAGTTTGCCATTTCACATATAGTATAAGAAACTTAAAAAATTATATATCCATTTTTCCCTTCACAGTCTTTGTGATATATATATATATATATATATATATATATATATATATATATAAATTTCAGAGAGGAAGGAAGACATAGATAGATAGAAACATCAATGATGAGAGAGAATCAGTGATTGTCTGCCTCCTGCACACCCCTGGCATGTTCCCTGACCTGGAACCAAACCGTGACCTCCTGGCTCATAGGTTGATGCTCAATCACTAAGCCACAGAAGCTGGGTGGTTTTTGATGTCATCATTTTACTTTTATATATTTTGTAATTACCACATTACATTATTATTTTTGTATAAAGTCTATTACATACATACACACACACACACACACACACACACACACACACACACTTTTTTAAAGGATTGGAGAGTGCGCTCAGGTCTCAAACTTGCAAGCAAGAGTGGTTAACAAGCAAACCGGCTTGATTCAAAGGAACTGCTGAGCTAAAGCCACTCAACAGTCAATTATAGCCTGGCTGGCATGGCTTAGTGGTTGAGTATCGACCTATGAACCAAGAGATCACTGTTAGATGCCTGGTCAGGGTACATGTCTGGGTTGTGGGCTCAATCTCCAGTGTGGGGCATGCAGGAGGCAATTGATCAATGGTTATCTCTCATCATTGATGTATCTATCTCTCTCTTTCTCTCCCTTCCTCTCTGAAATCAATAAAATATTACTTTAAAAAACAGTCAATTTATTTTAAAGATATAAAATATAAGGAAAAACGTATTTTCCTATGTAGATAGCATTTCTGTTGCTCTTCATTCTTCTAGGCAGATTTATAGTTCTCATCTTGTGTCATTTTTCTTCTATCTAAAGGACTTCCTTTAACATTTCTTGCAGTGAAGTTCTGCTGGTGATGAATTATTTCAACTTTTGTGTGTTTGAAAATATTTTGCCTTTGTTTTTTTAAAGGATATTTTCACTGAGTATAAAATTCTGGTTGACCATTGTTTCATCTTCAGTATTTTGTAGCTATTGCCCCCACCATCTTCTCATTTGCATTGTTTCCATTGAGAAATCTGCTGTCATATTTATCTTTGTTCCTGTGTCCATAAGATCTCCTTTATTTTTTCCTTTGACTGATTTTATGATTTTTTTCTTCATTGTTGAGATTGAACAGTTTGAATATGAGGCTGTTTCTATATTTAATTTTCTTTGTTACTTGTGCTTTGGCTTCATTGAGTTTCTTGGCTGTGTGGGTTTCTTTTTTCCATCAAATTTTTGGCTATTATTATTATTTTTTTAAATAAATCTTTATTGTTCAGATTACAGGTGTTCCTCTTTTTGTTTTCCCCCTATAGCTCCCCTCCACCTGATTCCCCACCCCACCCTACCCCATGCCCTTACCCCCTGCCACTGTCTTCATCCATAGGAGTAAGATTTTTGTCCAATCTCTTCCCATACCACTCACACCCACTTCCCCATGAGAATTGTCAGTCCACTCCCTTTCTATGTCCCTGATTCTATTATATTCACCAGTCCATTCTGTTCTTCAGATTTTTTATTTACTTGATTTTTAGATTCACTTGTTGGTAGGTATGTATTTGATGTCATTTTGTTGTTCATAATTTTTATCTTTACCTTTTTCTTCTTCTTCCTCTTCTTAAAGAATACCCTTCAGCATTTCATGTAATCCTGGTTTGGTGGCGATGAACTCCTTTAGCTTTTTCTTGTCTGTGAAGCTCTTTATCTGACCTTCAACTCTGAATGATAGCTTTGCTGGGTAGAGTAATCTTGGTTGTAGGTTCTTGCTGTTCATCACTTTGAATATTTCTTGCCACTCCCTTCTGGCCTGCATAGTTTCTGCTGAGAAATCAGCTGACAGTCGTATGGGTACTCCCTTGTAGGTAACTAACCGTTTTTCTCTTGCTGCTTTCAAGATTCTCTCTTTGTCTTTTGCCCTTGGCATTTTAATTATGATGTGTCTTGGTGTGGTCCTCTTTGGATTCCTCTTGTATGGGGTTCTGTGCGATTCCTGGACTATTTCTTTCACCAGGTAGGGAAAGTTTTCTGTCATTATTTCTTCTAGTAGGTTTTCAGTATTTTTCTCTCTCTCTTCTTCTGGCACCCCAAAAATTCGGATGTTGGTATGCTTGAAGTTGTCCCAGAGGCTCCTTACACTATCTTCATATTTTTGGATTCTTTTTTCTTTTTGTTTTTCTGGTTGGGTGCTTTTTGTTTCCTCATATTTCAGATCTTTGGTTTGATTCTTGGGGTACGTTGATCTACAGTTGAGTTTCTGTATATTCTTTATTTTAGACAGTGTATGCTTCATTTCTGACTGTCTTTTTCCATTTTTTTTGGCATTCTCATTAAGGTCCTTGAAGGTCTCACTAAGCTCTTTAGAAGTGTCATCAAGTTTCTTAAGGGTTTTTAGAAGATTCTTGAGTAACCTTATAAATGTGATTCTGAACTCTATGTCATCCAGTAGTTTGCTTTCCTCCGTTTCTTTCATTCGTGACATGTTTCTTTGTCTCCTCATTTTGGCTGCTTCCCTGTGTTGATGGAGTGGCTTTGTGTGGTAGGTGACCTATAGGGGACAGTAGCTCAGCCTCCCCAATCACCTGAGGTGGACGCTCTTGGTACACCCCTTTTTGGGCTGAGTGCAAAGTCTTGGTGCAGTTAAGCCTTAATTGCCGTTGGTACGCTGGGAGGAATTGACCTCCAGGCCAATCAGCTGTTAGGACTCACTGTGTCTATAAGAACTGCTGTGCTGGAGACACGCTTATGGTGCAGGACTTGTTTCAGTGGGGCTTTGGTGCTCGCTGAGTCTGCCTCTTGAATGTGTCACTTATGGATGTGAGGAGTTGAAATCTGGTTTCTCACATTGACCACTAGGTACACTGGCTTCTGGATCTCCAATGGGGTGCAGGTCAGCTATTGTCTGAGTCCACCCAGCAGGAGCTACAGTGAGAGCTATAGTTTTCTCCTCTTTGCTTGGGGTTTGGAGGTTTTGTAGCTGTCTGACCCAGGCTGCAAGTTTGCTAGGTTAAGCTGTGATAGGGCAGGCCTTTCTTATGCTAACGCTGCTGCTTGGAGCTTGGGTGGGTTTGTAGGTTGTGTGGGGCGGGGTCTCAGGGCGTCACTAGGCTAGGGAGTGGCAAACAGCAATGGCTGCTAATTAGCCGGCTCTGAGTCTCCAACTGCATCCCGTGCCCCAGCGCAGTAAACAATTATTCTTGCATGTAGCTCTGCAAGCAGGTCCCCCTCACTTTCTGACCCGGTGGCAGACACTTCAGCTTCTCCCCGTAGGAGTTTGGGTCCCCCGCATCTCCCCAGAAACTGTATTTCAGAATAATCTGGGGCTTGTCTCCCTTTGGGTTGAAAAAAGCAATGCCTGCCGCCAGCCCAGATCCCGCGCCTCCGTACCTTAGCTTTTCAGCGCTTGTGCACGTCTCAATGCTCTTTTCTCTTTCCTTCTAGTTGTAGAACTTCCACTCATCCAGCTTTCCCGTGGTTCTGGGTGGTAGACATTTTGTCTTTTAGTTGTAGTTTTGAAATTGTTGTGCGAGGCAGCAGTTTAGGTGTTTACCTACGCCACCATCTTGGATTCTCCTGGCTATTATTTTTTTCAAATATTTTTTATATTCCTCTCTCTCTCTCCTCTCCAATTACATCTATATTAGACTACTTGGCTACCTCTCTATTTATTTTTTAAATTCTCTTTTTTCTTTGTTTCATTTTAGATCGTTTCTATTAATATCATCAAGTTCCTAAATTTTTTTCTTCTACATATCTAGTGTTATTATTCCCATCTAGTATGTTTTTATCTTATAAATTGTTGTTTTATTTCTAGCAGTTAGATTTGGACCTTTTTTTATATCTTCAGTGTTTCTATTTCACTTTTTGATGATATGGAATACAATTTTAACAGTTGCTTTAGTCTCCTTATCTGCTAATTTTAATTTTGTGTCAGTTCTGGGTCAGTTTCAATTGATGAATTTTCTCCCCATTGAAGCTCATGTTTTCCTCTTTCTCTGTATAGCTGGTAATTTTTGCTTGGGTACATGGAAAATATTAATTTGTTAGGTCCTAGATATTTTTGTATTTCTATAAACATTGTTAGGCTTTGTTAAGGTACTTAGAAACAAGTTGAACCTTTTGTATCTTGCTTATAAGATTGTTAGAGAGAAGCAGAGCAGTGCTTACTCTAGAACTAATTAATTCCCATTATTGAAGCAAGTAGCTTTTATATACTCTACCTATTGCCCCATAAGCCTTGAGGTCTGGTGGAGAATTGGAATTAACCCTAGCCCTATTATTTCTTTTTTTTTTTAATTTAATAAATCTTTATTGTTCAGATTATTATAATTGTTTCTCCTTTTTCCCCCCATAGCTTCCCTCCACCCAGTTCCCACCTCAACCTCTGCCCTTACCTCCCTCCCACTGTCCTCATCTATAGGTGTACAATTTTTGTCTAGTCTCTTCCCGTACCCCCACACACACCTTTCCCCCTGAGAATTATCAATCCACTCCCATTCTATGCCCCTGATTCTATTATATTCACCAGTTTATTCTGTTCATCAGATTTTTTATTCACTTGATTTTTAAGGTTCACTTGTTGATCGATATGTATTTGTTGTTCATAATTTTTATCTTTACTTTTTTCTTCTTCCTTTTCTTAAAGAATATCTTTCAGCATTTCATAAAATACTGGTTTGGTGGTAATGAACTCCTTTAGATTTTTCTTGTCTGTGAAGCTCTTTATCTGACCTTCCATTCTGAATGATAACTTTGCTGGGTAAAGTAATCTTGGTTGTAGGTTCTTGCTATTCATCACTTTGAATATTTCTTGTCACTCCCATTTGGCCTGCATAGTTTCTGTTGAGAAATCAGCTGACAATCGTATGGATGCTCCCTTGTAGGTAACTGTTTTTCTCTTGCTGCTTTTAATATTCTCTCTTTGTCTTTTGCCCTTGGCATTTTAATTATGTGTCTTGGTGTGGTCCTCTTTGGATTCCTTTTGTTTGGGGTTCTGTGTGCTTCCTGGACTTGTAAGTCTATTTCTTTCACCAGGTGGGGGAAGTTTTCTGTCATTATTTCTTCAAATAGGTTTTCAGTATCTTGCTCTCTCTCTTCTTCTGGCACCCCCATAATTCTGATGTTGGTACGCTTGAGTTGTCCCAGAGGCTCCTTACACTATCTTCAAATTTTTGTATTCTTTTTTCTTTTTTTCTTTTTTGGTTGAGTGTTTTTTGCTTCTTTGTATTTCAATTCTTTGACTTGATTCTTGCGTTCCTCTAGTCTGCTGTTGGGTCTCTGTATAATATTTTTATTTCAGTCAGTGTATGTTTAATTTCTAGTTGGTCCTTTTTCATATTCTTGAGGGTCTCATTTAATTTATCGGCCTTTTCTAGGATATTCTTGAAAAACTTTATAACCGTGGTTTTGAACTCTATATCCAGTCATTTGCTTTCCTCCATTTCTTTCATTTGTGACCTGTTTCTTTGTCTCCGCATTTTCACTGCTTCCCTGAGTTGGTAGTGTAGCTTTGTGTGCTACGTTTCCTATTTGTGCCAGTGGGTCAGCCTCCCAGTTACCTGAGGTGGACACTCTTGGTGCACCCCTTTGTGGACTGTGTGTACAGCCTTGTATAGTTAAGTCTTGATTGTTGTTGGTGTCACTGGGAGTAATTGACCTCCAGGCCAATTGGCTGTGAGGACCCACTGTGTCTATAATGGAAGAACTACTGTGCTGGAGACATGCTTAGGGGGCTGGACTTGCTTCAGTGGGGCTTTGGTGCTCACCGAGTCTGCCTCTTGAATGTGTCACTTATGGATGTGAGTAATTGAAATCTGGTGTCGTCTCACACTGACCACTAGATACGCTAGCTTCTGGATCTCCAATGGGGTGCTGGTCAGCTACTGTCTGAGGCCACCCAGCAGGAGGTACAGCAAAAACTACAGTTTTCTCCTCTTTGCTTGGGGTTTGGAAGTTTGGGAGCTGTCTGACCAGAGCTGCAGTTTGTTGGGTTAAGCTGCAATAGGGCAGGCCATTTATATGCAAAAGCCGCTGTGTGGAGCTTGGGTGGGTTTGTAGATTGTGCAGGGTGGGGTCTCAGGGAGTCACTAGGCTAGGGCGTGGCAAATAGCGATGGCTGTCAGTCAGCTGTCTCTGCGTTTCCGCCTTTCCAAGTCCCTGCATCTCGCACCCCAGTGCAGTAAACAATGATTGCTGTGCGCACCTCTGCAAGAGAGTCACCCTCACTTTCCGAACCAATGGCAGACAGTCCAGCTTCTCCCAGTAGGAGTTTGGCTCCCCAGAGTCTCCCCAGAAACTGGAGTACAGAGTAATCGGGACTTGTCTCCCTTCGAGTTGAAAGTCTGGGTGTCAGTGCACCCAGACACCCGCCACCAGCCCAATTTGCATGCCTCCATACCTCAGCTTTTCAGGGCTTGTGCACTTCTCAATGCTCTTTTCTCTTTCCTTCTAGTTGTAGAACTTCCACTCAGCCAGCTTTCCCATGGTTCTGGGTGATAGACATTTAGTCTTTTAGTTGTAGTTTTGAAATTGTTGTGCGAGGCAGCAGTTTAGGTGTTTATCTATGCCACCATCTTGGTTTCTCCTAACCCTATTATTTCTAATCCACTTGAGTAGTTTTTTCCCAGCCAAAGGCACATTTTCCTGGCCAAAGGTAATATTCTTTCCTTGCATGGTTGTGCTTGAAACTCCCTGCAGATCTAGAGAGTTTTCACTTTGTATATGTCTTTTCTCTATGATACTCTTTCCTGTGAATCCCAGCTGCCTTCTTCTCCCTGTGCTCTCCGCTCTATTTCCTCAACCTAGGGATTCTTCCAGATTTCATCTGCATTCTCCCTTCCTGTGTTGTGATCTAGAAACTCTCTCAACTTATGCTTCACCCTCAAGTCATGAACAGAACACACACACATACAAAAAATACTTTTAGAATTATTAAGTTATAAACTCTATAATAATAAGTTATAGTACAGGGAGACTGGAACCTCATTCTCCAGATGAGTATCTTCCTTGGAAGTGGTCTTTTTAATTTTCCTGCAACAATATAAACAAGGAAATAACAATTGGCTGGGGATATAGAAAAGAGGTTTGGGAGAACAGGCAATAGCAATAATGCAAGATTTCCCCATGGGTCAAATATCAGGAGAGCAGGAGGTTATTAGTCATCTTGCTGATGTCCCAGGTAGATGGGAATTCTGCTGGTTGAAATGACCCCAGCAACAAAAGACAATGGGGCACACCATCTTAAAGGTGTCATTGAGTGGTTCCTCTAAGAATCCCAGACTGCCTTACAGTCCTAGTAATTGGAACCTGTCACACAGAGGGTACAAATGTCCAGTCAATATTAACCAAAGAAGCAGTGATACACAGCAATTTCAGTAATGGGCTCAACTAAATAAAAAGACGTGTTCTTTCTCTTTCATCTTTCCTCCTGCCCTCAAATCCAAGAGAGCTTAAAGAGGGAGAGGGAGGGGAGATTGGTGAAAAAACATTTCTTGTCCTTCGGTACTTGTCTCTTGAACCAAAATCAAGCCAGGCTGGAAGGAGGGAAGATGAGATCCAAACAGACTGATGGTTTAATATCTGAAAGTGACTAGAAAGTTAGACATTTGTCTAAGATTCTGTTGAGAGAGCAATGATTAGAGAAAGATAAAATCACTTCTGTTTAGCCCAATTAGTTCAAACTGTGAGATACTAGTAAATTTGTTACATTTCCATCCCCAGCACATAAGAGCTATTTGCTTAATTAATTAATTAATTAATTAACCTTGATTATTTGGAATTGTAATTTTTAGTTAAGTAAATGATGCAAATAAAAATCTGCCAGGCCGAAATCTTAGCAGTTAGGCAGCCACCCGGATGCTCCAACATTTAGTTTTATTGAAGAAATTGAATCACATGAAACTGATTATGGAATATAAAAGTAATTACTTAAAATTTTTCTTTCTGCTCTCAAATCAGATATTCCCTTTGTGTTGTTTTCAGTAATTCTGATGAATTTCTCCCTTTCTCTACATTAGAAAAAAACAACAATATGCTTTTACAAAAGATTGTCTGTGGCAACAGTGATATTTGTGTGACAGTTCTTCAGTTCTTGTTGTAAAAAGACCCACGCAAAATAATTCCCATCCTCATTTAGCATCAAATGTAAACCACAGTGCTCGTCAAATGTAAGCCACAGGTAGACCTATCTATAAGGAGACCTGATAGATTGGTCTCTGTACCACTAGATGACCTAATCCTCTCAAATTTAATATTGGAGATTGTGCCATTAATTGTCCTGTAAATAAAGAGAACAAAGTTCAAGTAAGTGTTTGGGACTAAAATATTTCATTGCAGCAAATAATATTTAATTGAATTTTCTTGATATTTTTTTAAAAAGATTATTCCCACTTCTACTAGTATATTTTAATTAATAGTTCTCCATTTTATCTTTTTCCCAAATGGTATAAACTATTTATTCCTATTGTATTTTAAAATTCTCAGAATATCTTGCTATGATAATGATTAGGAATAAGCTACCTAATTGCCATATTACATACCTTTCCAAACCACATGGTTATAGTTTTATTATCAGAAAGATACTCATTGTCTTTGATGACTTTCATTAGGAAAAAAAAATAAGGAGGCTTCATGGTTTAAACAAAAGGTCTTATACCGTTCATAAAAATCCTTTGGCATTCATAAAGCACTAAAATTTTTAAATAAACACTTTTAATATCATTTTTTTTCCTTTTACGTTCATAAAACTTGCAATTATTTGGGGCCTGAACATTAATTCTGTAGCTAATTCAGAGACCTCAAATTCTTATTCCTGATTCTTGAATGTAACTTGCCTTTAGGTTATTTCTCTGCTCATTAGCACCTCGACCACAGGATGAACAAGGAAAACAAAAGCTCTGTTCTTTTCCGTAAGTACTCCTGGAATATAAATGACTGGTGCTGCAATAACTCATGTCCTTTATTTAGAAAGGAAGTAGAGAGAAAAGAATTAAAGATGAGATATGTCAGGCACAGCTTTCTGTACCAAGCCCCACAGGCATACAAGGCTGAGACAAGTTTCGCTTTAAAAAGCAGAAGTATGAGATCTCTTGTCCAGGTTCTTGGAATTTTCCTCCAGCCACATTTGTGAGCCTGGTTAGAACTGTCTGACATTTGGTGCTTTCTGTGATCAGTCCATTTTGTGAGCCCAGAAAGGTGGCACCACATGTACCCAGGCAATGTACTTGTTTCTATAAAACCTCCATTTTATTATATGATTGTGTGTGTATTTGCATTACTTCATAAAAAAAAGACATGAAAAGTTAAGTCTAACCTGGTTTCTTCACAAAATAAAGTTCAGACTTACTGAAATAGTTCCATTCAATGAACCATAACTACATAAGACATATAATAGCAATTGCCTTACATAGTTATTAGAGATGTTATTATTGAAGGATTATAGATATAGATAATGTACTTAACACAATGCTTAGTACATAAATACATGCTCAGTAAACACTTGTTATTGTCATTAAGTAGGACTGTACTAAAATATATTCAGCAATGACAATACTCTTAATTATTTAATTATGGTACTTACTAACAAATTTATAACAGTACTAGAGGTCTTGTACACGAAATTCATGCATGGCCTGCACCCTCTCGCAATCTGGGACCCCTCTGGGGATGTCTAACTGCTAGTTTAGGCCCCATTCCGCAGGCTCCTAACTGCTCGCTCACTTGCCTGCCTGCCTGCCTGCCTGATTGCCCCTAATCACTCTGCCTGCCTGCTTGATTGCCCCTAACTGCCCACCTGCCTGCCTGATCACCCCTAACTGCCTCTGCCTCAGCCCCCTCTGCCTCGGCCCCCGCTGCCACGGCTCCATCCGGAAGGATGTCTGGAATGACATCTGGAAGGTTGTTAGGCTGTCCAGTCTAATTAGCATATTACACTTTTATCATTATAGATTAGATAACTTAGAAGGTACCTCAGAACCTGGAAGTATTTCAGGATTCTTGCCCCCATATTCAATCAGTCACTGTTACCCACTGCAGCTCTGAATGCACCCAGCAACCTTATATAAGACAAATGTGCTTCAAAACTCCATGGAAAGCCCTTTAGAATTTCTACCAAACTTATTCTGCCTTCCATATCTTTTTATTTCTCTTGTGAAACTACATAGAAACTCTATTTTATACTTTCTTTCCTTTTGATTCAAACTGGTCCCATCCAGACCTAGAGAATATTATGCTGAGCAAAATAAGACAAGCAGAGAAAGGTAAGTATCATATGATCTCACTCATATGCGGAATCTAATGAACCAAATAAACTGATGGACAAAAATAGACCCAGAGACACAGAAGCATGAACAAACTATTGAACCTCAGAGGGAAGGCAGGGGAGGGAAGAGATCAACCAATGGACTTGTATGCATATATGCATAAGCCATGGACACAGACAATGGGGTGGTGAGGGCCTGTGGGGGACGGGGACAGGAGTGGGGAAAAGGAAAATAGTTTCAACAATAAATAAATAAATAAAACCATTAAATGGCATACTTAAAAAAAAACAAAACTAAACAAAAAAAACTTGCCCCATCTAGCACCCTGCCTCACCTGCCTCCTCCCTGGCAAGACTGTCCCCTTAGTCATTAAGCCCTCAGGACACTGAGATCCTGATCAACATCAAATAATCTTAGAACAAACCCTTGGGCATGTTGACCACAGAGACAGAGTTTTGGATAAACTAGAAGTAACATCTACTCCTTGGTTGCATTTCAGCCCCCGGTGCAGAAAATGGGGAAAACCAGGGGAAGCAACCCCATGGCTGATATCAGGACCAGATGCACTTGATCAACTACCCACTACCCTAGAAACAACCAATCAGTAGAGACCACAACCCTAATTCTCTTAGTCAACATGATTAGTAATTTTTCCCCAACACAACCCATCTCCTGGAAGCCATCTGGGAGCTAGGTCTTTGAGCATTAGCTCTCCTGTGTTTCTGGGTGTGGGCCACTTCCTGAAAATAAACCCTTACTTTCTTTGCTGCAAAATGCTATTGGTATCTTAATGGATTCTGATGCACATAGGCAGATGGATCCCTTTAGTCCGGTAACAGTTGCATGATTTCATATCTCCTCCCACCCCTATGTATCAGTAACCCTGATTTTGGTCATTTGCCTTAGCTCTAATATGGCATTTCTTCTGAACACAAATTCTGGAATCTCAGCCTGCCACTTCTACCCTTGATAGTGGAGGCTCTGCTAAATCTAATGCAGGTAACAGACACATTTCAAATTGGCTTGAGCAAAAGGAATTTGTTGGTAATGATTCTGATTTCAATTCCAGTGTGTGTGTGTGTGTGTGTAGGGGGGGTTCCCCACACCACCAAGCAATTCTCCACCTTCTAGGTTTCCTACAATTCAACTCAATTCTGACACTATCTACCTGGAAATCCCACAAGTTAAAAGCTCACTCACAGAGGACTGCCATTGCTCCCTCTCAACACACACACACACACACACACACACACACACACACACACACACACACCCAGACAGTTGCAAGTCCAGGTTATCACCTGTGCTTCTGACCCACTGGGTATAGACTGAAGGATCCCACAGCCCTCTCCTTGGGCTCAATTAATTTGCTAGTGTGACTCACAGAACTCAGAGAAATATTTTTATTAGGTTAATGTTTTATTATCAAAGGATATAACTCAGGAACAGTCAGATGGAAGAGATGCATAGAGCAAGGAGTAAGGGAAGGGTGTGAAGCTTCCATGACTTCTCAAAGTGACTGGCCACTCTCCCAAAATCTCCACATGTTCACCAACCCAGAAGTTCATCAAAACCTCTCCCTTTTGGTTTTTATGAGGTTGCACTATATAGACATGATTAATTAAATCACTGGTGACAGACAGCCCCTCTCCCCTTCTTGGATGATAGAATGGGACTGAAAGTTCCAAGCCTCCAATCACACAATTAATTCTCCTGGCTACCAGCCCTCATCCTTAAATATGGTCCAAAAGTCATACATTAACATAACAAAAGACACCTTTATGGTTCTCATCACTTAGGAAATACCAAGTGTTAGGAGCCCTGGGCCAGAAATGAGAAGGAAGACCACATATATATATTTCTTATTACAAGTCACAATCTTGCAGTTGGACATTGTGATTGTTTTACAGACTCAAAAGACAAGAACTGAAAAAGGGCTTCAAGGGAGAATTGGGACTAAGGACCAGAAAGTCATCAAGAAATTAAGCATCACCCCTGTCGACCTCTAGCACCCTGCCTCACCTGCCTCCTCCCAAAGCTGCCCTATGGTTTTTATTTTTACATGGTCAATGTATCTTCTAAATTAACACCATCTTCATTCCTGGGAAGATTTCAAACTTAATAGACATCTCAAATTCCAAATTCTCAGGAGAGGATGATTTGCCCAGTTTTGGTCAGGTGTCAATCAGCTATGAAGAAGGGACAGAGTTGTGTAGTACAAATATGTCAGTCCAGGGTCCACTCATTTGTTCTCAGAATAGAGATGTGGCATTAGACACTCTGAATGATGTCTCCTACATGGTATCCCTTCCATCTTCCCCATCTTTTTTGTTCCCATTGCCACAATTCCTGGCCCTTCAAACCAAGTAGACCTACCCATTTGCTTCTTCTCAACACTTCTTCCCCCTTTCTTTTCTGCCTGTGACTTCTTTTTTTATATATATTTTATTGATTTTTTACAGAGAGGAAAGGAGAGAGATAGAGAGTTAGACACATCAATGAGAAACATCAATCAGCTGCCTCCTGCACGCCCCCTACTGGGGATGTGCCCGCAACCCAGGTACATGCCCTTGACCGGAATCGAACCTGGGACCCTTCAGTCCGCAGGCTGACGCTCTATCCACTGAGCCAAACCGGTTTCGGCTGCCTGTGACTTCTTTCATTCACTTTCACCTCCCTGGTTTTAAATTCTTGATCCATATCCCAGCTTCTATTTCTGCTCCTGCTCTCTTCCTAATTATGTACCCCTTGTACATTGAACTTCAACTTTTCTTTATGACTCGTGACTCACATTACTTCTTTTGGCCCAGCAGATCGACTGACCATCTCAGATGAAGGGTCCTGTTATAGTCATTAACCTCTCAGAACCTCGTTCTCTGCTCCTTTGCCCATTTCAGCAATGGTCCCATGAAAGGGGACAGGGAGAACCTAGGCCTGCAAACTGCTTCCAAATGAGTACAATATTCCTAAAACACTCCTTTGATTATAAAATTTCTTGCCTCGAAAATTCTTGCATGATTCTTTAGCCTGATATTTAAAGGTCTTTCAGAGTCAGGCTCCAAACTACTTTCCCAACATTTTTCTCTCATCAATTCCTTTCACAAAGGTTCTAATCTATGCACATTCCCTGAATGTTTTGCATATAATTGTATTGTGAGCCTCTTGCATATTTAGCATATGGGAATCAATACACACTTGTTGCCTGTATGAATAAATGCACAGTAAAAGTTGGTCTGGTGTGACTTGATTTGACTCTGAACAGCTTTTACTGTACAGCTATGTGGAAGATGTGGGAAATTACACTAAATCTGTACTGACCCTGTGCCATACACAGGTTTTGGTTTTTAAACCAAAATTCTGGCAACAGCATATTTCCTATTTGTCTTTTTTTCATAAAAATAGAGCGTACAATAGGAGGGGAACGCATCCTAGCTATTTGCATATGCTAGTTGTTTGAATTCCAAGATAAACAAAAGTTTACTGTATTTCTAAATTCACTCTTTTCTAGATTCCAGTAACTTGGACTTGGACTGTATTGTGAAGCCATCTGTAATTTTTGCCTCTAGGGTCTTTTGGCCTCTGGACAATACTGTCACTTATCCTCTTTCTCACCCTTAGCCAAGTAGAATGAGACAAAGCCTGTTTTGTATGCTGTAAGAGCAACCACTTCAAGATAAATTCTTTAGAATCTGTTCTCACATTATTTTGTGTCACAGATACAAAATACCTTGACCTTCATTCTCTTACATTTGCTTTTTGGAAGGCCATAATGAATCACAAACAATAAAAAAGATTTAAGCATAAACATTTTTTTGCCAATTTATGAAGTACTCTATTGTCAAAGAGATGTTTTACTGTTAAACAGAATGAGTCTGTTTTAGCTCACCACATAAACCAAGCTTTACTGTGGTTATCAATAAACTAGAGGCCCGGTACATGAAATTCGTGCATGGGAGGGGGGGTGTCCCTCAGCCCAGCCTGCACCCTCTCCAATCTGGGACCCCTCAGGGGATGTCTCACAATGTAAGACCGCTGGCTCCTAACTGTTCGCCTGCCTGCCTGCCTGCCTGATTGCCCCTAATCATTTCTGCCTGCCAGCCTGATTGCCCCCAACTGCTCCCTTGCCAGTGGGACCCCCAGGCCTCACCATGCAGAGCGGCCACTGGGCCCCTCCTCCGCTGTGTGTGCAGCCATCTTGTGGCATCCATCTTTGTGGTGGCCATCTTGTGATGGCGTCACAGCTGCCATTTAGGCTTTTATTATATAGGATATTTGTTAAATAAATGAATGAGTACATGAATGAAACTGAAACATAAAAGAATAATGCATTTCTAGTCAATGGCAGCTACAATAAATGTAGTTTTATATGGCTCAATTAATTTTAAAAGTAATTAAAGAAAAATGAAATATCTAGTAGAGTTAATTAAATTTATTCTATTTTATTTATTCCATAACTATTTTTCTACCATTTTCTCTGATGATGAAAATTGTCTTTTAAAATTTTGGGTCTTGATAGAGAAACCAAGATGGCAGCATAGGTAAACACCTGAACTGCTGCCTTGCACAACAATTTCAAAACTACAACTAAAAAACAAAACAGACATCATCCAGAACCACAGGAAGGCTGGCTGAGTGGAAATTCTACAACTAGAAGGAAAGAGAAAAGCACACTGAGACTCAGAGGAGCTGCAGAAGTGCAGAGGTACGGAGGCGCAAGTGCGAAGAGGGCTGGCAACTGAGTACGTGGCTATCTTTTTCAAGCGGGAGGGAGACAAAAGCTCCCGACTGCTCTGAACTCCAGTTCCGGGCAATAATCTGGAGACCCAGACTCATACGGGGAGAAACTGGACTATCTGGAAGCGGGCAAAACTTGAGGGCAGCTTTCTTTCAGAGGTGCTTGCAGCGATTACTACGGGACACTGAGACCCAGGGGCCACTTAGGGCAGGGCTGACAGGAAGCCATTGCTGTTAGCTCTGCCCTGAGATACTGCCCCACAAAGCCATTGCTCTTTGCTCCACCCTGAGACTCTACCACATCCAAGCTGAGGCTTTTGCATATGAATGGCCTGGTCCTTTGAATTCTAAACTTACCTAATAACCTGCAGCTGAGTCAGTGAGACCCAGAACATCCAAAAGAAGTCCCAAGGCCCCATAGAAGCTTACATTGCTTCACAGCTGGGCCTCATCTGGGCACCTCCAAAACCCAAACAAAGAAGAGGAATCTGCAGATCTCTCTGTAGCTCCTGCTGGGTAGCCTCAGGCAGAGGCTAAATTAGCACCTCCTTTGAGATCCAAGAGCCAGTGTACCCAGGGGTCAGAGTGGGACCATCCAGATTACAACTCCTCAGATCCATAAGGGACACACTCAGGGGGCATACTTAGTGAGCACCAAAGCCCCACTGAAGCAAATCTTGCCTCATAAGGGTGTCTCCAGCATAGAAGTTCTCCCAGCATAGATACAGCTGATCCTCACAGCCAATTGGCCTGGAGGTCAATTCCTGCCAGTGATACCAACAACAATCAAGGCTTAACTACAACACGACTGTGCACACAGCCCACAAAGGGATGCACCAAGAGTGTCAACTTCAGGTAACTGGAGAGGCTGAGCCACTGGGCCCTATAGGACAACTAGCACACAAAGCCACTCTATCAAATCAGGGAAGCAGCCAAAATGTGGAGACAAAGAAACAGGTCACAAATGAAAGAAATGGAGGAAAACAAACGACTGAATATAGAGTTCAAAATGATGGTTATAAGGTTTTACAAGAATTTTCTAGAAAAGGCCAATAAATTTAGTAAGACCCTTGAGGATATGAAAAAGGACCAACTAGAAATTAAGCATACCCTGACTGAAATAAAAAAATAATATACAGGAGGAGAATCCAAGATGGCGGCATAGGTAAACACCTAAACTGCTGCCTCGCGCAACAATTTCAAAAATTCAACTAAAACAAAACGTCTATCACCCAGAACCATGGGAAAGCTGGCTGAGTGGAAGTTCTACAACTAGAAGGAAAAAGAAAAGAGCATTGAGACGTGCACGAGCGCTGAAAAGCTGAGGTACGGAGGCGCGGGATCCGGGCTGGCGGCGGGCATTGCTTTTTTCAACCCAAAGGGAGACAAGCCCCCGACTACTCTGAAATCCAGTTTCTGGGGAGACGCGGGGGACCCAAACTCCTACGGGGAGAAGCTGGACTGTCTGCCAGTCAGGATGGCTTGCTTGCAGAGCTGCGCGCAGGAATAATTGTTTACGGCACTGGGGCACGGGACTCCAGGACGCCATTGGGGATACAGAGCCGGCTAACTAGCAGCCATTGCTGTTTGCCACGCCCTAGCCTAGTGACACCCTGAGACCCCGCCCTGCACAACCTACAAACCCACCCAAGATCCAAGCAGCGTATTTAGCATAAGAAAGCCCTGCCCTATCGCAGCTTAACCTAGCAAACTTGCAGCCCGGATCAGACAGCTCCAAAACCTCCAAACCCCAAGCAAAGAGGAGAAAACTGTAGCTCTCACTGTAGCTCCTGCTGGATGGCCTCAGACAGTAGCTGACCTGCACCCCATTGGAGATCCAGAAGCCAGTGTACCTAGTGGTCAGTGTGAGACACCAGATTTCAACTCCTCACATCCATAAGTGACACATTCAAGAGGCAGACTCAGTGAGCACCAAAGCCCCACTGAAACAAGTCCTGCCCCATAAGTGTGTCTTCAGCGCAGCAGTTCTTCCATTATAGACACAGTGAGTGCTCACAGCTAATTGGCCTGGAGGTCAATTCCTCCCAGTATACCAACAGCAATTAAGGCTTAACTGCACCAAGTCTTTGCACTCAGCCCACAAAGGGGTGTACCAAGAGCGTCCACATCAGGTGATTGGGAAGGCTGAGCTACTGCCCCCTATAGGTCACCTACCACACAAAGCCATTCCATCAACACAGGGAAGCAGCCAAAATGCGGAGACAAAGAAACATGTCACGAATGAAAGAAACGGAGGAAAGCAAACTACTGGATGACATAGAGTTCAGAACCACATTTATAAGGTTACTCAAGAATCTTCTTAAAACCACTGAGAAACTTGATGAGACCTTCAAGGACCTTAATGAGAATGCCAAAAAAATGGAAAAGGATCAGTCAGAAATGAAGCATACACTGTCTGAAATAAAGAATATACAGAAACTCAGCTGTAGATCAACGTACCCCAAGAATCAAACCAAAGATCTGAAATATGTGGAAACAAAAAACATCCAACCAGAAAAACAAAAAGAAAAAAGAATCCAAAAATATGAAGATAGTGTAAGCAGCCTCTGGGACAACTTTAAGCGAACCAACATCTGAATTTTTGGGGTGCCAGAAGAAGGGAGAGAGCAAAATATTGAAAACCTATTAGAAGAAATAATGACAGAAAACTTTCCCTACCTGGTGAAAGAAATAAATGTACAAGTCCAGGAAGTGCACAGAACCCCATACAAGAGGAATCCAAAGAGGACCATACCAAGACACATCATAATTAAAATGCCAAGGGCAAAAGACAAAGAGAGAATATTAAAAGCAGCAAGAGAAAAACAGTTAATTACCTACAAGGGAGTACCCATACGACTGTCAGCTGATTTCTCAGCAGAAACTATGCAAGCCAGAAGAGAGTGGCAAGAAATATTCAAAGTGATGAACAGCAAGAACCTACAACCAAGGTTACTCTACCCAGCAAAGCTATCATTCAGAGTTGAAGGTCAGATAAAGAGCTTCACAGACAAGAAAAAGCTAAAGGAGTTCATCACCACCAAACCAGGATTACATGAAATGCTGAAGGGTATTCTTTAAGAAGAGGAAGAAGAAGAAAAAGTTAAAGATAAAAATTATGAACAACAAAATGACATCAAATACATACCTACCAACAAGTGAATCTAAAAATCAAGTGAATAAAAAATCTGAAGAACAGAATGGACTGGTGAATATAATAGAATCAGGGACATAGAAAGGGAGTGGACTGACGATTCTCAGGGGAAGCAGGTGTGAGGGGTGCGGGAAGAGATTGGACAAAAATCTTACTCCTATGGATGAAGACAGTGGCGGGGGGTAAGGACATGGGGTGGGGTGGGGAATTAGGTGGAGGGGAGCTATGGGGGGAAAAAAAAGAGGAACACCTGTAATAATCTGAACAATAAAGATTTATTAAAATAAATAAATAAATAAATAAATAATATACAGAGACCCAACAGCAGACTAGAGAATTGCAAGAATCAAGTCAAAGATTTGAAATACAAAGAAGCAAAAAACACACAACTGAAAAAGCAAAAAGCAAAAAAAATCCAAAAATATGAAGATAGTGTAAGGAGCCTCTGTGACAACTTCAAGTGTAGGAACTGGGTGGAGGGAAGCTATGGGGGAAAAAAGAGGAACAACTGTAATAATCTGGACAATAAAGATTTATTTTAAAAAATAAATATAAAATAAATAAAAATGTGGGTCTTAAAATTTTTCAACATTTACATTAACATATAAATTTATAATTCTTACTTACTGCTTCTGTACTAGATTTTAAAATTTCTTTTATAATGGCATATTGATCTTTACATTATCTTACTGAATTTTATAACCATCATGCATACAAAGTGGAGTTGGGCATGGGAGGTATGGTGTCTCAATCTGAGTTTCTAAAAGTGATGTTGTGACAATATTTTGGATGAAGCTTTATCAGACTAGTTTTGTACTGGTAAAGGGCTCTCTTATTAAAGGGCCACTCAATCCTTGCCTTCTAAAACATCATAAAGTCTCCGTAATGATCCTTTTAATTTTAGAAGATTTTTATTATATATGAGACTCATTCATGAAAGTTATGATTCCAATAACTTTTCACTTCTAATATTAGAAATCATATTGTCAATTGTATTAAATTTGTCATAATATTTTTTATCTCTTTTCATATATCTAATAAGACAAATAGATAACATTTATTCAGGTTTCTTACTCTATGTCAGATAGTATGTTGGTACTTTTACATGAATTATCTCACCTAATCCTCACAATAACTCTATTTGTGCCCATTATTCAGATAAGAAAACAGGAATTGAGAAGCAAAACAACATTGCTCCAAATCACACAGCTGGTGAATGGCTGTGTGAAACCAGATGTCATCAAAGCCTCTGGTCTTCAAATTTGCAACATTATGGTGACGTCCCACTAGTAACACAGTCCCAATGGGGGCATTTCAGAAAGACAAAGCATTGAGGGCAATTAATTCCTTTAGTCTATCTCCCAGATCGTCAGTACAAATTAGTATCTGCCTGCTTGCCAAGGCAAATGGAAATTGTACAAAAGGAAAATGAGTTAGTAGTTTTGCATTTCCAGGGGTAGTGTACCGAAGTAGTTACTACATCTTGGTACTGGACCCTTGTCTTTTGGAAAGTGGGTAATAAACAGCTGTGCTTACGTATGAGGTTTAGATTTTTTAAATAATGTGAAGTCTAGAGAACTTTTTTAAATTTTGGGGATGACTGTTTAAGAGCCCCTCTTACTTCCCCAGCCCTCTCTACCCCAAGAGAAGAAAATATCTACTACTCATAGAAGCATCTGGATTTTCTTCCTTACCTGGTCCTGCACAAATCAGACATCTCTGGGAATTTTTCAAAGTTAATTTGTTCCCAAAGGGAGAGCAAAGGAATGACATGCTTTTATGTCCATTTGCTGATTTAAACCAAGAATGATGTTTCCAGATAGCAGTAGGAGTTTAGTATGTGGCTGGCTGTAGCGTGCAGTCCCTTAATTTTATTAGAATTCCATCCTGCAGACTGTGGTTGTCAGATGTCATCCTAAGTGTGTGTTTAATATTTCTCAGTTTTGAACTTTGACCTTAATTTAATCTAGACAGGCCATATGCAGCTACTTGCTTTTAAACAGTGACACCAGCATTCCTCCGGTGTCAGTGTTTCAAGTCAAACTCCTTGGGCATCAAATATTCCCAGAAACAGTCTAGTATTTCCAGACTTAATTTTTTTAAGTCATCACTGATGGCTCTTGGAAAGAAAGATTAAACTAGAATACTAAAGTGAAATGTCTAAGGCTGATTATGACTTTTAAATGATTTTTAAACAGGTATTTTGCAATACTCCAATCCAGTTCTTCCTCTCACGTTAATAAAAGTTTTCGGTCATTATTTCACAAGCCTTTGATTCCTCAGCCCGCTCTTGTTATTCCATCTCCAGCACTATGCTGAAACTGCTTTGTAAAAGTCACAAAAAAATTTATATTGTTAAAAACCAAGATCTTTTTTCAGATTCTTGTTGCTGTGGTTGTGAATTCAATTAAGTTTCTCATTCCCTTATTTATATGGCAAAAAAATACAGAAATTTAGGTCAAATGAGGTGCTCCCCACTATAGCAGGACAGATGCAGCACAAGGTGGAGGATTTTTCCAAGAGTCCTCAAAGTCCCTAACAGGTGTATTGATGCCAGAGAGTGTCTCTGCATCAGTGAAATCTTGCTAAATTCGAGACGCTTAACTCTGTGCAGTGTCAAGTAATTTTATATTTAGAACCTACATCACCATTTAGCAAGCATCTATACACCTTTCTTTAAACTGGCTTTTTTTTTTTAATTTTTAAATATATTTTTTATTGTTGGTAGTATTACAGATACATCCCATTTTCTCCTCCTCTCATCCCTCCTCCCAGCCCCTAACCACTCTCCCAGGTCTTCACTACCCTATTTCCTGGATCTATAGGCTATGTATATAAGTATATAAGTTCCTTTTTTTTTTTCTTAATTAAATCTTTATTGTTCAGATTATTACAGGTGTTCCACTTTTTTTTCTCCCATAGCTCCCCTCCACCTGATTCCCCACCCCACCCCATGCCCTTACCCCCCGCCACTGTCTTCATCCATAGGAGTAAGATTTTTGTCCAATCTCTTCCCGCACCCCTCACACTTGCTTCCCCTAAGAATCATCAGTCCACTCCCTTTCTATGTCCCTGATTCTATTATATTCACCAGTCCATTCTGTTCTTCAGATTTTTTATTCACTTGATTTTTAGATTCACTTGTTGGTAGGTATGTATTTGATGTCATTTTGTTGTTCATAATTTTTATCTTTACCTTTTTCTTCTTCTTCTTCTTCTTAAAGAATACCCTTCAGCATTTCATGTAATCCTGGTTTGGTGGCGATGAACTCCTTTAGCTTTTTCTTGTCTGTGAAGCTCTTTATCTGACCTTCAACTCTGAATGATAGCTTTGCTGGGTAGAGTAATCTTGGTTGTAGGTTCTTGCTGTTCATCACTTTGAATATTTCTTGCCACTCCCTTCTGGCCTGCATAGTTTCTGCTGAGAAATCAGCTGACAGTCGTATGGGTACTCCCTTGTAGGTAATTAACTGTTTTTCTCTTGCTGCTTTTAATATTCTCTCTTTGTCTTTTGCCCTTGGCATTTTAATTATGATGTGTCTTGGTGTGGTCCTCTTTGGGTTCCTCTTGTATGGGGTTCTGTGCGCTTCCTGAACTTGTAAGTCTATTTCTTTCACCAGGTAGGGAAAGTTTTCTGTCATTATTTCTTCTAATAGGTTTTCAATATTTTGCTCTCTCCCTTCTTCTGGCACCCCAAAAATTCGGATATTGTTTCGCTTAAAGTTGTCCCAGAGGCTCCTTACATTATCTTCATATTTTTGGATTCTTTTTTCTTTTTGTTTTTCTGGTTGGATGTTTTTTGTTTCCACATATTTCAGATCTTTGGTTTGATTCTTGAGGTATGTTGATCTACAGTTGAATTTCTGTATATTCTTTATTTCAGACAGTGTATGCTTCATTTCTGACTGATCCTTTTCCATTTTTTTGGCATTCTCATTAAGGTCCTTGAAGGTCTCACTAAGCTCCTCAGAAGTGTCATCAACTTTCTCGGCGGTTTTTAGAAGATTCTTGAGTAACCTTATAAATGTGATTCTGAACTCTATGTCATCCAGTAGTTTGCTTTCCTCCGTTTCTTTCATTCGTGACATGTTTCTTTGTTTCTGCATTTTGGCTGCTTCCCTGTGTTGATGGAGTGGCTTTGTGTGGTAGGTGACCTATAGGGGGCAGTAGCTCAGCCTCCCCAATCCCCTGATGTGTACGCTCTTGGTACACCCCTTTGTGGGCTGAGTGCAAAGTCTTGGTGTAGTTAAGCCTGAATTGCTGTTGGTACGCTGGGAGGAATTGACCTCCAGGCCAATCGGCTGTGAGGACTCGCTGTGTCTATAAGAACAGCTGTGCTGGAGACACGCTTATGGTGCAGGACTTGTTTCAGTGGGGCTTTGGTGCTCACTGAGTCTGCCTCTTGAATGTGTCACTTATGGATGTGAGGAGTTGAAATCTGGTGTCTCACACTGACCACTAGGTACACTGGCTTCTGGATCTCCAATGGGGTGCAGGTCAGCTACTGTCTGAGGCCACTCAGCAGGAGCTACAGTGAGAGCTGCAGTTTTCTCCTCTTTGCTTGGGGTTTGGAGGTTTTGGAGCTGTCTGACCTGGGCTGCAAGTTTTCTAGGTTAAGCTGTGATAGGGCAGGCTTTCTTATGCTAATTGAGCTGCTTGGAGCTTGGGTGGGTTTGTAGGTTGTGTGGGGCGGGGTCTCAGGGCGTCACTAGGTTAGGGCGTGGCAAACAGCAATGGCTGCTAGTAAGCCGGCTCTGTGTCCCCGACCGCGTCTTGGAGTCCTGTGCCCCAGTGCCGTAAACAATTATTCCTGGGTGCAGCTCTGCAAGCAAGCCACTCTCACTGGCAGACAGTCCAGCTTCTCCCCAGAGACTGGATTTCAGAGTAATCGGGGGCTTGTCTCCGTTCAGGTTGAAAAAAGCAACGCACCCAGTCGCCCGCCGCCAGCCCGGATCCCGCGCCTCCGTACCTCAGCTTTTCAGCGCTCGTGCACGTCTCAATGCTCTTTTCTCTTTCCTTCTAGTTGTAGAACTTCCACTCAGCCAGCTTTCCCGTGGTTCTGGGTGATAGACGTTTTGTCTTTTAGTTGCAGTTTAAATTGTTGTGGGAGGCAGCAGTTTAGGTGTTTACCTATGCCGCCATCTTGGATTCCTCTCTTCTAAACTGGCTTTTGTTTCTATGTCAGAACACTCCTGATATTCTTTCAACTTTTTTTGTCTATTCTTTGTTGGTCTCATGTCAGCTTCTCTTCCTCTACCCAACAATTAAATGTTGGTCTTTCTCAGAATTCTGCCCTGGGCCTCCACTCTTTGTTCTCTACACTTCCCCTGAGAAAATATCACTTGAATTATCTATACACTGAAAAATCCCAAATTTGTATTTCTGGTGAAGATCATGTTTCTGAGTAATAGATCGGATCTGAATATGGAACTGCCTATAGGACATTTCACTTGGGTATCTCAAAGGTATCCCCAAATTATTCAGATATCTGAGACTGAACTCATAATCTGGTTCCTTGTGTCAGTACTAGAGGCCTGGTGTATGAAATTCATGCACGGAGGTAGGGGTCCCTCAGCCCAACCTGCACCCTCTCCAATCCAGGACCCCTTGGGGGATGTCTGACTGCAGCAGGGATCAGGCCTAAACCGGCAGTCAGATATCCCTCTCACAATCCGGGGCTGCTGGCTCCTAACTACTCACCTGCCTGCCTGCCTTGATCACTCCTAACCACCTCTGCCTGCTGGCCTGATTGCCCCCTAACTGCCCTCTGCCTGCTGGCCTGATTGCCCCCTAACTGCCCTCCCCTGCCAGCCTGATCACCCCTAACTGCCTCTGCATTGGCCCCTGCCACCGTGGTTTTGTCCAGAAGGATGTCTGGTCTAATTAGCATATTACCCTTTTATTAGTATAGAGATGGCTCTATTATTTATCAAATTACTCAAGTCATAAACCTGGGAGTCGTCCTTGACTCTTACTTCTTCCTCATCCCTCACATCCAATCAAAAACTCAAGCAATCAACTTCCCAGTGGAGAAAGTGGCCTTGACCACAGATGCAAACATCCTAGTCCCTGGGACAAGAATACCTTTCTTATGGGTTATCCATTACCAAACACTGAACTAAAGAAAGATCATCACAACTGTGACAAACACCCGCCTAGTGATGAAAGTTAACCGGCGGCTGACCCAGCAATAATAATACCGGTTGCAGGTTCTGTGCAGTTCCTGGCACTAACACAAACTCCATGCTTTTCCCTCTCACAGATGTGTGACACATGGAACACTCCTTACTCAAGTCCTTACTCAGATTTCATAGTCTAAGCAAGTATTCCAGTCCTTGGGACATTTACTAATATATAGTTTTTTCCATCAGCCTTTGCAGGCTGGTTAATGTGAGCCACTAATGACAAATATATCTATGTTGTAAGTGTTGATAAACTCCAGTTTCTACATCTATAGGGCTGAGAGCCAGATCATAGGCTGTGGTAAATTCACCAAGATAATCCATCCTGTGGGGCCCCTTGAAAGGTAGCCAGTTGATCTTGCCTGGAGATACCCATGTGCTTTCCATTTGAAATGTCTCTGAGGTCTTCTTGGGAAGATGCCTAAAGCTCTTGAAACATTAGTTTTTTTAAAATAAAATACTGCTTGATTTAGTATAAGACATGCACAGACTTCCTTTAGTGATGGGGATTATTTACAAAAATATGCTGGAATCTGTGATAACAAAAGGAGTTGCTTCACCAGCCATTCAGAGCACCTGGATCTGGTGTTCCTACACCAGGTACAGGTAGTGACTACACAGGGAGTTAAGAATGTGGTTTTCCTCATAAGAGCAACCTGAGTACAAATGCCTTTGTTCATCTAACATTTTATCTTCCCCCCATAGAGGACTAACTCCCAAGTGAAACATGCTTTTGTGGTCAGGTTTATAGCAAGTCACCTAAGCGACTAGTCCAGGTACAGTTGGCTCTGGCACACACAGTGCCCATTCAGTCCAGTCCATCATGGCCAAAACACCACGCTGGGCTCACTGAGAGCAACCTGTTAGAATCATTGCAGCTTGCACAGCAAAGAACTGACCATTCCCTGTGTGCGGCAGGCATTTTAAGGCTTCTTGTGTGTCATCCAATAGAGACGACAAATGCTTTAGGAACTTAGATAAGAAGTAATGAGGCCAAAATAGAGGACTTTGAGGAAAAACCACATTCCCTGGGAGCGAGGGGTGAAGGCAGTATATCCCCAAAACAGACAAGCATTAAAAGCAAAAATGAATGAGTTTTAAGGGGACCAGATGCAAAGAGCAGAGGGTACAAATCAGGCCATAGCTGGGAATTTTCAAATGGAGGGTTAGTGACAGATTGTGGAAGGCCTGACAGCCAGAAAAAGGTGTTTAACCTCGTTGGGGTTGGAAAGAGGTCGCATCTGGAGGACATGTTGGAGAACGGAGACCGAGAACCAGGAAGACCAACAGTGACTATTGTGATAACCAGAGTCTAACTAAGAATGTGAACTAAATTGGTTGCTGTAAGAAAAAGAGGCATGCTGAAAGGAAAATGCTACAGTGGAAAATAACCCAGTTCATAGTTATAATCAGCATCATGCAGAAGAGAGAGTAGGGCCTCACGCCATGAATCTCTTGGTGGGGTCCATAAAACACTCATAAATACCTACCTTGGGTTTCATTTCATTACACAGACTTTATTCAAATTTTGGAACATTTTGTTGTTCCTTATCTGAGCTGAAGAACTTTTTGCAAAAGGAGAAAGATTCCTAGGCTTCTAGCAAATTATTGACCAAGAAGGCTAAGAAATTATCCTGGCTCTTGCCCTTTCCCTATCCTTCATATTAATTAGTCACCAAACCTTGCAGATCCCAGTCCTTCCTTGTATCTTCCCCTTTTCTCCATGTTCACTGCCTCTGTTCTCATTGCTACATTTGGCTTTACTTGAAAAGAAAATTGACGGGGGGGGGGGGGGGGGGGGGCAGTGAACCTTGCAGATCCCAGTCCTTCCTTGTATCTTCCCCTTTTCTCCATGTTCACTGCCTCTGTTCTCATTGCTACATTTGGCTTTACTTGAAAAGAAAATTGACGGGGGGAGGCGGGGGAGGGAGAGAGAGAGAGAGAGAGAGAGATGGACTTATTGTTCCACCTATTTATACATTCATTGGTTGATTCTTGTATGTGCCCTGACCTGGGATCAAACCCACAACCTTGGCTTATCAGGATGATGCTCTAACCAACTGAGCTACCCGGTCAGGGTTCATTACTACATTTGGGTTCCTACCATTGACATTGTCTAGTCTTTCCCCTTTCCAATCCATCCTCCATACTTTTAGCAACGAACTGATAAATTTTGTGAAACACAAGTCTGATTATGTCAATCCCACTTTCAAACATTCAGTGATTTCCTAATAAATACATTTAGGAGGAAATTCAATTTCTTTATCTTAACATATAAAGATTTGGTCCAAATGTTGCAGGCAGATGTAGTTTGTTTAGTTACATAGCATTTTAATACATTTGGGAAAAGCCACATAAAAGTCTGCATATTAGGCTTCTTTTGAAAAATAACAAAAAATATATGGCAATATTAGGCCTGCATTCACAGCTGCAACAACAGGCTAGGAATGCGTCATGCATTTGGACATGCTATGTGCTCTTTGGTTCATCAGTCTCCACTCTCTATGTTGTATTTTTCCCAGCATGCTTCACTCATTGAATTCATCTGCTTAACCTTTGTAAGCATTTTTGTTTGTGGCCTGTGGATAACCTCATATCATTTCCTATTACTTCTTCCTACACAGCCTTAATTTAATGAATCACTTACAGTTCCTTCAATAGTTTTTATAGCTTCAAAACTGTGTGGCTTTGTGAATATTGCTTCCTCTGTTTAGGACAGTCTTTCTTTACCCCAACCTACTCTTTACCTGTTTAACACCGACTTTTCCTTCAAGACTCAGTAGAAGGGGCTCCTTCTCTAACTTTCCCTTAGTTCCTACACTGATTTTTTTGCCCATTTACTGTAGTTCTCAACTCTTATACTATTACTTTTATTGCCCCCATCACACTCTATGCCTGCCCTTTCACATTACCCATCATATTGTGCTGTAGTTAATTAGTATATTTTCCACACAAGACTATAAGTTCCTTGATAGATTTGCATTGCCATTATTTAGCACAGTGTCTGGCATATAATAAGAGGTGAATAAATATTTGTTAAGTGAATGTTGTTGAAAAAGATTGTTTAGAGGTGACAGAAAAAGCTAGACAGTATAAAGAAGAGTGTAAAGTAAAATGGGGAAAGGGTACATGGGGGAAAACAGTTAATAAGAGAGAAGATAACTTGGGGAAGGAAACCAAAAGAAACAATTGGGATGAGAATTTCAGTTATACACTGTCTTAGAGGCAAAGAGAGAAAAGTTTCACGTTCCAAAGAAGGGATATGAAGAGCCATCAAAGCCCTAGAAATACCAAGGTTTGAAGAGCAGCATGGGTACTGAGAAAGACCGGGTTTTAAACAAACCAAAAGTCCAACCCTCAGTTTCATCACTTACTAGCTGTGTCAATTCTAGAAATTTACTTAACTCAAGTTACTTAACTTCTTTGAGACTCCGTTTCCTAATTTGTCAAATAGAGCCTACTGTGGCAGGGAGAGAATAGAGACAGGAAGTCAAAAACAGAAAACTGTTCACATTTAAAACACTGTAAGACACTGGTACTCCTTTATCAGTGTGTAAGAGAGTCATTCTTTCCCACTTCTCCATTAAACATTGAAACCCTCAAAACTTCAGGCCATGGACAATGGTAGCCAATGGAATCAACAGTGATGCCCAGCAGAAACAATGGTACCCATTAGGAGTGGCAGTGGAGGACCATGATTGCACCAAAGCCAGAGAAAGCAGCACTAGTGTCTGGCAATCTGCAGCAGCATGTGCATGGCCGACACAGAGGAACTCAGCACAGGTGCTCACTACTTCAATCGGTCTGTGCATGCATATGAGGCCCCATCTGAGGACTCCCAGAAATACTTAGGGCAAGGAGGGAGTTTTGAAGAGCATTAGTTGGTAAGAGAAAGAGCCAGCAAAATTTAGGTTATATTACCATGGACTCAAGGTAATGTATTGAAAAGCACCCGGTAGAGCACCTAGCATTTTGCAGGCACTTTATAGGGACCTCAGGAAAGATGATGTGCATTGCTGCTGTCATTATGAGAAGAGCATATCATCACAAATAAACTTGTCACATAATCTGCTTTCCACTTGCTTTTCAGAAGCAGTGTGTCACCTTTTTTGTGCCTAGCTTTACTTCGTTTTAAACAATTCAACAAAACAAAAAAACAGGTTTTTTTTGTCTGGCTGGTGTGGCTCAGTGGTTGAGCATCAGCCATGAATAAGGAGGTCATGGTTCAATTCCTGGTCAGGGCACATGCCGGGGTTGTGGGCTCAACCCTCAGTGGGAGGCACACAGGAGGCAGCCAATCAATAATTTTCTCTCATCATTAATGTTTCTACCTGTCTCTCCCTCTCTGAAATCAATCAATATATATATACTAGAGGCCCGTGCATGAAATTCGTGCACAGGGTGGGGGATAGGGGGTCCCCTAAGCCCAGCCTGTACCCTCTCCAATCCGGGACCCCTTGGGGGATGTCTGACTGCCAGTTTAGGCTTGATCCCTGGGATGGGGCCTAAGCCGGCAGTCAGACATCCCTCTCACAATCCTGGACCGCTGGCTCCTAATTGCTCACCTGCCTGCCTGCCTGGTCACCCCTGGTTGCCCCCCTGCCAACCTGGTTGCCCCCAACTGCCCCCATCTACTGGCCTGGTTGCCCCTAACTGCCCCCCCCCCCGCACCAGCCTAGTCACCCCTCCCTGCTCCCTCTGCCAACCTAATTTCCCCAACTGCCCCCCCTGCTGGCCTGGTTGCCCCCAACTGACCCCCCTGCCAGCCTGGTCGCCCCTCACAGCCCCCCCACTGGCCTGGTCACCCCATGCAGCCTGCTGTTCAGTTGTTTGGTCATCCCTCACTAACCCCTTTGCCAGCCTGGTCACCCCAAGCAGCTGCTGGCCTGGTTGCCCCACACAGCCTGCTTGTTCAGTTGCTTGGTTGTCCTTCACTAACCCCCCTGCCGGCCTGGTCGTAGGCAGCCATCTTGTGAGGGCGTGAGGGTCAATTTGCATATTACCTATTTATTATATAGAATATATATATTTGAAAACAGGTTTCTTTTGCATACCTGCTTATCTGTTTTCCCATCTAATTTTTACTTTATTCTTTCCCCCAACTTGGGTTTCAATGTTGCAAAGTGTCAGAAAAGCCCAATAGAAAGATATCACTTCCCTTAGCCAATAAAACCTGCCTTCTGGTCTTATTTGCATTGCAAAATGTGCAGAATCTGCTTTGTCTTGAGATTTCCCCAAAAATATTTGAAATATTGACAACAGACATTTAATGAGGGCCCAGCAGGATCTTCAGTTTTACTGTCTCTTCACTAGGGACTGGAGTATTTTATCTACTCCACGTATGACCTGAAGGGATAATTGAGCTCCTTCATGTTTCTAATGGTCTCTAATGATAACTTTCCCACTCAATAACCAAAAGATAACAAATTGTAAGAATACACATCATTTAATTTAAAAAACTACTCATATCATTTTTATATTCTTACCTTGATAACAATTTGATTATAAATTATATTACCCAATTTTAATGTAAATATTGTTTACAGTTTTAAAATACCAACTTCACCATGTTTTACAAGTTTCTCAAAGCAAAAAATAATTAAATTTTATTTTGAAATATTGAAGATTCTTTTTTTAAAGTTATTTTATAATGCTTACGGGATCTCTTAAAATCGCTTAAATAATAAGCCTCCATAAATTTGCAGAGTCAATATATGTTTTCTTCGAAAGTGACCTATAACTATATTATAAAGGTATAATGAGATATTTAAGAGAGGAGCTGTAATGCATGCACATAAAACTTCTTATTTAAATTAACAAAAATAATAGACATACATTTTCTAATAACACAGTATTCCCTCCAAAAAACTAAAGGTTTCCAATGATGACAACCAATGAAATCCTCTGTAACAAAAAGGTACAGAGTTGTTTTAAATTTTATTTTATTTTTTTTATTTAATAAATCTTTATTCAGATTATTACAATTGTTTCTCCTTTTTCCCCTCATAGCACCCCTCCACCTGGTTCCCACCCCACCTTCTGCCCTTACCTCCCCGGCACTGTCCTCGTCCATAGGTGTACGATTTTTGTCCAGTCTCTTCCTGCACCCTCCTCCCCTTTCCTCCACCCACCCACACCCCTTTCCCCCTGAGAATTATCAGTCCACTCCCTTTCTATGCCCCTGATTCTATTATATTCACCAGTTTATTCTGTTCATCAGATTTTTTATTCACTTGATTTTTAGATTCACTTGTTGATCGATATGTATTTGTTGTTCATAATTTTTATCTTTACTTTTTTCTTCTTCCTCTTCTTAAAGAATACCTTTCAGCATTTCATATAATACTGGTTTGGCGGTGATGAACTCCTTTAGCTTTTTCTTATCTGTGAAGCTCTTTATCTGCCCTTCAATTCTGAATGATAGCTTTGCTAGGTAGAGTAATCTTGGTTGTAGGTTCTTGCTATTCATCACTTTGAAAATTTCTTGCCACTCCCTTCTGGCCTGCATAGTTTCTGTTGAGAAATCAGTTGACAATTGTATGGGTGCTTTCTTGTAGGTAATTAACTGTTTTTCTCTTGCTGTTTTTAATGTTCTCTCTTTGTCTTTTGCTCTTGGCATTTTAATTATGATGTGTCTTGGTGTGGTCCTTTTTGGATTCCTTTTGTTTGAGGTTCTGTGCGCTTCCTGGACTTATAAGTCTTTTTCTTTCACCAGGAGGGGTAAGTTTTCAGTTATTATTTCTTCAAATAGGTTTTCAGTATCTTGCTCTCTCTCTTCTTCTGGCACCCCCATAATTTGGATGTTGGTATGCTTGAAGTTGTCCCAGAGGGTTCTTACACTATCTTCATATTTTTGGATTCTTTTTTCTTTTTTCTTTTTTGGTTGAGTGTTTTTTGCTTATTTGTATTTCAATTCTTTGACTTGATTCTTGCGTTCCTCTAGTCTGCTGTTGGGTCTCTGTATATTTTTTATTTCAGTCAGTGTATGTTTAATTTCTAGTTGGTCCTTTTTCATATCTTCGAGGGTCTCATTATATTTATCGGCCTTTTCTAGGATATTCTTGAAAAGCCTTATAACTGTGGTTTTGAATTCTATATCCAGTTGTTTGTTTGCCTCCATTTCTTTCATTTGTGATCTGTTTCTTTGTCGCCGCATTTTCACTGCTTCCCTGAGTTGGTAGGGTAGCTTTGTGTGCTAGGTTTCCTATATGGCCCAGTGGGTCGGCCTCCCAGTTAACCTGAGGTGGACACTCTTGGTGCACCCCTTTGTGGACTGTGTGTACAGCCTTGTTGTAGATAAGTCTTGATTGTTGTTGGTGTCACTGGGAGGAATTGACCTCCAGGCCAGTTGGCTGTGAGAATCAGCTGTGTCTATGCTGGGAGAAGTTCGGAGCTGGAGACAGCCTTATAGGATTAGACTTGCCAAATTGCAAAAGCCTCTGTGCTCAGCTTGGATGGGGTAGAGTCTCAGGGTGGGGCAGACAGTCTTGGCTTCCCATCAGCCCTGCCCTTGCGCACGCGCCTCCAGACATCTGCCTTCCCTGGCTCCCAAGCCTCTGCCCGAGAGTCCAGATTTCCCCCGCAAGAGCATGGGTCCCCAGAGGCTCACCTGGAACTGGGGTTCAGTGCAGTCAGAACTGGGGTTTAGTGCAGTCAGGAGCTTCCGACTCCCTTCCGCTAGGGAAAGCCTATGGCAACCTCCTCAGTCTTTGTGTGCACTGGCGCGCACGTGCCTCCAGACCCCTGCCCACCGCGGCTCTCCTCCCCCCACCCCTGGATCTCCGAGTCTCCGAGTGCCTTTCTCTCTACCTGACAGTCCAGACTCCCCCTGTATGAGCCTGGGTCCACAGGGTTTCGCCTGGAACTGGGGTTCAGTGCAGTTGGGGGCTTCCTTCCCCTTCCCGCCAGAGAAAGTCAGCCAGGCTCTCAGCCGCCCTTCCTCTCTGCGCGCACAAAGACCCTTTGCTGTACCTCAACTCTTTGCCGTTCCTCCAATTCTCCGTGAGCTTTTCTCTTTCCTTCTAGTTGTAGAATTTCCACTCAGCCAGCTTTCCTGTGGTTCTGGATGGTGTTTGTTCTGTCTTTTAATTGTAGTTTTGAAATTGTTGTGCTAGGCAGCAGTTTAGGTGCTTACCTATGCTGCCATCTTGGTTTCTCCTTCGAGTTGTTCTAAACTTTAGAGTTAGTTCATTGGGTTCTAGATGTGTAGTTAGCCTGCTGACTCTCCTCTGACCATTCTAGTACCTGATCTCCAAATTCCGAAGAAAGCAAGAGGAATTTCAGGGATCAGGGTAGTGGACTGCAGCAGAAAATTGGTATTTACTGGGAATTATTTTGGCTTCAGATTTCTTATTTTTGGTCTTCAGAATCTAATCAGTTTCACAAGACACCAAAAACACATACAGATGTGCTATCTAAGGCTGACAAACACAAATTTGACCATTTTGCTAAAAACTATCCTAATGAATAATGGCATCAATGGTTGAAAAGGAGGATTTTACCTAGGTGCTATATATTTTTATTTTATTCATGGATAATTAAGAACTCTAAAAATGTTGGTATGAAACATAGAACATCAGGTGAATTGAGATTATCTTTGGCACTCCAAATTGAATGGGTAAAGGGCTCTGAAACCACAGTGATAGATGTGGATAGTGGAACAAAGGAGAAATGGCTAAATAGCATATACCCTTAATATTTATATTGAAACTAGAGGCCCGATGCACAAAATTTGTGCATAGGGGGAGGGGGTCCCCTCAGCCCAGCCTGCACCCCTCTCCAATCTAGGACCCCTTGGGGGATGTCTAACTGCCGGTTTCAGCCCAATACCTGGGATAGGGCCAAAACCGGCAGTCGGACATCCCTCTCACAATCCGGGACTGCTGGCTCCTAACTGCTCACCTGCCTGCTTGCCTGATCACCCCTAACTGCCCCCCCCCACCATCCTGATCACCCCTAACTGCCTCTGTCTGCCAGCCTGATTGACACTACCTTCCCCCGCCCCCCACTGTTGGCCTGGTCGTCCCCCAGTGTCCCCCCTGCCAGCCTGGTTGCCCCCAACTGCCCCCCTCTGCTGGCCTGGTCTCCCCCAACTGCCCCCCCCCCTGCTGGCCAGGTCATCCCTCACTGCCCCCCCGCCAGCCTGGTCACCCCCAACTGCCTCCCCATTGGCCTGGTTGCCCCCAACTGCCCCCCCCCCTGCTGGCCTGGTCACCCCTAACTGACCCCTGCTGGCCTGGTTGCCCCTTAAAGCTCCCCCTGCATGCCTGGTTGCCCCCAACTGGCCCCCCCTGCTGGCCTGATCACCCCCAACTGCCCCCTCCTGCTGGCCTGGTGGCCCCTAACTGCCCCCCCTGCCGGCCTGGTCACCACTTAGTGCCCCCCCTGCCGACCTGGTCACCCCTCACTGCCCCCTTCGCCAGCCTGGTTGCCCCTCACAGCTCCCCCTAACAGCTTGGTCGCCCCCAACTGCCCTTCCTACTGACCTGGTTGCCCCTCACTGCCCTCCTCTGCTGACCTGGTTGCCCCTCCCTGGCCCCCCTGCCGGCCTGGTTGCCCCATGCAGCCTGCTGGTCAGTCATTTGGTCATCCCTCGCTAACCCCCCTGCTGGCCTGGTGGCTCCACGCAGCCTGCTGTTCAGTTGTTATTGTAAGGGCATCGTGACTAATTTGAATATTACCCTTTTATTAGTATAGATTATGATGTTTATATTTTTATAATGCTGTTAATGTATATAGTCTTAGAATTATAAACAAAGATCTTCTTTGATCCCAGAGTCTTGGGTGATTTTATTGATTGCATTACATTAGGAAAAATCTTGATAATTAAGGCTTCTGGTGTCTCCAGCTTAGTTCTAAATGGGAACATTTGAACAGACTTATGTGTAAGCTAGAAATAGGGTGACCACATAATTTATTGTCCAAGCCAGGAGAGTTTGGAGAGAGAAAGGAAGCACTAACCAGATGGCATGTGAGAAAAGGAGAAATAAATGAGGCATAAGTAAGACCATCTCAGGCAAACCAGTGGGTGCTGCTTCTAGTCTAGCTGGAGGCAAACCCCTTCTCCCATTTCAGCTTCTCATGGACATTTCCCAATTTCAGCCCTGTCACACCCTGATGGCACTAAGGTAGTACTAAGAAAGAAGTCCATATTTTATTCCTACACTAATTTTCCTCCTAATTCAAAGAGGCTGGCTTCACCTTCTCTTTGAGATTTCTGCACTGGTAACCTTCAGCACTGCTGACATGTCCAACATCTATAAGTCATCTGACTTCCAAAATTACATACAACATGTTCGTTAACTACTAGGGAAAAGATGAAAGACTTTCAAAGACTAAAGACAAAGGACTTGTAGGTTATGGCTTAGTGACTGTTTAAAATGTGGCGGTATGATATTTATGGAATAATAATAGAAGATTTTTCTCTCACACTTTTCCTTCCTTTTCTCTCACACTTTCCCCCTTTCCCTCAGGGAAGGGGCATTACAGAAGACAGTAGATTTTAAAGAGCCTCTTCTTAGCTTTTGAGTTTCGAAACCTAGGCACTGAGGTGAATTGAACAGATTCAGGGCAGGTTTTTTTGTTTGTTTGTTTTTGTGTTTGTTTTTAAAGAAAAAGAAGAAAAGAAACAAAGATAAGAGCCTGATTTCAGTCCTGGAGGGTGGAAGGAGATGGAAGAAGACAAGAATTAAGGAATGCGCCCTAACCGGTTTGGCTCAGTAGATAGAGCATTGGCCTGGGGACTAAAGGGTCCCAGGTTTGATTCTGGTCAAGGGCATGTACCTTGGTTGCAGGCACATCCCCAGTAGGGGGTGTACAGGAGGCAGCTGTTTGATGTTTCTAATTCTCTATCCTTCTCCCTTCCTCTCTGAAAATAAATAAATAAATAAAATATATTTAAAAAAAAAAAAAATCAAGAACTGCAATAAAAGCTTAGAATCTTGGGATCCTTGAGAAAAGGACTCTGTACATCCTCGCACATCCCTCAGGTGGAATTGAATCCTGTGGTGATCTATTAGGGAAACTGTGGATAGCTTCAGGAGAGTTAAGAACAGAGGTAAGGCCTGGCAGGAGGCAATACCCTAGAGAACTAGCACCTTAGGTAGCCCCTCCCCCACATGACCCAGAGTGGTGCAGAAACCATGGAATGCCTTCTATGTGCCCCAGAGGGCCCAGAACTGATGAAAGACCCTAACAGATTATGGGGTTTCCACTGCCCAGTATGTTGTGGGGATACCTGACTGAACAGCATAACAATTGCTGATGCCCAAGAAGAGGGACCCAGAAAGGGCTTTAGGAATGAGCTTCAGAGGAGACTCAATAAGAACCGCATAGAGTATGGTCTGAGGACCCTCTTAGGTGATGGTAGCCCCAGAGGATGTCAGCTTGGCCAGATGACACCAAGAATCTAAGGACCAACCCCAACCGCACACCCTGGCATTCTTAGAACATAACCACTTTGGGAAAAGAGAGGAGAAACCCCAATTTCACTGAAATTACGTTTATGCTGTCCAAGGGAGACTCACAATAAAACTTAATTTGAGCTAGAAAGAAATAAAGACATATATTTTTTACATCTGTGTTTGTGGATGCGATTTGAACCCAGTACCTATAGACAAAGATATGCAAGATGACTGAATCATAGTGCCATCATCTGAAAAAGAATAAAGGAAGAAGAATGTAAACTAATTCAGCTTTGAATCCAGACCTCTTCCATTCACTCAGTGAATTAAAATATCTCCCCTGTAATTCCATTCCTTCTAAAGCCACCTCAATACATATACCCTATTAATGAGTCCTTTCAATTCTACTTCCTTGACATCATCCTCTTCTTTTTCCATTGTCACTGCCTTAGCCTAGGCCCTCATCGTTTCTTCTTTGTACTAATATATAATAACTAGAGGCCTGGTGCATGGATTTGTGCATTGGTGGGGTCTCTCGTTGTGGCCTGCGGGGATTGGGCTGAAACCGGCAGTCCAATGCTGCCTGCTGCTTCTGCCTGCCGTTCCCACTCATCCTGGCCCTGCTGCACCTGCTGTGGGCTTGTGCCCAGTCAGTCCTAATTGGCAGAGGCTCACGCTGCCACAGCAGCGCTTGCCAGCCATGAGCCCTGTGTCTGGTGCCCATTGGTCACTGACCACCAGGAGGCAGCTCCTGCATTCAGCGTCTGTCCCCTGGTAGTCAGTGCACATCATAGTGACCAGTCATTCAGTCATTTGGTCACTTAGGCTTTTATATATATATAGATAATAATGATAATGATAAACAGTAATAATAACAACAACAACAAGTTAACGTTTATTTGGGCCTCATTATGTGGCAGGCAATGTACTGTTTACTGTATCTATCAACTGTTTCTACTGTAACATCAATCCTATGAGGTAGGTACTATCTTTATCCCCATTTAACAAATGAGAAAACTGAGGCACGAAGAGGTTTAAAGAATCATCCATGGCCATACAACTAGAAAATGGTGAAGCCAGCATATCTGGGCTCAGGAATCTGTCTCCAAAGCTCATATTTTATATATATACATATATATACATATATATACATATATATATATATATATATATATATACACACACACACACACACACACACACACACACATATATACACACACACACTAGAGGCCCAGTGCACAAATTCGTGCATGGGTGGGGTCCGGCCAGCTCACCGTGGCCCCATCCCCCCATTGAGGGGGGCTGATCATGGGTGGGGCTAGCCACGGGGAGGGGCTGTAGGCAGTTGGCCAGCCGGCCCCGCCCCTGATCAGGATGTTGGGGGCTGATCAGGGGCTGGGCCGGCCAGTGCAGGGGTGGGGTGCCAGTCAGGCTGGTTGGCTGCCACAGTGCGCATGATAGCCACAGGTCATTCTGGTTGTTCTGATCATTCTGCCATTCTGGTCACTGGGCTTTTATATATATAGGTATAAACTTTATATATGCTTGGAGAGAGAGGGAGGATGGGAGAGAGGGGGGGCAAGATCTAGCAATTACCTACTGTACATGCCCCAACTAGGGATCAAATCCACAACCTTTTGGTGTGCAGGATGACTCTCCAAGCAACTGAGCCACCCGGCCAGGGCCAGAGCCCATATTGTAAACCACTACACTATACTGCCTCTTCTTAGTTTCCTAACTCTCCCTGCATCTAGTATTGTGCCTTTCCCCTCCATACTGTTATCTAATCTTTGTAGACATGAATCTGAACAGAATATATCTTTTTCAAAATCCTTTAATGACTTAGCCCTGGCAGGGTAGTTCAGTTGGTTAGAGCGTCATCCTAATACCCCAAGGTTGTGGGTTAGATCCCCAGTCAGGTCACATACAAGACTCAGCCAATGAATGCATAAATAGGTGGAGCAACAAATGGATGATTTTCTCTCTCTACCTTCCTCTCTCTCTCTAAAATTAAATTTAAAAAAACAACACAAAGATATAGATTTTTTAAAATCCTTTATGCCCCATTACTTTGAGCATAAAAATTAAACTTCTTAGAAAGGTGTACAAGAGCCAACATGATTCAGCTCCTGCCTACTTGTTCAGCTATATCACATAGGAATTTCCCTGCAGTATAAAACTAGTGGCAGTTACTCTTGCCCCAAATAAATGGAAAGGACAACACACACACACACACACACACACACACACACACACACACACACACATACACACATTTCCACTTGCTTCTTTTAAAAGTCCAATTATGTGTTTCTTGGTTTGGGAAACACTTTTTTTAGCATCCTGTCCTAAAATATATAGCATTAAATTTTAATCAGTAACTTTTTTGTCTAATCAGTGATTTTTCTTTTCTGTCTTCCCCCCACTACACTAAAGCCATCTTAAAGTCCAGGTTATAATTCAATTCTGTTTGTATTAGGGCATCATGCAGCAGGCCCGATACAATTGTCAAATCAGATATTCAATCAAAATATCCTGCACATTTTCATCTTTTCTGCCTGATTCAACAAAAATTTCACAAATATAAATTGGGGACCTGCTAAATGCCAGACACTTTGATATATACTTTTAAATTCAATTCTCCAAGCAATATTATAAGACAACTGTTACTTCAGTTTTAAAGATAAAGAAAACTGAAGCTGAGGAATACATAAACAAGATAATAATATATTGTCTTCCAGGATTTTTTGAGAATTAAAGATAATGTAAACAAGTACCAAGCACTGGATCCTGAACATATCAGCAACTCAGTAACTGGTAATCCTTACAATTATTGATCAGTGGTTAAGTGCGAGGGCTTATTACTGTCTCCTAACAATTTTGTCAGTGATGGTCCAGATACACCACAGCTGCTCACAATTTAAAATTAATGGCTTGTGTTTTTTTCTTGAGACAATTACTTCCTGTCTCCAGCACTCAGCCTTACCCTTGGTGCTATCCCTTAGTTCCCACAAGGTTCACATCTTTAATTTCTAGAGATCATTTCACAAAATGAGACACAGCTTCTCTCCTCTTGGGACTTCCTGACCCCACTTTGGGGAATACATTCTTACATTTTCCCAGCATTGTAAAAGAATGTCCTTCCTGGCTTTAAAAAAACAGAATGCTGCCCATTTGTTGTCATTTTTAGAGATGATGAGTTGCAGCCTTGCCTAAGCACAGTGAAGCTAGGACAGCTATGGAGGACTGCACGAGAACCAGCTGGCTCTACTCAGATGAACCAGGCAAGAGACTCCCTCAAACTTCATTTTCACTTTCCAGACCCTCTCAACTGGCACCTGGAAATGCTCATACTCTCGAGTGTTAATGCAGTGCCATAAAGTATTTACTTTTCACTGTGGGGTGTGGGGTTGGCACTGCCCAACACAAATGAGCAGTCCCTTCTAGAATGCCAGTCCCAACAGTGCTCCAACCCAGACTGCATGCTCCCTTTCACAGCATTTACGTGATTCCCCAGGGATTTTAGTGAGAAGGGAGAGGAAGAAAGGAAAAGAGTGGAAAGAGAGGAAAAGAGAGGGGGTCCCAGATGAGTTCATACTCACTCAGAAAAGATGACCTAAATTTGAAGATTCTAGTGTTAGTGAAAATTAGAGTAAGAATGGACCTTAAAGACAATTAATCCAATAATGAGTAAGTTTCTTAGCATGTGGACCAATTCAGGAAAAAGGAAAATGTTTACAGGCTTGGCAGGAATGGATCTTTGCAATTTAACAGACACATTTTACTCCACATTTTCTCATAATCTCACAACCCTTCTCTTTTCTCAGATGGCAGGTAGAATATGAGATATGCATTGCCTCAAAGATAAGATGGCTCTAGCTGTTTGGATCAGCGGATAGAGCATTGGCCTGCAGACTGAAGAGTCCTGGATTCTATTCCGGTTAAGGGCACATGCCTGGGTTTCAGGCTTGATCCTTAGTGGGGGGCGTGCAGGAGGCAGCCGATCAATGATTCTCTCTCATCATTGATGTTTCTATCTCTCTCTCCCTCTCCCTTCCTCTCTAAAATCAATAAAAATGTATTTTTAAGAAAAGATAAAATGACAGCAGGCTACAAATGATACTTCTCAGCTTATGAATTCACAAGCCTAGACCTAGGTTTAAAATTGCATCAAGCTAAGCATTTTACATGTATTCTCTTGTTTAATATCCACAATAACCCAATTATGTGGTGTGATAAACAGAATAATGTTCCTTCAAAGATCTCTATTTCCTAATCCCTGAAGCATGTGAATGTTACCTTACATGGCAAAAGAAATGTTGCAGGTGTGTTAAGGGTCTGCAGATGGGAAAATTAGCCTAGGCTATCCACGTGTTCAATGTAACCACACAGGTTTTTTATGAGAGGGAGGCAGAAGAGTCAGAGAAGATGTGAGAATGGAAGCAGAGGTGAGGAAGAGGCGAGGGTAAGGGGAGGAAGGGAGGAAAGAGGTGGGGGAAGGGATGGGAAGAGGGAGAGGAGTTCAAGCAGTCACTCATATTAACCAGCATCAGTGAATGTTTGATTATTTTTGTGACCTGGACAAGGTTCATATTTTGTTCTGACATAAGTATGGAGTGGTCTTATTTTTTGCCTTGATCCATCCCAGTTGCAGAGTGCCCTTGTCTAATGTTGCTATTTTATGAAACTGCTTATGTTCAACAGGGAACAGTAGGCCTAGCCAATGGTTCCAGGCCAGCTCTCTGATGTCGGGACTGCTTTTATCTCTCTCATTTTTTATGTAGCTTGTATAATCACCCATTTGATGTTTCATTCTTTATTTAACTATTCTCTTTCTATTAAACATATAGGTTGTTTCCAGATTTTAAATATTACAAATAAGACTGTAATTTTAGGCCTCAAAGTGCCTTAAACACTAAAGGAGATTTACTGGCTCCTGTAACTCACATGTCAAGGAAATGAAAAGACCAGTCACAGGCTGGAGAAAATATTTCCATATTAAATACCTGATGAAGTCCTTTTTTTTTTTTTTTTTGGTCTAAAATACATAAAGGACTCTCAAAATTTAATAATAAGAAAACAGGAACATTTGAGATCTTACTCCCCAGCATATGTCATCACTTTGGCTCAAATAAACTCTTAAAAAATGAAAAAGAAAACAACCTAATTTTTAAAAATGAAAAAAAGATTTAAACAAACTTTATAAAAGAAGATATACACCTGGCCTAAAAACACATGAAAATATGCTCAGCATCATCAGTCATTAAGAAAATGCCCAAAGTGATACTACGATACACTTATCAGAATGGCTAAAATGAGAAAGAGTAATCATACCATGTTCTGGTGAGGATGTAGAGCAGTGGTCGGCAAACCGCGGCTCTTTGGCCCCTCGAGTGTGGCTCTTCCACAAAATACCACAGGCGGGCGCGCACATACAGTGCGATCGAAACTTCGTGGCCCATGCACAGAAGTCGGTTTTTGGCCTGGACTAGTCTACTTTGAAGAAGTGGCGATAGAACACTCAAGGGGCCAAAGAGCCGCATGTGGCTCGTGAGCCACGGTTTGCCGGCCACTGATGTAGAGCAACTGGAATTCTCATAACTGCTGGTGTAAAATGTTCAACCACTTTGGAAAACAGTTTGGTAGCTTTTTAAAAGATTATGTATATACCTACCTTGCTACCCAGCCATTCTACTCTTAGGTATTTATCCATATATCCCTTTTTTCTTGCTTATCCAAGAAAAAAGGGATATATGCTCATGCAAAGACTTGGATACAAATGATCATAGCAGTTTTATTTGGAATAGCCCCAAACTAGAAACAACCCAAATGTTCATCAACTAAAAGGAAAATGAAAAAACAAACCTCCAACCTCGCCATACAACGGCATACTACTTAACAATAAAAAGGAATAAGCTCTTGATATACACACCAAGAATGGATTTTAAAAATAACTATGCTCATTGAAAGAAGCCTGACCAAGAAAAGTCCTTTTGTATGATTCTATTTACATAAAATTCAGAAAATGCAACTAAACTACAGTGAAAGAAACTGCATCAGATATTGCCTGGAGTTGAGAAGGGGCAGAAGGAACCTTTGTGGTGATGCCTTTAATGGGATATACATACGTCAATACTCATCCAATTATACTCTCCAAATATTTATAATGTACGGTATATCTTTATACTTTAATAAAGCTGTCTTAAGGGGGGCGGGCGCTAGACGGGGACGGACTTCAATGAAGCCTGTAACTGTCATCAGAGATGCGATTTCTTTTTTTTTTACTATAAAATTTTTTTATTATTATTTTAAGTATTACAAATAGTAGTACAAATGTCTCCTTTTTCCCCCCCCCTTGACCTCCCCCCGACCTCCCCTACCCCCCAGTACATGCCTTCACCTGCCCGCCCTCCCCCCCCCAGCCACAGTGTCTTGTATCCATTGGTTGTGCTTATATGCATGCGTACAAGTCCTTCGCGATTTCTTTCCCTTTCTCCTTTGTGTCTCCTGGTCTGGAAGACAGAGAGCAACCCCCACTATTGACAGGGGATTTCCAAGCAATAAACCTGAGACCTGAAATTCATCATGGTTGCATATGCTTAAGTCATGTGGCTACTTTTGAAACAATCACTATGACCAGGAGAACATAATACAGTGAAGGATGGGGGTGGGGGGCACCTCTAGAGGTGAAGTCATAAATCTTTGTAACTCTGATTATTGTAAGAGTCTTAGAGGTAGAATTACTTCAAAAAGAAAAAGTACCAAATATTTTTAAGGCTTAATGTCCTGGGAGGGGGCTGGCGGGGGAGAAAAGCACACTTGAAAGGGTATTTGGGGAAAGTTCAAAGGAGGACTGTGATGAGAATTAAGGGCTAATGAACCTGCTGGGTCACTAACAGCAGCAGGAGGGATGGGGTGAGGGGACAGGGAACCTTTTCCATTTTCTAGATGAGAAGGGTGAATGAAGGAGCTGTTCTTGGAACCTGGTAAGAATGAAAACTGTGAAAGAGGAGCAATTTGAGAAATCTGTGGCCTTAGGAACACAGCCCAGCAGGGAGGGACCTGGGGAAATAAAACTCCAACCCCTCTCTCCTCCACACCTTTCCCCTGCCAGTCAACCCACCTTGCCGAAGATCTGGAAGGCCAGGGAGTCTGGGTGATGTGGTCCAGTCAGCAGAGATCAGCCTCCCAGGGCACAGAGCAGAGTGGAGAAGGGTGGGTAATGGATGTGGAAGGAAGAGAACATCCGGCACAATACTTCTTGCTCAATTTTCGTCCACAGAGCTACTGTTTAAAAATTTGTATTTTCCTTTCTTAAAATACTGCTGGGCGGTGATGAACGAGAGGCTGTCATGCCCTGCTAAAAAACAGCCTCCTGTCCTCACCTGCCCCACACTGTTTGCCAAATATGTTTGATGCTGTCCAACCACAACTGCAGTTCTTTAAAAGGCAGGGCAACTGGGCATCCGGCAGCACAAATGGGGAATGGCTTTCTAAAGGAGTGTCTTGCCGGCTCCAAAGGCTCAAACCACCTTAAGTCCAAAGAAAGTCCAGATGCCCTCTTTCCTATGTTTCTTGTCTCTCCCAAAATTTATAAGCAGGATGGTTCTAATTGGATAAAAATATAAAATAGCATCCCTCCAAATTGGTCATAAATATGTAAACATTTGGGAGGTGCCACTGAATGAAAAAGTGATAAGCGCATTAGGAAATAGGAAAGCAACTGAGAAAACAGCGACTTCCTTTCTATTATAAGACAGAAATTTCTGCGTTTAGTTTCCAAGGTTTGGTAATATTATAAAGTTATGTTTTTGTTTTTTAATTGCAGAACCAGGGAGCATAGTCTAAGCAGTGGCTCCTTTTGCTGATCAGACTTGTCTGGGTAAGTCTGCAAATCACTTGGGCCAATCCTATTAAATGAGGGCCCTGGAGGCAGGATTTCTCAAACCTCAATGTGCACAGGGATCACCTTTTTAAAAATGTGGATTCTGATTCAGTAGTTCTGGGATGGGACTTGAGAACCCGCCTTTCTAACCAGTTCTCATGTGGTGCTGATGCAGCTGGTTCCCGGAGCACATAGTGAACAGCAAGGCTATAAAACCAGACTGCCAACTCAGAGTCAAGCTGGTACCAGATGTGTGATGTGGAATGTAGGAGGAAGAGAATAAGGATCACTGTTGTCCAAGCACAGGAGAAGATGGATGTCCCAGCTCAAGCAGAGAATGCAAATTCACCCTTCTTCCACTCTTTTGTACTACTCATTCCTTGTTCAATCGATTGAATCATGCCCACCAAATCTGGTGAAGGTGATCTTTACTCAGTCTATTGATTCAAATGCTAATATTTTCCAGAAACACCTTCACAGACATACCAGAAATAATGTTTTACCAGCTATCTGGCCATCCCTTAGTTCAGTCAAGTTGACACATAAAATTAACCATCACACTATGTTTGAAAAAAGGAAAACTTACTTTACTACCTGCCTAGCAGGATTATTTAACAATCACAATAAAAACATTTCTATGGAAAAAAAAATACAATGCCTGTCTGGTTCATGCAAGGCATAGTTTTCTTTCTTCTTTTCCATACTATTTGCTTCCCTGCTCAATGCCCCTGTGTACAAAAAAACCTCTTTTTATCACTCATAAGAAGTTGTTTTTAATCATCCTCTCTTTTCTTTCCTGCTTTTGCAATTTGTTCCAAGCAGACTTGAACTAATTCTTTGCCAAAGCAATGTTTTTTAATCCTCACCTGAGGATATGTTTATTGATTTTAAAGAAAGAGGGAAACATCGATGTGAGAAACACCAATGGGTTGCTCTCCCCCACAACTCATGCGCACTGACCAGGAATCGAACCCACAACCCTTTGGTGTACGGGAGGATGCTTCAACCCACTGAGGCACCCAGCCAGGGCATGTGCTGAAGTAATTGGGTATTACCTTTGGTTCAACCTATGGAGTGTCACTAAGCGTCTGCTCTTGTGACTCTGTCACTTACCTGTGGAACAACCATAAGACCTATCAGTGCCACCTGGAAGGGTACTGAAGTTGACCAATGGGCAACAGTATTTAGCAATGGACAAATACTTGATGCTGCTTTTAAACGCAGTTAGAAAGTTCTATAACATTTCAAAGCATCCTCAGAAGATATCATGAGCCAATCACCTATAGCTTCACCAAGCACTTAACACATCCTTGTCATGGTTTCTCCTCCTTCCTGCCTTGTATGCCTGTTCCCTGGAGTCAAACTGTTTAGTAAATGTTACTGGCCTAAGGAGAACCCAGACAAAGACACCATTTTATACGTCTTGGCTTAGCAAATGTTATTTTCCCATAAGTTAATATACAGAATATTTGAAGAGTTATTACTGTATCAGTGTTGGGACGAAGCTGTTATGGCAGAGTCTGGGATCCTGGTTCCAACAGAATACCACTGCTTTTCAAGTGCCTTAAGTAGAATGGTTAGTCTCTGTTAATGTGTTTCATCAGACCTCCTACCCTAGTGAAAAATAGCAAGTGTAAAATGATAACTACAAAATGGCATGGAAGAGGGAAGTGGGCATCTCTCAAGAACACAACTATACTAATAAAAGCCTAGGTGGCCCTTGTGTGTGATGTCGTCACAAGATGCCATAAGATGGCTGCCATAAGATGGTCGCATGCACAGTGGAGGCAGGCCCTGGCAGCTGATCCATGCGGTGAGGCCTGGGGGTCCTGCAGCTCCAAGCGGCATGGAGGAAGCCAGTCCCGGCAGAAGAGGCAGGTCACGGCAAGGGAGGGCAGTTGTGGGCTATCAGGCTGGCAGGAGAGTAGTTAGGGGGTTATCAGGCTGGCAGGCAGAAGCAGTTAGGGGCAATCAGGCAAGCAGGCAGGTGAGCATTTAGGAGCCAACAGCCGTAGATTGTGAGAGGGTGCAGGCTGGGCTGAGGGACACCCCCCCATGCATGAATTTTGTGCACCAGGCCACTACTTCATTTCTATAGCTACCTACTCAAGATTTATCAAAAATAAGTAAATAAATAGGAAAAGAAAATTGGAATGCTGGTTGTTAGAGCAATTTTTACACTGAAGTGCTCACTTTGTTCAAGCAAAATGTAAAGTTTAAGGGAAATTATTCTTCATTTTCAATATTTATGGTAACTGTCCATGCATACACTGCAGTGGAAATATGGCGGAAAGAATGCATTGGCCTGGGGTCTTGCTACAAGGAACTATCTTGTAAAGTTAACTTACTTTGACAAGTTCCAGATGTGCTTCATCTGCCCAGAAATTCTGAGATAGTGGAGCCTAGCATAGATCACAGAGTATGATTTCTTGTTTAATAGAAAGGAGTGTTTATAGAATCAGTTGTTTTCTATTTATATGATCTAAAAATTAGAATATTTTTTATCTTAATATTTTTTGTAACATTGCTGTTTATTTGGGATGTTATGCTTCATTATAGCACATGTAAGAAGGTACCAGTCATCCTTATTTCTGGGCCTCTGTTTTCCCTTCTCTTTTGTTTTTGGTTGTCATCCTCTGCCATTTTCTTAACCATGTAATGGCCAAAAGAGATGGTGGCTCTACATTTTTAAAGCATATAGCTCCCCATCTTCAGGGGTGGCTAGTAGGTAAGAGATGCTCTTAGCTCCCTATAACATATTCTGAAATCATAGTTACTTATTTTGAAGGAAGACTACAGGGTGTATTTTTAGACAATGAGGATATCACCGTGGTATCAGAACATCCAGAGGAGCTTCCAGCTTCCTAAAGAGGTGTCATAAAATTCTACAAGAAAGTTTATGATGTAACCTTTTAAAATTTGCTCCAATTGTAAAATTATTCAATCCGTTTCATGTGGTTAGTGAGAACATTTTAGAATGTATGAGTAGCACATAAGTAGGACTTAAACCGTTAAGAAAGATTAGAACAATTGTTACTGAAGAATGTCAAAGTAATTTTACTGGCTTTACCACAACCCATTCCCCCTTTACAAGCATAGGAAGGAAAGACTCAGTGCATCTTGGCTTTCATTTTAAAGAGGCGCTGAGTATTTGCTGACTTCTCCTTACTTATGTCAAAATTAAACACCCAAGGCAGTCCATCTATTGTCACAAAGATGTCGGCATATGATTCGTGCCACAGTTCCTCCATCTCTGCCTTCCGTAGCTTCCCACCTGGAGAGGGTGAAGCTCTCCTGTTAAGGGAAAAGCACCTTTACAAAGCACTAGTCAAAATTCTTTACTGTTATAATTAATAAAGCTACGGTAAGTATTTGTGTCCTTTCTCCTCTTAAATAGCTGATTTGTGCATAGTAGAGATTTCTTCTGCACTCCTTAATTACATTTGTTTAATTTGTATGATCATACTACAATGCATGCTGCTTTGGTGATCCTCCAGAAGTTGGCAAACTTTTTCCATAAAGGTCCAGATAGTAAAGATTGTAGACTTTCGGCTACACATCTCTATGGCAACTACTCAACCCTGCCATTGTACAGCAAAAGCATCCATAGACAATACATAAACAAATGAGCATAGCTGTGTTCCAATAAATCTTTCTTTGTGGACACTGAAATTTGGTTTTCATGTGTCACAAAATATTATTAAAAATATTTTTCAATAATTTAAAAATGTAAAAGTTATTCTTAGCTTGCCATGTATACAAAAACAGGCAGCAAGGTAGATTTGACCCACGGACTAGTTCACAGTCCCCTGATGCTCCAATATCAAATTTTTGAGAGTTAAGTTTACCATTGTGTTTAAAACTTCAGAATAAATTGTGCCTGTGTCTCCATTTTAAATTCTATTTTAGTATTTGGTGGAGGAAGGAGTGGGGATTTACAACCTAATTGTAAAATTCTTCTTTAAGGCAAGATTTGGTATTTAAAACCTAAAACAGAGAAGACAACTGTTCTAAATATGAAAAACCACTAGCACTAAACACAAGTTACATTGCTATATTGAAGTGTAGCTTGATAAACTGTCTTTAAAACAATGGACATTTACATTTTAAAGTTTTTAAAATAAAATTTGACTAATTATCCCTAGCTGGTTTGGCTCAGTAGATAAAGCATTGGCCTGTGGACTGAAGGGTCTCAGGTTGGATTCTGGTCAAGGGTACATGCCTGGTTGTGAGCTCGATCCCTAGTAAGGGGTGTGTAGGAGGTAGCCGATCAATGATTCTCTTTCATCATTGATGTTTCTATCTCTCCTTCTCCCTTCCTCTCTGAAATCAATAAAAATATTTTTAAAAAATATTTGACTATTTATAATCTTACCTTGGAATTTTAAAACATACAGGAATATTCAAAGTTTCATACAATATTGATATGTTACTTTAAAAATGCACTCTCCAGCATTTTTCTTTTCCAGAAAAGGGGCAATAAGACAAAGGCCCTGAACTTAAAATTTCTAGGGATTTTTCAAAACCTTAAATCATCTTCTTTAACGATAACAAGCAATTGAAAGTCAAATCAGTATGACGTCATTGTAATGGATATTTTCCCATTAATGGCTGAACTGAACTTGTCAGCCCATTTCAGAGTGGTACCAGATGCGAACAAGTTTGTTTCTGTAGTTGAAACTTGACGCATCACAGTGCTTGCTCCTTGACCTCCCAGTCTTAATAGTATTTTACTTTATATTGGAGCCCAGTTCATGTAAAGAATATCTCAGCTTTCATAAGTTTGTGTTTAAAATTTTTAAATATGAATTTGATTCTATGAGTGTCTCTACATTTTAGTAATAATAACAGGGTTTATTCCAGAGTGCTTGAAATCTGTATGTATTTGTTTGTTTGTTTTTATCTAATCCTGTGAGATTTTTATCTCTTTAAACTATGCTACAAAACAATAACACAAAAATCAGTATCTTCTTTCCAATAAAAGAGCATATGATTACTTATACTCTCAAAATGAATTTCAAATTTAATGTAACCTGAGCCATTTATTTACTAGTTATGTTGAATAAAACCTTAAATATATATATATAGCTGAGGTCTATTGGAAAAGCTGGATTTTCACATGCAAAAAAGTAAAGTTGGATGCTTACCTAACATCAGTTATAAAAATTAACTCAAAATGGATAAAAAACCTAAACATATGAGTTAAAACTATATACTTCTCTCTCTCTCTCTCCCCCTCTCTCTCTCTCTCTTAACAAACTACTACATGGTACAGGCTGCTGGATTCCCTTTTGCATAGGAAAAATTGCAAATAATACATATCTCTTAAAAGAAAAACAAAGGGCAAAGTTTCATCACATTAGATTTGGGATGATTTCTTGGATTCGACACCAAAGTCACAGACAACAAAAGAAAAAATAGACAAACTGGATTTCATGAAAAGGAAAAACTATCGTGCATCAAAAAACACTCTCAACAGAGTAAAAAGACAGCTATAGAATAGAAGAAGTTATTTGCAAATCATATATCTGATAAAGGATCAATATCCACAATATATAGAGAACTCCTAAAACTCAACAACAAAATCTAATTAAAAAGTGGGCAAAAGACTTGAATAGACATTTCTTGAAAGAAGACATACAAATGACCAACAAGCACTTGAAAAGATGCTCAACATTAATAATCATTTAGGAAATGCAAATCAAAACTACAATGCGATACAAACTTACTCCCATTATGATGGCTTCTTTCAAAACAAACAAAAAGAAAATAAGTGTTGGCAAGAGTGTGGAGAAATTGTGGTGGGAATGTAAAATGGTACAGTTTCTGTGGAAAACTGTATAGTGATTCCTCAAAAAGTTAAAAATAGAATTACACTATGATCTGGCACTTCCACTTCTGAGTATCTACCCCCAAAGAACTGAAAGCAAGTTATTGAAGATATATTTGTACATGCATGTTCATAACAGCATTATTCAAAATAGCTAAAATGTGAAAAACAACCTAAGGGTCCATGGTGGATGAATGGATAATCAAAATGTGGTATATGGATATGCTCTCCTCCCAGAAGCGTGCCCGTACCTTCCCCACCCCTCCTTTCCTCACAGGCATGCATCTCCTAAACTCTGGGGGAGCTCAGGAGTCTTGCAACCAGGGCAGCAATGGGAAGTGGCAGTTTGTCCCAGGCAAACCCCTTGAACCTGTCCCCATGGCCCCCTTTTCTCTGACTTCTTAGTGAGCTAAAGCAGTCCCACCTAGGCTCATTTTTCCCACCTAGTCCTTCTCCTGTCAACCTAGGCCATTCCTTGTTTCACTATCCCAAGCTTTAATAAACGTCCTCTAAAATAAAATTTAAAAATGTGGTACATGTATACAATGAAATACAGTAGTACCCCATTATCTGCATTTTCAATTTCCATGGTTTCAGTTACCCTTGGTCAATAGCAGCCTGAAAATATTGAATGGAAATTTTCAGAAATAAACAAGTATATATATATTAAAGTGGGTGCCTTTCTAACCCTGGCCAGGTAGCTCAGCTGGTTAGAGTATCCTCCTCATATGCCAAGGTTTCAGGTTCAATTCCCAGTCTGGGCACATACAAGAATCAACCAATGAATAAATGGAACAACAAATCAATGTTTCTCTCTCACACTTTCTCCATTCCTCTCTCTTTCTCTAAAATCAATAAATAAAAATTAATTAAGCATCTCCACAGTGTACATGCTACCTGACCAATAGTCTCTTAGTAGCCACCTATGTTATCAGATCAACTGCTCTGGTATCACAGTACTTGTACTTAAATAACCCTTATTTTACTTAATAATGGCCCCAAAGCACAAGAGTAGTGACACTGGCAACTCAGATATGCCAGAGAGAAGCTGTAAAGTGTATGCATGTACAAAACACCACATACTATTAATGTATATAGAGTTTGGTGCTATGCAGTTTTAGGGACCCACTGGGAAACTTGGAACATATCTCTCATGAATAAGGGTGACTACTGTATTATTCAGCCTCAAAAAGAAAAGAAATCCTGACTGTCCAATATGAATGAACCTTGAGGTCATTATGTAAATGAAATAAGCCAAACACTAAAAACAAATACTGTATGATTCCACTTATATGTAGTCCCTAGAGTCAAATTCATAGGAACAGAGAAAAAGAATGGTTGCAAGGAGGTGGGAGAAGCAGGGAAGGGGAGTTATTGTTTAATAAGGGTAGAGTTTCAGTTATGCAAGATGAAAAGAGTTCTGGAGATGGATGGTGGTGACTGCTACACGACAATATGAATATACTTAATACCACTAAAATGAACACTTAAAAATGGTTAAGTTAGTTAAAGTTATATGTATTTTACCACAATAAAAAATTTTTAATGTAGCTCAGGTCTAATATAAACCAAGACCTTCGCAATCAAAGAGTCCTGGACTCAAGCATTGTCAACAATTTATCCTTTTCTAAAGCTCATTTTCCTGGTCCATAAAATAGGTCCAGTAAAGAAAAGAATGAGATAACACATATTAAGATCTTACTATGAGCCAATGCCTAGGACAGTGCCCATTAAATATATCCCCTTCTCTTCCTCTCATTATCCCAATAATTCAAATATAGATAAAATTGAGAGGGAATTCTTGGAGGCTTTCCCTTATAGCATTGCTTTTGAACTTTCCTAATTTCCGTTCAGGATGCTAGGAAGGGAAGGAAGTCCCCTAGTTTAGTTGCTGGAATGTATGCCCTCAATGCCAGTACTATGCTCTTTTACCTATACATGCCCATTTCCCCCGCTATTCTAATGCAAGACTAGACTTCAATATCATCTAACTACTTCACCTACCGCAGAACCCTGAGGAAAGGGGTGGGAGTTGGAACTACTTACTCCAATTCTGTCTCAACTGTCCACCACATTCTTAAAAACAAACAGGGCCATTTTTTTCAAGGAGCAAAAGGCCAAAAAGAAAGTAGTGCCACCAGCTGTCAGACTTTAGTTGTGAGTCCACACCTTGTATACAGAGAGTGCTTGTCCTGTTTGTTTGTCTTCTCCCCACATTGACCCAGAGCAGCATATTCTTATGTTGGGATATGTCTGGAGCAAAGTGCCATGTTAGTGACCCTTCTTGGACCACGACTTTGACCACAATTTTCAGGGAAAGCCAAAAAAGACAGTCAAGTCTCAATCCATCACCCAGATAAGCAAGATCCTGTGTCCAAGATTCAGGCCAACCCCCACTCCTAATAGGGACCCCACTGCTTACCAATGCACCCCTCTCCACAATAGCTACATCAGAAAGGATGTATTTTTCATTGGCTAATTTATTCCTACATCCATTCTTTAGAATCACTGGCCTCGTTATTATTGCTTCAACTGTTTTCTTTTGCAAAGGAGACCACATTTGGCAACACTAGAAACAACATTCTTGTGGTCACATCAGCAATATGAACAGGGTTGCTACTTTTACTTTCTTGTAAATCTTTTAGTTCATAAACAAACTAGAAGCTTACTCTCCTTTCAACATCTCTCAAAGAGAAACACAAACAAAATAGAAATGCCTTGCAGGCAGAGTAAAGCCTCATGTAGGAGTAAACGCAACAATGGAAGCTTTTCCAAAGAGACATTTCAGGTTCCCTATTTCAAGTTTTTGTTTTTGCCCTCTTTCTAAACATTTATTGAATAGCTCACCCAGCTTATAGCCTCTTCCTCCTACAGTTTATTTTCTACACTCTCCTCAAAGTGATCTTAATAAAACTCAAGTTTATTTCTCTCTCTTCCCCACTTAATACCCTTTATTAGCTCTCTATCATGCTCATTTTAGAATGGCACACAATAAGATTCATGATGAGGTCCCTGTGTACTCTCTAGCTCAATTCCTACCAATCTTTCTTTGTGCTCAAATAACACCAAACAACTTACAGCTGCCTGAACACACTTATCTGTTTCAGTCTTCATTGTATGCCTAAGAGGATGCCTCTTTCTTCTCCTCTTCACCTGGTGAAGTCCTATTAATTTTTCAAAACCCTGCTTGGACTTCAATTTCCCCAGAAGAGGTTCCCTAACTCAGAGTTAATGCCCTCTTTTGTGCACTTATTCCCATTTTACTCATTCATGTATTTGACAAATTCAATAACATTCAACAAATATTTACTGACCTACTTAATATATAGCAAGTGCTATGCTAGGGAATCTCATCATCACTGTTGTCATACTGGCTAATATTCCTAGGTTCCAGAAACTGTTCTAAATAATATACATTTATTAATTAACTAGAGGCTCGGTGCATGAAAATTCATGCACTGGAAGGGGGGGGTCCCTCAGCCTGGCCTGCCCCCTCTCACAGTCTGGGAGCCCTCAGGAGTGGGAGGTGACCTGGCGATCAGGGCAAGGCAATGCCCCGTCACACCTCTGCTGCTGCCACTGCTGGCAGTGCAAGCCTCAGCCAGCCCTGGTTACCTGAGCCTTGGGCATCCCTGGGCAATTGGGCAGTCACTATCCGAGGCTTGCCTGTACCTTGGGCCAGCCCTGGGCAGCTGGGGGGCTGAGGGGACTGGGGGACTCCAGAGCCAGGCGCGCAAAGTGGCCAGGTCTGCCTGGGGGTGGGCCTAGCCTTGCTGCATGCCTGCCGCCCCAGTGGGGTTGAGGGGACTGGGCGCCGCCATCTTGTGGCTGTGGGCACTGCCATCTTTGAGGGCATGGCAGTCAATTAGCATATTCCCTCCTTATTGGCTGTGGGCACCACCATCTTTGAGGGAGGAGCAGTCAATTAGCGTATTCCCTCCTTATTGTCTGGGGCACTGCCATCTTTTGTGATGGCATGAGGGTCAATTAGCATATCCCCTCTTTATTAGATAGGATTTATTAGATAGGACTTATTAGATAGGATTGACCTGAGCATCAACTCTATAAAGTTGATACTCTTACTATCGCCCTTATATAAATGAAGCAATTAAATCCAGAAAGATTAAATTGCCCATGGTTACCCTGGCAGTCCATCTTTAAAGAGCATGTTCAATACAGACCTCATTCATATCATAGTAGAGATAACAAGTCTACTAGTAATAGGAAGATTGACATTAACAAACAATTATAACAAAACTAGAGGCCCTGTGCATGAAATTCATGCACTGAGGGGGGCTGTACCTCAGCCCAGCATGCACCCTCTCCAATCTGGGACCCCTCAGGGATCGGGCCTAAACTGGCAGTCAGACATCCCTCTCACAAGCCAGGACTGCTGGCTCCCAACTGCTCACCTGCCTGTCTGCCTGATTGCCCCTAACTGCTTCTGCCTGCCAGCCTGATCATCCCCTAACCACTCCCTTGCCAGCCTGATCGACACCTAACTGCTCCCCTGCTGGCCCGATTGCCCCCAACTGCCCTCCCCTGCCAGCCTGGTCACCCCCAACTGCCCTCCCCTACCAGCCTGGTCACTCACAACTGCCCTCCCTGCCGGCAATTGGCGCCCCACCTTGGGACCACATGGGGGCTGCCATCTTGTGCAAGGGCATGACGGTCAACTTGCATATTACCTCTTTATTATATAGGACTAGGGGAACTGTGAAAGTAACTGTGAGCCACGAGGCTGCAGTAGGCACAGGGGCAGGTCTTAGCCCATTCTCTGTGCCCCTGCCTGGCCTCTCCCACAGCGGCCCCAGTCCCCTGTCTGCCAGCAACCCCACTCCCACCACCTCTGTTCTGACAGCGCTGTCCTGCTCTCACCTGCTGAGGAGCAGGGGAGGTGAAGAAGCCCTCAGGGGAAATCAGGGCCAGCAGCCACCACTCGCACCTGCTGATGGTGCCAAGCGATCGGGACTGGTGCCAGGTACTGGCAGCAGGTGGGAGCAGCAGGTGCAAGCACCAGTTGGGACCATGACACATGGGAGCAAAGAATTTTCAGTAACAACCAGAGGCTTCCCCCAACGACAGCAATTGGCACCCCACCTTGGTCTAGCACCCCTGCTCACCTGCTCCACCATCCTGCCACAGCCAATGCCCACCATGTTTCGTGCTCTGCCACCTGCTGCTGATGCCTGCCATGTTCCGCACGTGTCCCCTGGTGGTCAGTGCACATCATAGCGACCAGTTGTTAGGTTGTTCAGTTGTTCCGCCGTTCGGTCTATTTGCACATTAAGGTTTTATATATGTAGATGTGATAAAAGAAGCAATATAGGATGCTATGAAAGCATGCACCTGGAGGCCTAACCTATTCAACTGGTGAGGTTTCCCTGAGAAAGATGCGCTTAAACCTGGGTTGTGAAGGCTGAGCATAGAAACTGTCCATTTCAACCCTTAGACTTCCAAACTAGTTGACAGAGGAGTCTGCTTCTTAGTTATGTCCATAGACAGAACCTGTCCTATTGCTAAGCACACCAAGTGTATGAAGGTATTAACTGAATGAATAAATTGACTAAAATGTTAGGAGTCTTCTCTGAGCTCTACCCAACTCAAATTTCCACAGGCCCCAAGGTCTCCACTTGCTAGCCACCTGGTTTTCCCCAGATGCGTTGTCTATAATCACTTGGCATCTAAATATAGATTTCCTGGTGCCCAACGTAGTCTGAAGCCCACTCAGAAGATTGTTCCCTATAAGAAAGGAGAACAATAGGAGGGCAGGAAAACCTTGGCTGCAGCACAGACCCACAATCTCACCAGCAACCACAGGTCTGTGGCTTCTCTTGCTAACCCTTAGTTAACAACTTTCCCCAATAAAGTTTATTCTTTTACCCAGACTATGTGACTCTACCACTGTAGAATTCACTCTTGGTCACCTTGGAGGACTGCACTAAATAAGTCCTTGTCGAACAAAAATTTCTGCTTTACTTAGCAATCAGGCGTAGAAAGTTTTTTGAGGGTGCTGTGTTAAGGAGTGGAGGGGTGTGAAAAGTACTGCTGGTAATTGCTTCAGGACAAGTTAGGGATTTTTAACACAACTGGATACACAAGACCCCAGCACAGGTAGAGAATGGCTAATGGTCCCTCTCACTCACTACCTCCTTCATTGGAAAATGCACAAGCATTGGGAGCTAAAGACTAGAATTGCTAGTCCTGACTCATATACTATTGTGTGAATCTTTCAAGGAAGTTCAACTTCTAATTCAGCTGTTCAAAAAAAAAAGATGCTGCCATTTATTTATCTGAATCAATTTAATTTGCCTCTGATCCATCATTTTTCTGAGATGGTAGGAAATGTCATTCTCTGCATCCCTACCTCTTACCTCTGAAGATGCAGGTTCAAACCATTACTTTATATATTCATTGCCTTTTCTCTGACATAGCTTGGAACCATAGAAGAACCTAATACAACTCTGTTCTGATATCAATTGCCTAAAACCACTGCAGAGCTGTCTCATTCCTTTTAAATAAGACTACCTTCATATTCCTACACCAATTGGTTTTTGCTTCTATCTCTTTTGCGTGTTCAATCTCCACCCTGGTCAGGGTGTATGCAGGAGACAACCAATCCATGTGTCTCTCTCACATTGATGTTTCTCTCTCTCTCTCTCTCTCTCTCTCTCTCTCTCTCTCTCTCTCTCTCTCTCTCTCTCTCTCTCCCCTCCCCTCTTCCACTCTCTCTTAAAAAAAAAAATCAATGGGAAAAATATCCTCGGGTGAGGATTAGCAAAAACAATGAAAGAACTAGATAGGATAAAAAAACTCAGTATATGTTAATGAATGCAAAAGTATCCTAGCATTTTGGTTATCACTAAGTACTATGAAGAATAAAATAAATCTTTAAGAGAAAAGGTCCTTCTCCACAAGATTACAGTGTAATTGAAATGAGAAATGCACAAAAGAGCAGTATAGTTCAAAGAACATGACAATATATTTAATAAGGAACCAAGTTGTTCAATACAGTTAATTAAAAAACAAAACAGCATGTGAGAAATTATTTGTAGTCAATCTATAAGGAGTGAACCATGAATTAGGGAAGGAAAGGGAAGGGGAGGGGAGGGGAGGGAAGAAAAGGAAAGTAAAGGGATAGGATCCTAGGCTGAGATATTTAGAGAAATGGAAACTTCACTGACCTCAGAGGATGCATAGATAGAAATAAAACACAAAAATAAGAAACACACACATACCCAGAGACAGAATAAACATCCTGTAAAAAAAAAAAAAAAAAAAAACAACAACAGTGAAGGCAGTGGCCTGACCCTAAGAAAAACTTAGTGTTACGTAGTTATCAACATCCCTAAGTAGCAATTATTAATTCAACAATCAACCCACCTTCAATCTGCTACTGGAGATATAAATGCAACTAATCATTAAAAACCTAAATTCTCATTGTTCATTAATTTCATAACCATTTATTGACTTTACTTTACTGACAGCATTAAGGATAATACACAGGAAAGGGAGAAAATACCTACTATAAATTAAATGAGCGAAGAATCTCAGACCTACTAGGCTAAGCACTTTAGGTGTCTTATCTATACTAATAAAAGGGTAATATGTAAATTAGTCAGGACGCCCTCACAGTAATGACCGAACAGCAGGCTGTGTGGGGTGACAAGGCTGGCAGGGGGGTTAATGAGGGACGACCAAATGACTGAAGAGCAGGCTGCGTGGGACGACCAAGCCGGCAGCAGGTACAGTGAGGGGCCACCAGGCCAGCAGGGGGGACAGTTGGGGGCAACCAGGCCAGCAAGGGGGGGGTGGGGCAGTTCGGGACTATAAGGCAGGCAGGCAGGTGAACAGTTAGGAGCCAGCAGTCCTGGATTGTGAGACGGCAGTCGGACATCCCCCAAGGGGTCCCAGATTGGAGAAGGTGTAGGCTGGGTTGAGGGGACCACCCCCCGCCCCCCCCCCTCGCCCCCCCGCTGCCCAAGCACAAATTTCGTGCACCAGGCCTCTAGTTTTATATAATCAAATTCAATTCATCTAGCAAAATCAAGTGAGCATTTTGTTGATTTCACATTTTTAAAATAGAATGAGTGTCAGAGAAATAGAGTAACTCATCCAGGCTACACAGCTGGTATATATAGCTTATAAATAATTTGAGACACAAGATGCAATCATTCAAATAAGTACTTACTGTGCACTTAATATAAAAAATACAGCCCAACAAGTGTGGCTGGGTAGCTGAACATTGACCCATGAACCAGGAGGTCACCATTTAATTCCCAATCAGGGCACATGCCCGGGTTGTGGGCTCAATTCCCAGTAGGGGGCATGCGGAGGCAGCCGATCAATGTTTCTCTCTCATCATTGATGTTTCTATGTCTCTCCCTCTCCCTTTCTCTCTGAAATCAATAAAAAAATATATTTTAAAAAGACAAAAAGAAGTTAAACACTCTACAAGTAAACATATGATTAAATGGGGAAAATAACTTTGGCCAAGATAATGATAATAGGCTTAATAAATTAATGTGACCAATTTCTGTTTTTCATCTTTGTTTCACATTAGCGTTAAGTGGGGGAACTTTAAATGGATCTGATGCTTACATCCCATCCCCAGAAATGTAATTGATCTGAGGTACAGTCTGGGGTTTAGGATTTTTAACAGCTTGTCAGATGATTCTAATGTACAGACTAAGTTGGAAACCAAGGTTTTAGGACAGTGCTCCTGAGGCTTAAAGTTCATACAGATCACTTGAGGTCCCTATTGTACTGTAGCTTCTGATTCAATAGGACTGGGGTGGGGCCAAGATTCTGCATCTCTTTCTTATGCCTGTGTGCTGAAATGGAGGCATGCATAAAGCACTTACTCACAGAGGCCAAAGGAGGGGTACTATTTACTGCTTGGGGAGAAAGTTGATGAAGCAACATAACTGTTTTTTCCATGGCCTGGTGTTGCAGAATTTACCAGGCAACTGGAAAATATACAGCAAGTATTCTGAGATTCAGAAAAAAACCCGTTATTTAAAGCAGCGCCGCTGGCTCAGGGGATTCGAAGGTCTAAAGCTGAACCCCTTAAACAATGAGATTACTCCTTATATATATATCCCTACATTTCTTTGTTTCCTAACTACTGGGCTTTTGTGGTGGGCTTTCACAGCCCCTCCTGAGTCAGTTAGAATGGGGAAGTTAGATTGTATCTAAATGTCTGGCCTGGGTGGTGCCAGCGATCCCCCCTCTGGCCAAGCTGCCAAATTCCTGGCCTGTGGCCCCTGCAAACTGGGAGCACCCAGAAAAACTATTGCCTAAGGAAGGGGCAGTGACTTAATTAGAGGCTAACAAGAATGTGCACTAGGGCACTGGTCACTGGCACAGATTCGGATTGCTACCCACCTCCCAGGTTGCCCCCTATATTCCTCTTCACTGGGAATAGATTTTAGAGTCAAAATAATCTCTTTTCACGCTAAAATAGATACTTTCCTCCAGCAAATTTAACTACCCTCTGGAATGTTCTTATCTCTGAAATCCCAGTTTTTACTATTCCATGTGCCAATTACTATCTCTATCCTTCCAACTCAAAATACCTCCAATGATACCAATTCTTAGATTACAGAGAGAGTTACAATCCATGGTTCCCAGCATTCTTTAATCTATTGATTGATTAATCTATATATAAATATTATCTTCCTAAAGCCTTTCCTTCTTGCCTCCCAAAGATTCCACTGTGCATCATTACAATCACTTCCTTGTAAACAGCCTTATTTGCCCCTCTCTCTGTGTGATATTCATCCTTCCAACTATTATATCCAACTATTTTTTTCCATGTCTGCATTCCCTTGATTGAAGGTTACTTGAGAAAATCATACTACTATGCCATTTGGACACACTTTACTTATTACTAGTAGCCCTGTGCACGAATCTGTGTGCCAGTAGTTCTCTGCCGCCCTCCTGTAGCTCTCTGCTCACTGCCCTGCCCTCCTGTAGCTCCCCTGCCCCTCTCCCTCATAGCTTGCTGCCCTGCCCCCTCCTGTAGCTCTCCACAGCCCGATTGTAGTTTGCTGTCCCACCCTCCTGCAGATGGGTCTGGTTGTTATGTGGTTGGTCATTACACCTCATGGCATAACAGATAATTAGCATATTCCTCTCTTATTATATAGGATTATTATTGTTATTATTTTGTTAATCCTTACCTAAGAATATTTTCCTATTGATTTTTAGAGAGAGTGGAAGGGAGGGGGAGATACAAAGAGAGAAACAACGATGTGAGAAAGGCACATCAATTGGTTGCATTCCATACAAGCCCAGACCAGAGCTGAGGATTGGATCAAGCTTGCAATGGAGGTACACACCCTTGGCCGGAATTGAACCCAGAACCTTTCTGTCTGCAGGACACACTTTAAATTCATTACACAAATTGGAAATGAGCACTTAACCCTGTTGGCAATACCACAGTCTTTCCTCAGTTCACCTTCTCATTCCCAGAAGATATCTCTGAACTTCTTCTCATTCCTCTGTCCACTAATACCCACTTTTGCCTCACTCTCTGCTAAAAAACTCATCTCATATTTTATTAATAAAATTGACATGATCATGTAGGAACTACCTTATCCTTTCACCCACACACAAAACATCTACATCTGAATTAACCTTTTGTCTTTCCCTCCCATTAAAAGAATGGGAATCTGGGTTCTTTTCAAAGGCCCATTCCCCTCCTCATGCTTTGGATCCATTCCTTCATCCTCCTCTATAGTTTTATTCTTATAGATATTCCTTTTTTCTTCAACATCAACAATTTCTCTTTCTGTACTAGATCATTCCATTATAATATAAACTTTTATCTACCAACACAACAATGTCAACAAGATAAAACTTCCCTTCTTTACTTGACCCACTCTAGCCATCTTCCCTCCCTCTACTTCAATCCCTCCCCCCAAGAAATTAACAAAAAGAAGAAACAAAACCTCAAGACTTGTCCCTACATATATATACATCTTTTTGCTCTTCAATACACTTGGTCTTTCTGCCACACTGCACTGCTGAAACTGCACTTACCAGAGGCTTTAATAATTGCAACATTGCCAAATCCATGGGCCATTTCTGTGTCTCACTACTTGACTTTCATGCAGCATTTGCTATTGTTTTGACCACTTCCTTTCAATTGTAAAACTTCCTTCTCTTGACTTCTCTGACATCACTGTCTTGTAAAATAACAGCCAGTCTCTTGCTGGCTCTTCCTCCTCTGCCCAACTTTGAAATCTTGGAAATTCTCATAACCCAGTTCTCTATCTATATCTTTGCTTAGACAATCTCTTCTAGTCCCAAGGTTTTAAGTTTCACATATAAATTCATAACTGCTAAATTTATATCTCAACCTAAACTCCATTTCAGACCAATGTATCTATTTGTTTACTTGACATTAGCACTTGGGTATGTATTAGGCATCTCAGACTTCATTCTCGTCAATGCTCTCCAGCTAAAGACCACTAGGAAAACAACTACAGTTGAACAAGTTAGGTTTATGATTTGTTTCAGTAAGAATGCACACTATGGAGAATCATGGGGCCCCTCAGTAAGAGGGTGTTAGAAACTTGGTGTTGTGTTAGATGATTTAGGGAAAGGTGCAAGGAAGAGGGATTTTTCTCTGGCTTGGAAGCTGTAGGGAGGCAGGGGTAATCCTATAATATTTTAAAAATATTTTTTATTCACTTTTTGAAGAGAGATGAAGAAAGAGGGAAAGGGAGTGAGAAAGAGAGAGAGAGAAACATCAATCGGTTACCTCTCCTACGCACCCCTAGGATGGGGATGGAACCTCAAACTGGGCATGTTCTCTGACCAAGAATTGAACCCGAGACCTTTTGGTACATGGGATGATGCTCAACCAACTGAGCCAACTGGCCAGGGCTATAATTTGGTATTTTAATATGTATTATCTAGAAGGACTGAGGCTAAAACTGTAATTAATGAAGACGAAGCAGTCACTCGTATTAACCAGGACAGGGAAATGTTTGCTCATTTTGGGGAGGCTTGGACAATGTTTGTCTATGTTCATGCATGATTACAGAGTGATCTTATTTCTGTCTTGATCCATCATGGTCACAGAGTAGCCTTGTCTGATGTTGATGTTCTACGAAAATTTGCCCCCCTCAAACATATCAAGATCATTCCTGACTCTACGCTTTCTCAATCCTTTATCTGGTAATCTCTTTACCTGGCTTCCATCGTGATGCCTCCTTCCTAGTCACTATCACAACCCTTCTTTGGAGCACTAATAAATATCTGAAAGAATGCTGATCACTCATTCATTTGTTTATTGTAACCGACTCACTGGAATTTAGTTTCATAAAGTATTTTTTTCTGTCATGGTCATTGCTATAACCCCAGCCTCTAGAAACTTGCCTCATAGTCAAAGGCTTGTCAACGTAAGAAACATTCAAACATGTGACAAATTTTTGTGAGTTTATTTGAGCCAAAACTGTTGACAATTGCCAGGAAGCAAAATCTCAACGGATTGAGACAATGCTCTGGAGAATGGCAGTTTTGCACCTTATTTTATACATTACAATCAAAAGAGATAACACAAGTGGGTTATGTGAAATCCATTGGTGATAGATTAGGGAGAAAGCAAAGCCGGAAAGCCTCTGAGATTGGATAAAAAGTAAAATGATAAACAGATGCTTCTTTTACTTAGATGGGTGCAGGATAGTTAACAGTCAACAATTAACTCAGTGACAATGAGGGGATTTGTGGTATCTGCAGAATAATGCCCGTGCTTTAAGGGATCAGGAAAAATAAAAATTACTTTGATATTCCAAGTATGTTATCACTGATGCAAAAAGACAACAGACAAACTCAGTTAAGGTAAAAACTGGCCTTTGCCAGGGAAGATACTGGCCTAAGACAAGACTACCTGCCATAAACTGATTTTAATTTAAAAAGTTTTCATTTCAGACCCTCTTTTGTGGTTACTTTAGGTCTCTGAGTTTGCAAGGCTGCTATGAAGGCCTTCTACTGGCTAGCATGTGGCCCTTATTCGTCCACAGGCTCAATAAATGCACTGACTGAACGCCACTGGGCTGTTTTCTACGAATACAACCATAACTAACCAGCAGTTGCACTTTGTGTGTGTGTCTTTTTTGTCGTTGTTGTTTGTTTTTTAACGGAGTAGGGTAGTCAACAAAAAGAAGTAAAAGCAGGGAGTCAAAATGAGTCTTGTATGTGGTGCCCAATGTCTTTGTGTGACCGCAATAAATTGGGATATATTAGCACTCCAGAATCTGAGATTTTTCTGCCCCTGCATTATCTTCTTCCCTGAAAATTGTGTAGGATATTTATCTTTATGGTTCACTCTATTTGTTTTATTAAAGGATTATTCGCGGGTGTTATTTCTGTAACCACCTAAAGCCAGACACTCCCTAGGGAAGTAACCCAACCCCTTCGCGCAAGCGCCCAGGAACAGAATCCGCGGCGCGCAGGCCTTTGCATTGCGCATGAGCAACTAGGAGCGCCTAGAAGCACCGAGGCGGGAAGTGTTGCGCAGGCGCGACTGGCAGAGTCGCTAGGAGGTGCGCTTTTGGAGCCGGCGACCCAGGCATCTGGGGAGCCACAGAAGTCGTATTCCCTTAAACTGTGAGTTTCCAGCGGTTTGTTCCATGGCGCGGGATTGTGAAGGATTAGAAACGAATTTCGGGTCGTGACTTCGGTCTGGTCGCAGCAGCAGTACCCCCAGACCCGCCCTGGGATCCCGCTGGCCCGCGGCGGGAAGTCGTGCGCCTGCGCACCAGGCATCCCGTGCGGTGTCGGGTCAGAGGGAGGAAGGTCCTTCCCTCCTGAGCTCGCGGTCCGCGCTCCCTGAGGGATCCATTCATTCCATTTCCCTTGCTCCTTCAGGCGCTCGTGCCCGGGGTCGTGTCAGTTCTCCACCAGCTTGCTTGGGGCCTTGGCCGAGCTTCCTGGCACTCCCTTTCAGTAGTCGAACGATTTCCTCCTCCTGCCCTCTTCGTTCAAACCGCTCCCCCCAGTAAAACCTCCCCCACCCCCTGTGCGCCCGGTTCCTGGAGCCGGGCCAGGGTGGTCCTGGCAAGCACCCTCAGCGAGCCCACCACCCGGAGGCTCTCCCGACTAGGAACTTCCCACGGGCCCCCTGCCGATATTTCTGGAAAGGGAAAGTGAAGCAAACAGAACCTTACAAATGGCCCACCGTTTTCTTCCATCGGGGATGTTAACACATGATTCGTTTTTTACATGTTTGGCCCTTTGTCATTTTTTAGTGTTGGTTCAGTGAGTAATTTAAACTTCTGTCTTCTCTGGTATTCTAATTTTCACAGCTGCTTGGCTCCCTCTGTGGACATGACCCCTTAGCTGGCATTTTTCATCCCAGTTGTTTTGTGATGGAGGCGTCTTTGAGGATTCAGGTGGACGAACCTATGGCTTTTTCTCCCCTGCGTGACCGGTTACAGGTGGATGGCTCTGTAAAAAGCTATGAGCAGAATTTTAAACTATCAGGTATGTGTGTAATTTTAAAGATGTACAGGCAACCGTTCTGTAATTTCAAATATTTAAAAACACAACTTCTTGAACCCTGAAGTGAGTTATATGTATAAATAAAAACATTTTTTACAAATCAGTAAAGTTTTCTAAGATCTAGATCTAGGACTGAATTGCATTTTAGAAGGAGATTGTAGTGTATCAGTGTCATTTTACAGATGAAGTTGCTTCTAAATATTAGTGGTTGTCTAAGAACATAAAGTTTGTTGATACCCAGTCTAGAAGTTCTCTTCACCTAGGCCTGTGCTCTTATGTCTACTCACCATATTGCATTAAACTTGGATTTCAGAATTGACAGGGGAGGGATTTTCAGTTAAGTATTCAAAAGCAGTATTCACTGATAAAAATAAGTGAAATGTTTGTAGCAGAAATAAAGCACTATATCTCAGTGTACATCATGAAACATTTGACCCTAAGCCAGACCTTGCAGTGAGGAGAGGGGTCTAACAATTCCTGAACTTGTACAAATGTACATCTTCATTCCTGCTCTAGCACAGTGCTTGGGACATAGTGGACATTTAGTAAATATTTGCTAAGTAGAAGAGTACCAGTTGACTGTATTTTTTTCCCTAAAAGGTAGCTAAATCTTCTTTTCCATCTTTGTCTTAAGCAATTTAGTACTTGTCCAAAAGATATTAGTTTTGACTATTCATCCATGATATATACTTATACACTACAAAGTAGACTTTAACCCCATCCTAGAAAAATGTCATCACATGCTTTTTTTTAAATATATATATATTTTTATTGATTTCAGAGAGGAAAGGCGGGGGAGCGAGAGATAGAAACATCAATGGGGAAAAATATTAAAAAAGAAAAAAAGAGGAACATCGATGGTGAGAGAGGATCATTGATTAGCTGCCACTTGCATGCCCCCTAGTAGGGATTGAGCCTGCAACCTGGGCATGTGCCCTTGACTGGAATCGAACCTGGTACCCTTCATTTCACAGGCTGACACTCTATCCACTGACCCAAACCAGATAGGGCCATCACATGCTTTAAAAAACAAAACAAAGTAAGAAATTTGAAATAGGGCAATTAAAAAGTATTTTATTAATTGATTGATTTTGACAGAGAAATATTGATTTGTTCTTCCAGTTGTACATTTATTGGTTGCTTCTTTTATGTGCCCTGACTAGAGATAGAACCTGCAACCTTGGCATATTGGGAGGACACTCTAATCAACTGAGCCACCTGCCAGGGCTGACATCACATGCTGTTAATTTCTGACCGAAACTGAACTCCCCTGTCAAAATTAGTGCCCTTCCTGATGTCCTGTTTTTGGTGATATAAGCCACTATTATCCCATATTTTTATGTTTAAAACTTTAGAGTTGTCTTCAACTGAGGCTTTATATTTGCTTCTCATATCCAGTCATCCAACTTTATTTTACTTTTTTTTGTTATTGTTGTTAATCCTCACCCGAGGATATTTTTCCAATGATTTTTAGGAAGAGTGGAAGAGAGAGGGAAAGACAGAGAAAAACACCGATGTGAGAGAGACACATCGATTGGTTGCCTCCTGCATGTGCCCTGACCAGGGCCTGGCCAGGGAGGAGCCTGCAACCGAGGTACGTGCTCTTGACCGGAATCAAACCTGGGACCCTTCGGTCTGCATTCTGAAGCTCTTATCTGCTGAGCAAAACTGGCTAGGGCATATTTTACTTTTTTTAAAAGATATTTTTTACTTATTTCAGAGAGGAAGGGAGAGGGATAGAAAGGTAGAAACATCAATGATGAGGGAAAATCATTGATCAGCTGCCTCCTGCATGTCCTCCACTGGGGATCAAGCCCACAACCTGGGCATATGCCCTGACCAGGAATTGAACTGTGACCTCTTGGTTCATAGGTTGATGCTCAACTGAACTGCGCTGGTTGGCCTTATCTTTTTTAAGAATGTGTGACATAATATATGGTATACATTAGGCAGCATGGATATAAAAATATGAGTAGAATTTTAAACTATCAGGTTCTGGCATTATGTTCAGGTGAAAGCTACTCTTTTAATATTCTTCTGGAAATCTGGGAAATAAAGAGTAGGGCCAATTTTATTCTAAATTTTTAAAGTTTTGTGGCTTTTATGTAACAGAACATTGAACATTATAAACAGTGCCTTTGGTAATTTATAGGACATGTTGAAATGTTTTTCATATGGTTCTTTTTTTATGACCCTGAATAAAAGCTAAGGTTATATAAAAAAATATAACTTCAGTAAGGAAAGTAAAGCTGATGGGTTCACACATATAACTGTCTCATGACTCAATGTACACCCTATATTCAGAGCTGTACGAGATACTGCCTTCAAGGAGCTCATAGTATAATTGAAGAGGCAAAATACAGAGTGCTAAACTGCAAGAAAAATAATACAATAATTGCATTAATGCATTATGTGTCCAATGACACAAGGGAAAGCTGGACCATGAAAAACAGGTAATTGCAACAGAATGAAAAAGAAGAGGGACAGCATCCATGAAACTGGATGAAAGGGGCATTGTAAGATTATTTTAGTAGCAGTGTATTAGATGCACTGGAGGATAGAAAAAAAGTAAAAGGCAATTTAGGTAAGAAACTTTGTCATAATCCAAGAGCATTCCTGGCAGAGGAAACAGCAAACTGGAAGACCCTCAGATGGGAGTGTGCCTAGTTTTTAGGAACAGAAAGGAGGTTATTTTGACTGGAAGTGGAAGGGTGATGCAAGTGAAGTATGAGAGGAGGTAGTTCTCTGGGTTTTATGAGGAGCAAGTGTAGGCCAACAAGGGGGAAAGCAGGGAGCACAGTTAAGGAGGCTGTTGTTATATTAAAGCCAACTTGGATATATTATGAGGCGGAAAAAACAAGCTGAGATCTTCATTATACAATATGGACATTTAAATAACTTTTTTAGCTTGTGGACTTTTCAGGGTCTTCCCCCAATCCTCAAAGTAAATATGTAATTATATATAACAAGGTCTCTACCTTTACTAGTATTTTCTAGTGTGAGATGAATGTTCCCTTCTGCTGCCTGCTCTCACCCCCTTCAGAATTTGAGGATTTTGCATTCACTTTGGTTGTTAGGAAGTTTTACTATTGTTTGAAAATGTCAAATTTGTTCTGTTGTGACAGGAAATCTTAATATAAACGTATTTAGAGTTTTGTAATGGTAGGTAAGTTTATAGTGAGTAGTGGTATGGAAGTACATTAAGCTTACATAGTCATTCACATGGCTTGTGCATTACAGTGTTTTCTTATTACATCTACTAGAGGCCCAATGCATGAAGATTTGTGTAAGAATAGGCCTTCTTTCCCCCTGGCTGCCGGCACCCGCTTCCGTCTGGCACCCAGGACCCAGGCCTTCACTCTGGCTGTCACCTTCTGCCTTCACTCTGGCCCTGCCACCCTCCTGTAGCTCCCTCCACCTCCCCCCGCCCCCCAATAGCAGACGTCCCGCCCCGGCTGCTGCATGCCTATGCGCACGCGCTGTCCAGAGGCCCAGAGCGGCTGGGGCAGGGCAGCCTGGCCCGGCCACCACCATCTTTGTCACGTCAATTTGCATATTCCCCCCTTATTGGCTGTGGGCGCTGGCATCTTTGTTGTAGAGTGACAGTCAATTTACATATTATGTCTTTAATTAAATAGGATTTTCTTCCTGGTGATTTCTATCAGTTGACCAGCATCTCTACTACTTATTGCCAGCTCATGCTTATGCAAAGGGAAATTCCAAAATGAACTAATGGGAAGCCATAGACTACAATAGTTGGAAAGTAAAGTTCATCTAATCCAAAGCCTTTGTTTTACAGGTTAAGAATTGAGCACTATGTGATTTAATGATAGGCGTTAAATCCAGATCTTTAGATTCCAGGCTTGCTTCTCTATCAGCACTGTCCAATAGGACTTTCTGTGATAATGGATGTGTTTCTGTATTGTCACATGTGGCTAGTATAACTGAGGTAATTAATTTTTTGGGGGGGGTAATTTTTAATTTTATTTAAATTAATTTAAATGTGAATAGCCACATGAAACTACCTAGTGGATAGTAGTAACTCTGTTATTCTACTACAAAGCTTTTGGTATAATTAATCATGTACACAATAACAAAACATGCACAAAAACACTTCAATACCTTTAATAATAAAAATACTACAAACAAGGTTCCTAAAATATTTCATCATATCTAAACATTGTTGAGTGTAAGATTTTATGTACTACTCAAATGCTGCCAGTTATACTATGACACAACACTTTCTTATAACCTAGAATTTTTTCTTTTATACTTAGAGAGTTTTTTCAGACTTAATTAGACAAATAATTGTATATCTCTGGTATGTACTTAACAAGGAAAATAAACTTTTCAGTATGTTTTGATTGATATCAGAGAGGAAGGGAGAGGGGGAGAGAGAGAGAGAAACATTAATGCTGAGTTAATCATTGATCCGTTGCCTCCTCCATGCCCCTGGTGGGGATTGAGCCCACAACCTGGGCATATGCCCTGACCGGGAATCAAGCCGTGACTTCCTGGTTCATGGGTGTGTGCTCAACCACTGAGCCACACCAGTCGGGCAGGAAAATAAACTTTTCAGATCTGTCTCTTGTGAGTCACTTCTTTTTTTTTTTTTACATGTATTTTTTAAAAATGTATTTTATTGATTTTTTTTACAGAGAGGAAGGGAAAAGGATAGAGAGTTAGAAACATCAATGAGAGAGAAACATCAATCAGCTGCCTCCTGCACACCCCCCACTGGGGATGTGCCCGCCACCAAGGTACATGCCCTTGACCGGAATCGAACCTGGGATCCTTTAGTCCACAGGCCGATGCTCTATCCACTGAGCCAAACCGGTTAGGGTGTGAGTCACTTTTTGTACACAGAGTTATTGAATGCCCTATTTCCCCCCTCACCATATTCTCTATACGTCACTGATGTAGAATTTCTTTTTGATGAATCCTTTTTTTTTTAAAGACATTGTTAATGGGCCCGTAAGAGGAGCCCAATTATTTGGAGCTTGCCTACATTTGCTTTCTTCTTCACCACCTCTGCTGCTCCTCCCTGCCTCTATTTGGCACTTAAGGGTTAAATATGAATGCTTCTCTATGCTTTCTTGGATTTTCTTCAAGTCACTGACACCTATTTTGTTAGTTTTGATGCTAGCTGACAATTGTAAGTTGCATCCTAATTTCAAAGTTGTTAAAATATGTCTTAGAATCAAATGTCAAGTTGAAAGGCACACGGTGCCTTCCCTGTGACACGAATTTGAAGCTGGTTGGAATTGATACTCGTCAGGAAAGATTCTAATGGACTGTGGCAAACAAGACTTACAAAGCCTGTTCTTCCCACCTGGGCCTTGTTTTTGGTTTTAGAGTGAAGTGGTAGTTGATGGTGAGGTAGCTGCTTCTGTCTTTGGTTTCATTCTTTTGTAACTTCTAAACTTTTTTGTTTTGTTTTGTTTTGTTTTTACAGCTACCTCTGAATGGCCCTAATGATGGTAATAATTCGTTCATTGAACAACCATGCAGGCACTGTACTAAGAGCTGAGTGTGCTGTGGTGAATTATACAGACAGGGAACTTGTATTGGTAGAACTTACATTCTAGTGGTAGGAGGCAGACAGCAAACAAATAATAAACAGCATAATTTTACAGTAGATAAGTATTCCAAAGACAGTAAACAGGATGGTGTGAATAATGGGAGGGGTGCTAATTTAAATAGATACCCGAGGAGACTGACCATTGAGCCAGCCACATGAAGTTATAAGGGAAGAGGATTTCAAGCAGAAGGAATAAAATAAGAGCAAAAGCTCTAAAGAAGTAATGTTAATAACAACTACACATAAGAATTACCACTATCATTTATTCACTATGTGCTAACAGCTTCTCTTACATTATGTATGCTATTTTATTTAATCCTCACAGTATCTCAGTGGCATGGGTACTGTTAGTGTCCCCTTTTTTATAGACGGGGAAACTAAGGCTCTGAGAAAGCTGTGTGCTCAAGGAAGGTCATACCAGCTGGTAAATAGTGGGGACAGGATTTTAATTTAGACCTCCCAACTCCAAAACTGGTGCTCTTAATTACTGCCTCTTGTATTGAACTGTGAAGCTTCTCCAGTGCACCTATGAAGTAGATGAGAAGGTGAGGGTAATTTAAGTACGTTTTCCTATATCCTTAAATGGGCTGATATATAGGGGAAAGAATACTGAACTAACCTCTTATTTATTCTCCAGCTCTTATTGTTCTTCCTCCCCTTCAAATTACCCACTTGTCAGTTTCCCCCTTAAAAACTGTATGGCTTTCATTTGCATTCTCTGCCTTTTCCTTCTTGGGCCACATTTAATTTAATTATCTCCCCACCCTACTCTTCCCCCCTTAATAATTTATGTCTTTTTCCTTTTCCACATCTTTGCATGCAAAGTTCCTTCTTCCTAAAACAACTTCTGCCACTTTTGCTCTTCATAAGTAATTCAAAATATAGCTTAAGCTTCCTGAAGTATTCATTTCCTTCCTCCCTTCTACTTAGTAATATATGCATTCCTCTGTTATTACAGTTATCATCTTGTATTGCGATTGAGCTTTTAATATCTGTCTCTTCCACTAGATTAAGCTCTTAGAGAACGAACTGCACCAAGTTTGTTTCATTTTTAAAAATAGAGCCATTGCTGAGCATTTGTTAAAACACAGTGTTTGTTAAATGAATGAGTCTAGAGACTTATGAGCAATACCTCTGTGAAATTGGGCATATGATTTTACTTCCCTGAATAGGATTTCTTTATCTGAAAAGTCGGGGTAATAAATAATTCCTGTTCTGCCAATACCACAGTGCTATTGTGAAGATCTGAAAAGATAATACATGTGAAAGTGCTTTGAAATGTCTTAATTAGACTTTGTGGAGTAATATGATAACTTAAAAAATAGCTGATGGTTAGCCTAGATATTGGAATAAAATCTGATGACTCAAGTATGTAGTTCTCTTTTGTATCCAGTAGTTTATCTCATTTTGTATTATAGTTATTTTAACCAAGTATATTTTTGTAAAGAACTTGCATTTATTAAAAAGTAACAATTTATCTGCTGTAAAGGATAGAGGATACCATTGTTAATAGGATAATTAAAAAAATACATTTTTTAACATTTCTCAGAGCCTTAGTAGACTTTCTCTCTGAGGCAATACTGTGAATATACAATACACAAAACTTTCCCAAGTCTGTAAGATTTTGTGTCTTTGGGGGAAGGAAGTTTCCAAGGAGATTGCATTGTATCCTTGTCATGCCATCTAGTGATCATAGAAAAAAATGTTATTTTTTAAATTTAGCTTCTTCATTGTGTTGTACTGTAGGCAGAGACAGTGTATCTGTTAGTATGTAGTAATTCCAGAATAGCAGAAATTCTGTGTGTGTGATTTTGGGGCTTATCAATTTTGTCTGTTAGTTCAAGAGATGTAGGTGAACTATAACAACTTGATGGAGTTGTTTTAAGGCTTATTATACTTACATACTTGTAACTTAGTTCATGTTTTAGAATTTTGAGTTTTTTAACTTAAGAAAGTGTATGCCCAGTTGGTGTGACTCAGTGGTTGAGTATTGACCATGAACCAGGAAGTCACAGCTCGATTCTTGGTCAGGGCACATGCCCAGGTTGTGGGCTCAATCCCCATTAGGGGTTGTGCAGGAGGCAGCTGATTGATGATTCTCATCATTGATGTTTCTCTCTCTCTCCCTCTCCTGTCCTTTCTCTGAAAATAATAAAAACATATTTTAAAAAACAAAAAAGAAAGTGTAAAATATACTCTCATTAATCTTAACTATCAATTGTTTTTTTCCTTGATAGGTGTTAAAAAAGACATTGAGAAGCTTTATGAAGCTGTACCACAACTCCGTAATGTGTTTAAGATAAAGGACAAAATTGGAGAAGGTAATTTGGGATATACTTACCTTTTTAAGTTTTTTTCTCCTCTTCTGTTTTCCTTGTTTAATCTTGATGTGCATTATTATTTCTTATTGAAAAACATACCTCTTTAAAAAATATTAAGACCATGTTTATATTACTATGTTAGTAGTAGTAATATAAAGGTAGCAGCTTTTCTTTTTTTCCCTTGAAAGAATGACAGAATAAATATTTATAGTAAAATGAACAGCCCTATTTTAATCTTTATAAAACTTTTATGCTATTAAAATATTGCTATTATAATAATCTATTATTAATTATAATTACTAAAAGTGAAATATTTAATATTCAGATGGAGAGATTTGATACAAAAAGCCAACCTCTTTCTCAATTGTACTTAGGTAGAATTGTACATTGAAACATATATGAAAATTAGATGTTAAAATGATGAAAATAAAGTGGTACAATATTTATAGGATGGTCAGTATGAACGTAAATGTCATTGAAAGACTGACAGTTGCCCTGGCCAATGTGGCTCAGTTGGTTGGAGCATCATCCCATGCACTGAAGGGTCTTGAGTTCAGTTCCTGGTCAGAGCATATACCCAGGTTGCGGGTTTGATCCCTAGTCGGGGCATGTATCTGGTACAGGAGGCAACGGATTGATGTTTCTATCTCTTGCTCTCTCCCTCTTCCTTCCTCTCTCTAGAATCAATGAAAACCATAACCTCAGTTGAGGATTAAATAAATTTAAAAAAGGAAAAACAATCACTTTGATTTAATGAAGGGTGAATTTGGCAGACAAATATGAAGGGAATGAGAGGTTAAAAAGATAATGGAGTTTTTTGGTGATTATGTAGAGAAATCCCTAAATATTAAAAATCTTCCATATATTTCCTTGCTTGCTTTTCACAAGGAAAAATGTCAGAAGAGAAAAGTGTGGGTCAGTGGGGGCAGAGAAATTAGAAGATGAGATGAGATGATTTGGGATGTAAGATCTTTACATCTTTTTCCTTGTCTTTTTTGAATATTGGGTTAGTGTGCAAAAACTTTGTTCTGAAAACAACAGTGTCCTTACAGATTGATAGCTGTTTCTACTAAATAAGTTTGAGAAATATAGTGTGTATAGTTTCCTTTTGACTGTTCATGATGAACACATTAACAGCTCTGGAAAATATTTTAGTAAAAAAATCTATCAATTTGTTTTAACTCAGTATTTCTCAAGTTTAATTGGCCACCAGTTTTTTTCTCTCTTTAGTTTAATGCTAAATTTAAAAGCCCAGGTGTTTTTGTGTGTGTGTTTTTTCCCCTAACACTATTATAATTTCTACTTCTAACAGACCAGTATCCAAGTCTTAAGAAAGTAGTTTAAAATGACAGTATTATAGAAAAATACTTATTAGAATGGATCATGGCATTATACTAACCCAGTCAAACAGATTTACTATAGTGTCCCCTAAAAATTAATATAATATCCCCTAAAAAACTGAGTACAGTTAAGAATTTATTAAAAATTGAAAATAAGTTGTGTTCACAGATGTCTGCTCTTTGTGTTCATTGTTATTAAAATATTAATGAGTATGATAATTCTAAATAGTTTTATGATCAATTTTAGCATTGTTTTATTAACATTTTTAAAAACCAAATATTGAAAAATCTAATAAACTGTTTTACAGGCACTTTCAGCTCTGTTTATTTGGCCACAGCACAGTTACAAGTAGGACCTGAAGAGAAAATTGCTCTAAAACACTTAATTCCAACAAGTCATCCTATAAGAATTGCAGCTGAACTCCAGTGCCTAACAGTGGCTGGGTAGGCAGCTTAAATTTTAATTGAACTGGCTGTATAAATTTTTAAGATTTCTAAGTAGCTGTGTAATGGGGATAGTGAGATTGTCCATTAATTAAACATATTCTTCAGTCAGGTGTTTGCAATTTGCTAGTACTTTTCCTCTAACCTTGGAATGGTTAGTTAAATTTATACTAATTCTTGCAGTGGATTTCCCTGAGATAAGCTTGACTTCCAGTTCTTTTACCACATTTTTTCTCATCTTCTTGCCAAATCATAAAGCTTGGCATCCATGGTCTAGATATTTTTTATAATGTGGGGAAATTATATTTCACATCTCCCCTGCTATAGGCAGCCTCATCTCATATTTTATTTTGAGCAACAGAATTAGCTGATATGTCTCTCTCATTGGTCTCTCTCCCTATGCTAGGTTACTCTTGTTAACATATGGACATGATATATCCCCCCTGTACTGCCATCTCACTTCTAGATGCTCCATCATTTCTTTGCTCCCCTTCACAGTCAGACTTCCCACAAATTAATCTGCACGTGCAATTTTCACTTCCACACCCTCATTCACTACACATAAAGTGTGGCTACTCTTCTCTATGCTAAACTGAAACTCCTTTAGATGAGTTACCCATGACTTCATTTTGCCAATTCCTGTTTCTGTTCAAATGCACTCTAGGCAGTGTTTAACATACTTGATTTGAACCTATCCTCTGACTAATATACTGCTACATACTTCTTTTTTTCTTCCTGCTTTATTTGGCCTTTCCATTTCAATGTCCATTGCCAGCTCTTCCTCTTCTACCTGACCCTAAATGGTGGAGTTCCTCAGTGCTTGATCCTGGGCTTTCTTTCTCTAGAATCTGCCTACTCTCTAGGATCATGTATTTCCACATGACTTTAAATACATCATAATGATTCCCTTAAGTATATATCTAGCCTCAGACCTCTTAACTGCTGATTGCTATATATACACCTGCTTATTTGTAATTTTCTTTTTTTTATTACATTTTATTGGGGTGTCATTGGTCAGCATGAACATAGAGGTTTCATGTGTGGATTTCTAAGTTATAAACTCTATATAGCTCCATGTGCCCACCACCCAAAGTCACATCATCTCCTGTCACCTCATATAAGGACTCACTTCTCTCCCCGCTTCCCTTTGGCAACCACCACACTGGTGTTCGTGTTCATAAGTTTCAGTTTTATAGTCCACATATGAGTGAAATACAGTTCTTAACTTTTTCTGTCTGATTTATTTCACTTGGCATAGTGTTCTCAGGGTTCATCCATGTTTTTGCAAATGATGCTATTTTGTCCTTTCTTACGGCTGAGTAGTATTCCATTGTGTATATGTAGCATATCTTCTTTATCCAGTCCTCTATCGCAGGGCACTTTGGTTGCAGTGAACATAGGGGTGCATATATCTGTGAATAAATGATTTCAAGTTTTTTGGGTATATCCCCAGGAATGGGGTTGCTGGGTCACATGGTATCTCTATTCTTAATTTTTTGAGGAATCGCCAGATTGCTTTCTATAGAGGTTGTACCAGTTTACATTCCCACCAGCAGTGAATGAGGGCTCCCGCTTTTCCACAATCTCTCCAACACTTGTTACTGCTTGTCCTGTTGATAATGGCCACTCTAATAGGTGTAAGGTAGTGTCTCATTGTAGTTTTAATTTGCATTTCCCTAATTGCCAGTGAGGTTGAACATCTTTCCATATATCTTTTGGCTGTTTGTATGTCTTCTTGGGATAGGTGTATTTTCAGGTCCTCTGTCCACTTTTTGATTGGATTATTTGTTTGTTTGGTGCTGAGTTTTACAAGTTCTTTATATATTTTGGAAATTAAACCTTTGTTGGAGCTACAGTTTGCAAATATCATGTCCCATCTGGTTGGCTGGCTATTTGTTTTGTTGTCTGTTTCTTTTGCTGTGCAGAAGCTCTTCAGTTTTATATAGTCCCATTCATTTATTTTCCACTTGGGTACCTAATAAACATCTCAAATGTTATATGTCGAAAACTAAATTTTAATCCATCTTTGCCTACCAAAAAAAAAAATGGTATTGCAACAACTGGTTTTCTTCTGTCAATCTCAGTGACTGGTACCATCATCTCTATCCAGTTGCTTAAGCCAGAAACTTAGTACTTACCCACAGTGTCTCCATTTTTCTTCTGAACCACATTCATCACCAAATTTTGGCCATTTTGCCTCCAAGATATATCTAAAAAACTCACCCAACATCTTTCTATTTTCTCGACCACTATTTCAGTCCTCCTTCCCCTTTAATCCCATGGTTGCAAAACAGCCAGAGTGATCTTCAAAATATAAAAATAAATACGTATAAAAATATGTGTGCATTGGATATTGTATCCAATATGTATTGGATACAATATCCAATGTATATAAATTGGATATTGTTACTTTAACCACTTAAAATTCTTCAGTGGTTTCCCAGAGTACTTTGAAAAAAAAAATCTAGCATTGTCTCATGCCAATCTTCCCACCTCCCTCACTGTGCTCCAGTTTTGTTTAGTTCCTCAAATTTGTCTCAAGAGCTTTCTTACCTCATTCAGGGCCACTACCCATAGTGTTTGCTCATTCACTAAAACCCCTCACAGTGCTGACTCCTCATCTCAGCAAGAGGCGCACCACTTCAAGGAGTTCTTCCCTGATTTAGATTCCATTTCTTATTGTCACAGCTCCTTTTGATCTCTTTAAAAACTCATCATCTATCACTATTTGTTATCTTGTTTATTATCTGATAATAAACTCCATGAGGGCAGACGTGGTGTTAACTTTAATTCACCATTGCATCCTTAATATCTGACATAGTGTTTAGCAAATAACAGTGCCCACTAAATATTTATAGAATGAATGAACAAGCTTATTTCTTTGTTTTCATCCTTCAGTATATTATAGAAGACAAGAGGATGAAATGGCCTCTCTAAGGCATGATGATATACATTCTTTTTTTTTTTATTGTGTGCATTCTTATTCCTTGAATAAGATAATTTCTTTTCTTTCCCTGTACTTCAAAAGTGCATGCTAGAAAAGTATCTGATCTTGCTTTCCTTCTAGCTTCCCACACTGGTTTTTCTTTGCCAGATATTTCAGGCAAATTGTCTTTGTGTTCTAATTCCATCAATTTTCCTTCCCTAAATCCTGTTTTACCTCTTCCTCTCCATTTAATTTGCTCTCTGAAAAATTACCAGTTAATTCCTCTTTGCCAAACTAAAAGTCTTCCCTCTGTTCTTATTCTCTTTGACGTCTATGCTGATCACCGCTTCCTTCAAAGCTCCTCCCTCGGGTGATATTTCTGTCTGGACTTCCTGCCCCTTCCTCCTTATTTTGACCTCTAACTTGAGAATTTTCCAAAGTTTAGTTTTTTCTTCTCTAATAATTTTCACTGCTGCATGTATGCTTCTCTGCAAGAACTGTCACTGACCTTTCACTTAAGATTTACTCCTATATCTCGATATCTTTATCAACATAATGAGGTCTTGGTTTTGAAGCTTCTTTTCCTGATTTCTTTTTTATTTTATTGGCATTTATGTTGTTTTACTCACTTAGATTCAAAGCCATGGAAATCAACTTTACCCTTTTATGGGATGCAGGGTAGCATAGCGGTTAAGAGCATACATAAATCAGGAGCAGACTGCCTGGAATAAAATCCTGGCTCCATGACATACTAGTTTAATGGTGAAGCTCCTTAACCTCTCTGTGCCTCAGTTTCCTTACCTGTAGAAAAGGGGGAGGAAATAAAATCACCGTCCTCATAGGGTTGTGAACATTAAGTGAATTGTTAATAAATGTGAAGTGCTTAGATCAGAGCTTGGCATATAGTGAATAAATGTTGGCTATTTTTAACTTATTTATTTTTAATTTATTTATTACTACTATCTTATATCTGCTACTAATCTTGTTAATTCATTCTTATTCATCTTTTTCTTTTCATTCTGTCACTCATCCAAAATTAAAACTATAATTATCTCATGTTTGAATTACTATAGTAACTTCATAACTGGTATTTTTGTTTTAAAAAAAACTATCTTGTACAAGTCAGTTAAATGCGTATATTATCCTATATGATAATAGTTTTAAGTTAGTTTTCTTGCATTATTTATGCATTGCTAAAATTGCATTAAAAAAATTAGGCATGAAGTTTCAGTTTATTTGACCTTTCCTCTAAAGTTCAATGTGCATTTTTCCACTAGGGGGCAAGACAATGTCATGGGAGTTAAATACTGCTTTAGGAAAAATGATCATGTGGTTATTGCTATGCCATATCTGGAGCATGAGTCCTTTTTGGTAGGTTTTAATATTTCTTGAATTTTTATTAACTAAATGTTTAATTTAAAAAATGTTATGACCTTATTTATAACTTTATTTTAGGATATCTTGAATTCCCTTTCCTTTCAAGAAGTACAGGAATATATGTTTAATCTGTTCAAAGCTTTGAAACGCATTCATCAGTTTGGTATTGTTCATCGTGATGTTAAGCCCAGCAATTTTTTATATAATAGGCGCCTGAAAAAGTAAGTATGGGAAGTTACCAGAAAAGATTTACACTTGAATGAATTTGTGCCATGGGATCTATCTCCTAGAACTTAGAACATACTACAACAGCCTTGCACAGATTTTGCCTGTTTCAGATTTTCATTGTGATCAGGGAAGGGAAATACAGTGAAGAAGGTAAATTTGTATTAGCAAAGCAATGTGCATTGTTAGTTGTTCCATGGCTTCCTGGAAATGGCACTCAGCTAAAAAACTTAGCAAGGGTCTCATCCTTTTTGACCTTACACATTTCTTTTTATCTCTGGGCTTCATTTTTCTTTTCTAGTAAATGAGGGGATTCGACCACATAATAGCCATTTCCTGTTCCAACACCAAGTTTTGTGTTTATGTATAATTTTATGCTGATTGTATGTATACATAGAGGCATTAAAACTTAAATATTGCTCTTCATTCAATGAATCATGTTAAGTGTGGTAAGAAGAATAGAACTGTAACTTTTATCTTTTAAATTTGTTTAATTAAAAATTATTTGCTGCTCTGGCCAGTGCTTGCCAGTGGTTAGAGTGTCAGCCCAAGCATGGAAGGATCGTGGGTTCAATTCCTAGTCAAGGGCATGTAGCCAGGTTGGGGCGCATGCGCGGGAGGCAACCAATTCATGTGTCTCTCTCACATGAATGTTTCTCTCCTTCTCTCTTTGCTCTTTCTCCCTCCTTCCCTCCCTCCCTTCCTCCCTCCCTTCCACTCTCTCTAAGAATAAATGGAAAAAAATATCCTTAGATGAGGATTAACAACAGCTACAAAATTATTTATTATGATGACATTTCTGGTACCATTAGAGAAGAAAGGATTGTTTCTATAACTTCATTCCTTGTCTTTCTTGCTAATACAAGCCATTGGAAAAAGAGGATAAAAGATTTGTGTGTGGGTGGGTGTGTGTGATACATCTTTCCTTAGTGTTCAATCCTATTTAGCTATTAAATCTTTACCTTGTCTGTAAAACTTGTTTTTCTTTTTTTTTTTTTCAAGAATGTTATAAATTCTTAATTGGTCACCAAAAGAATTGCAGTTTCTGTATGACTATAGTTATGATGTTAATAAGCTGTAATTGTTACAGAGAACTAAAAACCTGCTTTTGCTTCTCAGGTATGCCTTGGTAGACTTTGGTTTGGCCCAAGGAACCCATGATACGAAGATAGAACTTCTCAAATTTGTCCAGTCTGAAGCTCAGCAGGAAAGTCGTTCAGAAAATAAAGTCCATGTAATCACCGGAAACAAGATTTCATTAAGTGGCTCTGCAGCACCTAGGGAACTGGATCAGCAGCCCTCCACAAAAACTTCTGTTAAAAGGCCCTACACACATGCGCAGATTCAGATTAAACAAGGAAAAGATGGAAAGGTTCTACCTTTTTCATTTCTTAAGTACTAACACAGTTTTACAAATGTATTTCTTCATCCAACAGAGGGAGATATAGTACTAGAATAATAACTTGCAATTTAAAATAATTTTTACAGTTGTTATATATCCAATTGATTAGATTTTTACTAAGATTTGTAATGACCTGTTTTCCCATTTTAAAACAAGTTTATGTGGTACATTTATGGTGTCTTTGTCATTACAATTACATTATATAACAAAAATGGAAAATAATAAATTTTTCCTGCATGTTTCAAAGTTCAGATTAATTAGCCTTTTTACAAGAAAGCATTAGTTACAGGGGGAAATTCTGAAGTGTCTATCTCCATTTTAGCTGCAATGCCAAATGTAACAACCATGCAGGTGGTTTTTGAATTTTTTTAGTTACATATATTTGTGGACTATGATAACATTGTATGGGTGTTAAGAGTTCTGTCTAGACTATTTTCTCCTTTCACAGAAGTGTTTTGGTGCCTGAGAATGACTTGGATGCAGCTGGTTTTGTTTCATGTCACTTAACTCTTTCAAAACTATGGCAGAGTACAGCTGGCAGAAAGTGTTACAGATATAATCCTTATTTTCCTTGTTTTTGTTGGTATTGTAGGATGGCTCTGTAGGCCTTTCTGTCCAGCGCTCTGTTTTTGGAGAAAGAAATTTCAATATACACAGCTCCATTTCACATGAGAGCCCTACAGTGAAAGTAAGTAATGTAGCTTATTAGTGCAATCAGTTAGTTGTACATTGAAGAGAATTTAGGGAATGGTTAGATTAGTGTTTATTGTCAGGAACTTTTTAAAAGCAGAATTTTGCTTTGGCAGAAGGTATTACTTGCTTTGAGTATCTGGTGAGCACTTTTATTTTTTCCATTTTTTTTTCCCTGAACTTTTCTGGTGGAATTTTTCATTAGCTGACTGTTCTTTCTCTGAAGGAACATTTGGATCATTAAGGCCTTTTCTCTCACTGGCTAGAATGTGAGCTTGCAGCAGCTAACACTTTTCTGACACAGTTGATAACATAAAGATGTTTGTAAAGTTTATAAACTGTCACCAATGTTAAAGGTTTTAAAGTGACTTAAGCTATCCTGCCACAGCTAGCTAGAGTGACAATAAAACTCTGATTTTAGTCAATGTAACGGTGCAGTTTACAGTTCTGAAATGGAGTTAGACACTAGAACATACCTTTTATATTTTTGTAACATATCAGGAAAAGTTCAAATAAAGTAGAAGTTAACTACTTACCAAACTAGGACTAATTAGTAAATTTTAATAAGTTTATTCAACAGAAAAATCTAGAAGACCTTACATGTTTTAATAGACCACTATTTGCTTATAATCCAATAGTACATGCAGCAGTTTTTAAAGTTATGCATTTTGCCATACTAGCATTTGAAGGCGTCATGAAAATAGAAAATATGACTTTTCTTTTACAGCTTATGAAGCAGTCAAAGGCTGTGGATGTACTCTACAGAAAGTTAGCAACCAAAAAGAAGGCTGTTTCTGCCAAAGTTATGAATAGTGGTGTGATGAAGAAAACTACCAGTTCTTGCCCAGTTAGCCTGACCTGTGACTGTTATGCAACAGATAAAGTTTGCAGTATTTGCCTTTCAAGGTAATGTGTTTTGACAGTGTTATAAGATCACCAGCATGCCGCTAGGCAAGATTAGAAATTGCATCGATTCTGTGAGTCAGTTGATTTAGTGAGTGAAAGCGAGCAACACAGTTCTGTGAACTACATGGGCACTGATGCAGAGCGATACCTGGAAGAGCAAATGATAAATATTGTCATATGTTGTTCATTTGACATCATGTGCACTTTGGAAAACACACTTGCTCTTATGTGCAAATAATTTTGGTGGGGGAATAGCCTTTCCAAAATCTTAGAATTGCATCTTTTGCTTGCTGATTTAATCTTTTGTTTTCTTTCTTTATTCCTGCCAATGTAGAATAACCAGAATCAAATAATTAATAAATATATTAGTGAATAAGTATATTATTCCAAATAAAAGGAAATTTGCATACGTCTGAATTCATATTGAGTTCTATTTTTCTGTTATGGCTCTTATCATCTACTACCTCTTTTAATACCTGGAAGTTACCCTAAAACCTTTCTGGAATAAGGCCTGGGAACTAGTAGAGATGGTGGAGAAGGATCCATACAAGTAAATTTAGAATTTTCATCACATTGGATTATCATTTGCTTTATAATTACTTTTATTTATATAGATATCAAGGTGGAATATATTGTGAAGTAAATTGATAAGTGTTATTTTTTGTTCTTCAGTAATTAAACTTTAACTAGAAAGATCTTATTTTGTCATCATAAGGCGGCAACAGGTTGCCCCTAGGGCAGGCACACCAGGATTCAGAGCGCCAGAGGTCTTAACAAAGTGCCCCAATCAAACTACAGGTATGTTGCACTAGAAATATAGACCCCAATTAAAAATTTCATCCTGGGTATCTTTTATTTTGTGATCTTATCTATTTCTGACTTTTTTTGAGCTCTTGCTTTTAATTAAATTATGTATATAGTTCTAGCAGTATGGCATTCCCATTTTTAAAAAAATTGATTTCAGAAAGGGAGAGGGAGAGAAGGAGAGAGAGATAGAAACATCAATGATGAGAATCATTGACCAGCTACCTCCTACACGGCCCACACTGGGGATTGAGCCCACAACCTGGGCATGTGCCCTGACTGGGGATCAAACCATGACCTCCTGGTTCATAGGTTGATGCTCAATGCTCAACCACTGAGCCACACCGGCTGATACACAATTTTTTTAATAGATTACATTTTGCTTATTGTTTCACCTGTGGTTTGCCAGGAATATTGTTAACATCATTGTGGGAATAAATTGTGTTTAGTAGTCTTTGGTAACGTAAGACTTGCAGAATTTTATCTATTTGCCTAATACCTCAAAAATTTTCTGTGATGCAGATGTGATTGTGTTTCATTAAAATTATATTTTGTTATTGCGAAAACAATGTAATAGCATTAGAAAGATTTTTTGAGAAATAAGCAAGTTGTTATGGAGCTGGAACCTGGAAACATGTTGCTGACTAGGTGGACCCTGCTATACACTTGGATTATGGGTGTCACAGAAATCCATTGTGTGTATTCTGTGCTCACTGATGATACAAAAAAGAAACGAAACTACTTCCTTATACTCTAGTTAGGACACTCTCAAATAATTACAGTAACCCAGTAAGTATGGTTATAAAACTTTATACAGGGTATTTTAGGGATACTGAGTTATCCTACATGAAGGGATTTTAGAAGAAATTTTATGAAGAGAAAACCTCTAAGATAGTTTATTGTAAATTGGAGTGGGGGGGTTTGGCATCGAGGCATGAGCAAAGAAACTCAACAAACAGCATCATCTAGTCATACAGGAAACAAAAATTTAGTGTAGCTAGAATATAAGGTAGAAGTCGAGGAGTGATGAGAAATAAATCTGTGAAGAGGGACAAGGTCAGATCACACTTGTTAAATGACTTGGACTGTATCCTTTAGGTATTAGAAAGTTATGAAGAGAAAGAGATGGTAACAGTTTTTCTAGATAAATTTTCTGGCATGTGTGCAGAAAAGATAGATTTTGGAGAGTGGTGGCCTACAAGTGAGAGGATGAAAACCTGAATGAGGGCGTTAGTAATAGGAATGAAAGGAAAAGTGAAGGATTGTAAAGGCAAAGCTTGGTGGATAAGTGGGGAAGGCATCTAAGATGTTTATCAGATTCCTGGCTTGGGGGATTTGGATGGGCACCAGTAACCAAAGTGGAGAATGAAGAAGAAGCTGGTTTAAAGAAGGATAAGGTTGGGGGCGTTACTTGGTTTGAGATATTTTTAGGACATTCATATAGAAATAGCTAACAGAATAAATCTTAAGCTCAGGAAAGTCTGGTTTGGAAATTCAGTTGAGTGTCGTCATTATATAAATGGTAGTTGAAATCATGAAACAGATGGGCCAATAAGGGAAAGTGTAATGGGGAAGAGGTTGGAGCTCTGGGGAACCTCAGCACTTAGGGCTTGGAGAAAACTGACGGAGTAGGCAGAGGTACAAAGGGAACCAAGAAAAGCAGATGATACAGTGGCCAAGGGAATAGAGAACTAATATGGGGATACTAAGAGGTCAACAGTTAGGAAGGAAGATGTCCCTAAAAGATAAAAAAGTTTCTGGACATGAGACTGAGCTTGTCTTAATTTTAACTGCCAGAATTCTGGAGAATAAAGTTTCTATAATGAGACTTAGGGTTAGCACCTGGCTGAAGAAGGGCTACTACTGTTCGATACTTTTCACTGAAGTGGACCACTTTTACTACTGTGATGTATAATTTTTGAGGAGCATCTAGATTTTCCCCCACATAGCTATTTTTGGATTTCTTTTGACCTTTTAAAATATGCATTTACTTAGTGTTTTTTAATGGTGAAATTCCTTTTAAATTTACCAAGAATGCTGCTAACGAAAAAAATAACATTGCATTGTGTATTAAAGATATTAGACAAAAGATTCTCAATCTGAAATTACATTAAAAGCATCTAGGGAACATTTAAAAACATTGATGCATGAGCCCTACTCCAGAACAATTAAATCAGGATATCTGAAGGATTGGGCTTGGGCATCAGAATGTTTAAAGCTCTCAAGATGATTTGAATGTAAGTAAAGGTTGAGAATTGCTGGTGTAGATGATAAAATTATCGATTTGGGAATTTTTTTAAGAGTTTGTTTTCTGTTACAGCTATTGACATGTGGTCTGCAGGTGTCATATTTATTTCTTTGCTCAGTGGACGATATCCATTTTATAAAGCAAGTGATGATTTAACTGCTTTGGCTCAAATTATGACAATTCGTGGATCTAGAGAAACTATCCAGGCTGCTAAAACTTTTGGTAAGCAATTTTATATTACAGAACAAAACAAATGCCTTTGATTTTCTTCCACAAATTACTTTATAAATTATTATGAAATTCTCTTTGCATATAAACATTCTGTATTCATAAAGTTCTCTCATGTTAGAAAAATTCTCAGATGCTTAAAAATTGATTGCATTGTATAAGAAAAATTTTCATCACTTCTTTTCTATACATATACTTAATCTTGTCAAGCACAAAATGCTACATTCTCCAATATTTAAAGTTTAACTCTATAATGTTAAACAAAAGAATAAGGGACAAAATTTAATTCCCGATAGTTGTAGTTTGGCTTTATTTCATAAATATTTTTAATGATATTTAAAAATTTATTTATTGTGCATTAGGGCCTTCTTTACATGATCTTAATCTATGCTAACAGGTAATCATTTAATTATAGTACAGTTTAATAAGGACAACAAAAGGGATGAGAATAGAATGTGTACTAGTTGTCAAATTTCTTAGGGTTATTGTAGCAGAGAAGGAAATGAACAGAACACCTTTACTGATGTAGTATTATTGTAAGATGTATTGGACATGGGAAATCATCTCCTTCACTACACAGAGTGCTTAGTTCTTATAGTTCTAGACTGGGAGATACAGTGTACGTCATAGGACACCTGAGAATTATCCCAGCCTTGCTCTGGCCAAACACAAGCTCAATTGCCTACCTTGTGTTTGCTCTTCATGCACTATTATGTTAGTACTTTCCAAAGTGGGTGAGTGTGATTGAGTCCGTTTATTACCACACAATATGAAACACCCCTTTGTGAAAGAATTTTAGTCTTCAAGAATCAACTAGCTGCCCTAGCTGATTTGGCACAGAGTGTCAGCCTGTGGACTGAAGGGTCCCAGGTTTGATTCCAGTCAAGGACACATGCCTGGGTTGTGGGCTTGATCCCCAGTAGGGGACGTGCAGGAGGCAGCCTATCAACAATTCTCTCTCATCACTGATGTTTCTATCTCTCTCCCTTTTTCTTCCTCTCTGAAACCAATTAAAAAAAAAAAAAAAAAAAAAATATATATATATATATATATATATATATATATAAAATCACTTAGCTGTCTTGTGCCCAGCCCAAGGATCAATGGGTCTGTTTTTTGGGTTTTTTGTTTTGTTTTGGACATTCAGATTCATTCAGCTTTATTAATGAAAATAATAAGTTCAAACATAGCCTAAATAAAGTATGGCAAGCCCACTGTGTGACCCTTTGTCAAAATACACATGATAAACATTCAAGAAGTATTCCTGTTCTTCTGATATAATTATCTGAGAGCTGCACTATTTTGGTTTTCAGAATGGAAGCTAATTATTTAGTAAACATGAATGTACAATAATTTTATTCAATCAGCAATGAGTTGTCTCTACTTCCTCAGATATATCTTTGAAGACTTTTATTTCAACCACATCTACTATTATTCATCACATCTATCAATGGCTACTATGAAAATACACCAGAATTTTAATAAACTGCCACTTCATTTTCATTAAAGAGCAATTCATAAATTAGGTCTTAATCAGGGGTACAATCAGAATTATCTGAGGAACTGCAAGAAATACATATGCTTGTATCACCTCATCCCTTCCTGGAAAATATGATTCAGATAAATATTCATAGGAAGGGTCCAGGCTTGTTAGTTAAAAACAACAACAAGTGATTTGGACCAAGACCTTCTGTTTAAGAAAGTAATTGTCCCTTGCTTAGGCACCAGTGCCATGGTCTGATTCATCAGAAAAACTTAGTGGTGGTTATAAAGAAAGCCTCATAATAGAGGCTTATCAAAAACTGTTTCTGTAGCAAAGTCAATTCAATCCACAATTTGTACCTTCCTTGCATCTATCAAAAGAAATATTTTCCTCTTTCCTCTTCTATCTCCTCCTACCCCCTTTTCCCTCTGGTATCACCATACTGTTGTCTATGAGTTTTGTTTTGTGTTTTTTTTCCTTAATCCCTTCACCTTTTTTACCCAGCCCCTCAACTCCCTCCCCTCTGACAGTTGTAAGTCTGTTCTCTTTATCTATGAGTTGGTTTCTACTTCGTTTTTTAGTTTATTTTGATCATTACATTCCACATATGAGTGAAATCATATGGTACTTTTCTTTCTCTGACTGGTTTATTTCACTTAGCATACTACTCTCCAGGTTCATCCATGCTGTTGCAAAGGGTAGATTTCCTTTTTTACGACCAAGTAGTATTCCATTGTGTGAATGTACCACAGCTTTTTTATGTATTCATCTACTGATGGACACTTGGGCTGCTTCCAAATCTTGGCTCTTAATAATGCTGCAGTGAAATAGAAATGTATATATTCTTTTGAATTAGCGTTTCAGTTTTCTTTGGATATATACCAGAAGTAGAATTGCTGTTCGATTTTTACTTTTTGAGGTGATTCCATACTGTTTTTCACAGTGGCTACACCAATCTACATCCCCACCAACAGTGCATGAGGGTTTCCTTTTCTCCATGTTCTTACCAACTCTTACTGTTTGTTGATTTATTGATGATAGCCATCTGACAAGGGTGATGTGATATCTCATTGTGGTTTTAATTTGCATTTCTCTGATGATTAGTGATGTTGAGCATCTTTTCATATGTAATTTGTTTTCTTTTTCTCCTCCCTGTCTGCCATGCCAACCCTCCTTTTTTCCTGACTAGGTTAGATCAGAATATGTAAAAATAACTTTGTATTATCCAAAGCTAGATTAATTATTGCTTTAGTAATCCACATTGTTAACAAATACCCCAGAAAGGAATCTATATACTGTGCTACTCATTGTTTAGTCACATTTCTATTTACTAAGGAAATATAAAGCAAAAATAAGAAATTATTGCTCATTTGTATGCTTAATTTACTTTTGCCTATCCTATGTAATAAAAGCATAATATGCAAATTGACCGAACGGCAGAATGACTGGTCACTATGACGTACACTGACCACCAGGGGGCAGACACACAACGCAGGAGCTGCCCCCTGGTGGTCAGTGTGCTCCCAAGGGGTCCCAGACTGTGAGAGGGTGCAAGCCTGGCTGAGGGGACAACCTTCCCCGCTCCCCCTCCTCCCCCCCCCGCACGAATCTCATGCACTGGACCTCTAGTCTAATAATAACCCTGTTGGGAAATTGTTTTAAAGACATTAATATTTTTAAAAACTGAGATCACCAACAAGATCATTCATTTATTCAAAAACATTTATTGGTACTTTATGTGTGCCAGCAACTATTGTTGAGTCTCTCTTCTCGTAGAGTTTAAATTCTAGAGGGGAAGACAAAGTATATTCTGCCATACAGATCAGTAGTATTGAGAAAGGTAAAAGGGGAAAGGGAGTGGAGAGGGCTCAGCTGTTTTAGATAGGTTGGTCAAGGACAGCCTCTGTAAGGATGTGATATTTGAAAAAAATAAAAGTGACATGAGAGGCTGAATAATGCCTTTTATCCTGTCCAGCAGCTATTGAGAATCTGGTATGTTCCAAACATTGTCTAGAATTTGGGGAATTCAGATAAATAAGATAGTCCCTATTTTCAAAGAGCTCATAGTCTAGTAGGTGAGACAGACATATTTTATCAGTTACAACACAAGATAGCAAAGTAATAGTAGAAATCTTCACAGGATGCTAGAGAAGTTTAGAATGATCAACTCTCTGACAGTGTCAGGCCTCGCAGAGGTAATTCTTGAGCTGAATGGACTATCTGGGCACATGAGGGAATGCAGGGCATCCTGGCCAAGACAGGAACCACATAGTCAAGTTCATATAGATGCTGCAGCTGATTGATGATTACAGAAGGATACGATGAAGCTGGAGATGTTGGCAGAGTCAAGTGAGTCCTTAGCTTAGTAAGTCACTGCTTTCTATTTACGATCCCCCACTTTATGATTTGACCTTCAGCTCCGTAGTCCAAAACACAACTTAAAATGTGCCCATAACAAGTAATTGCACTCTGTGTCACGCCCAGTGTAAATACATCCACATAGCAATGGTTGGACCTGCATGTTCCTTGTGAGAGGCTTCTGGTTTGTTCCAATAATCTAAAATATGTGTCATTTTTCTCTTTAGGCAAATCAATATTGTGTAGCAAAGAAATTCCAGCACAAGACTTGAGAAAACTCTGTGAGAAGCTCAGAGGCATAGATGCAAACACTCCCAAATTAACAAGTGATATACAAGGGCCTGCTTCTCATGACCCAACTTTTTCAGAGAAGACTGACCATAAAGCTGCTCGCCTCATACAAACACCTCAAACACAGCACTCAGGGAACTTGTATAAAGGGAACAGAAATGGCTGTTGGGGTTTGGATGCGCACACCACCAATCTAGAAGGCTGGGACACGGTACCTGATGAAGCTTATGACCTGCTTGATAGACTTCTGGATCTAAATCCTGCTTCAAGGATAACAGCAGAAGAAGCTTTGTTGCATCCTTTTTTTAAAGATATGAATTTATGATTACTTAGTTCTTCATTTATTATTTGCTGTTGTGGATTTTGAGGTGGGGTGAAAGAGTTCTTTGTAGAGCCATAAGTTCTTGTTTAGAGACCAGGCCAGGATGAATAATTTATTTAAAAATTTTAGTATTTCCTCTCTTAGAAGATTCTAAAAAAGGGATTAAGATTCTTTAAGGTGCCTGGGATAGTTTTTTGGACGAGCAGCATTATCTTTGAGTTGGATCTACCCCAGGAGAATCAGTTTTTTAATTTTCCTAATTACTTGTCATTGACATATGCTAAAGGAGCATAGTACTTGGCAGTTCAAGGTGCAAGTCTGAAAATTAGTGGGTATGTTAGGGATTAAATGGGCTTCTTCGTACTATGAGCTATGTGTACTTTTGGAAAACTCAACCTGGTACTGGTGCTTTCGCCATTTTGTAGGTTAAGACAATTTCCTCCTTGAGGCATATATTACGCCTTTTATGAACACTAAAACAAATAATGAGAAAATGGTTAGGGGCGATATCATTTAAAATTGAATTTATCTATTAAAAAGTATTCTGTGGAAGCATTTATTGTATGAATTGCCTTTTTAAAATAAGTTTTCTACCTTGATTTTTTTGCCTTCTCTACTCCCACCTTACACATTCTTCTTGGAAATTATATGGTGCTTTCCACAAAGTTTCTGGGTGCATTGTTAAGTATTGTATATGTTTACAGTTAGAAACTTAAAATAATGCATATACTGGTTGATAAATGGGAGCTACAGGACCAAGGTGAAGACGGCTAATCCAAAATTATTTTCTTTTTTTTTTAAATTAAATATTGTTGAAAGTATTATATATGTCCTCCTTTTTCCCCCAGCAACCCCTTCTAGCCCACCCCACCACCCGCCTCAGGCAAAATTATTTTCTTTTTCTCTCAATGTGTAGGCCCTTTTTCACCATCTTAGGTATAATTAGGTAGGTGCTAAAAGGAAGAGTGAACACAGAGACTATTATGGAGATTTTTCATCTGCCTAGATCCACCCCAATCTCTGTATTCTGTTTTGACTAAATTGGTCCTGCTGAAAGAAGGTGATTACTAATTCTTGACGGGTGGGAAGAGAGATAATGAAGTAGGCAAAGCAAAAGAGGACCAAAGAGGGAAATTTATGTATTACTACATTCCAGATTGATATCTATCAATGACAGCATATCAAACTTTCTATGGGAAATAAGTCAGGATGCAGATGTTTTGACAAGTTTCCCATCATTAGAAGTCGTAGAGTATAGAACCAGCTTAGGGACATTTGACATTCATTTTATTTTGAACATTGAAGTTAGTACATCTACCTACTCTATTTGGTAAGTATAGTATGTATATAAACCATTATTATTGATCCACTCTGTCTTATGCTGTAATCTTAAAAAAAACTTGTTTTTGAATTTGTTTAATAAAGTTATCCTTTTATATATTTTATGTCAATCTACTCATTTGAAAAAATATCTTAAAAAAAAAAAGTATTGGCCACTAAGAGTATTTTTTGTCTGAGATCTATGAATGCTCTCTCTTCAGCAAATAGTAGATAGTAGATTAAAAAAAAAAAAATCCCTGGCTCAAGTAATACTATATGAAAGGTAGAAGGAGGGTTTATTTTTTTAATAGAATAGCGCTCACTGACTTCATTTATAGGATACTAGAGGCCCAGTGCATGAATTCATGCACAGGTGGGTCCCTAGGCCTGGCCGGCAATCAGGGCCGATCAGGGACGGGCCAATTGGGGCCTGCTGGCTGGGGAGAGGGACGGGGTGCAGGAGGTTGGCTGCCAGCCCCAAGGAGGGAGCCGGCCCTTGGCCCCCCTGGGAAAGGGGCCGCATCTGCCACTTACCCCTACTTCCCCATCCCAGCCTGGGGCCCTGAAGGCCCCGGTGGAGTTGGGAGAGGAGGTGACAGTTGCCAGGCCAGAAGTGGAAGGAACGAATGCCAGATGTCAATGCCAGCGCCCATCCCCGCACAATTTCTCGCCTCACTCCCACCCCCCCTCACTGTCACTGTGGCGGACAGGTGGCAGGCTGATCAGGACCTGCCAGCCAGGGGGAGGGATGGGGTGCAGGAGGTTGGCTGCCAGCCCTCGGCCCTTCTGGGAAAGGGGCCACATTTGCCATCACCCAGCCCCAGTTCCCAATCCCAGCCTGGGGCCTGAAAGTCCCGGGCAGGGTCGGGAGAGGAGGCAATGGTTGCCGGGCCGGGTGCGGAAGGAACAGCCACTGGCTGCCTGTGAGAGGTTGGCTGTGGGAGTGCACTGACCACCAGGGGAAAGCTCCTGTGTTGAACACCTGCCCCCTGGTGGTCAGTGCGCATCATAGCGACTGGTCGACCAGTTGTTCCAGTCATTCAGTCATAATGGTCACTTAGGCTTTTATGTATATAGATTTGTCACAAATAATAAAGCATCTCAATAACTAAAATGAAATCTTAGCTAAGAAAATTTCTTAATGTGATTAAAGTTAACATAGAAAATTACCAGGAAGAAAAATTTAACTACCAGAAGGGCAGGGATGGAGACATTCTTTAAGAAAGTTTGATATTCAGGGTTTCAACTTCCTTATAATAACTCTTTTAGAATAGAACTTGTTCATGTGCAAGGGGAGGTAAAGGGATTTAGTGCTTTAAAAGATATCCAGTGTTATAAATTGGTCCTTGGGGAATTTCAGTCTCACTAGAGAATGTCACTTCAATTTGGGGGGGCTATATAGATAAAAATTAGGAGCTTCCATATGCATATTATTCAGGGTTTTTCAGCCTCTTGAATACCATTTTATAATAATGACAGAAAATGCTCTAAAAGATTTTAATTAGGTAAAATAGCCATTTTTAGGGAGAGATTAAGTAGTTAATGCCATTACCTACTAATATGGAAGTTACCAGAATATCCAGTTATTTTTCATTTTCAGCTTTTTAAATTCTTACTGCTCAAACTCGAGATAAAACCAGTAAGGGTGTTTTCATTTAAAAAACAGACATTTAGCCTGGCTGCTGTGACTCAATGATTGAACTTTGACCTATGAACTAGGAGGTTATGGTTCAATTCCAGTCAAGGCACATACCCAGGGTTGCAGGCTGGATCCCCAGTGTGGGGCATGCAGGAGGCTGCTGATCAATGATTCTCATCACTGATGTCTCTATCTCTCCCTCTCCCTCTCTGAAATCAATAAAAATATATTTTAAAAATAAAAGACATTGGGAGCTATTATTATAACAAGCCACAAGTATTGGTTTTCAAAATGGGCTACAGCTCTAGCCCCCCCTCCCCCACACCCCACCACTTATTTATTAACTATTATTATTATTGGTTTCGGGTATACAGCTTAGTGGTTAGACAATCATATACTTTTTTCTGGTGTTCCCCTCGATATTTTCAGTTCCCCATTTTGCATTCTTAATGAAACATTTCCTTTTAAGGAGATGATTATAGTTGTCTTAATGACCTGAATAAAAATGTGGCTCAAGAATGGTTATTCCAAAGACTTAAACTTAGTTTAATTCAAATTCAGAACAAAAGTCATCAAGTGATGTTAATCTTCTATGTTTCTGGCATCTTCATTTTGGGAATAAAATGGTGTTACAGATGTCAGCATATTGATTGCATAAAATCTTGAAACCCAAAAAACTCGTAGGCTCATATCTTCGTAATTTCTGCTGTTTATGTAATTTCAGCCCTACTTGTCACTGAAAAGTTATGTATCTTAAACTGTGGCCAAATTTGGCGGGTAATGCTGTCTGCCAGTGTCTCCGGATATATTGTTTCCGCCTACGTTTGTGTGTGCTGTCTGTGGTCTAGAGAACACCAATTCTAGGCAGAAACTTCAACTCTGTTCAGATTGTTTCCTGTGTTCTTAGAACTGACGTTGTTGCATCATAATTTTGTCAAATTGTGTTTGAACTGTTTGCCTTTCTTGAAAAATGGTTATTATCACCCATGTACCAGATAAGTAATCAGAAGTAGTTAATGCTGTGTCAAATTACAGCAAGATTTTCAACAGAGTAACCACAGAGGTCAGTGCTAAGGCAAGTATTTAATCAATAATTACATTTTAGATATCTAAAGTGAAAAGGCATGATCTTAGGAAAGCAATTGGGTGAGGAAATTATAAAGATGAAGTTAGAAAAGCAATTGCAAAATAGTTTGAACTCAGTTTGAAATACTCATTTTTTTCATCAATAAAAGAAAGTGAACTAAAATAATATACTGTCCTTGATGTCTGATTTAAATGTTTTAAAATTTTGACAAAATAATATATGGAAAAGAATTCAAGAGGATAACAAAAACTTATTTGGCAAGTGTGTATATAGCTTTTATAAGGCAAGAAAGATGACTAGAAAACAGATGTCAATGGTTTAGAATTTTAATTTAAGCTTGCACCATGGGTAAATTGTTCTTTTAAATTAACACATTATTACTTCCAGGCTAGTGTGTCTCAGTGGTTGAGTGTCATCCATGAACCAGGAGGTCACGGTTCAATTCCCAGTCAGGGCAGGTGCCTGGGTTGCAGGCTTGATCCCCAGTAGAGGGCATGCAGGAGGCAGCCGAACAATGATTCTCTCTCATCATTGGTGTTTCTATCTCTCTCTCCCTCTGAAATCAATAAAAACTTTTTTTAAATCTTAAAAAAAAAAATTTAACGCATTATGCTGTCTGAGCGCTTAAGCAGATTCCATCTTGGACCCTACTGAAGCAGTTCTTTGAGGAGAGTAACAGGTTTATAGCACAAGAAAATTTAATGTTATCTTATGAAGGCAAATTGAGAAAAAATAGATTCTAGATTTACCTCTAGTTCCAAATTTAGAGGAGGCCAATATCATTCACTCTATTTGGGAACGAGGGATGAATCAGGGATGGGCTTTGTCAGCTGGGGAGGGAGGGTATGTAGTACAGATCAGAAAATACAAGAGCCATTTTGTAATTTCTTTGTGATCAGAATTTTGCATATGCTCCTTATCTACATTCAATGGGTTTTTATATGTGTTTATTTAATTATGTATTTGCCTGTTGTATAGATTCCTTCTGTAACTTCTCTGAAGAATGTAGCATATGATCTAGAAATTATTCCAACTAGGACAAGACCAAGACAGTGAATCAGAAACAGATGTAGGACTCTGTAGCCTCACATTATTATTTTGACTCTGTCCATAAGCAAAGGGAGCAAGAGGCTGGGGAATCCAGCCACCTCTGAAATTTTCTAGATACTTATCTTAATGTTTTTACCCAGTAGAAGTTTATTTCTTCTGGCATGTTGCTGGTCTTCCTACACTCAAATGTTCTGATTGAAAACAAAACCAGTCCCTTCATATTTGTGTGTATGTGAGTAATCTTTAAACAAGTATTAGCAATGCTCCTTCACACTTTTCCCCAAGGTTTGTGATATGAATGCCTCGTATTCTGAGTGTTCTTTTAATTTCTTATTTTAAAACTCCATATATAAATGATGTCCATATCAAATGTGTACTCCTCATGGAAAAGAAAACTCATTATTATTTTTTAAAAGAATAGTTTATTGATTTTTAGAAACAGAGGAAGGGAGAGGGAGAGAATGAAACATGAATCTGTTGCCTCCTGCATGCCCCCTACCAGGGATCATGTCCAAAACCTTATATAATCTCTTTCCAGTAGACCATCTCCTTCTTACCCCTCCTCCCAATAAATATGTAATTTAAATGAAGGCAAAATTTTAACGCCAAGCTTTAGATTCAGAATAGCCCCAATGGGGTCTTTCTTTGGACTTTTAGTTTGGACGTTAGCCATTATCTACAATGCCTTTCCCTTCAATCTGTGTATCTCTGATCATTCCAACCAAAGTGATTATTTCCTTATTTCCTATACCCAGATTATAAACGTCTGAAAGGTAGACACTTTCATGCCCACCCCAACACACACACACACACACACACACACACACACACACACACACACACACACACCACATTAGAGACTCAAGTACTTGGTCAAACTTTAGTTTGACTAGGAACCTGAAGCCAGGGGGAATTTCCAAACCTCACCAGAGTAATCCTAGCCCAAGGACAGCCCCTTTTACTCTTAAACATCTACAGGATTATACTGTTTCCCCTGGGTAGTCTGTTTTAAGATCTCCCAGTTCCCCACCGCCATCCCAGCCATATCAGTTCTAATTTCTCTCCACTTCAATTTGCTCGTACTCCTTTTCCAATGCTTTGCCTCTGGAGACAGAACAGCTGGTGAAAATTTTGTCTGTAATAATCCTTCACATCCTTGATTAAGAAGCAAGTGAGCAAAAATTTCATAATTATTATAACCATGTTTGTAGTTCCTACTGTGTGCTAAGCATTATAAAAATCAAATCAACTTGTTTTAAGGATTTATAAGTATTTATAAATTACCATAGGAAAGCATTATATACACACTTGATTATGCTTTGCTACTGGGATTCAGTTTCAGACATGCAGGACTCAATTCATCTTGACTTTTTCTGAGTCAATTTTAATTCCAAAAATGTCAGTCCTCGTTGCTGTGTTCTGAGAATTTCAATATTTCTGTACCCAGGTTGCATGTCTAAGCATGTCTCTCTCAACCAGAAGTAGGGTGAAATTGTTAGAAATGGGTTCCAGTTTTTCAGCTTTGAGGATCTGTCCACTGTAGTGTGGTACTTGAGGCTCCCTAATATACACATTAGCTTAGGGAACCAGCTAATGTGTATATTACTGAGTAAAGTGGAGAGTCTTCTAATGTCTTTTGAGCTGCCTGGGGCCATAGTATTTTCATTGAGATTCCTTAAAAGTATAGATGTAACAACAGGAGAATTAACGCCCCTTACTTACCCTTTGTTGATTAAAATTGAACCCCGACTACAGGCAGCATAGCATAAACCCCTTAAGTCGGGCTCTTCCTTGCACTGAGACTTGTAAGACTCAGCTATAAGATGGGGTTTGTATGCCTGCCTCATTGTCTCGAGAAATAAGTGAAAACATGCTCCCTAAGTATAACGTTGACACATTTTTCTTCCTTTCTTCTCCTAGTTTCCCTTCATTTACCCCCTACAAGGGAGCATTGCCTGAGAATATTCTTATTCCTTAACCTCTTTCTTTTCTTTTTATTTTATTTTATTTTTTTTAAAGCACATCAGGGCTTTTAAACCACTGAATGGAAAATTGCCATAATCTGGCATGCTGTGGTCCTGATACTCGTAATGCTAATCTTCTATGCATTGTGAAGCTCTGTCTGTCCACCAGATGGCAGGAGTTCCTTTGGCATGTCTTGTCAGCTGTCATGTTTCGAGTGGTGCATCGGAAAGAAGCCTACTAACACAGAAAAGAAGGCACACAAAAATCCTGGCCCTGACACAATTACAACAATTTTACCAGACAAAGGGGAAGCTAGTGCTCATCTACCACAACTTCATCTTTTCCAGCCACGAATGTATACGCTCTGCTCCTTCTCCCCTGAGATTTTGCATATCCTGCTTCCATTGCCTAGGACACTTCTTCATCAAGCCCAGCCTCTGTCACCTGGATTACTCCTGTCCATCCTTCAGGGCTCAGTTCGGACATCACTGCTTTTAGGAAGACATCTTTGACCGCTCATTTTGAGTTCAATGCACCACATCCTTCCTCCCTGATCCCCCAGTTGTGCTCATCATTCGGTGCCCTGCTCAAACGTTGCTTCCTCAAACAGGCCTCCCGGTTTACTTGTCATCATCTCTTCCTCTAAAGTCTAGAACAGTGCTAGACACTCAAACCCCTATGGTAAGGAATGACTACTCTCAAAGCACTCTGCAGTCTCCTATGCATATACCTCTCATCTGTGTCACCTACTAGATTGTAAACTTCGTGATAAGAAGCCTCATGTCTATTTTACCCACCATTGTATCTTCAGAGTCTGCCACATAATCAGGCCTCAAATATTAGTTAAAAATGAGCACACATAGTAATACACACATAGCAAGACTACAGTGAAGCAAATAATTTTGTTTCCTTCGCTGTTTTTGAGGAGCTCAGTGAAGCCAAGGAGAAATGGTAGCAGGGACTTATACTCGACTTTTTCGTTGTTGTTGGTGCTATATTATCATCTATACATTCAGAGTTAGCCAGGTGGACTTTTAATAGCAGCTGCACTAAATAAACAGGTTTTATGTTGGCCTGAATTTTGGAATGAATTTAGAATTAACATCAAACTTTGTAGGCAATTAAACATAGTTTGCAGAGCAAGAATTTGGTAGGCCACAGAAGATTTGAAGAGACAAAGAAAATATTTGTGAGCAATCATCATGGTGATATAAATATATGCAACAGGAGAACCACGTGGGTTAGGCAGTTAACTATGAGAGACGAGGCTGAGATGTAACATTCAGAAAAGAAAAAAGATACACTTGAACATGAGAAGCACCTTCAAGGACATGCTCTGGGTCTTGAGCAGCACATGGCACTCATATACACGTGTCAGAGGCCTCCCCGGTGAGGGTCCCAAGATAAAGGTAGAACCCCCTGGCTTTAGCCAGAGTCAAGAAGGGCCTAGGTCACTTCATTTTTTAAAGATCCCAATTTATTATTTTAAAAAGAATGACAAAGGTTTACAAACATGATAATTTTTGAATATTTCATCTAACGAATTAACATCTTATACATATAATTTATAATGTATATTATATACCAAGTTAAGCCACATGGGATTGTCAGTATTCAATCTTTTTTTTTTTTTTTTTTTACCTAGAAAAACAATTATTTTATGTAATTCAGCCTAATACAACTTCAACTGGAAATAAATGTCAGAAGTCTGAATTTGAGGCCTTGCCCTTCCTTGTCATGACTATGAGGACTGACCTAAGGTACCCCTGCCCACCTTGACTCCCCTAATACTGACTCTGGCCTTAAGGCTGAGGGTGTCTCATGTGTGTGTGAGTGTGAACTCCCAACCTCTGAGCAAAAGCATTCTAAGCATTCAGACCCAGGGTGGAGGCTGGATACCTGGCTTAAGAAAGCTGCAGTCTAAAGATAAAACCCACTGAGGCAGTGGTCGGCAAACTGCGGCTTGTGAGCCACATGCGGCTCTTTGGCCCCTTGAGTGTGGCTCTTCCACAAAATACCACGTGCGGGTGCGCACGTACAGTGCAATTGAAACTTTGTGGCCCATGCTCAGAAGTCAGTTTTCGTCTCTCAAAAGAAATTTCCATCGTTGTACTGTTGGTATTTGGCTCTGTTGACTGATGAGTTTGCTGACCACTGCACTAAGGCTTTAAGGATGAGGAGCTGTCTGCTATCTCTTTGTAAGTCTTCAAGTACAAATTCTGGAGGCTTCTCTGTTCCTAAGTTTCCAAGTCAAAGAAAATGCAGCAATGCCTGACTCACAGAGGGTCTCCATCAGGTATGTCAAACTCGCGGCCTGTGGGCCGCATGTGGCCCACAATGGACATTTTTGTGGCCCAGCCAATATAACGGTATGTAAGAAACATTTTAATAAAAATTTTGTGACTTAATTTTTATAATATCCTGTTATACATAATTATTAATAATGAACTACAATGTTTGCTAATGACTGATTACTATAATCGTGTTGCATTCATTTCCCTTACGCGCAGGTGCACCATTTCTCTCCACTAATACTAGCAGCGAATGTTTTAACAGCCGATTGCCACGTCATTAGTCTTGTACTGACTTGTTTGGTGTGTGCAACAGGAAATAGCTTTCAGAGAACAAGAAAAATAGGTTTATTTGCGTTAAACTTATTAATTTGTACAGTTATGCAGTGTCTGATAAGTTAATGTTCAAGAAAAAATATTAATTTTTATTAAAAAGTTCTATTATTATGTGTTAACGATTACTCATTTGTTTCAGACCTTTGTATTCAGCATGTCTGTATCCAAATAAACCTATGTTTCTATGAAAATTGGAGCTTTTTTTTTTTTTTTTGCGGCCCACATAAACTTAAGCCTTGTTTATTTGGCCCATGTTAGTCTTTGAGTTTAACATGCTTGATCTATAGAACTAATGATTGACTGGCTCAGTTTTCACCTCAATCACTTCCTCGCTCTCTACTGCTAAGGGTGAGACTGATTCTGTTTGGTTTAGCTTTCCCACTTCAGTAGTGAAACCCATGCTAAGCAACTCCAGTCTTTCCCTTTCTGCCTGTTCCCAACACATGCACCCTCCTCCCTCCTCATTCTCCCTGCTCCTTGCTTCCCTCCCTTCCTCTGGATCCCTTTTGCCCTGCCTCCTCCTGTAACCACCCACTGAAAACAAGCCAAAAGGACTGGCAGAAGGTGAAGAAGCTCTTGCATTCCCTCCTCCATATCAGACCCTAAGCTCCTCTTCCCTGACCTGGAAGGGTCACGAGATGCACCTGGAGCTCTCAGTAAAGCAAGGCTGTTTTGATAACCCCAATGGGACCAAGCTGTTTAAACTCTTCTCACTCTCTCACCACCACAGCGTGAGATGGAGCCAAATCTGTTGCGACACCCCGGCCTTGGGCCTGCAGCTCTTGCGTTAGGAAGTGTTGCAGCAAACTCTCCTTGTACAGCTTTTTACCAGCAAAGGGCTCTTGTCCTCAACCCGCTCCCTCAGCATTCTAGAGGACTTTCTCCTTCTCACAGGTTTTCAGAAGTGCCTCCCTGAGGGAGAAAACATCTGAAATCCCGCAGGAGTCCTCGGTGATTCCCTTTGTCCTTCCCAGGTGCTGTGCTTACACAGTCCATCCGAGTGGAGGCCTGGCAGGGGCACAGGAGCCCCCTCAACCCGACGCTTCCCGAAATGCACAGTTACAGGGTGCACATGTTGGAACTGGCAGCTGGGCTGCAGCAGGTGGAAATAAGAACATTGTGTTCCTCTCCACATGGTGTCGTGTAGTTTCTCCAGCAAATGATGAAGTGACAATAAGGAGGAAAATCTGGACTTTCGTTTTTTGGTTCCCCCCGGGATATAAATTTTAGGAAATCTCTCCATACTGTAGGACCTCACAGCACTCTGTACTCTTTCGGAGCCCCGCTTCCTTTGTCCTGCCTTGCATTGTCATGATTTATATGCCTCTCTTATCCTGAGCCAGGTCTTGCCTATTTCCACATCCCAACCGCATCTCTTTCCCCACCCAGTGTCTAGCGTAGCACTTTGCACAGACTAAGTGTTTAATGACTAATTGTTAAAATGTTAAAGTTGCTTTGGAGCTTTTCACCCAACCCTTCCATTACCCAGTTTTATTTGGGGAACTTAGTATTTAAAATATTAGAAAGATGGTTGCAGGAGACTCAAGTAGGGGTGTATGCCCAGATCTCAACAGTTTCTTTTTTCTTTGGGAAACTCTCTAATACACAGGCATGGACCTCAGCAATCACATCAGTGTTCTGTTATCCTGCCCCCTTCCATACACACCCCACCATGGCTGATGGATCCAGGGCTTACACCTGACCGGGCGGGGCTTTCAAATTTTCACCTCCAGGTATTTACAACTTTAAGGGAATGAGCTTGAGCTGAGTCCTTGAGCTGAAGGAAGATCAAAGACATGTCGCTGAAGTTACCCTTGTTCCCACTTCACCTGGGCGTCTGGTCCTTCAGTTCCTTCAATTAGCTGAGCTGCCCCACATTTCTTCCAAAAAAATCCTTTTTGTGCTTGAGTTGGTGAGGGTCGGTTTCTGTCGTACATGCTCAAAGGACCAGAGCCAATACAAGGAATCAAAGGGCACAATGAAAGCCTCCTGGGCTTTGAGGCCTGGCACTGCCTTGCACCTGCTGTGTGATATAGTACAATCACAAACCACCCTGAACCTTGCACTCTCATCTTGAAATCGCCCGTGATTCAAGTCAATGCTGGTAAGAGTGCATTGAGGGACTTATAGATGGATGTGCAATGTCTCTCTTTCCATTAGAGTGTATGCTCCATGCAGACAGGGACTTACCACGTCTATCTTGTTCACCCCTCTATTCTGGTTCCTCACAGAGCACCAGGAAAATGGTGGCTGCAGGGTAAATAAATATTAAATGAATGAAGGGATACATACATTTAATCTAATAGTTCTGCAAAGTAAGAGCATTTCCCTTTTACAGAGGAGATTAAGGCTCAGGGGCATTTAGTGACTGGCCTGTCTGTGGTCAGGTGGTTCGAAAGTTCAGGAGTCAGATTACTGAGCGGGACTGAAGTTGGGCTCTTTCTACTCCTGCTGCATCTGTGAAAACTGCCCGAACAAGGGTGCCACCGCCGTGTTCTCTGCCTGCTCTTTGAAACAGACATGGATTACAGCTAATTTAATCAAAACAGAATTTACTGGCATGATATCAGGGCTTACAAAATTGAGGAGTTGAGAAAGTGTGGCAGAAGAGATGATATGTGGGGCAGAGATAAGATTCAAGTAGCAGGTGTAAATTGTGGAGGAAAAGGGGGCCACATCCTAAACCTGACAAGTTCAGAGGAGGCCTGCACAGTGGCCTTACTACCTCAGACACCTAAAGCAACCACATAGGATGGGCCGAAATTAAAACCTTCTAGCTGAAAGCAGGCCATGGCAGGCAGGCACGTCCTAGACCAATATCTTCCCTGACAAAGGCCAGGTCTTTATCTTAACTGAGCCTGTCTATTGTCCTTTTGTATCTAAAATAACAAAAAATGTCAGGGTATTTCCTTTTTTCCCCCCTGAACACTTCAGGGCACAACCAGAGCAGAAACCACAAATCCCCTCATTGTTACTGTTAGGTGTTCCTTGTTGACTGTTAACGAACCTAAACCTACCTATGTACAAGAAGTGTGTGTCTAATCACTTTACTTTTTATCCAATCCCAGAGATTTCCCTACTTTGCTTTCTCCTACCTCCCTAACCTATCACCAATGGATTTCATGTAATGCCCTTATGCCTCCTCCTTTGATTGTAATATATAGTAAAATAAGGTGCAAAACTGCCATTCTCAGGAGCATTTTCTCAATCGGTTAAGATTTTGCTTCCCAGCAATTGTCAACAGTTTGGCTCAAGTAAACTCATAAAAATTCTTACAGATTTGGACATTTCTTATGTTGACATTATAGAAATGCCCTATTGGTTTGGACATTTCTTACAGCCACAGATGGAAGTGTTCTAAAACCGGATTATTAAAATAATTGCGGTGATTGTACAACTGTATAAAGTTACTTAAATGATCAAACTGTACACATATGATGGGTGAATTTGGTAGTATGTCAATTATACATCAACAAAGCTGCTAAAACAAAGGACAGGGAGACTCCTAGAAAGGTCTTTAGGGAGAGAGGGGGTAGAGGAGAATATGTACAGTGATCACAGAAAGAGAAAACACCTATGGGAGGCAGTTATGAATTTAAGTGCAGTGGGAAAACGAGGGCTCTGGAATCAGACTGCTGTGTCTGACTCTTGGTTCTAGCACTTACTATCTGCATGAATTTGAGACAAATTACTTAACTGCTTGAGCCACTGTGAAGTTGGGCTAATAGTAAATACCAAGACAGTCGTGAACATTGTCGTAATATACATCAAGTGCTTAGCCCAGAGCCTGACAACATAGTGGGTACTTGCTAAAGGAAAACTCTGGGCCAATTACTTCTACAGAAAATTCGGGGCTTTGTAAATATAGAACTGCGGGCTCTCTGGGTGTATTGTTCCAGACTTCAAGCCTCTCATTGACCTGATTTGGCATTTTTATTAATGAAGACATCTGGGACCATGGACTGAAAGCCTTGGTTTTCAAAACTGGTTCTACCACAGTCATACCGTATGACTAACCCTGGGGTTTCTTAAACCTCTCTGGGTTCCTGATATATACCCCACCCCCCAAGTGGGGTTGTTGGGATGCTTCAGAAGTGAGAGCGCCTGCCAACAGCAAATGTGTCCCGTGCAGGTAATAATGGCACAAAGCACAGGCTAGAGATGGGGCCCAGTGTAAAAGGAGTATAATCGGGCCAAGGTCACTAAGCCTATGGGCTGGGATATGTAAACATCAGCCCAGCAGGAGGCCATGGAAAATTTCACAAACCAAAATTGGCATCTGGAGCTGAACTGGAAAGCTGTGAACACAGGATGTTGCTGAAAATGGTGCGGGGTAGGCCTGCTACCTGAGGTTTTGGCAGGCTTTCCCCCCTGCCCGTTGATTGCAGAAGGATGTTGGATCGTCAGGAAATGGGGATTTGAAATGATCCCACAGGAAGGTGTGAATAACAACAGAACCAACAAACAAAGCCAGCCAGGCCAGGTCTAAGGCGGGGGTGGAGGGGGGTTGGGGGGTGGAGGTTGTTGGATTGGAAGACAAGTGAGTTCTCACTTTCTGCAACACTGCAGTAACTCCCAAGTAGGAGACCAGCTGGCATTCAAAGATGGCTTTGTGAGAGATTCCTCCACCCTCTCCTCCCCTCCTCCGTTAATACCTCCTGGAGGAGCGGAGGGAAAAGTAGGGGTTTAATGGGACAACTCATTTCTGCCTCAGGATGCTGGCAGTCCTCCACTGAACAAGGTGCAGTGGACACTTGCTATATTTATGGATACCCAGCACATGTTCCTACTTTCTTCTGGTAAGATCACTTGGATTCTTGGGGGGAGGGCTTTCCTCACCCAGTTATGTACAGTCTTGGTGGGGCTGTCAATATAGGTACACTGCCCTCCTCTGGCCTATTAAACTCGCCCTCCTGGACTGAGTTGAGTTGAATGGATAAGAATGAGGAAAATAATATTGGAAATGATCTGACTCCATGGCCCTCACTTAACCTTTATTTTGTCAACATAAACATCCAAACCTGTAAGAATTTTTATGAGTTTACTTGAGCCAAACTGATGACAATTGCTGGGAAGCAAAATCTTAATGGATTGAGAAAATGTTCCTGAGAATGGCAATTTTGTACCTTATTTTACTATATATTACAATCAAAGGAGGAGGCATAAGGGCATTACATGAAATCCATTGGTGATAGATTAGGGAGGTAGGAGAAAGCAAAGTAGGGAAATCTCTGGGATTGGATAAAAAGTAAAATGAATAGACACACACTTCTTGTACATAGGTAGGTTTAGTTTCGTTAACAGTCAACAATGAACACCTAACAATAACAATGAGGGGATTTGTGGTTTCTGCTCTGGTTGTGCCCTGAGGGGTTCAGAAAAAAAGGGAATACCCTGACATTCCCAAGGTATGTTATCTTAGATACAAAAAGACAATAGACAGGCTTAGTTAAGATAAAGAACTGACCTTTGTCAGGGAAGATATTGGTCTAGGTCAGTGGTTCTCAACCTTTCTAATGCCACGACCCTTTAATACAGTTCCTCATGTTGTGGTGACCCCCAACCATAAAATTATTTTCATTGCTACTTCATAGCTGTAATTTTGTTCCTGTTATGAATCGTAATGTAAATATCTGTGTTTTCCGATGGTCTTAGGCTCTACAGCAGCGGTTCTCAACCTGTGGGTCGCAACAGGTTGAGAACCGCTAGCAGGGTCGCCTGTTTTGAAAACACATGAGGAGCTATATTAGAGGGTCGAGGCATTAGAAAGGTTGAGAACCACTGGCTAGGACGTGACTACCCGCCATGGCCTGCTTTCAGCTAGAAGGTTTTCATTTCAGCCCATCCTATGTGGTTGCTTTAGGTGTCTGAGGTTGTAAGGCCTCCCCGGAGTTTGTCAGGTTTAGTATGTGGCCCCTTTTTCCTCCACAATCAGTTTTGAGCAAAACTGACAATTGCCGGGAAGCAAAATCTCAATGAATTAAGAAAATGCTCCAGAGAAGGAGATGTAAGGAGGGTTACATGAAATCCATTGGTGATAGATTAAGGGGGCGGGAGAAAGCAAAGTGAGGAAATCTCTGGGATTGGATAAAAAGGCAAAATAGAGAAGCACATCCTTCTTTACATTGGTGGGAATGGGATAGTTAATAATTAACACACAGAGAGGATATTTGGGGAAGAAGATAAGAATGAGGGATTCTATTGTGTGCAGTTATACCCTGAGGGGTCTGGAAAGGATTACTCTGACATTTCAAAAGTATGTTACCTTAAATGCAAAAAGACAATAGGTAGGTCCTCCAGGTAGCTCAGTTGGTTAGAGCATCATCCCAATATACCAAGGTTGCGGGTCCCGGTCAGGGCACATACAAGAGTCAACCAATGAGTGCATAAACAAGTGGAACAACAAATCGATGGGTGTGTTTTCTTTTTTTCTCTCTCAAATCAATTTTTTAAAAAAGACAATAGAGAGACTTGCTTAGGTAAAGACTGACTTTGTCAAGGAAGCTGAAGGCCTAGAAAGTGACTATCCTCCATGACCTGCTTTTAGTTAGGAATTTTTATGTGCAGATCATCCTATGTGGTTACTTTCAGCACGAGTTTGTATAAGGCCACCATGCAGGTCTCCCCTGGGCTTGTCTGGTTAGCATGTGGCCCCCTTTTCACCCATACTTGTCAATACTTGATATTGTGGGTCTATTATTATAACCATGCTAGTGGTGGGTAATAGTAGATCATTGTAGTTTTAATTTGCATTTCTTTATGTCTAATGATGTTAGCATCTTTTCATATGCTTATTGATTATGTATATATACTTTAGTGAAATGCTTATTAAAATCTTTTGCTCATTAAAAACAATTTGTTTATATTTTTATGAGTTGTAAGAGTTCTTTACATATTCTGGATACAAGTCCTTTAGCAGAAATGTAATTTGCAAATAATTTCTCCCAGTCTATGGTTTGCCTTTTCATTTTTTCAATGGTATCTTCTGAAAAGCAAAAGTTTTTAATTTTGATGAAGTCCAATTTATCAATATTTTTCTTTTAATGGTCATGTTTTTATGTCATACCTAAGAAATCTTTGCCTAATCCATGTTCACAAAGACTTTCTTCTGTGTTTTCCTTTAGAAGTCTTATAGTTTTAAATTTAAATATTTTATTTATTTTGAGTCAATACCAGTAATGTGAGGGAAAGATATAAGTTCTTCTTCTTCTTCTTCTTCTTCTTTTTTTTTCATATGGATATCCAATTGTTCCAGCATCACTTATTGAAAAAACTAGTGAATTGCCTTTGTACCTTTGTCAAAATCATTTGACCATAAATGTAAGGGTTTATTTCTGGACTTTATTCTGTCCCATTGACCTATATGCATATCCTTAGGTCAATACCACACTGTCTTGATAATAAAAACTCCAGTTTTGTTTTTCTTTTTCAGAGTTATTTTGATTTTTCTAGGCCCTTTGCATTTTTATGTAAATGTTAGAATTAAACAAAACAAAAGCCTGTTGAGATTTTGATTTGGTTACATTAAAACGATAGATCAATTTGGGGACAATTTCAATTTTAACAACGTTGAATCTTCAAATCCATGAATATGGAATATCTCCATTTGATTAGATCTTCTTTACTCTATCACAGCAATGTTTTGAAGTTTTCAGTGTATAGGTTTTATACTTCTGTTAAAATTATTCCTAAGTATTTTATTACTTTATGCTGTCATGAATGGAATTGTTTCCTTAATTTCGTTTTTGATTGTTTGTTAATAGTGTGTATCCTGCAATAATTCTACTAAACTTGCTTATTGGGTCTAGTAGGTTTTTGTAAATTGTTGGGGGAGCACAAGACTTGGTTGGAAAGTTTGTAAGGAGGACATTCGGGGGGAAAAGGGAAGTGTGTGGAAGGCCACCTGCCCTGTTTATCAGAATTCCGACTTAGGGGAGTGTGGAAGGTGGTGCCCCTAATTATTCCTTGACCTTAACAAACAAGTCTGTGCATGTGCAGACCCCCAGGTGTTTACTGGAATCCCTTATGCTTAATCCCTGGATGCCCTTGCCTAGAGGACAATGCAAACACATGTGTCCTCCCAAGATTACTCACCCTACTGATTGGATCTAAAGATAAAAATTCCAACGAAAGCCTAAGGAGGCAGGCAATTGAGGCTCCCGGGCTGTCCCTTAGCCCTTTTCCCCACAGTGAAACTCTTGTCGGAATAATCTGTTCATCCAGCATTCAGGGGCTGCTGGCCAGCCCCAGCAAGGCGGCGCCCTGTGTGAGGAACCCAGCAGTAAATCTTAGGCTTTGCTACATACAAGATCATGCTCTCTACAAATAAGGACAATCTTACTTCTTTCTCTACAATCTGTATGTCTTTAATGTCTTTCCCTTGCCCAGTTGTACTGGCTTGGACCTCCTGTATAATGTTGAATAGAAATGGTGCAAACAAACATTCTTGCCTTTTTCTGCCCTGTTCTTTTGACAGATCCTGGATGCTCTCTTTTCAGAGGGAGCCCTGATGCCTCTTCCAAAAAAGGAGAAGGTATTGCGGATACGCAGGATCCTACAGTACAGAAACTTGCCAGCAGTGGTCTGAGACTCTCTTGTCATCTCTTCTCCCCAACCCATGATCCCTGTCTTACAGCCCAATTTTCTGCCTTCACAGCCAGTCTGGTGCTCAAAGCTTATCTGCTTCTTTAGGGTATCTCTTCAGTATCATCTCCTGCTTTCTTAACTTCATGCCTGAAAGACTCAAAGCGCATAAGAAACCTATGTTTCTCTCCTAAAGTTCCCACTGGACAGCTTGATCCTCTCAGTACCAGAGTTTAAGAATCTCAGGGGAGTAGCACATGCGTCTTTGCCCCGTTTCATGGGGATTTGTGAAGGGGGATTGAAAATCAACTAAAATGCTTGGAACTCTGATGAAAGTTCTCTCTAAACCCCAAAAGGAGCTGAGTGCGAGTCTTAAGAGAAGACCCTGCCAGCTGAGACTCTGCTAGGCCCTGTGGGGTCCTGCGTGAGCTCCTCTCTAGACTCCAGCTGCCTAAGTTCTCTCTCTCCCATGCTCTTCCCATGCTGCCTCCTCCCAGCTGGAATGTCTTCCCACTTTACTCTGCCTGTTCATAGCCTGCCCATCCATTAGCACCCAACTCCAGTTCTCCCTCTTCCACAAAACCTCCTGATCACACTGGCCCCTAGAGATCTCTCCACAGCTGTATTCAACTGCCACCCAATTTAGCACATGATCACAGCCTGTTTATACTATGTAATTATTATGGATTTCCCCAATCTACTTGGATGTAAGAAACATTATATTATTCCCATTCTAATATGAGCCACTAATAGGGATATCTCCATATCTTTGAGGTTCATGTAGTGGCTGTAGGGGCAAGTCTTCAGGACACCTCAATTCTGCAAAGGTATTCACTATCTATGCCCCAAAGCCCAGTAGTTAGGTAGTGGGAGCCAAATTCAGCCGCCATGCTGAGCTCAGGGCAGTCACCCAGAGAAGCCTCATTGACCAAATGACAGGTGGGGTTCCCTCATGCTACCTCCTGACTTGTCTTTGCACCTTCCCTCCGAACAGATCAGCCTTCCAACCCTCCTAGACATTCCACAGGACCCTGAAGTGGCCACCGCGGATTGGCTAACTTAACCTTACGTTATTATGGAAGTGGATGGGCTGGCACAGTCCTTTTTAGCCCACTGGGTAGTGCTGCCAAAGCTGGAGATCCTGAGGCCTGCAGGGGCAGCCAGGCCCCTCCCCCAGCAGCCCCTGTCTCCCCAAGGCTGCACTGGGGAACTCCATCCCTGTCTCCCTGGGGCACTGGGGAACTCCATCCTTGACCCTGGAGTCTGCAATTGTTTCACGGTTCATGCTCTTTCTGCCTGCAGAGTGCATGCCAGTCTCACTGCCTTGCCAGCATTTCCATAGCACGCAGAGGGCCGTGAATTACAAAAGTTGCTTTTCTCCAGTCAATTCAAGCCAGTCTGGCATGAGTCCCTCATTCTCCTTTGTCAATGAGGCAAAGACTCAGTTGTTCACCCAGCTTTGTCTTGAAGGGCGGCAGCTCTTTCCCTGCCCCTCCCCTCACCCTCAGAAGGCCCGATTGTGCCTTTCATTTGACCCTGCTCTGAAGCGTGTGGAAAATCGGCTACTCCGGAATAGTTGGGAATAGGACAGGGAGGGGCGAAGTAAGTTGGAACAGTTTGCAGTTGACAGGTCTCTAGTTGGGTGTTATTTTACTGTTGGGCAAGAATGATCATAATAACGCCAGTCGGAGGTCTCTAAAAGCCCTGGCAGGAAGTGTGGAGGGCCCATCCAGGTGCTAGGAGGCAGGATGTGGTCTCTTTGCTGTCCCAGGTCTCACCTCACGGTTGGAGCTGTTAGAGGAGAATGCCTGTGGGTCCTTGACAAATACCTCAATTTCTTTCCAATTTTGAAAATCTGATGGCTTTTTAAGGGCAGGCCTTCCTAGAGCTTGTCCCTCCCCCGCTGAGGACCTTTACCTTTCAGTCCCTAATCTCAGCCACCTCCTCCACCACTTCCACTAATCCCCCTGGATTATCTCCTGCAAAGCCAGTGTGAGATTCACTTCTACCTGAAGTCTCTCTCTTTTAACCCCAGGCCGTTCAGTTCCCTGTGTTTTCTTTTCAGCAGCCCAGGGTTCTGTTTGATCTCTTTTGCATGTGTTTAGTTGGGGTTTTGAAAGGATCTAAAATTCTATCCCTTAATTTTAAATTCCCTAAAGCCAGGGGTTGCTTCTTTCCACCTCTTTTCCCCACTTCCCAGACTTCCCCCTTCAGTTCTTGGCCCATTGTATACAGGCAAACCTCATTTTATTTGTACTTTGCTTTATTGTGCTTCACAGATGTTGCTTTTTTTTTTTTTTTTTTTTTTTTACAAATAGAAGGCAAGACTCTCCACCAGCAAAAAGATTATGACTTCCTTTATTACGGTGTTCAGGAACTGCTCGAAGGTATGCCTGTGTTGACCAACTCCCACCAAATCTTATGGGTGCCTCACAACTAAACAAAGCCTTGGATGTCCGAAGGAAAAACTCAAGAGTAGCTCCTTGGACCTAGAAGAGCTGCTACCCTTTCCAATACCCCCTATCTCAAAACCCCAGGTCCCCCGATGCCTCCTCTGTGTAGACCAAGATGTGTGTTCAGTGAGGTTAACAGGTTGATTTTCTGTGTGCATCCTCTTGCAAAGAAAAGGGTTGGTGGAAAAGGCAAGTGGAAATTTCTGAAGGGGAACTATTTCAGAGCAGGACTTTCTGAGCCCTTGAGCACACCAAATAGGTGACTGAGCCTGTAATTTAAATAAACAACCAAGGTGACGCTGATATGTAGTTACGTTTGAGAACCAATGGGAGATCTTTGCTACTGAAAGTGTGGTCCTCAGACAAATAGCATCAGTCTCATCTGAGAGTTTTTAAGAAATGCAGAATCTTGGGCCCCATCCAGACTTACTGAATCATAATCTGCATTTTAACAAGATCTCCAGGTGATTGGTGCACGCACGAAGATGTAAGAACTATTACTCTGTTGATTGCATTGGACTTGTGGGAGATGGTAGGTGGGGCTGAAAGGGGTGAGAGGGAAGTTTGAGCAGCCCCAGCTCTGGTTTGGGAATATGATCTCAAAAGCCTATCTTTCTGCCCCCAGATCTTGCAAATGGCATCTAATAAGCAAACTATTTGTTAGCTACTTAGTTGTGTTTGTTATTACTGTAATCAGTAATGGTTACTAGAAAAGTGGAGAATGTGTTTGTGGGGGCAAGGAGTATTAATAGCCTATGGGGCTGGTCTGAGAGGGAGACCCTAGTATCTGTCACCAGCCTTTATTCCATGCTCACTCAGACATTCTCCACCTCGTGCAGAGGCCTCCCCCTCAGTAACCTTAGTTCCTATGAATGTTCTGTTCCTTTAACCTGTTTCTGCTTTTTCTAGTTCTTGACATTTTGACTTTTTTTCCTGTTCCAGACCCCTAGCTTGCTTCCTGGCCTCCAATATGACTCCTTCTCTAACCTTCAAGCCTTCAACAGATAATTTTTTAGAACCTTCAGTGTATTCCGATTAGCACAGAGGATCCAAAGTGAATCCAAGGCACACCTCCCATCTCACTGGGCTTACAGCTTTGCGTGGATGACCTCACTGCATAGGGACTGTGCTAAATGCTTCACTTATCTAATCTAACTTTATTTGCACAGTCATACCCAGAGGTTTCTAGTTGAAGAAGCCCAAGTTACAAAAGGTCAAGTAACTTCCCGAGGGTCACAGCTTATTAGTGACATTGGCAGGATTTAAGCCCACATCTGATTGCTTTAAAAGTCTGTCTTAACCCGAACTATAAAAGACTTTTTGTTCTTAATCCCTGTATCTCCAGTGCTCAGGACAATGCCTGGACTTGTGTCACACAATCAACATTTGTGGAAGGGAGAAAGTGTTGTTTTGAACCATCTCTTGGGCTCCACCCTTCAACTATGGAGCCTCCTTAAGCCCATTCCGGAGGTCCCTCAGCACCTCTGGGCATCACAGTCTTCCCGATCCACAGACCCAGCCCATCGTGTGGGGCCCTACCTCCCTGATTTCCCTCTGCCGCTCAGGGGCAGGCAGCCAGACCAAGACACTCTTGTCTGAGTATGGAGTTAGTGGAAGATTTCTGCCTAGAAAACACCAATGTAATACTATCCTGAAGCTGTATAATTTCTATAGTAGAACATAAAAATGTTGAAGGAATTTAAGTATAAGAAGGATAGGCACAATCTGTGTTCTCCTGGTGTTTTATGGCTGCCACATGATGCCAGCTGCCTCCAACAAGGGCTGTGAGGTGAGAACCTGGTGTTCACCCCTCTTCTAAGCGACCTCATGCTGCCTCCTCAGCATAGATGATAAGACCTTCCTTCCCTTTTCTGTTTCAAAGGGAGAAAGCACAATATAGGCACGGAGGGTGATTTAGATTTCCTGTAGTGCAATTGAGATTTTGATTGTCATTATATTATGGTATTTCCTTTTTCTGTGTACCTAGCGGGCAGTGAAAAAAAGGCCTGGAGGCTAAAATAGATTAAAACTGGTTAGCCAACCTAAATTAGACTTTTTCCCTTTTAGCCTTTTTTTAAAAAAAAAATATGTTTTATTGATTTTTACAGAGAGGAAGGGAGAAGGATAGAGAGTTAGAAACAACAGTTGAGAGAGAAACATCCATCAGCTGCCTCCTGCACACCTCCTACTGGGGATGTGCCTGCAACCCAGGTACATGCCCTTGACCGGAATTGAACCTGGGACCCTTCAGTCCGCAGGCCGATGCTCTATCCACTGAGCCAAGCCAGTTAGGGCTTGCTAGCCCTTTTGGAAAGCTTTCTCAGGACTGGGAAATATAGGGAAGGGATTAGTCCCATATTATAGACTTGGGAACTGAGTTAGAGAAAATGAGTGAAGGACCTGGAGTCATACTGATGGCTATTATGCGGGACACAGAGGCTTCCACATGCTGTACTCTTTCCACTGCACCACACATACACCTGTATTGGCCATTTTGATCCTCATTATTGTAAGAAAATGCAAAAGAAAACCCCACATATCTATGTCTGTATGTTTTTGTATACCTTCTCCCCCCCCCCCCCCCTCACACACACACACACTCTAGAAGCATTACCATTTTTCATGACATTCACAATAAATGATAAGGTTGGCTAGGTTGTGGTTAAAACATTGAATTTTAAAGTCAGGAAAATCTTTCTATACTTGGGCAAATTAATTAACCTCAGTTTCCTGGCCTGTAGATAGAAATTACTAATCTCTCCCTTTTGGCATAAGTCATGAGTAAGTAAGTGAGATGCATTTAAAACACTTGGCAGTGTCTGGCACACAGTAGCACTAAATACTAGTAAATGTTAGTTGTTGTAACTGTTCCTGAAGCTATTACTATGTGAGCCCAGCTTGACTTCAAACAAGCCCACTCCTGCGGATTTCTGAGGAGTCCTCCTTGTTGGGGGAACCAGCAGTGTTTAGGCTTGTAGGGCCCAGTCCCGCGTAGTTTGTGTTTGTCAGTTTTTTTCTTGACCAATTTTATGACTTGTAACCCTAGAATTGCAACCACATCCCTTTAGCCTTTACACTCATTTCAAACACGACTTTCAAAACAGAAATTTTAGCTGGTTGTTTTATTAAGTCACAAAACAGTCCTCCTACATGTTCTTATGATTTCCAGTAACTTGGGTCTGAAATGCCCGTGCCTCAGGGTCCAGAGCAGTTAGGTCAGAATTCATATCCATTTTGAAAGAGAGATCTTGCTTCCTTCAGTCTCTACAGAAAAAAAATGCCTCTTGGGAATCAAATGATCTGAAACATGTTGCAACAAAGGGGTTTAATGTGTATGAATTACATTAGATTGAAATCTATTTACATCTCTGGGACTTTGCCAAGTCTAAAGAAGGAATTCTCCAGGAATAGACCTGCTCTAGTGTATAATTTCATAAAATTTTATTTCAAAAGAGGCAAGCAATTGATGCCAACTGACATTGGCTTTTCTCGATGCAGAATGATAAATATGCCTCCTTCATTGTTCTCATTGGAGGCACGTACCAAGCTTGGCCATTCAGTATATTTACAAATCTGTTTCAAAATTAAACATGTGCTTTTTCACCCCTGTTCAGTCTCCACCATTTATTTATTTGATAAACATTTATGGAGCGCCTACTATGTTCTAGCCACTGTTCAGTATGATGGAGACAGTGTTGAACAAAGTGCTCTTTCCCTCATTCTAGCGAGAAAGACAGCCAATAATAAAACAAACAAAATCCATAAACCAGAAAAATGTCTAGTAGTGAGGAGCACTGCCCTGAGAATTAGAATAGGGGAATTCAATAGGAAGTAACTGATGACTACTTTATATCAAGCTGTTAACACAGCATTCTCTGAGGAAGCAAAGGACAAAAGCCTTCCTGGGAGGGGAAAACAATCTAGACCCAGGGCTCCAGGAACTGGATGAGCCTGATATTCTCTCCCTGCTCGCTTCTATTCTACCACATTACATTGTTAATTCCCAATAGTCAAGAACTGAATGATCCATTCTTATGACAGGAAAGTGATTCCTTCAACTAAACCTTTACCTCCTTCACGCTTATTAAACTTTCTAAAGTGTGAATCAGAACTTTTTAGGACGTTTCTACAATCTCTACTGCTGATGAATGCAACCACTATGCTCAGCTGTTCAAGTAGAAACCTGAGGTTTGTTTCAAGACTCTGGTATTTGATCAAGATATTTTGTTTGGTAAGCTGGCTATTTTTTTATGTATTTCTAACTAGAAAAAGATAATTAAAAGTGCTCACATTACTTGACTTAGCCTAGATAATTTCTTCTTTTCTTTCCATCTTAGACATCCCTACACTTAGAGAGTAAGTGCAGGCTGATCTCATTTTATTTCATATCAGTTTATTGTGCTTCACAGGTGGTGTGCTTTTCACAAATTGAAGGCAAGTCTCCCCACTAGCAAAAAGATTACAACTCACTTTATTGCGATGCCCACTTTATTGTGGTGGTCTGGAACCAAGCCTGCCATACTCGAGGTATGCCGGTATTAGTCAGGGAAAGCGAGGCTGGGTTATAACGAGTAAATCCCATACCACAGTCCTCTGTGGCTCTCCTCCAAGTGATGATGCAGGGATCCATATTCCTTTCATCTTCTATTGCTGCCATCTGGATTCACTGCAGAAGGGAAAGTGAGAACCTGGACAATTGCACAAGGAATTTTATGGCCAACCCTGAGAGTAACATACATCATTTGTACCCTCTTCTATTAGGTAGAATCTGGTCATGTGACTGTAAGCTAATATGAGTTCCCAAGCATGTCTGTGAAATGTAGTTTCACTGTGAGCTTGGGAAAGAGATGAACATGAGATCTGGTGAACTCTGGGTTAGGTTCCCTTCTTTGGGTAAAGCACTAAGTATGTTTGTTGGTTGGGTAAAAAGAAGGATGGATGAATTGCAATCCAAGGTCTTACAGCTGGTAAAAGTGAACTAGAATGAATTTGTGTTGGACTGATTAGCTGGTTAATAGAAAATTCTATATTAATTCAGAGGATGCCCTAGAATCATAGGAAGAAACCAAAACTACACTGTGCAAGGAAATTATTTTTATTTATTATTTCATATTGTTTCAACGTACAACCTTACTAGACAAAGTCACTCCAGCTCCCCTCTCCTCTGAATCACTCTGGCAATCACTCAGTAGTTGTTTCAAAATTGGGAAATTATTCTGAAGGCATTGTGACTTGTCGATGTCATTGACTTTGGCTCCCCTCACCAACACTCTCAGTGTTGCCACAAGCCCGCTTTTAAGGCCCCGACGTTGGCTGCCCTTGAAATGAAATGGGAAAACCTGAGTTTGTGGGCCAGTTTGGTCTGCAGCCCAGTTCTCCAGCCAAAGAGAGTGAACAATCCTGCATTTGTGGCACCCTGAGCTTCCAGTGACCTTCTGGGCCAGGATGCCGGAGGGAGCATACATTCTCTGAAATGACAGCAAAGGAAGAACCAACCCATTGCCCAAGGACTGATGAATGGGCCCCTCTTTTCCCCTGGGACAGCCTCAGCAAGGCCCCATGTAGGGCTTAACTCTTTCCTGTCTTAAGGTCTATACATATCATCTCACCTATCCCGTCTCTTAGCTGAAAATTAATCATTTGAAAATAGATAATAATTAGTCCTCGGTGCTAACTATGGTTAGTTGCTTAGTTGCATGATTATTTGATTAATGTAATTCTTCACCTCTATAGCAGAGGCGAGGTAACATCTGCCATATCATTTTGTTCTCTAGTACTTAGCACGGCACATGGCAATGAGCAGGTACTATGGAAATATTTATTAAATGGAGAACAACTAACGGCAAATCTTGTCTCAAAGCTTATATTTTCAATTTTGCTTTGTTTTAGCACCATCTTCCCCAAGATCGACCATTTTTCCTTCTCATTATAAACAAAAAATATATATCAAGTGGATTCTGCTGTTTGTTTTTGACTCAGTGAATCTCAGAACCACCAAGATAGAAGCTTGGGGTCAGCCCCTTCACCAACTTTCAATTTTGGACTGGTGGTTAAAACTTCTAGGTTTTCAAATTGTTCACGCATACACATATCCTGGATTTAAAAACCAAGTACTGAATCTTCTTTGCTGGACTACTCCACACACAATATTTAGTTTCTTCACACAAAATAAGTGGATTAAACTTCCATGGTTCAAAAGACTGTGGGATTAGCAGAAAGTCCAGCATCTCTGTCTACAGGCTGTTACCATCCCCATAACTTGTCCAAAATCTCAAATGCTTACATAATCCAAAAAGAGTGGTCAGCCTGACTTCCAACCCCAGGGGAGAAACATTGCTGCTCAGCCTTGGGCTCAGGTCAGCCTACACTGTTCCCAGAATTGTAGCTCTTAGTGCTACGTGTGACCTTTCTCTGAAGATCCAGTCACCAAGAGGGCTGCACCAGATTTTAGCAGTCTGTCCAGTTCTGCAAACCCCAAATTTCTGTGTATTTTCCCCTCCCCAGAGGCCATGCCACTGTGGGTCTGGCAACTTTTCCTTTTCAACCCTTTAAACACAAAAGGTCCTCATTAAGCCTCATTTCCAGCCCATAGGACCACATATGACTTCTCAAGGTTGGTCACCCTGGTGGTTTCTAAGGACCCCTACTGCCCTCAGGAGGAGGGAACTACTGCAATGACTCAGGACAGTCCACCCTCCCAAACTTTCTGATAGAACTTCCTGATGTCCTTGGTAGAACGGAGAAGTAGGAGGAGGAGACGGAGAAGAAGCATGAGAACTCTGTTAAAGAAGCTAAATATAAGCAGATCATTCCACTACACAGCTCTTCACACCTCAACAGCCTATGCAAATACCCTGTTTTTCTTGAGCAGAAGGCAGACTTCCTTCTCTAAATTGTACATATTCCAAAATTTAGAACACAAATTTACGGTCAGAAATAAAACTCAGAGATCATGCTTGTTGAGTTTTCTAGCTTCAAGGTGCTGCGTCTCTGCGGGACGTTGTAGTAAAATAATTGAAATTTTTATGCAAAATATTCTTCTGGGTGATGGATGGTACAGGTTCCTGGGGTGGAGTAACAGTGTACTTGGGGAGGGGGTGTCAATTTTTTTCTCTTAGGCTAAGAGTCAGTTTTGGGGGCAATGAAAACATAATACAATATATGGATGATGCATTATAGAATCATACACCTGAAACCTATATAATTTTATTAACCAGTGTCACCCCAATAAATGCAATTTTTAAAAAAAGAGCCAGTTTGATTTTGGTGGTGCAGGGCAACTCCTCCGCAGACACCGTGGCACACCTGGCTCTCGGGTCTGACTCCAGGTACTTTGCTCTGTCCACCTGGCCCCTAATCATTCCTGTCAGCATCTGGCCGCACAGGGGAGGCACAAGCACTGACTCCGAAGGCCTGATTAAAGCACTGTGCCCGACTATCAGCAGTCAATTCAAAAGGAAAACACCAAACAATGTGGAGGTGGAAGAACTTGTCACAAGTTGTTAATTCATGAGACAAACCTTGAAGACCAATGAAAATACCCCAAACTTCCTACCCTCTATGAGGCCAGTCTGAGAAGTGAAGAAATCAAGCACAGAAGCCTTCAGGTGTCAAAGAAATGGGACCCCCTAGTGCCTTCAACCCTAGGACATCAGGGCATGAGGCCCCTGGGAGGGAGAGTGGCTGAGTTACAGGAATTAGGAGACTATGAGTAAAACGCAACCTGCATGTGCCTTGTTGCTGAGTCATGCCGGTGAGTTATGTTTTTTTCTTTTCTTCTTTTTTTTTTCTTGCATGGTGTGGTTTTGTAACAATCATTTCAGAACTTCAACAACCACTACCACCTGTTTCCTCCTTTAATCCTGCATTTTAACAGAGCAGCAAAGAGCAGGAGCCACCCGCCTCCCTGAGGATTTGCAAAGGAGAATCAGACTGTGAGGGAGCTGTCTTCATTCTCCTTTAGTTAGTTCAAGTGATTTGATTCCATTCCATTCCAAAGCACAACTGAGCATCAGGGTGTGCAGACTCTAGGCACTGCTGAGCGGACAGGACAAGGAGGATGCTGCCACCACCCAGGTCAGGTACATCATCCAGCAGGGGCCACAGAAAGGCAGACAAATCACTACATTAAGGAAGAGAGGAGGGAGTGACACATTTTGTCCTGGGTCTGTAGAGGTGAGGTTTGAGCTGGGTCTTGAAGGATGAGTCAGCCTTGTGGGCATGAAGAGAAAGACGATAAGCTGAGGGAGAACTTTAACAAAGTCACAGCACATCAAAATGGTGGGGTCTAAAGGGAGCCAGGGTGTGTGGCAGGTGGGAGGTGGGGCAGGTGCTAGAACAGTGGTGTTAGAAAGTGGGGGGATTCGGGGTCCTGGAGGGGATAGGGGTCTTGGATTCTTGCTCAGGACATAGGCTTCACACAGAAGCTCACCAGGACAGGCCAAAATCAGGTCGCCTCCAACCTAACACCCAAGAGACCTGCCTCTCACAAGGACCTGTTTCAGGATGGAAGCTCTTTCCTTGAGACCTTGAGGCTGGTGCCAGAAATTCCCAGCATTCCACTCCTCAGAGGCCTCTGGCAATGTGTGTGCACAGTCTCTGAAGCGGGTAAGGTATTAATGACCTGAGCTCCCACTCACATTTCTGGAACTCACAGGTAGTCTCTGGAGCTAGGCTGCGTGGGTCAAAGCCCAGCTCTGCCTCTTGCATCTGTGGAACCTGCGGCATGATACTTAACCAGAGAGAACAAGAAACAGGGAGGCGCCCCAGGAGCCAGGGCAGCAGAGTGCAGGAGGCATCTCCCAGCTTCAGGTCTTTGCCCTGGGCCCCAGTCACCTTCACCCCCACTTCCTAGCAGACTGCTCGACAACAGTGGTTTCCAGCAGAAATATAACCGGAGCCACATTTGTAATTTAAAATGTTTCTAATGACTGAATTACACAAGTAAAAGAAAACAGTTACAATTAATTTTAATAACATATTTTATTTAAGCAACTATATCCAAATATATTGTCGCTTTAATGTGTCAATTCATGTAAAAAACTATTAGGGATTTTTACATATTTTCGATACTAAAATCCAGTGCATAGTTTACTCTTACAGCACATCTCAATTTGGACTAGCACATTTTAAGTGACTACATGTGGCTTAGTGGTCACATGTGGTCAGTAGCTACCATATTGGGTAGCACAGCTTTAGAACAACAGTCCACATTGACTGGACAGGAATAACAGTAGCTGATATTTCTTGATTACCAGCTGAGACACCTTGGACACATTATTAAACCTCTGCCTGTTTCCTCCTCTGCATAAGAGAAGTAATGAAATCTAACACATTGTTGGGCCTTAATTTAAGACATTATCTGAAGCCCACATGTAGTTTCCTCAGCCTGGAATGCCCTCTGTTCTCCTCTTGCAAATCCTTCTTCAGTCACTAAGACCTTGTTCAAGAGTCACCTCCTCTGTGAAGCCTACCCACCTTGCCTCTTAGGTACCATCCAGTTCTCCTGGCTCTGGGCCAGCTCGGCCCATGTTTAGACCTCCCTAATGGTGCTTACTGTGTTGCTTTATGATTGTTTCCCTATCTGTCTTCTGGGCGAATCTGGCAGGATTACTGCATCCATTGATTCTAAGAGGCAGATTCTCAACTCTTTAGCAACTGAAATCAGGATTCATTTATATTGCAACTAGAGGCTTTGTGCACATTGAAAGTAAATTAATTAGAAGGTGGCTGGCAGGGCGGGACTGGGTGGGGTGGGCCAGACATGCCCTGGAGCCAACCTCCTGCAGTCCCTGCCTGACTGGCTGTACTTGGGGTGGTGCGGGGTCCCTCTGGCAGATGGGGTCCCTTGGCCTGGCCTGTGGGGATCAGGCCAAAACTGTCAGTTTGACATCTCCCGGAGGGAGGGGTTCCGGAGTGTGAGAGGGCACTTTGCAAAGTCGCTGTCCCTCAGCAGCTCCTACATTGAGTGTCTGCCCCCTGGTGGTCAGTATGCGTCATAGCTACCAGTCTGTCAGCAGGTCGACTGGTCACTTAGGCTTTTATATATAGAGAGATAAGCAGTGTTTTTTCCTTTCTTGGTGAGACAAAAATATTAAAAAAGAGTAATGGGGAGGAATCCAAGATGGTGGCGTAGGTAAACACCTAAACTGCTGCCTCGCACAACAATTTCAAAACTACAACTAAAAGACAAAACGTCTATTACCCAGAACCACGGGAAAGCTGGCTGAGTGGAAGTTCTACAACTAGAAGGAAAGAGAAAAGAGCATTGAGATGTGCACGAGCGCTGAAAAGCTGAGGTACGGAGGCGCGGGATCCGGGCTGGCGGCGGGCATTGCTTTTTTCAACCCAAAGGGAGACAAGCCCCCGATTACTCTGAAATACAGTTTCTGGGGAGATGCGGGAGACCCAAACTCCTACGGGGAGAAGATGGACTGTCTGCCATCGGGTCAGAAAGTGAGGGGGGCTTGCCTGCAGAGCTGTGTGCAAGAATAATTGTTTACTGCGCTGGGGCATGGGACGCAGTCGGAGACACAGAGCTGGCTAACTAGCAGCCATCACTGTTTGCCACGCCCTAGCCTAGTGATGCCCTGAGACCCCGCCCCACACAACCTACAAACCCACCCAAGCTCCAAGCAGCAGCTTTAGCATAAGAAAGGCCTGCACTATCGCAGCTTAACCTAACAAACTTGCAGCCCGGGTCAGACAGCTCCAAAACCTCCAAACCCCAAGCAAAGAGGAGAAAACTGTAGCCCTCGCTGTAGCTCCTGCTGGGTGGATTCAGACAATAGCTGACCTGCACCCCATTGGAGATCCAGAAGCCAGTGTACCTAGTGGTCAGTGTGAGACACCAGATTTCAACTCCTCACATCCATACGTGACACATTCAAAAGGCAGACTCAGCAAGCACCAAAGCCCCACTGAAACAAGTCCTGCCCCATAAGTGTGTCTCCAGTACAGCAGTTCTTCCATTATAGACACAGCGAGTCCTCACAGCCGATTGGCCTGGAGGTCAATTCCTCCCAGCGTACCAACAGCAATTAAGGCTTAACTACACCAAGACTTTGCACTCAGCCCACAAAGGGGTGTACCAAGAGCGTACACATCAGGTGATTGGGGAGGCTGAGCTACTGCCCCCTATAGGTCACCTACCACACAAAGCCACTCCATCAACACAGGGAAGCAGCCAAAATGCGAAGACAAAGAAACATGTCACGAATGAAAGAAATGGAGGAAAGCAAACTACTGGACGACATAGAGTTCAGAACCACATTTATAAGGTTACTCAAGAATCTTCTAAAAATCTCTGAGAAACTTGATGACACTTCTGAGGAGCTTAGTGAGACCTTCAAGGACCTTAATGAGAATGCCAAAAAAATGGAAAAAGACCAGTCAGAAATGAAGCATACACTGTCCAAAATAAAGAATATACAGAAACTCAACTGTAGACCAACATACCCCAAGAATCAAACCAAAGGTCTGAAATATGTGGAAACAAAAAACATCCAACCAGAAAAACAAAAAGAAAAAAGAATCCAAAAATATGAAGATAGTGTAAGGAGCCTCTGGGACAACTTTAAGTGAACCAACATCCGAATTTTTGGGGTGCCAGAAGAAGGGAGAGAGCAAAATATTGAAAACCTATTAGAAGAAATAATGACAGAAAACTTTCCCTACCTGGTGAAAGAAATAGACTTACAAGTCCAGGAAGCGCACAGAACCCCATACAAGAGGAATCCAAAGAGGACCACACCAAGACACATCATAATTAAAATGCCAAGGGCAAAAGACAAAGAGACAATCTTGAAAGCAGCAAGATAAAAATGGTTAGTTACCTACAAGTGAGTACCCATACAACTGTCAGCTGACTTCTCAGCAGAAACTATGCAGGCCAGAAGGGAGTGGCAAGAAATATTCAAAGTGATGAACAGCAAGAACCTACAACCAAGATTACTCTACCCAGCAAAGCTATCATTCAGAGTTGAAGGTCAGATAAAGAGCTTCACAGACAAGAAAAAGCTAAAGGAGTTCATTGCCACCAAACCAGGATTACATGAAATGCTGAAGGGTATTCTTTAAGAAGAGGAAGAAGAAGAAAAAGGTAAAGATAAAAATTATGAACAACAAAATGACATCAAATACATACCTACCAACAAGTGAATCTAAAAATCAAGTAAATAAAAAATCTGAAGAACAGAATGGACTGGTGAATATAATAGAATCAGGGACATAGAAAGGGAGTGGACTGACAATTCTCAGGGGGAAGCGGGTGTGAGTGGTGTGGGAAGAGATTGGACAAAAATCTTACTCCTATGGATGAAGACAGTGGCAGGGGGTAAGGGCATGGGGTAGGGTGGGGTGGGGAATCAGGTGGAGGGGAGCTATAGGGGGAAAACAAGAAGAGGAACACCTGTAATCTGAACAATAAAGATTTATTAAAAAAAAAAAAGAGGGTAATGGCATGATTGCAATATATGGCATAGATTTGTTAAATGTTAGTATTTGCCTTTGCATCCCCAGGCACTGGGCTCAGTAAATGCAATAAATGTGTCGAATGTACTGACAACACTAATAAAAGTTTATTGCCATTACCACACGTGTAAATTATTTGGCTGGCTGCCCCTCCTTCACTCTGGATGGTAAGCTCTCCAAGGGCAAAGCCTGGGGGCTCTCATAGGAAGGGGTTTGGCATCTTGTGAAAGGCCATAATGTGATACCTGGTTTTTGAGGAAAATGTGCCCTTGAGTCACATGCAAGAAAAGAAACCCCACCTTTCTCATTACAGCATAATTACGCTTTAAAATTTCCTTCACCAAAATATCTGGTTACTACATCAGGAAGCAGAGCGATCCAGCTCGAGGCCTGGGGGAAATGTGCACTTGTGGGACCAGGGCAGAGAGAGCATTTCCCCCAAAGCTGCACGTTTCCTCAGAAACCCCACAGGGCCCCAAATAGATTACCTTTCAAAGGACTCATTACAATGCAAGAGCTTTTAAATTCAGAGGGTTTTAACAAAATCATTTATATCTAGAAGCTCCACTGCCAAATTATGCTGTCTTTCCCCAGTTCATAATATGATATGCAAATAGACAAAAACATGCCCCAAACCCTCTCATCAAGAGATGTCCCATCATTAGAGGGTTAAAAAATAATGCCTCGTCCAAAAAACAGTGAGGGTGGAGATAGGGAAATAGGGACCTTCGATGAGTGGTGATTCCCAAGCTCTACCCCATTAGGCCCAACTATAAAATGTCTGGAATGTACATAGAGTTCTTATGAGCAAATATTGACTTTTAAGAACTCGAGGTTATCGCATAGTTGTTGTTTAAAGGTGCACCTTGATTTTTCTTTGATGAAGGGATTAGAGTTACTATCAGGTAACAAAAGGACTCAATCTATGTGGGGGTTTTATCCAATTAAATATACACAAACACCATCCCCCAAACTACCACCATTCTTCCTTGGGGGAAATCACGTCTGTTCTATCTTTGGCAAGCAGTGCAAACACTTGAATTGAACTAAGGGTGTGTGGCTTTACTTTTTTTTTTTTTTCCTGAAAAGAAAACATGGCTTTACAAATGCAGTTAAAGTAAATTGCTCCCTGCCCTACCAAGCTCTCAGGCTGGCTCAGGGTGTAGAGTTCCCGGTCGGGGCCTGGCTGGATTCAGGTTGCAGGGGCTCCTGGAAGCATGGCCAACCTGAGCTCCTTTGATAGCTCCTGCATCCTGGATTTGAAAGGGAACCAATCCCCAATTCATTTTTATTTTATTTTTTTAAAAAATATTTTTATTGATTTCAGAGAGGAAGGAAGAGGGAGAGAGAGAAACATTAATGGTGAGAGAGAATCATTGATTGGCTCCCTCCTGCACACCCCACACCTGGGATCGAGCCTGCAACCCGGGGATGTGCCCCTTACCAGGAATTGAACCAGGACCTCCTGGTTCATAGGTCAATGCTCAACCACTGACTCACACCAGCTGGGCAAATTCTTCTTCTTTTTTTTAAGTATGAGCAGTGTATTCAATATGAATTATCCTATATAACAAAGAACTAATATGCTAATTAGACCAAACAGCCAAATGACCTTCCGGATATCCTTCTGGACGACCTTCCAGATGAAGCCGAGGCTGCCAGGGCCAAGCCCCTTGCATGAATTTTGCACATCAGGCCTCTAGCACTTTTATAAAGCTGTAAAAAACGACTGTACATTTAACAAATTCTGTACATCCTGCTTTTTTTTTTTTAAATTGATTCCAAAGAGAGGATGGGAGAGTGTGAGAGAGAGAGAAATATCCATGTGAGAAACATTGATCGGCTGCCTCTTGCACGTGCCCTGATAGGGATTGAACCCGAAGCCTAGATATGTGCCCTGACTGAGAATGGAACCAGGGACTTTTTGGTCTATGGGATGATGCTCCAACCAATTCAGTCACACCTGCCAGGGCACTCACTCTTTTAAGAAAATATGTTTGGAAACACTGTATTGATCCCACCATCTTGCTCCTTATACCTTCTGGGGGTCAGTTTTGCCTCAGTGGAAGCCAGTATTGGTGGGCAAGGACAGACACTTCCACCCAGGTCAACAGGAATTCTGATTTGCTCGCAAAAGCAACAACCCTGGATGACAGATCTTTACTTTTACTACCGTTGTGCTCCTGTCTCACAGTAATGGCCTTGAGAAGAATATCACTGAGAGATTCCAGGAATCCACAGAGCTATACATGGCAGGACAGGGGTAAGCTTCCCTGAGCACCCTGGCATAGTGGCCGACACACATTGTGGGGATCTACCAAGTAGCAGAGGTAAAACGCCTTCAGCCATAGAAACTGGCAGGGACATAAATCCCTGGACAGGTGAGAAAGTGCAACAAGCACATGTGCATTAACATAACAGAAACTTATGAGGGATCTCCCCACCGTGAACATCCGTATAAATTTCAACTCAGATGGAGGGCTCCACAGAGTTATCTTCTGTGCCATACACTGAGCAAGGCAATAGCACATTCCTTAAAACCTAAGCATTTATGTAATGTGAAAAGGGCATCTATTTATGGCTAAATGATTTCTCACATTCGCTCCATACGTTAAAAAGCCTCTCTCCAGTGTGAACAGGGACAGGGCAAGTGGTAAAAGATTCCCCACATTCACTGCTCTCAAAGGCCTTTCTCCAGTGTGAACTCGCTGATGATAACAAAGTCCATGGCTACTGGTAAAAGATTCCCCACATTCATGGCACACAAGACACTGTCTTCCAGTATGGAGACCCCGATGGTGGTTGCAGTCAGCAGCTTCCTTGCATTTCCCCAAGGTGTGATTTTTTTTTTCTTCTTTGAAAAGTCACCCACACTTAGAGATTTTGTTGGGCCTGTCCCCGGTGTGAGTGACCTTTAGCTGGAGATGGCCTGAGATGGTCAGAAAGTTTCTCCCAATCTCCCGCAGGTAAAAGGCTTCAGTGACACATGAAAACTGCAGCTTTGCAAATGAGATCCTCTCCACATGCCCTAGGAAAGGTTTCTTTCTCTTGTGCTGCTCCTGGTGCTGGTGAAAATTTCCACTGAAATTTTGCACAAGCCTCGCACCTCAACCGTTTCTGGCTGGGTTGTGTTTCCTGCTCAACCAACTCTCATAGGGGTGGGTTTTCTGGGAAGACAACTGGTGTGGGATGCCCTGACTATGACACCCTTATAGACACTCTGTTCAGTGGGAGCCTCCACATCCTCTGCTCCACAGCAGCAACCCAGCGAGGATGTAAGTGCAAAGTTCTCCAGCCTCACATGAAGGCGCAGGTGTCTCTGAGCCTCATCAAGGAGATGCCTCACCATCACACCGACTCCCTCAAAGGCCCTAACAACCTGAGCCAGGCCCCTCAGTAGGGTCACCACCATTGGACTCTGTGGGTGGAGTGCAGCTGGAGAGGAGCCACTCGCCGGCCCCTCCACACACACACACCAACATAGTGATCCCTGTTTGGGACCCTGGCTCAGGGCACTTGACCCCAACCCAGGACTTCAGAGCTTCTGACCGGATGAGCTGATCCTTAGAGAAGTCAATCACAAATTATTATTATTATTAAGCATAGTCTATTGATTTTCAGAGAGAGAGAAAGGGAGAGGAAGAGAGAAACATTGATGTGAGAGCACAACATCGATCAGCTGCCTCCTGCACACCCGTTCTGGCGGATGGAGCCCACAACCCGGGCATGTGCCCTGCCCAGGAATCTAACCAGCAACCTTCCAGTGCCAGAAGACACTCAACCAACTGAGCCACACTGGTCAGGGCCACACATTCTTTAACTTCCTGCTTTTCCTTCTCTTCCTTCTCTCAAATTCACTTTAAATGAAATCACTCTGCCTAATGAGCCTAAAAAAGTAATGAAGTAGACAGTCACCATGCCCTTCTTGGGAATACTCCCGCCCTTCTCCTTTCTCCTCCCGTATTAAAGTGTGCCCTTACAACGCTTCTTTCTGGAGAAGATGCCTGCTGTCTGACGAAAGCCCTGCTAAGTATGGCTGCTAGTGGGTTAGGCAGCTTAGAGCCACATTAATGGGGAGGCTGTTCAACGCATGCCATTTCACTTGCTTGGCTCTGATAAGAGTTTATGGCCCCCACCCAGGAGGCAGGCGGCCTCAGGCCCACAGAGAGGGGAGACACTGACGGTTTCAACCAGGTAGGGCCTCTTAGGAGTGTGAACAGAGTCCTTCCTAGGAGGGAGGAGGAGCTCTTCACTGTCTATAGCTGCTCATCCAGTGCTTGCTATGTGCAGGCATCCTCTATACATCACGTCACTTCACCTTTTTATTTTTATTTATTAATTTATTATGTATTTATTTATTTAGTCCTCATCAGAAAATATTTTTTCCATTGATCTTTTGGAGAGAGAATGGAAGGGAGGGAAAAGGAAGAGAGAGAGAGAGAGAGAGAGAGAGAGAGAGAGAGAGAGAGAGAGAGAGAGAGAGAGAGAGAGAGAAACATCGATGTGAGAGAGACACATCAACTGGCAACTGCCCCCACTGGGCCCGGGGATCGAACCTGCCAATTTACGTGCCCTTGACCAGGAATCAAACCCAAGACCCTTTGATCCTCAGGGCCAACACTCTAACCACTGAGCAACCAGCCAGGGCCAATTCATCTTTACCTAAGGGCCAGTTGCCAATTTTGACTCCTGAGGAAGATAGACTCACCATACATGGCACTCTTTCTTGACAAGCTTTCTTGACAATCTCTTTTCCCTTAGTTCAGCTGAAACAAAGCTGAGGGGGTGTGTGTGTGTGTGTGTGTGTGTGTGTGTGTGTGTGTGTATTTCCTCCCCACAGATACCCTTACTGGAACCAAGGAGGAAACTAAGGAGGGACAGTACAAAAACACAGAAGCAGATGAGTTTACAGAGTCCCAGATTTCTTATCTGGCAAAGCTTCCTGGGGAATCGGCTTCCTTCCCCCTCCCGCACCCTCCTTTAAGAGGCCTGGACCACTTGTGTACAGTAAGATAAACACATTTCCAAAGGAGATGGGCCCCTCTCTTTGAGAGGGATATTTCTTCCCCTTCATCCTGCTCCACCTTCTCCTCTAAGGTCCGACACTAATTAGGGAGAACGTGATCAACATTAATCCAATACACCTTTCAAAAATAATCTAGTAATACAGTGAATCCAAATGGAGGAACATTCAACAAAAAAAACCAGACTTGTAATCATCACACATATTGAGGTCATGGAAGTTAAGGGAAGTGAGAACTGTTCCAAAATGAGAGACTAAAGAGATGAGACACCAACATGCATGTGATTCCAAACTGGATCCTTTCAATTTAAAGAGTATTATCGAGGTAAGTTGAATGGAGTCCAAGGGTTAGATGATAGTATTAGACAACTGTTACTTTCCTGATTTTGGTAGTTGTATTGTTATTATGTAGGTGAATGTTTTTGCTTATAGGAAAAACATACTAAAGTATTCACTGGTGATGGGACATATGACGGCAACTTACTCTCAAGTGGTGCAGGAAAAACATTGTTCTTTGTACTTTATTTGCAACTTTGCTTTAAGTTTGAGATTGTTTAAAAAAATTTTTTGAACTACTATGTATCCAGCAATCCCATTTTTAGGAACCCATTTCAAAGCTATATAGTTGAAAATTCAGAAAGAGAGAGAAAGAAGGAGAGAGAGAGAGAAAGACCAGGCTGTTACTATTTTTGTCAACAAGATGAAACAACTAAAATACCCATGATTAAGGGACTGCTTGAGTAAACTAAACCAGTCTGAAAAAGGGAAAAAAAATCTCTATATATTATCATGGAGTGATCTCCAAGATATAGTAAGAAAAAAATTAGAGAAAATTGTGTGTATATATATATACCTAAAAAAAGAAAATATGTATCTGTATGTGTGTGTAACATTTTAAAAACAAGCAATAGAAAGATCATGAAATTTAGAAATAAATGATGGTCTATAAGATATAGGAGGAAATAGGGTAAAGGAGATATGAAATAGAAGCTAGACTATTTTAATATATCTTGTTTCATAGATTTGACCTTGGAACCTTGTATTTTATAAAATTACATTTAAGAAAAGCTAATCCTGGAAAATAAAATAACAAATGATCCTAAATGTGAATAGTTTGCATAACCACTCAGAGTGGAACTACTTCATGAGACTTGAAAACTTCAGCTTGACTGCAGGTCTCTAATGGGATATTCCCCGGGGAAAATAAGAACTAAAACAAAAACAAAACCCACTTAAACTCTTTTCAGGAATCCTGTTGTTGGTGTAAGTGTTAGTTGGCAGTTTTACTGAGATGTGTGTGTGTTGTATGATAGAACAAATTCATAATTTTGTGATAAAGTGTCATTTCCAGTGTCTTTGAAAACTTTGGAAGAAAGAAAATGTAGAATGAAAGATGTTAAGCAACATCCCTATAATGCTGAAGTTGAATTGCAAGTATTAATATGAACTCATGATGTATTTATCTTAAGAAATAAACATATTTCCTGGCTCTGTCTACTAAAACGTCCCAGAAACGAGTACAGTACCAGTTAGCTGAGCACCCATTTCATTACCGAGTGAGCCCTAGAAACACTCTTTCCCACTAAAAGGAACAGAGCTCTCTGGACAAACAGCTGATTCCATATTTAGAGCAGGAAATGCACAAGATGTGCCTGGAACATCTTGTCATACCAGATAAAAAACAAAGTTATCAAAGACTATTAGGATTGCATCAAAAGACCAGAGAGCCAACTTTAAGTGGTTCCTTCTGGCCAAAGATGGACAGTTTGAAAATCAATGATGATAGTAAATGCAACAGATTAAAATACATCAAATATATTTAAAATTCATGTGTTCATGTTGATTCTAAACTATATCAATTGGTCACTCTTAGAGGAGTCTGGTGAATCAGTACTTTTTTTTTTTTTCCATTATCCTGCCTTTCCTACATGAATGATTGCATTGGTTAACCAAGCAGAAGTTTCTCTTCTCTTTATAGAAATAATACAGCTATGAAATGAAGAATGAAAGTATCATCATCACCATTTCACAACTTCGAAGGAATTAATGGATCTAGGAATTAATCATCAATAGCTGCTAGTATCACAAAAAGAGAGAAACCAGATGTTACATGTTTCCTGATGGAGAAATACAGCATCTATGAAGCAATCCTCAAAAAAAAAAAAAAAAAAAAATTAAGACCTGAAGCTGATCAAGCCCAATATCTAACTAACAATTTAGAGGAAAACCAGAAGACAAAGAAACATGTACAATGAGACCACTGGGAGCTCGAAAACTCGAGACTGCTAGAAGCTAACAATGCAGCTTCTTCAAGAAAAGGAGAGGGGAAGAGAGAGAGAGAGAAGATGGGAGGTAGCGGGGGAAACTATAGATGAAAAGAAACATAATAAAACATAACAACCAATCATAACGTATGGACCTTGTTTAGATTCTGAGTCAAATAAAGAAACTTTTGAAAAATTATGGTATTTATGAGACAATTTAAAATTGAACACTGACTAGTGCCCTATTTGATGATATGAAGGATTATTGCTATTTTTTTAGATGTGAAAATGGTATTATAGCTATGTTGTTTTTCTTTTTATTTAAAGAGTCCTCTCTTAGAGATTCATACAGAACTGTTTATGGAAGAAATTCAATAATATCTGGAATTCATTTCAAAATAATGCAGATGGAGTAGAGGAAGCGAGTGGTGTTTTATATAAAACAATACAGGGTGGGGCAAAAGTAGGTTTCAAGTTTTTTGTATGGAAAATAATACAATAATTAATAAATAATAATATAAGAACAAACTCTGTGTTTCGCATTCTCACAACTGTAAACCTACTTTGCCTCACCCTAATCCTAATTGATTGATCACGAGTTCATAAATATTGAAACTGAGTGATAGGTACCTTTTTATGTGCCTAAAATATTATATATTCTGTCTTTGTACATGTTTGGAATATTTCACAATAAAAAGTTAGAAAATAACACCTACTATGTACCAGGAACTAAGCTGGCACTGACACACCGAAGCTATAAATTGACATTACAGGAAAACAGTCAGAACTTTTTCTTCATGACTTGCACATGTGGGAAGAGAGAAAATTTTGGTGGCAACGCCCTTAACTCTCCCCTCATTTGATGAGATGAATATGCAGTTTCCTTTGCCAAATTGGAAATTGAGAGCAGAATGCGACCCTGTCTAAACAGCTCCTCAGAGGAGTTTGTTGAAGGCCGGAACCATTACTCAGGGTCCAGCTGCACAGCATTCCCATCCACCCAGAAACACATGCAGAGATGTGCGAGATCAAAATAGGCCCACATGTGGGTTTTAACAAAGAACAACCAGACAAAAGCTCCACAGATGCATCTGACCTCTCCCTTGGCCTCTGGGCCTTCCATGGAAATGTGAACTTTCCTTTGACACTCATAGGACACCCTTTACTGTTAATAACAGTCCTATAGACTTGGGCAGTGCCCTTTGGCTGCATTAGGGGCAGGGGGTCCAATGATGGCATTCACACCACAATCTCCTTTTCTTTCTGGGCCCTACCCTTTTTTTCAGTTTAGCTCCACAATCCTTGAGGGCAGAAACATAAATTCAGCTGGACAGTCAGTCCCCTGCCCAGAGTGGTGACTTTTATCGTACATGCCTGGGATATTTTCCCAAGGAATCTGAGAGAAATGGCTTTATCTGAGAGAGACGTGCAGTCGCACAGAAATGCACAGCAGAGGAGTGGGCCTGGTCTTGTACCAGGCTTGCACTGGGCTTGCAGTGAGAGAGGATTCTTGCAGGGACCCATATGACTACCTATTAATTCAAGTACTAACTGAGCCTGAGTACTTCCTGAGCCTGAGTGTCTTCCAGGCACTCTGGAAGGCGTAAAGAAGAAAAAGACAGAGTCTTTACATGAAAAGCTGTCAGGCAACCTCAGTTTAGGTCAAGGTGTGATCGGACCATAACTAGGAGCTCAGAGTGGGGAGAGACAATTTCCAACTACTTTGTGAAGTTGCGAGAGGTGAAGTAGACCTTAAAAGATGAATACAATTTTCAATTTCACAGCCAAGAGAACAGAGCAGAATTCCTGGTGGAGATGTCTCATGCAAATAGGATTTTATAACATCTGCAAGAAAAACTAGTAAAACCATTGGTGACAGGGGCCCTCCATAGATGCAAGGAATGCTGCAGAAGCTCAGGAACTAACATGGCCTATTTTATTTCCTTGTTGCTTCCATAGTCTTGCAGAATGCCAGTGATCTCCTCTGTAAAGAAGGATAAAAGCACAGGGTTCAAAGCAGTCAAATATTGCTTGGTAATACATGCAGCAATGAATCAATCCTGAAAGCAGAATGTGAGAATTAGGTCACAGTGAGGTGGGGCTCAGCTCCACTTAGCCATACCAAAGAGACTGCTTGCTAACCTCCTAAATCCACCTCTTTCCAGTCTCATGTTGGAACAAATACCTTGCCAACTTCTTGGTAAACAATGGAAGATGCACATGGTTTGGTTTCTATGAACCTTGGCACTATTAACATTTGGGGCTGGGTGATCCTTTTGTGTAGGGGTCTGTCCTGCGCATTGTAGGATGCTTAGAAGCATCCCAGACCCTGACCCACTAGATGCCAGTAGCGCTCATTCTTCCAGTGTGACAACCAAAACTGTCTCCAGACATTTCCAAATGTCCTTTGCGGGGGGTTGGGGGAGGGAGGAGAGATGCAAAGTTGCCCCAGTTGAGAACCACTATACTATAGGAAGAAACCAAAATCATATTAAAAGTTTACATTTACTGGGTGTTTATTATTCAGGGTTTTCATACACTAACCTATTAAATCCTCATAATACCCTGATGAAGACTATGTGAAGTATTATTCACACTTGACAGATGAAGAAGAAGGGAATGAGAGGAGTTTTTCAATTTATCCAAACTCACACTCCCCATGAATAGCAGATTCAGGATCTGACCCAAGCACTTCAACACCAGCACCCACTTCTTACCTCCAAGCTATATTATACTAGACCCTGGAGTCCTCCAACCTTTCTCACCTGGCTGGGTAAACTAAACGGTGTGGGAACCAATAATGCAGGAGTCCCTGCCAGCACTTCCAATATAATTGCTGGGAAGTAGACTTAGCAGGCCCCTGGGGTGGCAGACACATTGCCCGGGATAGAACTGGGAACTCTCCTCACTGCCACTTCCTGAGACCAAGTGGCTTGCCTGCATCCCACATTGACAACATACTTTCTGGAATAGTTGCTACTCCTGTTAGTACCCCATGATTATACCCCTTGGCTTATCAGCACATCGACCCCTTCCTTCCTTCCTTCCTTCCTTCCTTCCTTCCTTCCTTCCTTCCTTCCTTCCTTCCTTCCTTCCTTCCTTCCTTCTTTCCTCCCTCCCTCCCTCCTTTCCTCTTTCTTTCTTTCTTTCTTTCTTTCTTTCTTTCTTTCTTTCTTTCTTTCTTTCTTAATTTTTATTGAATTTATTGGGGTGACATTGGTCAATAAAATTATATTGGTTTCAAGTGTACAATTCTATAATACATCAACTATATATTGTATTGTGTGTTTACTACCCAAGTCAAATCTCCTTCCATCACCATTTATTCCCCCTTTACCTTCCTCTACTTACCCCTACTCCCCCCTTTCCCTCTGGTAATTACCATACTGTTGTCTGTGTCTATGAGTTTTCTCCCCCGACCCCTCCGCTTAATCCCTTCACCTTTTTCACCCAACCCCCAACTCTCTTCCCCTTAACAGCTGTCAGTCCACTCTCATTACATTCTACATATAAGTGAAATTATATGGTACTTGTCTTTCTCTAACTGGCTTATTTCACTTAGCATAATACTCTCCAGGTCTATCCATGCTGTCGCAAAAGGTAAGCTTTCCTTCTTTTTTACAGCCGAGTAGTATTCCATGGTGTAAATGTACCACAGCTTTTTATCCAATCGTCTATGATGGCACTTGGGATGCTTCCAAATCTCGGCTATTGTAAATAACGCTGTAATGATCACAGAGATGTATATCTTCTTTCAAATTAGTGTTTTAGGTTTTCTCTGGTGTATTCCCAGAAGTGGAATTGCTGGGTCATAAGGCAGTTCCATTTTAAATTGTTATTTTTTTTAAACATTGTTAAGATATTTTTATTGATTTCAGAGAGGAGGGGAGAGGAAAAGAGAGATAAAACATCAACGATGAGAGAGAATCATTGATTAGTTACCTCCTGCACACCTGCTACTGGTGCTCAAGCCCACAACCCAGGCAGGTGCCCTCGACCAGAATCGAACCTGGGACCCTTCAGTCCACAGGCCGATACTCTATCCATTGAGCAAAACCGGCTAGGGCAAGGCAGTTCCATTTTTAATTTTTTGAGGTAACTTCATACTGTTTTCCACAATGGCTGTACCATGTTGACCTTTTCTTGGAGTATCAACATGGAGGTGGAGGAATTGACCAACAAGGGATAAAAATTGTCCTTTAAGGCATAGGACATGAAGGTTGGTTATGAGTGTACTGTGACCATTATGCTTGTCTCTCCAACATCAGTTTTCCCTCCCTTAGTAACTACGCTGATTGTCATTCAGGTATCCACACTTCCCCCACACAGCCTCGATTTTTGGCAATATATAGGTGAATGTTCCAAACATGTTCATAGACAAATATGAGTTCAGATCCTGGTTCCACCATGTACTAGATGTGTGACCTGGCCCAAATTATTTGCCTGTCTGATCCTCAATTTTCTCATCCATGTAACAGCATAAAGAAAAAACCGACCATACAGAATTGTCATATAGATTAGAAATAATATATCTGTAAAGTTCCTGATACCCACAGTATTGTTGAGTGCTGTTATTACCACCAGGCATTAATCCCTTCACAGGGACTGGTTTGCCAGATTGCTTCTTAGTGTGATTTACAGTCAGCTGAGAGCAATGGAATGCAGAGATGCACATTCCGATGGTAGACAAGGCTGGGAAAAGACGCAGAGCACAGCGGCAGGGCAGCCTGACCTTGAGGGTAGCAAGTATCAAAACTTTAGGTGGTGATCATTTGGCAATACACACAGATATCGAATCATTAAGTTGTACACTTGAAACAAATGTAATTTTATGTGGCAATTATATCTCACTTAAAAAGAAAGAAACTCTAGAGTTACTGAAAGGGTGCCTGGAAGGGTCCTGCTTTGAGATTTCTGAAGACATGCTACCATGATCATAATGTGCCTACCAACTGCTGGAGAAGGGTTTTAGGGCAGGGTAGGATTTTTAGTGTTCCTAGGTCAGACTGTGCATATCACATTGGCAGAACGCACTGGCACCCTGCTCCTGTATGCACAGCACCACAAGCCCACAGGAGAATGACACTCAGCTATCTGAGGTGCCCAACTATTTCTTATTTTAATCCTACGTCATTAATTTGACTCCCAGTGAATGAACTTCATTGGGTTGGTCATTAGTGAATCATGAGCAAGACCAAACCAAAATGGTCTTTGAGTTAAAGCTCCCATTGCTTTATGCCAATTTCTGAAATACTGATTTACTTATTTCCTACCAGTCTACTAGTTTTTCCATCAGAAATCAGATAACATAACTCATTCCTGGGTATTTCCTTCTTAAGCCCCCAAGACATACAAGTTCGTATAAATAGTTGCCCAAATCATGCAAATACCAATATGTGCCACTTAGTGGGCACCTATTATATAGGTTTAGATTCTCATATTGCCCTTGCAAGGTTCTTCTCTCCATGCTGCATCTGAGGAAGAAGCAGGAGCACAGAGAGATTAAGTTACTGCCCAAGTTCTCCCACCTACTAAGAGTCTAGGCCAAGCTTCAAAGCTAGGACTATCTAACTTCTGTTCTATGATTCTAAGCTACCTTCCTCTCCTATTACTCCTTTGATGTGTGTTATATGCGCATGTATGTACGGGACTGGAGTGGGGGGTTCTTCTGGGCCCCATACAGCTGGCAGAATCCTCTCTTACTTTACATACTGCTTATGGAGCTAATTAATGATTGAATGAGCAAAATCAAGAGTGAAAAATGGGAAAACAGACATTCAGAAAGGAAGGAAGGAAGGCAAGAAGGGAGGGAGGGCGAAAGAAAGGGAAAGAGGGAAGGAGGGGGGAAGACAGGAAGGCAAGGAAGGAAGGAAGCTTCTTTCTCCTGCTTCCCTTGTGTAGTGACTCAGAGGGTTATTTCCAGCTGGCTTGTCAGCAAGGGGGGTGGAGACCATGATGGTTGGTGGAGCTCATCACTTGTCACTCACAAAACATGTGTCTTCTGAGGAGGGGTGTTGACACACCATTTCCACCTCGGAGGGAGGGGCACTTCCTGTTCATGGGGAAGGCACACGTGAGGGGTACTTGACAAGGACTGCATTACAGACTCAATGAGGAAGCTGCTGCCCCACCAGTCACTCCAAAGTGCTGCGGAGAAAATGGGACCAAGATGTCGTCTCAGATACTCACAGGGGCTACCAGAGACAAACCTGAGTCCCCACTTCTGATCCACCTTTTGTGTACCCCAGGCTCCGCATCACAAAGGCTGTAATTAGAAAGCAGAGACGTTTTATAGTTGGCACATTTCTGTAAACACGTAGATTTAATTCCAATTTTACAGCTCAGCTACTCCCTGTAACACACAGTCCATAAAGGATTTACAATGTAGCTTGAAATCTATTAATAGTTACATTCCCTGACTTCTGTGCAGGTAAGATGGATCTAGGAACTTGGCCAGAGTTCCAAGGAAACAGCTAGGATTAAACAGAAACCACAAAAACAACAGCAATACAAGAACCCCAAATGGGATGAGAACGGGAAACCTCCAACACAAATCCCCCAAATCAGTGGTTCTCAACCTTTCTCATGCCGCGACCCTTTGATACAGTTCCTCATGTTGTGGTGACCCCCAACCATAAAATTATTTTCGTTGCTACTTCATAACTGTAATTTTGCTACTGTTATGAATCGTAATGTGGAGCCTAAGACCACCGGAAAACACAGATGTTTACATTACGATTCATAACAGTAGCAAAATTACCGTTATGAAGTAGCAACGAAAATAATTTTTTGGTTGGGGGTCACCACAACATGAGGAACTGTATCAAAGGGTCGTGGCCTTAGAAAGGTTGAGAACCACTGCCCCAAGTGAAGAGAATCTGGGTTACATGGAGGCAAGCTCAGGGAGGACTTGGGAGGCTCTCTTAGGTGCTCACATGGATGCTAATCCCTACTTCACAGCCTACATGTAATGTTAATTTGTTTCTTCAGCACTCCATCAAAAAACACATCCATTCGGTATTCAGCCATTAAACGTCTACTGCTTTGTGTCATCCAAACTTCCCCAGCAGTAGCCTGCTCCCTGGGACCTTTCTCCCAACACTGGCCCTCATCAGTGCCCTGGGTCCTGCTGATATGGAAAGCGCACCCAACAAGGTTTCACAGCTCTTCCCCCTGACCCTCAGGGCAGGCTGCCTAGAGGTGGCAGGATCCCTTAGTTTGCCCTGGAATGAATTCCGGGATGGACTCAAGTTTGGTGGGGGCCCAAGCTCCTATAATTTCTGATTCTTTAAAGGAAAAAGAATGCAAATTACAACTGCAAAATCAGGTCCAGGGCCCTGGGAGGAGCCTGTGCAAGAAAAGGTTCTAAAAGCTTACACCTCCCTTTGGAGTGATCCACTTCTGGCCCTCTGCGTGCTCTGACCACATGAGGAGTTCTTTGATGGCTTCTGATTGGTGCAAGGAAGGAAGCTTGACCTAATTTCCTTGGCACACACAGATGCCTAATGTTGATTTTCAAATTCAGGTGGAAATTAGAAAACTCAGAGTATAAAAAGAAACTCGACAAAGCTCAGGACTATTAATAGATTGAAGCACTGGGTTAATCAATTCAAAAGTAATCATTTAAAGAGATCACTTAGAAGCTGTCATTGCACAGACTATTTACTGTTTTAAATAAACTATGAGAGATTGTTTACCAGCATATAGCACTTTACGTTTATAGATTTTTGTTGTTGCTGCTGTTATTCTTTAGTCCCATAAACCCCTAGAGACACAGGTGACCCAATTGCCTGTGGACACAACACCTGAAAAATAGAGCTATTACTGAGCTACATACCAGCACTGTAGTGAATTCTGCCTTTTGCATTTAGAGATGGCTTGCCTGCCAATGGGGCAAGCCTACAGCAGGAAACACATCACATCTGCTGCTTAGATTTGACCCATTGGCTACTGAAGCTGCTGCGATATGATGAGTGGAAGGAAACTTTTTAGGATCCAAAGTGAATTGCACCAAAGGGCCAAGTAACCATATCCAGCAGGGACAAATTGCCACATGCCATCAAAGGCGATGCAATCTATGCCTGTGACAGTATAAGCAGCACCTTAGACCAGAGTAGGCCATGCAAACGAGGACTTCAGCCCAGGTTCCCAAACAACCTTCATTTGAGCTCAGCATCTCCAGGCTGGGAGGCTGCACGTTGGGCTCAGCTGAAAGAACCCCACCCCCCCGCAGGGAGACCTGGTTCAAAGAGCATGTCCTTTCCATGCCATGGCCTTTGTTATTGGAAATGTGGGCCAGAGAGAGAACTAAAACTGCAAATTACCAACACAGCAACATGTCAGGAAACCAAGTGTGTTCCTGGGAGGGGAAGAGTAAGGTTCCAGTTGAGAGGAGACCCAGGCCCGTAAGTGGAGAGCAGTGGGGAAGGCAAACACACCCAAGGGACAGAAGGGATCAAGACAGAGCTGGCCAGCACCCCCTGGTCCATGTCCTGAGGAGTCAGTGTCTCTTCAGTGGCCAAAACCAGTGGCAACTGAGCTGCCATCCAGCTTCAACCACATCCTTCTGACTCCTGTTGACCAGAGAGAACAAAAGTGTTCTAGTGAGGTCTCTTCTCATATCAAACCTCACTTTGAAGACGTCTTGCTAGCATTTCCTGGTTGTGTCTGGCTCCTCTCACCAGATTGAGAGGATCCAATCCATATGCTGGGAGAATATGCTTATCTCAATAGTAACAGGATCCTCCTGTGGAGCTCTTACTGTGTGCTCAGACCCAAGGCTCAGACCATCATTTATTTGCCTAAGATCGCACAGCTAGTTCAGTGGTATAACTAGCACACAAGCCCAAGATATCTGAGCCTAAAGCCATTTACTAAATGTTTGTCAAATTCATTGAACTCGTTCCTACTGGATTTGAAAATACTAATATGGTCAACTCCTGATTTGCAATGATTAAAAATAATACTGAAGCAATTAATCCAAAGTTCATCAACATTTGACCCCTACATGTATTTTTATTCATATATTTGAATCATGTATTTGAATATGGATATGCTTGCTATTCTAAAAATTTACAACTCTAAACAAATTAATAAACATTCACTAGAGGAGCTCAAAATGATGAATCTCCCAACTCTGCTTTTCCTACTAAAACTTATTCCCACACAGAGCTCAGTCCTGGGCCTGCTCCTGCTCTCCACCTGAATCCTTTCCACTTTTTAGTTCCAGTTCTGAGCTCCCTTGAGATTCCAGAATCACATATTCAATTGCTTATTTGACATCGCCACTTAGATGATTAGCAGGCATCTCACATATTAACTACAACAGAACCCTGTGCCCACTCCATTCACAACCTGTCCTCTTAGGCTTCATCTCAGGAAGTGACATCACCACCCAACTCCTCAAATCAAAAGTTGAGATGTCATCCCTGATTCCTTTTTCTCTCCCTCTATTGTCCATCCATTGCCAATTCCAGTCGGTTCCTCCTTCAACATATGTCCTGTATCTCATCTAAGCTATCATCTATTTAGTGGGTCCTCCCACCAATTAAATGGGTAGCCCAGCTAGTTTGCTTTCTTGATTCCTATTTCAGTTATCAAACTGTTAAGAGAAATGCTAATATTTTTCAAGAAATAGCTCTGCACAGAAGCGAGGGTTGGTCCTTTCTAGGTCTGTGATACTGATATAAAATTTAAGATGCTATACATTCCATTACCAAAATATTTTTTGGTCTAGCCACCAATTCAGTGTGGCAAAATTCCCCTCTTGGGAAAATCATTTATGTATTTTGGGGGAGTTTCTTTTGTTCCATTTTATTTTATTTTTGCCTTTCTGATGTCTACTGTTTGAAAAATAATAAAACTTTCGGAAGGTAATATAGGTATATCATTTTCACATAAAAAGAAAAGCTAAAGGTTAACTCATTTGACAAAAATGTATTTTTTTAATGACAAAGATGATCTCAAAGTAAACTGGACAATCACTAACTCCCTTAGCAGTATTAAATAAATTCCTCTTCTGTGAAGTATCAGAACTGTTTACTGCTTTGTGCCCTCACAGGCAATCTGGATTTTCAGTTAGCTATCACAGAAGAGGGCTGAAATGGGAGCTGGACTCACTGGTAGATTAATTAAATTTTTTTGGAATATTTTTAATGCACGCTTCCAGTTATGCAATCAACCTTAAAAAGTAGATCTTAAAATCTTGGACTCCATAACACTTTGGGCCAGTTTATTTAAGTGTGTGTGTGTATGTGTGTGTGTGTGTGTGTGTGTGTGTGTGTGTGTTTGTGTCTTGCCCAGGATTCCTTAGTGATCGGCTGCTGGTCTATCTGAATTGACAGGCCCCAAGTGCAACACTGCAGAAATGCAGATAGCACTGCTCCAAAGCTGTGGTCTTTCATACGCATTCCTGGGACATCTCATTGCTCTTAGAATACAGATATGAGTGAATTTTACTTTGAAAAGAACACATACACTTTGGTTTACATTAAGATGTGTTAAGAAAGCAGAGTCATTTGGGATCAATATTTACTAAATCTAAATCTCCATTACACTGCATTAGACTTAATTAGTGCTTAAGTTCTTACTTAATCGTGACAGGCTTTCTTCTGTTTACATTTCTGAGATTAAACAAACCATCCCCTCCTCAGTGGTCCCTCTTATAGAAGAAACACAGCTGTCTTGAAGTTAGTTTTTGTCCCTACTCCCTCCTTCCTTACCTTTCTATGCTTGTAGATTAAAAAAAAATAATAGGCCAGCTGTTAGGGAAATATAAACTCTTATTGGCAAGTAAATTAAACATATAAATATCTGCAGTTTATTTGATTCAAACTTTACAGGAGTGGACTAGGGGATCATAGAGTGACTGATACTTTAATTTTACTGCATTAGTAACAGAAAATACATACGATTATTTTTCTGTATGTTACATGAGAAGCTACAAATCAATGGTTTAAACTTTAAAACAACAGCAGCAATACCTCACACTTATACCTTTTCCTTATACAGCTCTTAGCTAACTAAGGATACCTACAAAAATACTATAGAAAAAGTAGATATCTTAGTGGGATGAAATTAACATACTTTCAAATGTTAATGACCAAAGAATTTACAGGCATCTATGCATAACCCATGGACACAGACAATAGTGTGGTGAAGGCCTGGGGAAGGGGTGTGAATAGGGAGGAGGGAGCCAATGGGAATGGGGTAGAGAGGACATCTGCAATACTCTCAACAATTAAGATAAATAGAGGGAAACCAAGATGGCGGCATAGGTAAGTACCTAAACTGCTGCCTCGCACAACAATTTCAAAACTACAACTAAAAGACAGAACGGACACCATCTAGAACCACAAGAAAGCTGGCTGAGTAGAAATTCTACAACTAGAAGGAAAGAGAAAAGCTCACAGAGAATTGGAGGAACGGCAAAAGGTTGAGGTATGGCAAAGGGTCTTTGTGCGCGCAGAGAAGAAGGGTGGCTGAGAGCCTGGCTGACTTTCTCTGGCGGGAGGGGGAAGGAAGCCCCCGACTGCACTGAACCCCAGTTCTGACTGCACTGAACCCCAGTTCTGGGTGAAACCCCGTGGACCCAGGCTCATACAGGGGGAGTTTGGACTGTCAGGTAGAGAGAAAGGCACTTGGAGACTTGGAGATCCAGGGGAGACCCAGGGAAGCCCCAGTGGGGAGGGGTCTGGAGGCGCACACGCACCAGTGTGCAGAAAGACTACAGAGGTTGCCACAGGCTTTCCCTAGCGGAAGGGAGTTGGAAGCTCCTGACTGCACTGAACCCCAGTTCTGACTGCACTGAACCCCAGTTCCAGGTGAGCCCCTGGGGACCCACGCTCTTGCGGGGGGAATCTGGACTCTCGGGTGGAGCTCGGGAGCCAGGGAAGGCAGAGGTCTGGAGGCATGCGCATGCAAGGGCAGGGCTGATGGGAAGCCAAGACTGTCTGCTATGCCCTGAGACTCTACCCCATTCAAGCTGAGCACAGAGGCTTTTGCAATTTGGCAAGTCTAATCCTATAAGGCTGTCTCCAGCACCAAACTTCTCCCAGTGTAGACACAGCTGATCCTCACAGCCAACTGGCCTGGAGGTCAATTCCTCCCAGTGATACCAACAACAATCAAGACTTAACTACAATAAGCTGTACACACAGTCAACAAAGGGGTGCACCAAGAGTGTCCACCTCAGGTAACTGGGGAGGCTGAGCCACTGGGCCATATAAGAAACCTAGCACACAAAGCTACCCTACCAACTCAGGGAAGCAGTGAAAATGCGGCAACAAAGAAACAAATCACAAACGAAAGAAATGGAGGAAAACAAATGACTGGATATAGAATTCAAAACCATGGTTATAAGGCTTTTCAAGAATATCCTAGAAAGGCCGATAAATATAACGAGATCCTCAAAGATATGAAAAAGGACCAACTAGAAATTAAACATACACTGATTGAAATAAAAAATATTATACAGAGACCCAACAACTAAGACTAGAGGAATGCAAGAATCAAGTCAAAGAATTGAAATACAAAGAAGCAAAAAACACTCAACAGAAAAAGCAAAAAAAAAAAAAAATCCAAAAAGTTGAAGATAGTGTAAGAACCCTCTGGGACAACTTCAAGCATACCAACATCAGAATTATGGGGGTTCCAGAAGAAGAGAAGAACAAGATACTGAAAACCTATTCGAAGAAATAATGACTGAAAACTTCCCCCACCTGGTGAAAGAAATAGACTTACAAGTCCAGGAAGTGCACAGAACCCCAAACAAAAGGAATCCAAAGAGGACCATACCAAGACACATCATAATTAAAATGCCAACAGCAAAAAACAAAGAGAGAATATTAAAAGCAGCAAGAGAAAAACAGTTAATTACCTACAAGGGAGCACCCATACGATTGTCAGCTGATTTCTCAACAGAAATTATGCAGGCCAAATGGGAGTGGCAAGAAATTTTCAAAGTGATGAATAGCAAGAAACTACAACCAAGATTACTCTACCCAGCAAAGCTATCATTCAGAATGGAAGGGCAGATAAAGAGCTTCACAGATAAGAAAAAGCTAAAGGAGTTCATCACCACCAAACCAGTATTATATGAAATGCTGAAAGGTATTCTTTAAGAAGAGGAAGAAGAAAAAAGTAAAAGTAAAAATTATGAACAACAAATACATATCTATCAACAAGTGAACCTAAAAATCAAGTGAATTAAAAACCTGCGGAACAGAGTAAACTGGTGAATATAATAGATTCAGGGGCATAGAAAGGGAGTGGACTGATAATTCTCAGGGGGAAAGGGATATGAGGGGGTGCAGGAAGAGACTGGACAAAAACCGTACACCTATGGATGAGGACAGTGTGGGGAGGGTAAGGGCAGAAGGTGGGGTGGGAACTGGGTGGAGGGGAGCTATGGGGGGAAAAGGAGAAACAATTGTAATAATCTGAATAAAGATTTATTTAAAAAAATAAAATAAAGATAAATAAATAACAAAGAAATGTTAATGAGGCAGGATTTTCTTAGATTAGATGGAGTGCTTGGGTTAGGGCTCTATTCAACTTCCTGGATAACTGAGGCAGGTAATTTTGAGTAGAGAATTTAATTTTCAAACTCAGTGTGCTAAATATGGAGATAGTTCCCTAAAAAGAAAAACCAGTTTGAAGCAACTTTGGGCTGTGGTTAATATAGCAGATGCAGCTGTGGTCAGATACAACCTCGGGACAGAAAGAAGGTGATCTGAAATCATAGGTATAAATTAACTCCCTGTGGGTAGGTGGCTTTTTTGGGATGTGACTTGGAGTTTATATGATTCACTATCAAGTATGGAAGGCGTTGACTAAGTCACATAATCAGGGTAATAAAGCTGAAACTTCAAGGCTCCAATATGCATATATTTGCTTCCATCTTTCTTCCATAGATCATGAACCTAGAACCTTTTTATTCTCTTTACTTAATCTTCATCATTTTTCTGCTTAGTTTTATCCACAGAAGTGCCGTGAGGCCTATTGGTCCTATCAGGGGAGGCAGTGGTGCATATTGGTTAAAAACAGACACTTAAGTTTGAAAACCTGATTTTCATCACTTTCCAAGCTGTATAGTCTCTTTGAGGTTCCGTTTCTTCATCTATGTAATAGAGATGATAAGTCTATGTGTCTCTATCTCAGAATTAAATGAGATGGTGCTTTAAACGCCAGAGAGACACAAAGATGTTGATGAATGGTAGATGGACAAGTGTGACCTGGAGGAACTCTTGCTCCCTTCAATTAGTTCTTCACTTAGCCATACAACTGGAAAGAGATAAGAGAGCAGCAGCTAGAAGAGCCCATTCAAATCCAGAGGCAGAGCATGTCGCTGTCCCGTTCAGATCCTCCAGTGGTTTCCCATTATAGCTGGAGTAAAAAGCGAAGTTCTCAACATCCCTTCATGATCTGCACTTCTCCCTCAATCTCTCTGATCTCATGTCCTCCCATCCCATGCCTCTCATTCCCTTCTCTCCAGCTACATCTTTCTTCTTGGTCCTCAAACATGCCAACCATCCTTCCTGCCTTGGAGCCTTTGCACTTGCTGTTCCCTTTGCCTGAAACACTTTTTCTTCAGATTTCTACTGGCTTGCGCCCTCACTGCCTTTATGTCTTTGCTTAAATGCCTTTTCCAAAAGGCCTCCCTCACCACCACCACTTTGGCAAAAAGCGTGTCCTCCACTCTATCTCCTTACCTTGTTTTCTTTTCCCCATGATACTTACTACCATCTATTATTAAAATGCACTTATTTAGCCCAGCTGGTGTTGCTCAGCGGTGAGCATTGACCCAGGAACCAAAAGGTCACTAGTTCAATTCTGTCAGGGCACACACCTGGGCTGTGGGCTCGATCCCCAGTAAGGGGTGTGTAGGAGACAGGTAACCAATAATTCTGTCTCATCGTTGATATTGCTGTCTCTCTCTCCCTCTCCCTTCCTCTCTGAAATAAATTAAAAAAATATATTTTTAATGTGCTTATTGTCTCCTCTTCTAGAAATGAAGCTTTCCTGGGGCAGTGTCTATTTTATTGGCTATTATACTACCAGAGCCTAGAATCAAGCATGCCACATAGTACAGGCTGTATACATGTTTGTGAGCTGAATGAGGGCAAATTCTCATTGATCATTGTAAGCATTTTTGTGTGCATCAGAATCACCTGGATGCCCATTTCTGGGCCATTCCCAGAAATTCTGATTCCCTGGGTCAGAGATGGGGCCAGGGATATCTGCCTTTTAATGAGCCTCTCATTGATTCCAAAGCAAACAGACCAGACTTTCAGAAATAATACTGGAGACATAAAGTCTATTAAATCATAGTAATAAAAAGAGACCATATCATAAGTACCTATTATTTTTAATGCATAGGGGTACCTGGTTAGGCAGGACTTAGCATTTCATTTAGCAAGAACTGTTTGTTTAAAAGTTGCCAACCAGTGCTCTGTCTTAGGAGAGACAATAAACCGCATAGGAGTAAATCTTTGTTCTGAGAATTCCTTGATTCCTTGTGTGGTCTCTTTGATTCCTTAAAGCCCATAGGCACTCATTGCTCCAGGGGAGGGAGGTAACGAGCATTATTTGAGGCTTGACAAAGGCTGCTCTCCCATAAAGATGTTATGTAGAGTTTCATGCAATGAGAGCTTCTCTGAGGGTAGAGGATCCAAACCAAAGTCTGCTTTGGGAAAGGACACCATGAGGCTTCCACTACGGATTTCATAGGGAAAAAAGGGGGAGTCCTAAAGGAGGAAAAGGTGGGGCCCTAGAGCCCAACCCAGAGCATAGGAGTGTAGAAAGGAAAGTCTTGATCTGAAGGCTCAAACTGAATTCTGCCCCTTCCCTGCCCTATAACACTGGGCTCCTTTGGAACAACTAAGCATTGACTAGGAAGTAATTTGGGGATCCTGAGTTGTGACCTCTTTGGCCAAGTGTCACCCTTAGGAAAGATATCCTTCTTCCAGCATCACTTTGACTCCATGCAGGAATGTGTGCTAATTCCTGCTGGTTTTCTTTCTGTGCGGCACATCCCAGCCAAGAGTTGCATAATTTACCATTAGAGGGGTGGGGGAAAGACCCGTCTCTGGAACTACCTCCACCTTCTCAGCCTTGTTAGGGTGGTTTGTAGGGCACGAACTAAACCACTGCTAGTTGAACCGTCCAGTTCACCTAGCATAGTAATAAGAAACAGTCTTCTCTGTGCTGACTTGCTCATATTACCATCATTCCTGCTAGGAAACATGAATATTGTAGTTCACTCAACTTGTTTGTGTCCTGTGGTATTTTATTTTATTTTTTTAATTTAATAAATCTTTATTGCTCAGATTATTACAATTGTTCCTCTTTTTTCCCCCCATAGCTCCCCTCCACCCGGTTCCCACCCCACCCTCTGCCCTTACCTCCCCCACACTTGTCCTCATCCATAAGTGTATGATTTTTGTCCAGTCTCTTCCCACACCCCCCTCATCCCTTTCCCCCCGAGAATTACCAGTCCACTCCCTTTCTAAGCCCCTGATTCTATTATATTCACCAGTTTATTCTGTTCATCAGATTTTTTATTCACTTGATTTTTAGATTCACTTGTTGATAGATATGTATTTGTTGTTCATAATTTTTACTTTTACTTTTTTCTTCTTCCTCTTTTTAAAGAATACCTTTCAGCATTTCATATAGTACTGGTTTGCTGGTGATGAACTCCTTTAGCTTTTTCTTATCTGTGAAGCTCTTTATCTGCCCTTCCATTCTGAATGATAGCTTTGCTGGGTAGAGTAATCTTGGTTATAGTTTCTTGCTATTCATCACTTTGAAAATTTCTTGCCACTCCCATTTGGCCTGCATAGTTTCTGTTGAGAAATCAGCTGACAATCATATGGGTGCTCCCTTGTAGGTAATTAACTGTTTTTCTCTTGCTGCTTTTAATATTCTCTCTTTGTCTTTTGCTGTTGGCATTTTAATTATGATGTGTCTTGGTATGGTCCTCTTTGGATTCCTTTTGTTTGGGGTTCTGTGCGCTTCCTGGACTTATAAGTCTATTTTCTTTCACCAGGTGGGGGAAGTTTTCAGTCATTATTTCTTCAAATAGGTTTTCAGTATCTTGCTCTCTCTCTTCTTCTGGCACCCCCATAATTCTGATATTGGTACACTTGAAGTTGTCCCAGAGGCTCCTTACACTATCTTCAAATTTTTGGATTCTTTTTGCTTTTTGCTTTTTGGATTGAGTGTTTTTTGCTTCTTTGTATTTCAAAACTTTGACTTGATTCTTGTGTTCCTCTAGTCTGCTGTTAGGTCTCTGTATAATATTTTTTATTTCAGTCAGTGTATGTTTAATTTCTAGTTGGTCCTTTTTCATATCCTTGAGGGTCTCACTAAATTTATTGGCCTTTTCTAGAAAATTCTTGAAAAACCTTATAACCGTGCTTTTGAACTCTATATCCAGTCATTTGTTTTCCTCCATTTCTTTCGTTTGTGATGTTTCTTTGTTGCCACATTTTCACTGCTTCCCTGAGTTGGTAGAGTAACTTTGTGCGCTAGGTGGCTATATGACCTATATGGCCCAGTGGCTCAGTCTCTCTGGTTACCTGAGGTGGACACTCTTGGTGCACCTTTTTGTGGGCTGTGTGCTAAGTCTTGTAGTTAAGTCTTGATTGATGTTGGTATCACTGGGAGGAATTGACCTCCAGGCCAGTTGGCTGTGAGGATCAGCTGTGTCTACACTGGGAGAACTTCTGTGATGGAGACACCCTTATGAGACAACACTTACAAAAGCCTTTGTGCTCAGCTTGGATGGGGCGGAGTTTCAGGGCAGAGCAGACGGCCTTGGCTTCCCGTCAGTCCTGCCCTCTGAGGCCCCTGGGTCTCAGTGTCCCTTGGTAATCGCTACAAGCACCACTGAGAGAAAGCCACCCTTGAGTTCTGCCCGCTGCCAGACAGTCCAGTTTCTCCCCCAATGAATCTGGATTCCCAGATTCTTGCCCGGAACTGAAGTTTAGCGCATTCGGGAGCTTCAGTCTTCCTCCCACTAGAGAAAGCCAGTGGCACACTCAGCAGTCAGTCCTCTCTGTGCGCCTCCAGACCTCTGCCTTTCATGGCTCCCCTGAGTTTTCGTGCACTCCTCTCTTTTCCCAACAGTCCAGACTCCCCCTGTATGAGTCTGGGACCCCAGGGTCTCTTCCAGAACTGGGGTTCAGTGCAGTCAGGAGCTTCCTTCTCTCTTCCGCTAGAGAAAGCTAGCCAGGCACTCAGCCGCCTGTCCTCTCCATGCGCGTGTCTCCGTACCTCAGCCTTTTGTAGCTCCTCTGAGTCTCCGTGTGCCCCTCTTTTTCCTTCCAGTTGTAGAATTTCCACTCAGCCAGCTTTCCTGTGGTTCTGGATGATGTCCATCCTGTCTTTTAGCTGTAGTTTTGAAATTGTTGTGCGAGGCAGCAGTTTAGGTGTTCACCTATGCCGTCATCTTGGTTTCTCTCTCGTCCTGTGGTATTTTAAACAAATGATGTAAATTTAAAAAATCTAACTACTAAATCATATTGTTGCCATCCTATAATTTTTAAGTCTTTGAAAGCAATAGCAGCCTTGTTTGTGTCTTGGTGTGTGTTTTCCAAGGGAACTGTGGCTATTTCCAAATGTCACCTGTGTCCTCTGCAGTTTAATCTCCCACACCATCAAATTCTTGGCTGGGTACCGGGTGATTGTTAACATGAAGGAAGAGCTGGTAAATTTGATATCAGGGTCCTTCACTCCTGTCTTCCTCCTCCCCCCGTTCTCCCCCAATCACCTAGGGTGCACGCGTTTGTGCGCGCACACACACACATCACAAACAATGGAGAGCTCTGTGCTAAAGACAAAGGTCAGACACAGTGTTTTTTTCCAGGTTTTCTTATCAAGACGCCCTTTCCTTCATTTGGTGGTGGGACAGGAAACTGGAGCTCACAGGACATCTTTGACTAACAGTCAATAATGGAGCTCACGTGACATCTTTGACTAACAGTCAATAACAGAGTGAAAAGCCACAGAAATGAGATTTGCATTAAAAGTTCTCAACCAAGGCTAATTTGCCCCCTTTTAAAAATAGCTATTATTCATTGAGGACTTGCTAAGCACTGTCCTTTGTGCTAAGCACTATGCATAGTGCTCTTCATGCATTAATACAGTCAGTCCTCTAACCTGATGATACATATATTATTATTTCTATTTTATAGAAAACCAAGGTAGGGTCCTGAGGCTCAGGAACTTTCCCAAGTTCACAGGACCAGTAAATAGCAGAGCTGGAATTTGAACCCAGATCTACTGTGTATCCCTTGTGCCACCTTCTCCCAGACAACGCAGTTTCCTGGAGGAAGCACTGAATTTGGAGTAAGAAAGCTTTGCTCAGGTGCCAGCTCTGCCTCCAAATGTGAACTTGGGCAAGTAATTTGAGCCTTTTGATTTCATCTGTTTTTCCTGTCTATAACATCCCAGCAGTATTATTGAGAGCGTCACATAAGATAACATATGGAAAACCACTTTGCAAACCGAGGTGTGCTCTAGAAAACATAATTATTATCATCAAAGCCCGCTGTCCCATGGTACAAATGCACCGTGTCCCTTTCCCTTTGCTTGAATTGCAACATGGGCAATGGATAAAGGCCTGTATTAACATAGCTCATGAGCCTTGTGGTTGGACTTCACATCAAAGAGAAGAGTCCCCATGGTTGTGAATCTGAGGTCCAGCTAGTTTTTTAGTCTATACATCATACTGCCCAGAGCAATATCTGCAAGGCAGGCACTCCATCTTTCCATAAAGGAGGAGAAATGAAAGGACTCTGTGCCTCTGTAACTTTACAGTGTATAATTCTTTCTAAACAGAGCTCAACGCACACTGTTTATGGTCTTTGAAGAGAGTGGTGATGGGAGTCAAAATGCCGGCACAACCAGAGATATCCTTGCCATAGTAGAATGCATCAACACAGAAATTATAATAGACATTTGTTTCATAATTTGTGAGTTTTGCTCTTCAGCCAAGATTATCACACCCCAGTCCCCTAACAAAATATAACCTCTATTTCATTTGTAATTTTGAGTGAGTATGGGAGCGGAGGTTAGCATTTTAGCATCTAATGAAAAACTATTTCCAGATTCAGTTTTGGTTGGGAATTATCCACCATTCCTCCCACATGTAATCTAAGTGCCAGGGGTCCTTCTAGGGTTAAGCCTTGAACCTTTCTTTGTTTGAGCTGGTAGCACAATCAGTAACTACCTCCAACAAGGAATTTGATAGTACTAAACCAGGTATTTGTAGACATAAGAAAGCAGTAATTGAGGCATTAAGCCAAATAATTAAAAACAAAACATCCAATCTTTTCATTCATCAGATATAGGTAGAGAATGCTTTTAGAATTCCTCTTGACTCTTTTCACAGCATTGTTTTAGAATATTTGTATAAAGACCTTTATGAAATCAATAAAAATAAAGAGGGGAAACAAAGGAATTCTGAATGTAAAATACATAATATGTCTCATATTTATATCAGCTCTCTGACTCCATGAAGAAGGGACAATTTAAGATCAAATTTATGTCTGGAAAAATTGTTAGCCTATTATTGGGATACATGCAAACAAAGGCACAGATACTACCAAACTATACTCAAGAGAATCTTTAATTTTACTTTTCGCATGGCCCAAAGGAGTTTTTTCTAAAACTTGAGCTTGAGATCCCAAATGGGGTTTGGGAAGTAAGCCTATGTCTACCTCTGTAGCTTAAGCTGCTCCTGAGGTCTTGGCCAGAGGTTTGAGTCCCACGTGAAGCAGTAAGAGTTGCTTTTCTAGGCCCTCACCATCAATTGTGACCCACATCAGATGTCTTGACATCCCCAGTGATTCATTACAAAGAGTATACCTGAGAGAGGGTGGGTGGATTCCCTCAACCAGTCCAGGAAACACATGTACTAATACCTGAATCTTCTCTTTTTTAAAAAATATATTTTTTATTGATTTTTTTTTTTTTTTTTTTTTTTACAGAGAGGAAAGGAGAGGGATAGAGAGCTAGAAACATCAATGAGAGAGAAACATCCATCAGCTGCCTCCTGTACACCCCCTACTGGGGATGTGCCCACAACCAAGGTACATGCCCTTGACCAGAATCGAACCTGGGACCCTTCAGTCTGCAGGCTCTATCCCTGAGCCAAACTGGTTAGAGCTGAATCTTATGTTTATTACATAAAGGGCCCATTAATAAACCACTTGGGTCTGCCGAATTTTGAGAAAGGACAATGAGATAAGTTGTAATCAGTAGAGAATCACCATTTAGACTCACTGATTAACCTATAGCTTTATGTTCCAGGATTTGGGGAAATTTTAACCTTTCAGAAGCCGTTTGGCAAATGATGAGTGGGGTAACATTTTTAGGACAGGTAATGGGAAAGATGGATGGTTAGTCTATATGTTGATTTGAAAGCTATATTAGGTGGGTTTGATGCTCTGGGCAGCATATACTGCAAACACCAACCCAAACTGACTGAAACAATAAGGACATTTATTACTTCACATAACAGGAAATCCAAAGGCAAGTGCACTCCAGATGGGATGTGTCAGGGTTCTGTTTCATGTATCACTGACTCTCCTTGCCTGGCTCAACCTTGACCGAAAGCAAGATGGCTATCCTCAAAGTATCATCCCAAACATGGCAACATCCACAGGGAGATGAATCTGTCTCTTCTTGCTCCTCCTTCTTGGGGGCAAGAAGCATCTTTCCCCAAACCCCCTCAGCAGACCCCATCTTTCATTGGACAGAATTGGATCACATGTCCATTCCTAAACCAATCAATGGGACTCCCATGAGTGGCTTAAACTGTATTTGCTTATGGAGCCAATCTCCTGAATTATATTGAGAATGGATAACTGAGAAAAATCAGGGTCCTATCAGGAAAGAAGGAACAAGAAAGAGGGATGGAGCCTCAGTAAGCAACCAACCGAGTCTGGTACAGAAAACAGTCTTTGTTGAGTCTGAGTACAGCATTACCACGTGCTTTATCCTCTCGAGACAACATTACTCGGTTTACTCTGCAGCTTTCTATCAGATTTGTGTGTGTGTGTGTGTGTGAAGCATAATTTTTCTCTGAACTTGGGCTACAATCTTGTTCCTTTTTTCCTTAGCAGAGACCACAATGGAAATCCTACTATAAAAACACTCAAGTGCTATCAGAGGATCAGACCATATAAGGTGCTGGGGACCTTTTTATTTTAAATAAGAAACAAAACTATTTATACTTTTACAAGGAGTCTGCCCTATTTTAGTAAATATTTGGCAAAGCTTCTTGATGAAAAGAGCAAACTGACCCTTGTTCTGCAGGGTTGTTTGGCCATAACTGAAATCGTTCATTAATTTTCTGAAAATAGAAGCAGCGAGTGTGTGTTCTTTTGTGCCGGGACTAAAGTAGTGCTTACTTGTGATTTGCTTTAAGCTGTGTTTACTGAAACGTCGCTGGTCAGGTGTCTTTTGAACCTTGGTCCTAATCAGACCTTGTTCTGAGTCATCACCACCAAGTGGTACATTTGGAAAATAATCTCCTGTGGATGGAGCAGAGATGCATTAATCTGGCCCTGGAGCGTGTGGTGTGTTTGACAATACATTTCAAATGGGATTTCAGAGGTCCTGGATTTGGTAACAAGCCCCAACTGTTTTGAGAAGCAGTGATTCCCCAGGTTATTAAACAGGACGCATTCTGAAAAGCTTGTTGAGCACCATATGTTTCTGATTCATTGGCAGTTAACTCATTCTATGGTGTGGAAACACTCCAGGCCCAACCACCTTTGTTCTTTAAAGGTATCCTCTTGCCAGCTGGGTTTGGAAAGGTGTGATACAGCTGCAAGAAGTGTTGTAAGTCATTCTCCGAAAGTTAAGGACAGCTGGATTGGAAGTTATCCCAGGATGCCACATGGCAGATTGGGCTGAGGCTGGATGCAGGATTTGGCACAGCTTGCCTCTGTCCCTGTCACAGTCAAACGTGGCTCTGCCTCCAGAGGTCTTGCGGACAGTTTCCGATCCTAAATCAAAGCTGCTCACAAGGAAAGCGGTCACTAGATATCAAGGAAAGAATTTAGAATTCTAAAATTCCAGGACTGGAAATTGCCTTAAAGATCATGTAGTTCAGCCCGGCCAGCGTGGCTCAGTGGCTGAGCATCAACTTATGAACCAGGAGGTCACGGTTTGATTCCTGGCTGGGGCACATGCCTGGGTTGTGGGCTCGATCCCCAGTGGGGGGCGTGCAAGAGGCAGCCGAACAATGATTCTCATCATTGATGTTTCTCTCTCTCCCTCTCCCTTCCCTTCTGAAATCAATAAAAATATAATTTTTAAAAAGATCATGTAGTTCAACCTCATTTCTTAGATGAGCAATCTGAGGTGTGGTGACTCGCCCTGTGCTACACAGCCTGTTTCCTATTTATGTATCGTTTCCTTGTTCCTCGCGGCTTCCCAGTTACCACTGGGAAATCCAAAACCCAGCTTCCAGGTGGGCAACTCAAACAGAGTCTGGAATATACTGATTTCTCCTGGTGTTCCACCACTTAGCTAGCTAAAAGTGAGAAAAAAACAAGGTCCCCACCTCATAGGTCCAATAAGATTAAATAACAACTCACTTAGAACAGTGTTTGGCATATGGTGAGCGCTCACCAAAACTATCCATTGCCACTATTGTTCTCTCCTGACTGTTGCCAGGAGTGTTGCAAAGTGACACAGTAGAAGACGCTCCCAAACTAGATGAAGGCACGAAATTTCTAGTTCTAGCCATGCGAGCTTAGATAAGTCACTCATCTCAAATTCTGTTTCCCCTGCCTTCCTCAGATGAGGGTTTTATGTATGTGACGGTGCTTTGTTAGCATACAATTCTATATAGCAGAGCCTCTCAAATACTAGTACCATATGTCCAAATCACTTGGGGATCTTGTTAAAATGCACAGCCTGGCCCTAGCCGGTTTGGCTCAGTGTCGGCCTGTGGACTGAAGGGTCCCAGGTTCGATTCCAGTCAAGGGCACATGCGTGAGTTGCGGGCTCCATCCTCAGTTGGGGGCATGCAGGAGGCAGCCTATCAATGATTCTCTTTCATCACTGATGTTTCTGTTTCCCTCTCCCTTCCTCTCTGAAATCAATAAAAATATATTTAAACAAGAAAAAAAAAAAAAGCACAACCTGTTTCTGTAGATCAGGTGTGGGGCTGAGATCGGGCATTTTTAACAAGGTAACTCAATGCTGCTGGTCCAGGGACCCCCCCCTCTCTGACTTGCTATACAACGTAAGGGCAGCATTCTGGTGACCAGGCCCAGAGACCTCCAAGACCATCAAGTTGTCCAGCTGCAGCACCCACGGACGGGGCAGATAAGTGACGTGCTGTTCCTAACGATTCTGCAGGAAGTGAATCTCTCTTGGTACCTAGTTTCAAGGTCTCACATGTTTACTAAGCTGAGCCTTCAGCCTCAGGACCATACAATTTTGTAGATCTCATGACTATGACGTCAGCATTCTAGAGTCCCTCCCCTAGCACTGGTTCCTATTCCTTAGCAGTTAATACCTCCAGGCTACAACTGGGCTAGGTACCAAGGTTGTGTTCAGAGGACAGGTGTGATACCAGGGGACAGGTGGATGACACATTTGACTCAGGCTGGGAATCAAATTATGTTTAAAACAGTTGCTGGCCACCTTACAAGCTTTGGTGCAGATAGGAGCAGGAGTGAAAGTAGAGGCAACAGCAAAATCTCGCAAAGCAGCCAGGAAAATTGTGAATTAGAGGAAAGCGACTTGAAAGTGAAGTGTTTGTGGTTTAAGAGAATTGCAAAAATAGTTATGGGCCAACACAGCTGAGAAGCCTTAACAGGCTGTAATTAAAAGTGAGCAGGGAATGGTGTGTTTGAAACTTTAGGCACTTCTGGAGAGTCAGGAAGTTTGAAGAGTTTGGCATTCAAGAATGATTTCTATACCCAGAGATGGGGTTCAGAGATGATCATACAAGTGTGACTTCAAGGTTTGCTACCGGTTGCCAGGCTCTTCCTTTTTTCTGACCGTCTTATGGTTGGCAGAGGGTACAAAAAGATGATTGTGGGCAAAGAGATGAGATCGAAGGTCAGAGGAGCCCACCTGCGTTATCCTATATAATGAAAGTATAATATGCAAATCGACCACCGAACAGCAGAACAGCCAGTCGGCGGGGGGCAGGGCTGGCAAGCAGGTGGCACCAGGCCAGTCAAGGCGCATGCTAGTGGGCAGAGGGAGGGAATGGTGATGGGGGAGGGGCAGTGACCAGCGGCAGTGGAGGCAGGGGGCCAGCACTGTCCCCTGATTGGCCAGTCGGGTTGTCTCTTGCAGGAGGAGGCCAGACTGTGGAAGCAGGCCTAAGCCATCAGTAGGACATCCCCTGAGGACTCCCAGGCTGTGAGAGGGCACAGGCCAGGCTGAGGGACCCCTCAGTGCACTAATTTTCATGCATCAGGCCTCTAATATATAGATAGATAGATAGATAGATAGATAGATAGATAGATAGATATTGATTTTTTTATTTCAGAGAGGAAGGGAGAGGAAGAGAGAGATAGAAACATCAGTGATGAGAGGGAATCATTGATTGGTTGACTCCTGCATGCCCCCCACTGGGAACCAAGCCCGCAACCGGGGCATGTGCCCTTGACTGGAATCAAACCCAGGACCCTTGAGTCTGCAGGCTGACTCTCTATCCACTGAGCCAAACTGGCGAGGGCGGTAACTCCTGCTTTTGCTTCAAGACTCAGCTCACCTGACACCCACCCCCTGTCTGTCCCCTGAGCTGTATCCCCAGCTCCCATCATAGGCCCCATCCTAGCAAACAGCTAGAATGACAAGGAAGGACAGAGAAGAGGAGAAGGGGGAAGGAGGAAGAGAAGACCGAGGAGGAAAGAAAAAAAAAAAAGAGAGAGAGAGAGAGCTAGAAAAAAGGTCTGGGAAGCCAGCCTTGCATAGTTCCAAGAATGTTTTCCAAAATTCTTCCAGCCCAGGTCCTATTTAATGGCTCTGCTTTCCAGCATAGCTTGACTGCACGTGTGTAGTAAAACTAAATGACGTCTGAGCCGGATTAAAACGTGACCCCCTCTGAGGCACTGGCTGTGGCCAGACCAGCCTAAATATGGAGGAAGACTTGGCTGTCTAATTTGTAGCTTGTGTCGATTCCCTTTGTGTTTGAAGCCAGGTGAAAGACGAAGCGGGCAGGGCACAGGCCCCCTCCCTCAGAACCCAGAGGGCTGACTCCTCAGCTGGCCACCTCCGCAGAGCGGAACAGAAGCCTCAGGGCCCCGGGGCTCGCTGATGCTGCATTTCCCCAACCCGCAACGGGAGACTGTGTTATTTCAGCCATGCTTCATTGGACACCAAATATGTGAGCTGCTTTATGAGGATCCGGGATGTTGCCAGGTCTTCAAGTTCACAGCTGAGCTGCCTCCACACGAGTTAATCACTCACACCAGGCGCTGGTTTTGGTGTGGCTGTGGAGCATGCACATCCCCCAGCACGCACAGGCGAGGAGGTGTGCTGAGCCAGAGGAAGCTCACGTAAGGCTGCATTTCCCAAAATGCGGGGGACTCCTGCCCCAAACTTCTTGTGGCAATGGCAGTTATAAAATAGTCCCACAAGGAGTTCCCTTGGTATGCACTCACTTGCATATACCAGAAATCTGTTTTATTTATTTATTTTTAAAAATTTGTATTGAATTTATTGGCATGACTGGTTAAAAAATTATATAGGTTTCAGGTGCACAATTCTGTGATACATCATCTGTATATTGTATTGTGTTTTTACAACCCCAAGTCAAGTCTCCTTCCATCACCATTTACCCTCTTCTACCCCTCCTCACCTCTCTTTCCCTATGGTAATCACTGTTGTCTGTACCTCTGGTGTTGGTTTTGTAATTTGCTTAATTTCTTCACTTTTTTCACCCAGCCCCCACCATTCCACAGGGACAGAAGATGTGACTTTGGGTCCAAATTGTAACCCTTGGGTTGGTATTTCTGTTCTTATGAAACTCAATGATGCTTGGAAGTCTAATTTGAGTCCCAGATTCCTGTATGAGTCAGTGGAGTGCCTTAAAACACTTCTAAATGTAGAGACTATGTAAGGTGTCGACTCAGCCACCTTGAAGCCAAGTCTCCCAGAATGCCCTTCCCTCTACTGTTCCAGGTGAGATTTGGGAGGTCAAAGTGAGGCAGTGGCCATTTTTATGCTCTGAAGATCCTGGCAGCTCACAGGGCATCTATCTCATTGTTGGACTCCTCCGGGTCCTGCACCAGGTATGTGTGCAATTCTGACATAGGGCACCAGCTTCTTCTGCATGTCACCCACATCCTCAAGGCTGTAGATGGTGAGACAAATGCAGGTACATTTGTCCTCATGAGGATAGTTTGTCTTTGCTCTTCATCACTGCACAGCCAGTTTTAATCCTGCTGACCATGGCAACTTCAGTCCCAACACCCAATGTGGAGGCAACAGCGGACTTGCACACACTTGCAAGAATAAGGTGCACAAGTGACATCTAATAACGGCCAAACCTCATTTTAGTCATTAGTTTGTTGTCCCCTTTTTCAATGAGGACTTTTCATCATGTGTGTTGATGACCAGTTGACCAAATTGGCTGCTTTTAATACACTGTCTTTTTATTTTCTCTCTTCCTTTCTCTGTAGTAATTGTTCTACATGGTTTCCACTTCCCTGAACCCACTCCCAGAAGATAACCTGTTCCTCTGAAAAGATTAGGGCCAACTGATGCAAACTCTCACACCTTAAAATGTCCCTGCACTTTTACCCATACCCTCTCCTTCAGATCTCTCTGAGTAATAACTGTTCTCCCTTGCCCATACTGACCCCTCTTCCTGAGCCATGGCCCCAACTCCTGTCCCTCATTCCTGCTTCTTTTACCTGTCTCTCATTCTCTTACGCCCTTCTCTCCCTTTACGCAGTATCCCTCCCCTGGTCCTCAAACACGTGTGGGTCACCTCATCCACTGTTGAAAGCACCTTTCTTTGACCCTGCTGTTGCCTCAAATTACTTTATCTTTTCCTCCCATCGAACTCCCTGAAAGGGAAACCATTGCCCCACTGCCCGGCACCCTTTTTTTATTTGGCTCTTTAAAGCAGACTGTGACCCCCACCTTCTATAGCAGTGGTTCTGGGCTTTGGATGCATCTAGGAATCACCTGGGGCCCAAGACGCTCTTAAAGGTGGAAAGAGACAACATTGTAAGACTAAAGCAGTTGAAGAAAATAGAGAGGGAGTTGGACATGTTTGCTACCTAAACATTTCAAAGCTTTCCAGTAAATTATCTATACTAATAAAAGCCTAGGTGGTCCTCGCGCCCTCGCGTGCGATGTTGTCACAGGATGGCTGCCACAAGATGGCCACCACAAGATGGCTGTGCACACAGCAGAGGCAGGGCCTGGTGGCTGCTCCACATGGCTAGGCCTGGGGGTCCCGTGGCTCCGCATGGCGTGGAGGAGGCAGGTCGTGGCAGGGGAGGGGAGTTGGGGGCGATCTGGCTGGCAGGGCAGGGCAGGGCAGTTGTGGGCGATTGGGCCAGCAGGGGAGTAGTTAGGCGTCAATCAGGCAGGCAGGCAGGTGAGTGGTTAGGAGCCAGAGGTCAGGATTGTGAGAGGGATGTCCAACTGCCAGCTTAGGGAGGGATCAGGCCTAAGCCGGCAGTTGGACATTCTCCAAGGGGTCCCAGATTGGAGAGGGTGCAGGCTGGGCTGAGGGACACCCCCCCCATACACAAATTTTGTGCACCAGGCCTCTAGTCCTATATAATAAAAGCCTAATATGCAAATTGATCAAATGGCGGAACAACTGGTCGGCGGGGGGCAGGGATGGCGAGTGGCAGGCACCAGGCCAGCCAAGGCCAGTGCCAATAGTCAGAGGGAGGGGATGGCGATCGGGGGGCTGTGGTGACTTGCAGTGGCGGAGGGGCGATCGGGGGGGGGGGGGCAGGGTGGGCTGCTCACCGGCCTGCACCACCCCCTGATTCCACTGCTGGTTGCCTCCTACAGAGGGAGGCCAGACTGTCATTGTCGATCGTGAATTTGGTTGATACTTCTATTATAGAGAAAGGGCAAATAGCGATATTAAAATATTTCTTCTAATTAATTTCCTTTCAATGTGCACAAATCCATGCACCGGGCCACTAGTACTAGAATAAGTTAAAGTCTTCAAAATGTGTATTGCAATGTTATTTATAATAAAATTGTAAACAACCTTAATAAAGAGAATAATAAATGTATTTGTGGTGCATTCAGTGGTTGGTCTATTAATGTACACATTAAAGCATAATTATGAGGATTATAGCATGAAAAAGCGCTTATGATATAATGATACGTGGGGGGAAGCAAAACATGTAGTTATAGTGGAGGGGAAAAGTCAGTTAAGACATTGTATAAATCAAGCCTGGCTTAAACTAACTGAGTGGCTTTTCAAATGTCAATTTCACATTTTAATAATGATTTCTAACCATTGGAAATTTGGGGCAAATAGGCTTCTAAAAAAAAACACTTTAAAAAAAAACATTCTTCCATGCCCTGGCTGGAATGGCTCAGTGGTTGAGCGTCATCCCATGCACCAAGAGGTCCCCGTTGGATCCCCCAGCAGAGTACATGCCCAGGTTGCTCCCAGTAGGGGGCCTGCAGGAAGCAGCTAATTGATGTTTCTCCCTCTCCCTTTCTTTTGTTCTAAAATCAATAAAAAACATATTCTTAAAAAAAAAAAAAAAACACAAAACACTCTTCCAGCCCTCTATAAAATTTTAGTTTTGCCTTAGTTGACTTCTTCAAATATATTTGGCAACAAGGATGGCAGGCTGCTTTGTCCTGATTGTGCTCAGCCTGAACTTGAGTCTTGTAAACATGGCTCGAGATGATAACACGATTCCCTTCAGCCGCATCCTTCTTGGGGAAGCGGTTCTCATTTCCCCAGCTGCAAGATTTATGGGAGACATTTGACTTTATGCTCTCGTTTCACTTCCATCGGCAACATGATTTCTCCAGTGAATAATTTTTTTTTCTCGTGGCAAAAAGAAGAAATATTCAGGCTTGCACTTAAGTACTGATTCTAGAACTTGATCCTAAGAGACATCGTTCTCAGCTTTCTCTGAATTCCCTGGGATAACAATTGATGATAATTATGTTTTGGATTCCCCATCTGGCCTGGGGAAGGGACTTGGGTAAAAGAGAAAAATGATAGTTTCATAGCTTCATTTTAACTTACTGATAGAAATACATCCCACAGCGAAACAAAGCATGTGACTGATTGGATGGCCTCTGAGATTTTTAAATTAAAAACAAGGAAAGGCTTATAGTACAATATGGATGAACACCTCAGACTTTGAAAGGCACAGGGGAGGTGTTTCTCCCCCCTGGATTTTTGCCAGGTGTGGTCACCATTTGCCACCCCCTCCCACTGAGGACCAGGAGTCCTCTTGTAGTGTAAGCACAGTCTTGTTCCAGGTTAGTGTTTTATTAGAGAACATGAGGATGTTGAACTTTGAGAATAGGGGTCAGATGGTGTCACCATGAAATACAGCACTGGCTGCACTGCTTGGGGCTTCCTTCGGATCAAGGCGAACATTGTATCCTGTTGGGACAACGCTCAGTTCTCTAAGAGAAGATAAAGCAACTGCCTCCTCTCCCTACTCCCAGCTCTGCTTCTGGCGAGGATGTTTGATGTCTCTGCAAACAGGTTTAAACACGCCTTTGCTAACCTAACTGAAAATATCTTGCTAGTTGGTGCTGGAAAAAAGTACAGATTTCTATTTTATTTTCTTTTTTTTTTAAGTCCTAACTTGCCTGCAGCTGATTCTTTAGAAGCCTGCTGTACTTTGTGTTGGAAGCCCAGGATTGTGGCTTCATTCCCCTCAGTCCAGAGTTCAGTTTGACTCCAACATCCTGTTTTAAAAGCTCAAACTTTATTTACTTGTGTGACCTGGGGGTGTACACCTGTTTTTGTTTTTTCCCCCCAGAGGACTCAAGGGTAGTGCATGAGATATGGGCTTAAAGCAAAGTACCACACAGTATTATGGAAAGAGCCAAACTATGCAGAAACACACCTGTTTGTCATTGTCCAGTTTGGAAGCCTTTTATACAAAGGACAGCGAAGCATTTATGTTGCCTGTGGGAATAGCGTAGAGTTTGAGATCCGTTAGTTAAAGTGATATATGGTGAACCGTTTTCTACTTCCAATTACAGAAGCATTTAGGCAAAACCCAGAGTACACTCTAAACACAGCCTCATGAACAGCCTTTGCACGCAGGCCCTTCCTGCGGGGCGTGCTCTGGAGACAGAGGAAGGTGGGTGGATCACGAAGCAGCCATCCCCCCTCCAAGCCATTCAGGACAAGCTGCGGACATATTCGTCAGGCTGAGGCCCATTTTCATGGTAAAGGAAGAGATACATCGGTGATGTTAGAAGAGAAGGCAGCCAACACTGACTTTTCTATTCAACATTTGTTTATCCCTCATTTCCTGAGGAAGGTTGTTTGGGGCCTCGGAGCCGCGCTGGGCTAAGGTCAACTTGGGTACTGTGTTTACATTTAATAGCACAGCGAAGGAACCGGCAGGGAACTCCCTGAGGCACTTCAGTGATGGGAGATTGGAGACACAGAAGGAAACCGAGGCAGCGGGCTGCAAACGTGTCATGGGGGACCTGGACTCGGAGCCACGTTTCCCATGCTTGGGCATAACTTTCTTTTCCTAAATAAAAAGTGACTTTTCAGGAAGTAAGTGGGAACCTGGGCATGTGGAAGTGTTGCAGCAGGATGTAGTTAGAGCCTATTTTGAGAATTCAGACTCTGTTGCATTCTTCCTGGTTGTGCCCCAAACCCACTGCATGAGCTTGGGAAAGCTGCCTTATTTCTCTGTGCACATGGCGGGGAGAGGACAAGTGAAGGCATCATCAAAGGCTGAAGAACTTTTATTAAGTTTTCCTAACCCTTTAAGGAGATGGAATCAAAAACATGTAAGAGAAAAAGCAAAGCCAGTGATTTAGACTTCACCTGGAAAATAGCCAATGTTTCATTTACCTCCTCCAGGAGCTTATCCTCCACATAGCCGTGAAAGACGTTCCTAAAACACCCATCAAATTCCCCTGCTTCTCTTGCTTAACGTCCACCCCAGGCTGCCTGTTCGCTGTAGAACACAGGTTGGGTTCCTTGGCTCCACAGCCCAAGACGCTCTGTGTCCCACCCCTCCCCCATGCACTTCCAGGGGCTCCGGAAGGCTGTATGTACCCAGAGGGGTAGAAAGGACCCCACTGCTGTGGCCACAGTGGAGATACATAAGACCATGAAAAAGGCCTCATCAGACCAAGGCCAACTGTGTAGAAACCCAGGAGGTGGTGTCCTTGGCCACCCTGTGTGCTATTACTTCCAAGAGTCAGGGTGTCGTCACTGATCTTCCACAGATGTTTCTTATCACTCCTCGTCTTTGTTCTTGACCCTGGTTTGCTGAAACTCTGTTTTTGTGCGTTGTCTGTCAGGTTTGCTGAGTGCTCCAGTCGCAGGAGTAGCAAAGAGCACAGACGTGTCTGTCCAGGGCCTAACACACACAAACACAGGTAGTGAGCTCCTGAGACATCGCAGCGATCAGGCTGCTTGCAAATCGCCAAGGGCAGAGATGCTCAGGGTTCTGGGTGAGCATGGCTCAGGGGAGATCCAGCCCCCATCTGGTCCTACCTCCCCTGCCTTGGGGCCTCACCGGCGTCACATTTTCTGGTGTGTACTTTCTGGGGTAGGGACATTTTGCTCCTCTGTCCTCAGGCTTCCTACCGAATTGGTCTCACTAGTTCTGCCCTAGAAGTGTTCAGCTCTCTCTGGACACCCCAGCTATTTAGCGGCCCATGAGCTCCAATGGCTTCATGATTCTATCTTGGAAAGGACTGAGTCACCTTACAAGGTCCACCAGAGAGCAGCCCTGTCTCCCTCACCTTCAGATCAGGTAAGCAAGTGAGTCAAGAAACCAAATGATTACAGCAATCTTACCCTGGGTAGGTAAGACTGGGCCAGCCCTTTCCTGCTTTAACCCTGTCCCTTATACTCTGATGAAGGTGTTATTATACCCATTTTTTTAGAGGTGGAAGCAGAAACTCAGGCTCAGTAGTATACTTAAGATTAGAGCTAGAAATGAATGGAGCTGATATTTCAATCAGGTCTAATGCAAAAGACTGCTCTCTTCCATTGTGCTTATTATATTTTACTTACTGGGCTAGATACTTTACTAAGTACTTTACTTGTAATAACCCATTCAACTTCACAACACCTCTGGGAGGAAAGGACTATATTCTCCATCTTACAGATGAAAAACTAAGGCCCAGAGAGGTTAAGTAACTTGCCTAATATCACACAGCTAGCAAAGACAGGATTTAATCCAGCAGCCTGGCTCCAGAATCTGTGCCCCTTACCCATGGGACCCACAGCCTCTTCAAGCCCCAACTTCCTAAGGTTGTCAGCACAACCAACATTGCTCGAACACCTGTCTTAGTGTGAGGCACTGAGGAAGGAACGTAGAGGGATATATGTCATGGCATCAAGGAGTTTACAAGGTCCAACTAACAGGTCAAGGGGGTGTGAGGCCTTTACAAAGGTATGCTGAGGGTCATGTCCACCCTGCATCTCCAGGTTTACTTCTAAAAACTAGAACAGAGTTCCTTTTTGGAAATCTTTACAATGCACAGGCTTCTGTGCTGTCAGGGGAGGCTGAGAAATAGCAAAAGCCTGTCTTTGGCTTTATCTCCTTAGATATAGGAGAAATCTGCAGTTATGTGGGATCTGAGGAGAGCCAAGCTTTTGATACTGTCCAGTTCTGCCTGCAGAGAAAGGCAGTGGCCGGAGCGGAGGATGGCCATGGAAGTCTGACCAGGGGCAGCTTGGCAGCAGCCAAAAAAGCCAGGTGCCTCCAGCCTGGGCCCATTTTCCACAGGCAGCTAGAAGGCTTTGTCTAGCATCTGTGCAACGTCTTTAGTTCCTCTGGGCAAAGTTGGGGCTGGGGCAAGGACTGGAGTCCTCATGGACACCCTGGTTCAGAGTGCATGGTCAGTTAAGAACACAGACTTTGGAGCCAGATAGAGTGGAAATCCAGCTGTGAGACCTGGGGCAAGTTGCTGGATCCCACTATGCCCCTGGTTCCTTTATAAAATGGGGCTATTGACAGTCCCCACCTCATAGGGCTCTTGTGAGTGTTAAATGCAATAATCGTACTAAATATAGGATCTGGCACATGGCCAGTGCTCTGTAAATGTTAACAATTAATAATAAAATTCTAAAACCCAAGTCAACTGTTAACTCTTTTCTGAATCCTTCTGCCCCTTCCCTATATCCTCTACCCCCAATTAGCCTCTCCTTTCTCTGAGCTTGTATCCTGTATCTATCTCTGCTGTGGACTTATCATGCTGAATGGTAATTGTGTCTGTCTGGCTCCTCAACTAGACCATGAACTCTTATCGGAGAGCTGAGCCGTATCTGTGTGCCCACACAGAGGCACTGTCAGTCCTGGCGGGAGGAACTGATTAAACACAATCCTATCCTGTTCTGCCTTATTGACCTGAGAAGCCTCCTACACCAGGGTCCCATGGACCGTGTCTAGAGGCCTGAACCAATGTGTCTGCTGTTCCAGCAATGGTTTCCTCTGAAGACCCTCTTTGCTACCACCTGGGCCTTCACCCAGCAGCGGAACACAGGTAAGAAAACCAACAGGAATTCAAACTCTGAGCCAGGTTTCCAGATGGGGTCAGCGGGAGATATAGCTGACTGTTCAGCCTCCCCGAGTTTTTCCTGTTGCAACAGTTTCCTAAATTAGCCCCTACCTTGTTTTTTTTCTCTTTCCTCCAATTTTTTCCGCACACCCATGCTTCTCGAAGTTTTACATGCGTACAAGCCACCTGGAGATATTATTGGGGTGAGGCCAAGGCACTGCATTTCTAATTAGCTCCCGGGAGATGCAGGTGCTGCTGGTCCTCATTCAACACATTGAGAACCAAAGCTGTGCTCTGCTGCCAGGATAATCTTCCTAATGCAGAGCTGTGATCACGTCACTTCAGTGGATTTGAACCGATCTTTCACCCAACAATGTGAAAGAATGGCAAATGAACACACAAAAAGATGCTCAACCGTGTTAGGCATTAGGGAACTGCGGAGTAAAACCACAATGAAATGCCACTACACACCTACCAGAGTGGATGAAACTAAAACACAGAGTCCCACGTGCAGATGAGGATGCAGAATAACTGGGACTTCCATACCCTGCTGGGGAGAACAGCTGCTTTGGAAAACAGTTTGGCTGTGTGTGCTTTTTAAGTTAAAGATACATGAATACACACGTGACCTGATAATCTTACTCCTACATGCTTAGATATTTGCCCAAGTGAATTGAAAACTTATGTTCACACAAAAATCTGTACATGACTGTTGTTAGTGGGTTTATGCATAATCACCGAAAATACCCTTCAGCTGATGAACTGCATGAACGAACTGTGATATATCCACACAGTGGAATACTACTGAGCAAAAAACTGACTCTTGACCCACAAAAACATGATGAATCTCAAATGTGTTATTCTAAGCGAAAGAAATCAGACTCAAGAAGCTACTTGCTATATGATTCCGTTTATAGGACATTCTGAAAAAGGGAAAACTAGAGAGAGACCACAGAGTATGAGGGGCTAAAGTAGGGGGAGGGTTGACTGCAAAGACACAAGGGAACTTTGTGGGTTGATGGGAATATTCTATAGCTTGATTGTGATAGTATTTACATGACTATATACGTACATTTGCAAAACCCGGAACACTAAAAAGGATGAAGTTTAGTGCATGTAGGTTATACTTCAAAAATGATGTCATCAATAAAACACCTTTAGTGACTCCCATTTGACCAAGGAATTAAAATTAAAATTCCAGACCCTCTACCCTTTCTAACCATTTGTACTATTTATTTTCCCTAAACACTGGCTAAACTTTGCTTTCACCCCAGGGAGTGAGTTTCCTTCTGCCCTGGATTTTCTTCTCTCAGCTGTATCTCCTGGAATTCCCTCTTCTTTCACAAAATAGATTGATAATAAATTCTGAATGAATGAATGAATGACTTCTCCCAATAATATGCCTCAATTCCCCATTGAGCAAGAATGGTACATGGAAAGGTAAAACGGCAGCCCAGCCCCTTTCCCTCAGTGAGGAGCTCAGTTATTTGTAAGGGTTTTGTTTTACTCTGGTTGATTCTTCGGACACAGGCAGATCAACTCAAGCTCCACGTGTGCTCAAGAGGCAGCAGTGAGCAGGCAGTTTGCAGCCGTGGAGAGGCTCTGGCCTGACACATGTCCCACAGCTCAGGACGTGTCCAGCGTAGGTGAGGAGAGGCCAGCCCCGCTGACAGGAGGAGCTGGAGTGGTGTCACCAGTCTGGTGTGATTGATTCGCCTGTCCTCACTCGCTTGTTAGCAGAAGGGCTCCTCACGTCCCCACACCCACTGCCTTCCTCTGGGGGAGGCTCCCTCCCTGTCAGGTCTGTCCTCCCCGCACCGCCTCTCCCAGGGCCTCTCACCAGTTCATCAGTCCTCACCACTCTCTCTCCTCCGTCCTGGCGCTGACAGAAGTCCAGGAGGGAGTGTGTGGGGATGGATTCTGAGAGCTGACTCCATGGTTGTTCACACTGAGAAGGCAGTTTGGGGGCCCTAACCAAGGACCCCAAATCTTTGACCAAGTCCCTACTATGAAGATAAGCCCTGATGGAGACACACATACACCATACACATACACACTTAGTAAAATTCTATTACTAAGTGGGTCTTTGGCCACAAGCTTCCACATTATCTCCTGTTAAGCCAGGAGAAGCCAAGAGTTGTATAGGCTACAGGCAGGTCTGACGCCTTAGTGAGAATCTGGCTGAGGGGGTCTAGCACCTTTATCAGGACTTTATGATTCTTGAGGAAAGGATAAATAAAAATAAGGAGGTAGGCTGACTGATTGCCCCATTCAGGCTTCTCTGACAACATGGCCCCCCAGCCTCTCTGCTTGGTCTCTGGTCCAGGCATTCCCTTCTTCTTCTTCTTTTTTTTTTTTTTTAATAAATATTTATTGTTCAGATTATTACAGGTGTTCCTCTATTTTTTCCCCCATAGCTCCCCTCCACCTAATTCCCCACCCCACCCCATGCCCTTACCCCCCGCCACTGTCTTCATCCATAGGAGTAAGATTTTTGTCCAATCTCTTCCCGCACCCCTCACACCTGCTTCCCCTGAGAATCGTCAGTCCACTCCCTTTCTATGTCCCTGATTCTATTATATTCACCATTCCATTCTGTTCTTCAGATTTTTTATTCACTTGATTTTTAGATTCACTTGTTGGTAGGTATGTATTTGATGTCATTTTGTTGTTCATAATTTTCATCTTTACCTTTTTCTTCTTCCTCTTCTTAAAGAATACCCTTCAGCATTTCATGTAATCCTGGTTTGGTGGCAATGAACTCCTTTAGCTTTTTCTTGTCTGTGAAGCTCTTTATCTGACCTTCAACTCTGAATGATAGCTTTGCTGGGTAGTGTAATCTTGGTTGTAGGTTCTTGCTGTTCATCACTTTGAATATTTCTTGCCACTCCCTTCTGGCCTGCATAGTTTCTGTTGAGAAATCGGCTGACAGTCGTATGGGTACTCCCTTGTAGGTAATTAACTGTTTTTCTCTTGCTGCTTTTAATATTCTCTCTTTGTCTTTTGCCCTTGGCATTTTAATTATGATGTGTCTTGGTGTGGTCCTCTTTGGATTCCTCTTGTATGTGGTTCTGTGCGCTTCTTGAACTTGTACGTCTATTTCTTTCACCAGGTAGGGAAAGTTTTCTGTCATTATTTCTTCTAATAGGTTGTCAATATTTTGCTCTCTCCCTTCTTCTGGCACACCAAAAATTCGGATGTTGGTTCGCTTGAAGTTGTCCCAGAGGCTCCTTACACTATCTTCATATTTTTGGATTCTTTTTTCTTTTTGTTTTTCTGGTTGGATGTTTTTTGTTTCCACATATTTCAGATCTTTGGTTTGATTCTTGGGGTACGTTGATCTACAGTTGAGTTTCTGTATATTCTTTATTTCAGACAGTGTATGCTTCATTTCTGATTGATCCTTTTCCATTTTTTTGGCATTCTCATTAAGCTCCTTGAAGGTCTCATCAAGTTTCTCAGCGGTTTTAAGAAGATTCTTGAGTAACCTTATAAATGTGGTTCTGAACTCTATGTCATCCAGTAGTTTGCTTTCCTCCATTTCTTTCATTCGTGACATGTTTCTTTGTCTCCACATTTTGGCTGCTTCCCTGTGTTGATGGAGTAGCTTTGTGTGGTAGGTGACCTATAGGGGGCAGTAGCTCAGCCTCCCCAATCACCTGATGTGGACACTCTTGGTACACCCCTTTGTGGGCTGAGTGCAAAGACTTGGTGCAGTTAAGCCTTAATTGCTGTTGGTATTCTGGGAGGAATTGACCTCCAGGCCAATTAGCTGTGAGCACTCCCTGTGTCAATAATGGAAGAACTGCTGCGCTGAAGACACACTTATGGGGCAGGACTTGTTTCAGTGGGGCTTTGGTGCTCACTGAGTCTGCCTCTTGAATGTGTCACTTATGGATGTGAGGAGTTGAAATCTGGTGTCTCACTCTGACCACTAGGTACACTGGCTTCTGGATCTCCAATGGGGTGCAGGTCAGCTACTGTCTGAGGCCATCCAGCAGGAGCTACAGTGAGAGCTACAGTTTTCTCCTCTTTGCTTGAGGTTTGGAGGTTTTGGAGCTGTCTGACCCGGGCTGCAAGTTTGCTAGGTTAAGCTGGGATAGGGCAGGGCTTTCTTATGCAAAAGCAGCTGCTTAGAGCTTGGGTGGGTTTGTAGGTGGTGCAGGGCGGGGTCTCAGGGTGTCACTAGGCTAGGGCGTGGCAAACAGCAATGGCTGCTAGTTAGCTGGCTCTGTGTCCCAGACGGCGTCCCGGAGTCCCGAGCCCCAGTGCCGTAAACAATTATTCCTGCACGCAGCTCTGCAAGCAAGCCACCCTCACTGGCAGACAGTCCAGCTTCTCCCCGTAGGAGTTTGGGTCCCCCGCGTCTCCCCAGAAACTGTATTTCAGAGTAATCGGGGGCTTGTCTCCCTTTGGGTTGAAAAAAGCAACGCCCGCCACCAGCCCGGATCACGCGCCTCCGTACCCCAGCTTTTCAGTGCTCGTGCACGTCTCAATGCTCTTTTCTCTTTCCTTCTAGTTGTAGAACTTCCACTCAGCCAGCTTTCCCGTGGTTCTGGGTGATAGACGTTTTGTCTTTTAGTTGAATTTTTGAAATTGTTGCACGAGGCAGCAGTTTAGGTGTTTACCTATGCCACCATCTTGGATCTCCCCAGGCATTCCCTTCTTATGAGGAGGAGGTGAGGAGGGGTCCCAAAGCTCATCTGGGGTTCAAGGATAGTAACATGGAAAAATTCAAAATACCTGCAACATGTATATAAACTCCCTGCCAGGGCACAGTGCAAAGTGAAAATGTAAAGTCTCTCGTTCAAAGGGCAGGAAAAAGTGCCTTTAAAAAGTATTAAAATAGCCCTGGCCAGTTTTTCTCAGTGGTTAGAGCACCAGCCCAAGGACTGAAGGGTGTCAGGTTCAATTCCCAGTCAGGGCACATGCCCAGGTTGTGGTGAGTTAAATCCCTTTTGGGGCACATACAGAAGGCAACTGATCTCTCTCTCTCTCTCTCTCTCTCTCTCTCTCTTTCTCTCTCTCTCTCTCTTTTTCAGGGTGCTTCGGTCTGTGACTCCTTTTGCCCTCCAGCTTACCCTTGGGGTTCATTTGATTAAAGTGTTAGGGTGAGGGTAACAGGACTCTTCGCCTCTAAGGGAAGTAAGGGAGGCAAGCAGATCTGGGCCACCAGCAGGCACCGGAGCTCCTGAGCAGGTGCTGCTACTCACCCCTGAATGTGACCTGCCCTGGAAAGAGGGTCAGCACAGCTGAGTGGCAGTCCCTCCCAGGCCCTGTTGCCCACAGCATGGGTTAAGAATGTGAGTTATGCTACACTCATAAATGAAGTGGGTAGTTTCACTTTATTGGTTGATACCAGGACTAATCAGCTCAGGGAAATGAAGGGGAAGGTTGCAGCCATGACCCTGACAATCCTTGGCCTGCACTCCCTCAGCCAACCCACGTCATTAGCACTTGATTTCAGTGCACAGTTTGCGTCTGTTGGTGGAAGGTCCAGGGTCTTACCCCATGAGTTTCCAAAATAAACAATTTCTAAGTGTCCTTTAAAGAAATAACATTTTTAAAATTATAAAGTTAGTACATAACCACTATAGAAAAACACAAAAAGAGCAGATAACTATGTAAATATTAGTATAAGCCAGTTTAGTATTTTTCAATATATATGCATATATGTATACTAGAGGCCCAGTGCATGAAATTCATGCATGGGGGGGTGTGTCCCTCAGCCTAGCCTGCACCCTCTCCAATCTAGGACCCCTCTCACAATCCAGGACTGCTGGCTCCCAACTGCTCGCCTGCCTGCCTTCCTGATTTGCCCCTAACCACTTCTGTCTGCCAGCCTGATCACCCCCTAACCACTCTCTGCCAGCCTGATTGATGCCTAACTGCTCCCCTGCCAGCCTGTTTGCCCCTAACTACCCTCCCCTGCAGGCCTGGGTCCCCCCAGCTTCCCTTCCCTGCAGGCCTGGTCACCCCCAACTTCCCACCTCTGCCAGCCTGGTCACCCCTAACTGCCCTCCCCTGCTGGCCATCTTGTGGTGGCCATCTTGTGTCCACATGGGGGCAGTCATCTTTGACCACATGGGGGCAGCCATCTTGTGTGTTGGAGTGATGGTCAATTTACATATTACTCTTTTATTACATAGAATAGAGGCCTGGTGCATGCGTGGGGGCCAGCTGGTTTGCCCTGAAGGGTGTCCCAGATCAGGGTGGGGGTCCCCTTGGGGCATGGGGTGGCCTGGGTGAGGGGCCTGTGGTGGTTTGCAGGCTGGCCATGCCCCCTGGCGACCCAAGAGGAGGCCCTGGTATCTGGGATTTATTTATCTTCTATAATTGAAACTTTGTAGTCTTGAGTGGAGCCAAGCCTCCTGCTTGCTCTGTGCCATTTTTGTTGGGATTTATTTATCTTCTATAATTGAGACTTTGTAGCCTAAAGCGGAGGCCAAGGCAGGCCAGGGCAGGTGGAAAGCTTGGCTTCCTCCATTGCCGGGGAAACCCAAGCCTCCTGCTCTCTCTGTGGCTACAGCCATCTTGGTTGGGTTAATGTGCATACTCGCTCCTGATTGGCTGGTGGGCATGGCTTGTGGGTGTAGCAGAGGTACAGTCAATTTGCATATTATTCTTTTATTAGATAGGCTAAAGCGTTGCTTTTATTGATTTTGTGGGGGAGGGGTGAAAATTAAACTCACATAAAATTATAGTCTGCCTTCTTACTTAGTAACTATCATGAGTACTTCTGTATGCCGTTAATCTCATTTTTAATGGCTGCAGAGTATGGCATTGTATGGATGGATCACAATTTACCTAATCATTTCCTTGTAAGTGGACATTTATGTTAACTTATGATTTACTAATATAATAAAAACGTGTCAGTAAACATATTGTGAGTCAAAGGTAAGCACATGAATATGAAAGAAAAAAAACTGCTTAAACGTTGTGTTTCCAAAACTAATGCCACCTCAGAACCTGCAGAATTGATATATAAATTACATATGAATGTATCTACAAATACATAAACAATGATAACTTTGGAAATTATCCAGCTGCCGGGGTCCTGCTGGCACTCAGCTTTTGCTCTTCCATCTGACAAGTTCCAGCAAGGAGTGTCTGCTAATGTCCGTTTGTCCTCTGAACAGAGGGTCTTCCCTGTGGGTAACACTCTTGTTCTCGGTACACAGGCTATTCTCAGCTGAATCTAGAAGCTCGTCTTCCAAAACATGCTTGGCTGAGGCATTAAGCAGACTTTTGACTCGGGGTTTCTAAATCACCCCCAAGGAGAGGCCGCTATGCATTCAGAGGCTGTCACCTGTGAGCTGGAACAGAACTCTGTTACTCAGCTTAAAGATTCAGAGCTCAATGGTAGCAGAGCACAAGGGACTGAGACCAGTAAATATGCCTGGTCTGAGGACCAGCCGAGTGCACACACCTGTTGGCATAGGTAGCTAGATATTAATAAAGGGAATCAGACATCAAGCATAATAAACTGAGCCTGGTTCACTAGGAAGTTGCAGCATTCATATGTGCCTCAGGGGATCACAGCATTGCCCTGCCAAGGGGATTACTACCTTCCTTCCAGTGTAGGGATGAAGGACCAGCTTTCCAGTCTCCCCAGGGCACAGCTGATCCACTCGCCAGGACTAAGGCAGGGAAGAAGAAAACAGTAGAGGGGAAATTCCTGTGCTGGGCACATGTGCAGAAGAAGCCAAGATGGTTTGGAGGGAGGTCCTTCTATGAGGCATGTGCAGGAAGAACTAAGATGGTGACCATAAGGGGAGGAGTCTAGCCTGGGAGAAAGATTGGATTGGATAAGGGACAGAATCCTGGAAGATTTAGGAGGACTCAATACCAGCCCACAAAAGATTAGGAAGTTCATTGGTTAGTTTGAAAGAGGGCCTGGTCCTTCCCAAACCCGAGATAACATAATCCAAACTTAAAAAAGCGGGCTCTCTCTCTCTCACTCTCTCTCTCTCTCTCTTCCTCTCTCCCTCCCCCTCTCCCTCTCCCTGTCCCTCTCCCTGTCTCTCTCCCTCTCCCTGTCCCTGTCCCTGTCCCTGTCCCTGTCCCTCTCCCTCTCCCTCTCCCTCTCCCTCTCTCTCCACATGCTGGCCCAGCTCGTTCATGCATTCTCTCTTCTCTCTTCATAGCAGCCATGCAGCCCTGCAGCCACCTGAGGCCTGGCAGCTGCATGGACTCCAAGCACCAGCTCTAAGCCAATCCTGGATGGGGCAATGTGTGCCAGCCAGAGTGCAGCTGGGAGCAGAGACTAGCTAGCTGGACAAGGGCAGAGGCTGAACTGAACTAAGCTTTGGCATGGCACCGAATTTTTGGACACTGGCCTTTCTTCTGGGCTTGATGAAGACAAAGCTGGGTTTTTCCCACAGTAGGACAGAGCTGAGCCCAAAACAGTCTTTTGTGTTTGCTCCAGCGTCAATAAACCTTACCACTACCTCTCACCCTCCCATGCATGGCTCTCCTGAAATGCTTTGCTTGTGACTCCATGAAAGGACCCCATGTCTACTGGCAGCAGAGGGATACCACTAAGTTCTGCTTTTGCAGGGGAAGGGCAGCTGCGATTTATTTGTTCATGCACACCTTCATTCATCCTGACTTTTTGGCTATTTGGCAGAGCCAGAAAGTGGCACTGGGGTCTCTTGGGCCTCTGGGATTCCCTTGTGGGCTCAGAGGCTGAGCAATCCCAGAAAGTCTAAAGCCTGCCTACCATTTGCCTGCGACTGGTGCCTAGTCCAGATGACATGGTCCTCTTCCAGGCCCCCTAGATGCTTAGTGTGGGTCCAAGTTACACTAAAAAGGACCCAGCAAGTTCCCAGTCTTATCTACACCCATAATTCCAGGATTGAGTGACTCAGGATTTCAGAAGCTATTTCAATGCTAACTTATCACTCTGAGGAAAGGACTGTGTCACCTCTGGGCCAGAAACAAGTTCAAGGCTTCCCCAACCCCAGCTTTCATTTTCATCTTGGGGTTTATGATGGGGGTTTGCATTCTGCTACCCAATGTCCAGCCAGAATATGGTGACATTGCCACATTTCACAGAGACTCCTAGTGACCCATGGTGTCCTTGACCACCCTCTCCCCGTAGCCAACTTTTTAACTAAAGGAGAGAGAAGAAGGGTAGATGGTGTACATGGGATTGGAGGTAAAGGGGGTTGTTTACACAGCCTGGAGCCCACCTGCGGGGACCATGTGTGCAGCTCTCAGTCACATGCAATAGGTGTGTTGCTGGTGGAAATGAGGCCCTTTCACGGACTTAGGAGAAAAGCATTTCAGGAGACCTACGCATGGGAGGATGAGATGAGGATGAGGTAAGGCTTATGAAGCTGAAGCACACATAAAGACTGTCCTGGGTTCAGCTTTGACTGGTGCCACATTGCCCTATCCAGACTCACTCTTGGAGCCTGCACTTGGAGTCCACATCATCCAATATCTGCTGATCAGCCCATGCATTGTAAAGTCATATTTAGCCTTTTGCTTTTTCCTAATATACATCATGATGTTATTTGCTCCATTTCTAACATTTGTAACTTTCAGCCTCCATTGTGCCTGCAAACAGGGACCTGGCGCTCAGCCCTCTGGCTTTAAGATCTTCACAAACAAATAAAATCCTGAAAAAAATATAAAAACTCAAGACCCTAAAATGTGACTTTAGTAACCTCCTCCCAGGCCCTGAGTTAAGCGGATTAGGGCAGGAGGTTTTTGCATTCCTGACATATTTGGTGAAGGGGTGTTCTCCATCCTTCCCCTCTGCCCACGCCCCCACCCTCCCACCCCACCCAGCACTACAATGCCTGTTGTGGGATTCCCAGCCTCAGAAGCTACTCTGCCCTGAATCCCTGGGGCTTTTCAAGTAACCTGGAGTGTCCTCCTCCCCTCCAGGGTACCCACAGTCTTTTCCAAGGATGGTCTTGTTGCCAGATTGTGGGAGTGTCTGTACTGGATGCAAAGAAACAAAGCAGATGAGCTTGGTTCAGAGTTCAGCCATAACTCAGCATGCTCTTGTTAATGATCACATGTGTGTGGTCACCAATTCTCAGGGGCTGCCTAGAGAGACAGGCTCATAGGCACAGCAGCTCAGGAGTGCCTTAGGGGAAGCTCCTCCGAAAGGCACTGTGGATGTGGGTAAGGAGGGAAGAGGGCAACCAAGCCCAAAGCACTCCTTTGATTGGAGATAAGTGAGGACTGCCTGTGGGAAACTCCTCTCCTGTCCTCCCTGACACACATCCCCTCCTCAGCCTGAATCCGTCAGCCCACAAGGCAGAAATGCAGACGAAGAAAACAGAGGAAACTCCCTCTGGAGCCTGATTTGCTGTCCCACAGTGTGTACAAAGGAGCCAAGATGGTGGCCCTTTGGCTTGATGGGTCTGGTCAGTAGCAAAGAAGATGTCCCAACCTTGTGCTCTGTGGTCAGTGAAGCCGATCATAGAAATATAGACTTTTCAAAAAGCAAACTCTGTCTAGTGGTGCTGCTGTCCCAGTCCCAGTCTGGAAATGAAGGACATGGTTAAGTAAGAAGTGTGCTCTGTGCTCGGCAGAAGACCATTGTTGTCTAACCAGGCTTGTATGTGAAGTCACCAGCACCTGGACACTTTATAAGTAGGGCTCAACTCTGACTTGTGAGCCCACTGGGGTATGTCCCGTCCTGAGCAATCTGGCTTGGAGCAAAGTCACCAGAATCATCAAGTAAAGGTTTCCTTATTTAAAAAACTCATAGACAAATATTAAGACCTAGTCTGCTTATCTTCATATTTATCTATATAAAAGGCTAATAAAGTATCCTTCCTACCTTCCAACCAGTCGCTATGATGCCCAGTGACCACCATGGGGCAGATGCTCAATGCAGGAGCTGCTGTGACATGCATAGAGAAACAGCACCGCGGACTTGGCACCCATAAAGCAACACTCAGCTTCCCCCAAGTGGGACACAGGCTCTGCCACCACTCTGGAGTGACACCCCACCAAATCGCAGCCAACACTGCCAAGACCCCGTTGTGCAAAATGCAGCCCACAGCCCAGAAATGGTTGCTGTGGGTGCCAGGTAATGACGTCACATAGCAATGCCCGGCTTCTTCTCCCTAGTCCCCTTATAGTTTCCTCATCCCAGGAACATGACTTGCTTTATAGCTAGGTGGAAACACTACACTAACCAAATGTCTGTGAAGCATTTTCCCATGCCTCATCTCATTTGATCCTCACAGAAGTCCTGGAGTAGATAGATAGGAGACTTGCTGGAATCCTATTTTCTTTTCATTATTCGGAAAATGGAGATTTAGAAAGCTTAGAAACTTGACCCAGCTGAAAAGAAGTAAGAAATGGTGGACCTTGAAAATGACTTCAGGTTTTGTTACTGCGCAGAATGTAGTCTGCTGGAGACTAAGACCAGCAGGTCATAATTATGCAAGAAGTCCTTCAGAAGGCTGATGGACCTTGAGCTTTTAGCAAGGGCTAAAAGCTATGCACTGATTGTTCTGTCAAGACATGTGGCTCGTGAGCTGTGGTTTGCCGCTCTGTTGACTAATGAGTTTGCCGCCCACTATCATAAACTACCCTTTACCTCTTTGCACACAATATGCCACAATTGCCTAATCCTCATAGCTTCCAACTACACAGTAACATTTAGTCTAGTCCAGTGGTCGACAAACTCATTAGTCAACAGAGTGGCAAACCGCAGCTCTAGGCAATTCCCTTACCTGAATCCTTTTACTATTTACCAAACCTTACCTTTGATATGTGTGTTTGCTTTGCTAAAGGGCAAATGTGTATTGTAGTAAATAAAAAGCTGTGGGTCCAGAGATTCAGTGAGCTTCTCCACCAGCAGGAAGTGATCCGCCTGGCTTTCCCCCAGGCCTTCCAAATTTATATTTCTTGTCTAGTGTATCCATTTATGCATGGCCCCTTCTCCAGATTCCTGAACCTTTGCTTCGAAAGACTGCTGCAATAGTCAAACACTGCTGCAGTTAAATATTTTACCTTTTGTTCTCCCCATGTGATCTACAAAAATAATCTACTTCGTGTTGATATTTACTGCTGTGTTGCTGACAATTACCTGACAGAGAAGTTGGGGTGCTTCACTGGGCTGGAAAAAGTTTAGCTAAATCAGAAAGCAGGTTTAAGTAAGCAAGTTTATTCTATATATATAAAAGCTAAGTTGACTTGCGCATGCATGATACATATAAAGCTCTTGCTGGCACCAATTGCACATGTATATTTTGATCTTTCATTGTTGATCATGAATTTGGTTGACACTTCTATTACAGAGAAAGGGCGAATAGTGATATTAAAATATAAAATATTTCTTCTAATTAATTTCCTTTCCCTGTGCACAAATCCTTGCACTGGGCCACTAGTTTTAAAATAATAATAGCTATCATTTAAGGAGGATCTACTATGCATTTGTGAATATACTGGCCATTTTGCATTATCTCATTTAATCTTCATGAAAACCTTGGCAGTTTTTAACCTACCATTTAATCCCCCTTTTTCAGATGATGAAATTGAGGATTCAAAAAATTAAGTAATTTTTAAGTTTATATAACTAGTAGTGGCAGAGAACGAATCTTAAAGCAGGTCTGCTTAATTTCAAAACTCATCTTGCCCTAGCAGCTAGGGCCTAGCTGGTTTGGCTCAGAGGATAGAGGGTCGGCCTGCAGACTGAGGGGTTCCAGGTTTGATTCTGGTCAAGGGCACATGCCAGGGTTTCGGGCTCAATCCCCAGTAGGGTGCGTGCAGGAGGAAGCTGATCAATGATTCTCTCTCATCATCGATGTTTCTATCTCCCTCTCCCTTCCTCTCTGAAATCAATAAATATATATTTTAAGGAAAACAAAACTCATGCTATCACTCCCCTCAAACCCCTTTATGTGCTACACAGTGGCCATGTTATTACGTTCTGATAAAGACTGAATTCTGGAAACAAAAAGGAAACAAGGAAAGGACCTGGATTCCTAAGGTCTTGCCTCAATGACTCTAGTTCCCAGCTACCAAGACCTGGGTCTAAAATACGTTTTTTAAAAATATAATTTTATTGATTTCAGAGAGGAAGAGAGAGGTAGAGAGATAGAAACATCAATCATGAGAGAGAATCATTGATCAGCTGCCTCCTACACGCCCCTCACTGGGGATCAAGCCTGCAACCCAAGCATGTGTCCTGACCAGGAATCAAAGTATAACCTGGTTCATAGGTTGACATTCAATCACTAAGCAACACTGACCGGGCTAAAATCTGTTTTTTAAAAAAACCACAAACCTTGGGTCTGGATTGGCTGAAACCATACACTTGCCTCAGACATAGATACAACGTAAAATCTTTAATTCTCTCCCAGGGTTTAGAGCCATCTGCTGCTCTGTCCCTGGGACCAGCTTTCCCAGGTAGGCAGCCATTGTTTAGAATATGCCACTCCCCTAGGAGTAGCTCGTTTCCCCCAAATCACAGCATAGAGATTACCACTGGGAAAAAATACATCCATTACCTCCGCAGTGATTTCAACTCTTACCCTCACATGTTGGCTTCCTCTGCCTTGGAGGATTTTAGTAAGTTGAGTGGAAAGAATAACAAGTATTTTTAAAGTAATGTATTCAGTTTACAAAGGAAATTGCTGGCTTATTTATTTAATTTTTTTTGTAGGTTAAAAGCAGTGAAATATCGACAATTTCACCTGGTTCAACTTTATGCAAAGCTTGCTGACTGAATCAATCAATCAATCAATCTTCAATTAATTCACCAGTCAGCTAGTTAACTGGGAAAACAAAACTAGCTCATGGAGCAAGCATAGGACTAAATTATGTAGTGGTGGCCTTTTACAAAGCAAAATTTACATGTATTACAAAGGTCGCAGAATTCCTCAGTGGCAGAGCCATGTAGGTGACAGAGTCCGTCAAAATGCCTCAAATATTCCCATGTGGCCCAGCTGGCTCCTGAGAGTGACTGGAGAATGGAGGACTTAGATCAGCAGAGAGGAGGGGGAGGGGATTCTGGGCAGGAGGAGCAGCATAGCACAGACACTGAGCTGGACTACACTCCACATATCTGGGACAGGGAAAGAAAACAACTTGATGGGATAGAAGAAGCATTTAGGAGGGTGTGGTTGACTAGGTTGGAGAAAGCTGGAGTCAGATCATGGAGGATCTTAAAAAAGCAGGCAGGGGAGTTTGCATTTTGAAATCATCAGTCATCGTGCTGGAAAGAAACAAAGGAAATATCTGTCACAGCCCATGGATTTCAGACAGGAAAGATGCTACCTTTTTTTCTTTATTGAAGAAAAAATATGATCTTATTTATTTATTTTTATTATTTCTTATTTTTTAAAAGATGATACTATTTTTTTAAAAAGTTGATGTTTGGAGAGAGAGGAAGGGTGAGGGAGAAAAGAAAAATATGGATGTGAAAGAGGAACATCAATTGGCTGCCTCCTGCATGCCCCCTACAGGGGATTGAGCCCGAAATCTGGGCATGTGTCCTGACCCAGAACCCGACCAGCACGGGAAGATGCCCAGCTGAGCCACACTGGCCAGGGCAAGTTGCTACCTTTTTAATTGTACAAAACAAACAACTCAGAGGCTGGCGATGCAGAGTAAACTAGAATTTCTTTCTTCCTTGTCTGTTGCTTATTATACCTCATCACACTGAACTGGACTTGCCCTTCAGATTAAAAAATAACTTTTACCTAACAAACTGTTTTATTTATAGGCTGTTACTATTTAAAACTCTTTGACATTTCTAAAACTGGCAACAAGAAATCGTAGGTTCTTAAGGAGAATTTATTGGCAGTGACATAACAAAAGTGTTTTAGAAACATTAGCCTATCAAGAGCATCCTAACTAGACCAGAAAAAGAGTGGCTGGAGTCAGGAAAGGGACAAATCAGTGAGACCTCAGAGATGCACTGGAGCAAAGGCCAAGATTATAGATGAAGCCAGAAGATTGGTGATCCTCTGACAATACTGGGAAGGGCCAGAAAAGAGCCAGCCCTGGCTGGAGACTGATGTTAAATTTAAAGGAGAGAGGCTGATGTTTAGAAGGAGCTTGGAGATACAAGACTAGACATCTAGGTGAGATTGACACTGGAAACAGAGATTCAGGAATCATTAGCGCTGAGGTAAATATGGAAACTATGAGGGGATGAATTGTTCACCACGGGTGAGAGTCTTGTGAGAAAACTCCAGGTCTATGGTGGAGACAGCCAATTGTGATTCAAAATCCATGTCCCATACCACAGAATGGAGGTGTTGCTGTGGAAGAGACTTCCCAGCCACAAACTATATTCTCCAGCTCCCCTTGCACCTGAAGTGACCTTGGGACTAGTTATCTCCTATGGAGAGTGAGTGGAATTGATGGGTGTCATTTCCAGGCCAAGGTCTTAAAGCAGCTGTACCGTTTCCACTCTCCTTTTCCCCTCTGGCTGGCAGGTAACATCGAAGCCCTGGAGTCCAGGGGGATGGTGAGCTGTAGGCTGGCAGAGCGTAGTCCCTGGGGAGGGAAAACCCACTTGTCAACAAGAAAACCACTGCGGACTAATCCATGAATAAGACGTAGACTTCTTCATTATGATTTTTGCAACTATTTGCTATTGAAGGTTGGCCTACAACAAGGGCTCTGAAGTCATGCTAGGTTGGTGAGGTGAAGGGTAGGGCAAAGGGGATAAAAAAGCAGAATATTCAACTGAGGAAAGAAGAAGGGTGATTCGAGAAACAAGAGAACTCCAAAAGTGCAGCTTTATAGACATCAAGGTAGGGGCACATCCTCAGGCAGAAAAGAGTTGGTCAACAGTGTGAAGTGTTCAAAGATACAGGGAAGGGTGATAATAAAGGAAAAAACATTAGACCTGGCCTTAAGAAGATTGTTCGCAACCTTCCACAAACAAAATTCAGATAGGAGCAGGCATTTCAGAGAAGACTCAAGGCCACATGGCCAGTGTTCTTTTTATTTCCACTTGTTTTGCTGTTGGGCTTTTCTCTCCTGGCTCTGAAGGATCCTGAACTTCAGAACATCCCCAAAGGACTATGAAGCACAGTCCAGAAACAATGGAAAAGTGACGTGAACCCTGCCATTAGGTAATGCAGTGGAAGAGCCCCTTGGTTGGGCTGCTTTACAGGAACCAACTCCTGACACATCTGGGACTGCAAGCCCAAGAGGACAAACAGGGGAGGCATTTTGTTTGTAAGAGGAAAGGAAAAAGAGAGTTCCAGCCTTGACCCAGACTGACTACAGCACCCCCCTGGGAAGCAGCAGGTGGGGATCCTCCTGACTGTGTTGCAAGAAGAGGCAGCACCTGCAGGTCAGGGGAAGGGGCCAGCACCGGGGCTGAAGCCAGCACAGAGCAGGAGTGAAGTCGGGCCAGCCTTCAAGCCAGGAACTTTCTGTATTTGGGGAGTCTTCAGGAAAATAGACTAAATCTTGTAGTCTGCTTCTCCTGCCTTATTTAGTTATATTCGTTTAAATGATGTACAAAAACAAAACAAATCAAATCCTCAGTAACATTTAAAAAGGCCTTTCTGCTCACCCTGGGGTCAGCCTGAGCTTTGGAATCAGACCAGGTTCAAATCTTGCCTTGCACCACATGATGCCAAGCTGTGGCTGGAAGTGGGGGGGGGGGGGGGGGGGGGGGAGAGGGGTGAACGGGCTCGAGGGGCTCTAACCCCATCTCCATCTGTCTCCACCAGCCACCCCAAAGACAATATAAAAAGTGCATCACAAATGTCAGCGATGTAAACTGTAACTAAATGCATCGTTAGAAATGAAAACGAAACAAGTGCAGCTTCATGCTAAGTCTCCAGGTGCTCGTTTCAACCCCGTTGACACCCCTGAGCCCCTTGCACGTCACAACTGGCTCCACGGATGATGTCTTCTTGCTCTTGGCAAGTTGTCTAGCTCCCTTTCATCTCGGGTTCGTTGTCTGGGAAGCAATCTCCCAAGGCTGTGGTGAGGAGTACATGAGATGACATATAAACTATCTGTTTGCCCCCACGCCCACTTTTCCTGACAGAAGCTTGGTCATGGTCTGCTTCTGAAGTATCCTTTGCTACTGTGTGAGTTGGAAATTGTACAGCACAGGAGAAAGTGGAACTTGCCTCTCCTGGGTCCTCATTTGTCTGGATGCAGCCCAATACTCAGAGCTCTCACAGTTAAGTGCTAGGACAAGCCAAGTCCCTCAGCCGACCTAAAAGGCAGAAACCTCAAGGGAAAAACTCCAAAACCAAGATCATTACTAGTAAAATATGGATCACAGGATCACCCAGCTTCCCACCCAATATCAGAATTTCTCCCCACAGCTTGCACAATGGGTGATCAGCCAGTATCTTCTTGACCAGGATCTTCTAGTTCACTGATTTCTTTTTTCCTTTTAAAAAAATTTTTAAAATTGATTTTAGAGATAGAGAAACATTGATGAAAGAGAAACATTGAAAGGCTGCCTCCTGCATGCCTCCTACTGGGGATCCAGCCTGCAACCTGGGCTTGTCCCCTTACCGGAAATCAATCCAGCCTTTTGGTGCATGGGATGATGTTCAACCAACTGAGCCACACCAGCGAGGGCACTGCTTTCTTTATGAGGCCTTCATTCCATCGCCAACCAGCCTTATGTTGAGTCAAATCCACTTTTTTGGTAACTTTCTCCAAGTGATCCTTGTTCTGCTCTTTGGAGCAAACCAGCATAAATATAATTCCTTTTCCACGTAACCACCATTTGAATATTTTACCACTGTTATCAGGTCCTCCCCCATCATCTGTCCACAGCATCTTTTTTTCAAAGTTAATGACCTCCACTCCCTCAACATGATACACAGACTTTTAGCGTCCCACTTATCCATCTTTGACCTTGCTCTTATTTATCAAAAACCTTCTAAAATGTTATTAATAATAGGGCCATAGTGGACCCAAAGCTCCCAAGCGTAACTTAAACAAGGCAAGGTGCAAAGAGAATACTGTCAATCTTGATCTGCAGAGTAAGAAAGCTTTTTTAAAGTTGCTTTTTCCCCTGTAACCAAGTACTTTATTGACCCGTATCCAGTGTGGGTCAACTAAAACTATTGCTTTTTACTTCTGATTTCAAACAGCACCAGGCTAACTGCCCTGGTAGAAATTTGCCTAAATTTTTTCTAAAGTACACATGAAGCCGCAGAAAGATTAAAAAAAACAAACAACCCCTCCCCCCCCACACACACACATCTTTACCACCAAAAGCTAAGACCAACAGGAAATACTTGCCAAAATCTAGAAGAAATTTATATTTAAAAATGTTTAAATGAACAGGGGAAAAACAACTGGCTATCATTCTGTCAGTTTCCACAAGAAATGGGGAGGGAGGTCTCTAACCATTCAGAAGAAGGCAGGAAGAGGTTTTATTCCTTCTGGCTGTCCTGTTTCCATACTTAGAAACCTAGGGTCTCCACCACAAAAACCTGGTAGCTATTCCTTTACCAGGTGGATGCTACATTTTGAGTTTATATAAATATTTTTTTTGCCATTTCCATCTTTCACCATTCATTTAGACAAATTCTAGAAAGTATATGAAGCTGAGAGTGGTCAATTCATGGCGTTCTTGAAGGAATAATCACCAGATAAAATGCTGTAGCTGGGGATATGACAAAGTGTCCTGGTGACAATACACAGTGAGGAAGGTGTATCCTAGAAACAGACACGGAGGGAGGAATTCAGCAAACAGAACCACACTAGGGAAAGGCTAGCTAAATTATCAAAATTGGGCAGACATCAAGTCTCATCAACCTATAGCTCTGAGAAAATTCCATCATTACCCAAATGTCCAATCAATGGAACCAAATAAAATCCACACACTTTGTCTGTCGTTGAATCTGAAACTGGCTCTCTTTTAATTCAAAAAGGAGTAATCAGACTGTCACTGGAAACATGAAAAATGATTACATATAAGAAGACCAGATGAAGAACATTTCTCTGAAAATGACCTCCTGCAGGGAAACCAGGAATCGTTTTTAGAAAACTGTGTAACAAGATATCACTGCTGACATGTACACATAAGGAACTGTTGGACATTGAAATTGGGTCTCAAACATTTTTTTGTTTTGTCTTGTTTTGTTATTATATGTTTATTTCCAGTCTGCAAAGGCAAAACTTTTTAAAGGAAAGAAATGGTGGGAAAAAGATACATAGGCAAAGAAGCATTGAACAGACTGTCAAACTACATTGGGAAGACAGGGGTGGTTGGGCGAGGAGGGCTGTAAGAGACCAACCGAAGGACTTGTACGCATGCATATAAGCACAACCAATGGATATAAGACACTGGGGTGGGGGGGGAGGGTGGGCAGGTGAAGGCATGTCCTGGGGGGTAGGGGAGGTCGGGGGGAGATCAAAGGGGGAAAAAAAAGGAGACATATGTACTACTATTTGTAATACTTAAAACAATAAAAATAAAATAAAATTAAAAAAAAAAAAAAAGAAAACTGTGTAACATCCTCAGAAAGATGCAAGGAGACAAGACTTCTAAGAAAGAGTTGCAGGTAAGTCATGAAGAGAAAGCGATGAGAGATAAGTGAGGTAAACAAGAATATTAACAACACTAAAAATATAGTTTCATATTCAATAATATAACATGAAAGTGTACACTGGAATGAATAAACAGCAGAACTAGCCCTGTGGAAAAATAAGTGAATATTCTGGAGGTCACAGCTGAGATATTCTATAATACAGAGGAAAAGAATGAGAAAATAAAAATGGTGGGTGAGAAGATGGTAGACACAGAGAACAGAAAACATGATTCAATCTAATGAGCATGATGGGAACTAGAACAGAAACTGAGACAAATCAAAGACATTACTGAAAATTTCTTTCTTGTGATGGAAAACATTTGAGATGCAGATGGAAGAGACTCATTAGGTTCTAGGTAAAATGAAAGAAAACTGACATACCTAGATGCATACTGAGCACATTTCTAAAATGGAAAGAAAAAAGAAAAGAATCCTTCAGGCATCAGGTTAAAAATAATAATAATTTACTGACAAAGGAGCAGAAACTAGACTAATCTCTGACTTTTCTGCAGTGCTAACTGACAGAAGACAATGCAACCATATCTACAAATTTTTGATGGAAAAAGATTGTGATCTTTGAATTTTGTATTTAATCGTGTTGTCACTGATTAATGAAGGCAACGCCAAGACATGCTCAGATAGTTAAGGATTCAGAAATAGATCACCCATGGTCTTTTCTTGAATATTATTTGAGGACATACACTGACCAACTGATAAAAAATTGAAAAGTAACAACACACACACACACACACACACACACACACACACACACACACACACACACAATGGAGCAGGACTTTCCTTACACAGTTTGCAATCACATTCAGAAATTAGTATATTGTATGTGCTGTGTAGATAGTGTGTAGTTCAGAGACTTCTTAGCCCTTGTGAGAAACATTGTTGGTTGCTACCGAACATTTTTCTCCCTTCCTCTTCTTCTAGCACCACCCCACTTTTGTCATATTTTTCTCCTTACCGAACCACGAGCTTCAAAGAGAGCTGGTTTCAGTCACACACAGGGTATGGACTATCATGGGCTATCTCCAGTTTATAATTGGCTTAAATGTGGACATCTGACCTAATCCTGGCCAATAAGACAAGAAGGAAATCTGTAGGTAGAGACTTGTGGAAATAGTTTTCCATTCTTAAATAGAGAGGACATGTAGAAGGCTCCTCTTCCCTGGTCATTGCCAGGTTTGGAGCTAGCCTGAGGATCATGCTAATAAATAGACCTCGATGGCAAAGCCAAAAGAGGCAAAGAATCTGGGCCTTTGCTGACATTATTGATTAGCTAAATTAACCAAACCTGGGCCTGCAGTGTGATACTAGGTGTATTTATTATTTAATACAGATGAGTCAGAATTTTTCTCACTTACACTCAACAAAGCACTCTAAGTGATACAGCCCTGAAATGTTAACTTAGCCATTCCTCTACTGCTTCCACCACTCTGTACCAAGAAACATATTTCTTGAGCCATATCCTTTAGCCTACAGTGCATATGGAATCTCTTGTGTTATTTGATGACCTGCATAACAATAACTGGTGCTGTTCTTGTCCAGATTTTTCTAACAATGGCTAAGCTTATTACATAGTGAAGAGTCTGTGCCAAGAAAACTGCTCAACAAAAGATCTTTTCTCTCCCCCTTCACAAAAGCAGTATTGCATCAAGTGACATAAAGAACTTTTTCATTGCTAAAGAACTTGAAAAATGATTTTTATGCATCTTTAAGGCTTGTGTTAAATGACTCAACTTATTGGAAATTTCTTAAATGAAGAAAGACAATAAATCATCCAGGGACAGATATTATAATCACTAGATGCCTCTTTCTAAATCATATGATTTGTGACTATTTCTGAATTAAATGGCACTTAAATCAGCATTATTATTATCTCAATTCAGTAAATGCATAGAAAACACCTAATAAAATAGTAAATATTAAAAACTAAAATTGTTTATGCTGATTCTTTCTGCATGGTGGGAAATGGTTGATTATTACTTTCTTCTTTAAACTTATAGATACTTGCACTCACTTTTGTCACATCTCTTCCTTGTTTTCTAAGTACATGACCTTCCTTGACCCAGGAAGTACATGGCACCAGCTCTCTTTCCTGAAAAGAGCAAAGTGGAACATTTCCCCTCCTGTCAGCTCTGAAGAGCAAGTATATTTTCTTTCCCAGTTCAGCTTTTCCTGAATTAGATTTGCATTTTTTAATTTTTTTTTTTAGCTCTAGCAAAATCTCTCCCACTGAGGTTACAGATCTGGCCCCTCTCCCTTTGGTGCCCTTGATGGGTTCAGATCATCCTAATTTGTTCCTCAGTCACCAAATTCTGTCCATTGTACCTCTGCTCTATCTTCTTCTAAGAATGTTTCTTGACATTCCACTTGGGAATTCTTTTCCTATATTACTTCTTTCATGCTGACTAGAAGTGATACACACACACACACACACACACACACACACACACACACACACGTATGTATATATATCCTAGAGGCCCGGTGCACAAAAATCTGTGCACTCTGGGGGGGTCCCTCAGCCCAGCCTCTGCCCTCCACAGTCCAGGAGCCCTCAGGGGATGTCCTAATGATGGCTTAGGCCCGCTAAGCCGCAGTCTGGCCTCCCTCTGCAGGAGGTGACCAGGCGGCTGATCAGGGGACAATGCCAGTGCAGACCCATCCTCTCCCCCATTGCACCACCACTGGTCGCTCCTGCCTCCCCCCCCCCCACCCCATTGTCGTCCCCTTCCTTTGCCCACTGGCACACACGTTGGCTGACCTGGTGCTGCCTGCTCACTGGCCCCACCTTCCGCCGACTGGTCATCCCGCCGTTCAGTCGATTTGCATATTATGCTTTTTTTATATAGGATATATACATATTTTTTCTTCTTCATTGATTTCAGAGAGGAAGGAGAGGGAAAGATAGAAACATCGATGATGAGAGATAATCATTGATTGGCTGCCTCCTGCATGCTCCACATGGGGATCAAACCCTGACCTCCTCCTTCATAGGTTGACACCCAATCACTGAACCATGCTGGCCACAGAAGCGCTTTATTCTTAGTGGTAAATTGAGGGGTAAGGTATTCCTCCAAGCCTTTTATCTTTATCTAAATGGGAGATGAGTGCTAAGTGAATTCTTAGCACTTAAAATGTAAAACCGCTTAAGGCAAGAGGACTGGCCTGGCACACAGAGCCTGTAGGTCAATCACCTTGACTGTTCAGTGACCATATTTACTTTTTAGATCAATGTGGTCCCCAGGAAACTAACATGGCAAACTGCCTGTTAGTTCTACCTGTTCACTGTCAAGCCGTCTTAGGAAAACTGCTTTTAATTCACTCCTGGTGCATTTGTACTTAGAGGGCAGATCAAATTGATTTTGATCACCTGACATTCTACTTCCTACAAGGGTGTCTCCTAATCCTCTTCCACGAAATGCTGAACGCCATGGACCCAAGATTGGTAGGACCACTCAACTTGGGCAGATAATTATTTGTTTTGAGGATGCTTATTTTGATGCGGAGGAACAGAGGTTAGACTGTAACTAGCTCAAGAAAAGGGGAATACATTTTAAAAAATAAACATGAGGCAAAAAAAGGATCAGGAATTACATAGTAATTCAAGGGCAGAAACTATAGCATGGCTGGTCTCCATGGGAAAATGGACCAGGATCTGCAAATCTACGAGATCTGCTTCTCTCTGAGTCACTGTTCCCTTCTCCTCCCCAAGCTGACCAAAGTCCTTTGCTTATCCATATTTTCAAATCCCTCATAACTTGTAATGCCTATGATTTACCATGGCCACCCAGGATTCTACCTAATAGCACTTTCTTTTTTTTTTTTTAATCGTCACCTAAGGATATGTTTTTTAATTGATTTTTAGAGAGAGGAAGTGGGGTTGAAGAGAGAGACATTGATGTGAGAGAGAAACATTGATCAGTTGCCTCCCATACATGCCCTCACTGGGGAGCAAACATGCAACCTAGGTATGTGTCTGACCTGGAAACGAGCCTGCAGCTTTTTGGTGTATGGGATGATGTTCCAGCTAACTGAGCCACCTGGCCAAGGCCCTAATGGCAACTCTTGATATATATATATATATTTGGCTTTCTCTTTGAAGTTTATTGGTTTAGTTTTATAATAGGTGCAACTTAATAGATAATAGATAATGAATCCCCCCCCCTCAAACCTGTCATCCAGCTTTCAATTACCAACATTTTGCTAAACTTTTGTTTCTCTTCTCTTATAGAATGTTTTATAGCAAATCTCAGAAATCATTTTACTTTATTTCTAAATACTTTTATTGAATTTCCATAATTTAAGATCATTAGATCCTTTCTAACAAAAAGGAATCTGATTGGTCTATCGCATCATTTTAAGCTTAGCCATACAAATGGTTACTGGACTATCCATGGACTGTATGTTTTTGAGTCAGGTAAGACTGACTGGGGAGAACAGTGGCTATTGACACAAAATATGCCTAATTGCACTGCTTCTCCACAAGGTCAAGGGTGGAACAGTTGTCTGTATAAGGGATTCAGGCATGGTACACATTGTAAAACCTGACTTAGTCATCCCCGGATCATGGAGTCACCCACCAGGACCAAGATTAAGATGAGGCAAGTGAGGTACTTGTGTAAGGCACAACATTTAGGGAAAGCCAAAATATTTAGTGGCTAAGGTAAGTAATATTTTAATGCAATTTTTTAAAGAGTCAAAATTACCTTTAGAAAATCCATGATGAACATACTATCAAAATGTTAAATAAGGACGAACTCAACTCACAAGAGTAAAAATCTTTCTTCATTAAATGATAATCTTGTATGCTTCAGGTACTTTACATTCATTAGAGCGTTTAGTCCTCATAATAACCCCATGAGGAAGGTATAATGAAATACCTTTAAAATTATTGATATAAGGCATCAAAAACTCAGTCAAGACACATACAAAAAAGCAACCACAGTTTCTGTTTTTAAAATGTCTTCTTCAATTTCCCTTTTCCCGGTATGTGCAGTTCAATGACCTAACTTGCTTAGAAAAATAACAAGGCCTTTCCAAAAGAAACAACATTTAAATCAAAGAAAATCCCTACAACAACAGTGTTTTTAAACATGATTATTTTAATACTCTGATATTTCCAACAGGCTGAGTTTTGAAACCTCAAATTGGGGTGCTTCATCACTCAAGGGACTAATACTTCAGGGGAGTTTTATAGCTGAATTTGGGAGTTGCTGGGAGAGGTTATTTTGCCTTTGAACTATGATACTTCTTCAACAAAAAGGAGGTTTCCATTATAATTATTTACACTGGAATCTTAGTGACAGGCAGCTACTATTAATCATTTACTTATTCAACAACTATTCATTGGGTGCTTTCATGGTCCAAAGCCTACAGTTGGGACACAACTAGGAAATGAGACAACCAAAGCCCCTACCCATATGAGCTTAACATTTGATTTTTAGTATTATTGTAGAGCTGAGTGGCATGTTTGATTTAGAACCTTATTTTACAATGTTTAAAAGAAATAATTTTAACGTGCAATTATAACAAAAATCAGAAATACATTCAATTTCAAGGGGGTATAGTTTGAATGCATGGAATATCCCCTAATCAGTAAAGCCCTAGACTGATGTTACCATTCTCCTAAGTATTCTAGCTCATTTCCAAATAATGGCTTATTAGTCCCCACAAGCTACACATTTAATAATTAACAGATTTGCTCATGTTACACAGTTTGTGTGAGTTGGTAAGTCTTATATTTTTTCCTTCCTTTTTCTAGACTGTCTTTCTGAAAACAATTCAAGAAAGCAATAAGGAGTTAGTGAATCCTGCCCTTTATGACTTTATCATGAAAATGAATAAGGGTAGTTAATTTCATGACAACTTTAACCTACTTTTCAAATTATTTCTGACCATAAAATGTTTCCATATGTTATCAGATGACTCCCAGCTGCTCTATGAGCTGAGACATGCCCTTTCTGGTAATGCCATGGGATTCCAATGCTAGCAATCCCCATGCACAGAGATGCTCTCTCTGACTTTCCAGGACTTCAAGACAATTCTTAGGAACTGACGCCAGCACTGCTGGAACAAATCTTTTTTTAAGGTAGGTGCTCTTATTGGTTCCATAGTTTAAATTACCCACTTTGATAACTTAACTCATTTCCAAAGTCACTTGTTTTCTTGAACAAAAATGTCTCAAGGTCCCATAGTTATACATTATCTTTGCATTAAAATGCAATTGCTGTGATATCAGGAATAGTAAAGGGGACAGCACTAATGAGCTTAGAGAAACAAAAAGGATTATAAGGGACTACTATGAACAATTAGGTCAACAAATTAGATAACTTAGATGAAATGAATAAATTTCTAGAGAGAAAACTGACTCCAGAAGGGGTATAAAATATGAATAGCCCTATAACAAGTAAAAAGATTAAGTCACCAATTTAAAACTTCTCCTAAAGAAATGTGCAGGTTTAGAAGAAAAGGAAGAAATATGTCAAAGTATACCACTACAAAACATCATCAAGTCACAAAGAAAACATCAAGAGAGGGAGAAAGAAATCACAAAACAGCCGGAAAACAATTATTAATATGGAAATAGTAAACCTTTACCTATCAGTAATTACTTTAAATGTAAATGGATTAAAATGTCTAGTCAAAAGACATAGAGTGACTGAATGGAGTTAAAAAAATCCAACAATATACTACCTACAAGAAAATCACTGTAACTTTAAGGACACACATAGACTGAAAGTGAGGAGATGGCAAAAGGTAGTTCTTGCAAATGGTAACTAAAAGAGATCAGGAGTGACTAAACTTATATTAGACAAAACAGACTTTAAGTCAAAAACTGTCAAAAGAGACAAAGGTGGTCACTATATAATAAGGGATCAATTAATTAAGAGGATATAGCCATTATATATACACATATATTATATATATATAACTAAATATATAAAGCAAATATTGCCAGAACTGAAAGGAGAAATGGATAGCAGCACAATAATAGTAGGGGACTTCCATACTCACTTTCAATGGCTAGATCATACAGATAGAAAACCAGCAATGTTGAACTTGAACCATACTTTATACCAAATTGACTTAAGGGATATACAAGAACATTCCATACAATACATTATTTTCAAGCACACTCTCTAGGGTATATTTATATTAACTCACAAAATGAGTCTTGGCAAATTTAAGAAAACTGAAATCATACCAAGTAACTTTTTTGACCATAATGGTATATAAAACTATAATTCAAAAACAAGGAAAAAAAAAGAAAATTCATACCTATGTGGAAATTAAACATACATCTGAACAACCAATGGGTCAAAGAAGAAATCAAAAGGAAAATTTTAAAAAATATATTGAGACAAATAGCAATGGGAACACAACATACCAAAACTTATCGGATGCAACATAGTTCCAAGAGAGAAGATTATAGCGATAAATGCTTACATTGAGGGGGAAAAAACACACACCTAACTTCATACTTCAAAAAACTAGAAAAAGAACAAACTAAATCTAAAGTTATATGGGAGGAAATAATAAATATCAGAGTAGAAATAAATAAAACAGAGAGTAGAGAAACAATGGAAAAGATCAATGAAACTAAGAGTTGGTTTTTTGAAAAGATTAAAAAAAAAGACAAACCTTTAGCTAGACTGAAAAAAAGAGAGAAAACTCAAATGAACAAAATTATAAATGAAAGAGGAGATATTACAATTGGTACCACAGAAATACAAAAGATCATAAGAGACCACTATAGCCAAGCTGGTATGGCTCAGTGGTTGAGCTTTGACCTATGAACCAGGAGGTCATGGTTCAATTCCTGGTTGGGGCACATGCCAGTGTTGCAGGCTGCATTCTCAATAGGGGGTGTGTAGGAAGCAGCTGATCAATGATTCTCTCTCATCGTTGATGTTTCTCTCTCTCCCTCCCTCTCCTTTCCTCTCTGAAAGCAATCCTATATAATAAAGAGGTAATATGCAAATTGACTTTCATGCCCTCACAAGATGGCCACCCCCACATCATCACAAGATGGCTATCACAAGATGGCCACCCCCACATCGTCACAAGATGGCCAGCAGGGGAGGGCAGTTGAAGGCAACCAGGCCTGCAGGGGAGGGCAGTTGGGGATGGTCAGGCTGGCAGGGGAGGGCAGTTGGGGGTGATCAAGCCGGCAGGGAGCAGTTAGGTGTCAATCAGGCTGGCAGGGGAGCAGTTAGGGGGTGATCAGGCTGTCAGGCAGAAGCAGGTTAGAGGTAATCAGGTAGGCAGGCAGGCAAGCGGTTAGGAGCCAGCAGTCTTGGATTGTGAGAGGGATGTCCGACTGCTGTTTAGGCCCAATCCCCAGGGGTGGGGCCTAAACCGTCAGTCAGACATCCCCCAAGGGGTCCCAGATTGGAGAGGGTGCAGGCTGGGTTGAGGGACACACCTCTCCCCCCCAGTGCATGAATTTCGTGCACCGGTCCTCTAGTAAAAATATATTTGAAAAAAAAGACACTACTATAACACCTATATACCAACAAATTGGACACCTTTGAAGAAATGGATAAGTTTCTAGAAATATATAACCTACCATTGAGGTTATAAAGAAACAGTATTATGAAGAAAAAAACACACACAAAAAAAAACACAGAAAATCTGAACAGACCAGTAATGAAGGAGATTGAATCAGTAATCAAATACCTCCCCAGCTAATAAAAGCCCACACTCCTTCTTTCCCATTACTTAGAATCTTAGTTACCTTCTTGAGTACTGTTTTTGTAACATTTACTGTGTATGTATTTTTACTAAAAAAACAAATGCATATTCAATGCAGAGAATTTACAAAACATAAAGGAAAAATGTTAAACTATTCAGAAATAATGTCACTCTATTTTTCTGAGATATGTAGATTTTTTAAATTGACACTGGGGTTATACTACACATACTGTCTTGAAGCCTGCCTTATTCATGTAACAATACATTATTCCTTTAACACTCCTCTTCTACAGACTCATTTTCAATGGTCCATAATAAATGCATTCCTAATTGTTCTATTAGGCTAGTTCTCACTTTTTGATATTATAACCAACCCTGTAATGGACATCATTAGCTATTTCTGCACAGATTTAACTAATTTTTCAGAAGCGCTTCCTAGAAGCTCCCTTTGAGCTGCTGGCCCAAAGGCATTCTTAAAACTCTTAGTTGTATGTTGCCACCATCATAATATTGATTGTCCAGGTCTCACAATTTACAACTGAAGACCCCATTGGGTCCCCAGCTTCCTCCCTGAGGAACATGGTAGGACAGAATTATAAACTTCAAAGCACTTCAAATCCAGTCTTTATTTTCTGTTTGAAGCTGTGAAATCACTTTATCTCTCTATTTTTCAATGCCTCCTTTTGCCAGTTGAAGCCATAGCACTTTCCTCAACGCAGTGAAAAAGCCCCTTGAAACGATTATGACTTCCCAAAGCACATATTACTTAAACCAAAGAATCCTTAGAGACCAGGCTCTGTCCTCAAAATCATACTTCATCTGCAAAAGGGGGAACAAGTCTGCTTTGTCTTCCAAGCCATTTTCTCCTGTTTTATTTTTAATCACATCTGGAACTTGACTGAATTGAGAACTGGGAAAAAGGAACCCAAGGGCTCAAGAACAAATTGTCAGGAGCTGCAGCCTTCCCCGCTGTCCGGTGCAAGTGGGCGTTTCCAGCCAGGAGGCCTGGGAGGAGGCAATGGGCTCCTCCTTCTCAGCCACAAGAATTCTGCTTGGTGTGGAATAATGCTTATTGAACTTTGAGGTGATGGGCTGAGCTAAGCCAGCTGACCCAGGGCGGATGCTCCTCACCCTCAACCCCAGGCAGGGGAAGGAGGTGTTGGACTGCCTCCAGAGGGGGTGCTGGGAGACAGGAGGGGTGGGAGCAAAGGAGGAAGCAGAGGCAATGGAGGCCTCTGTAACTCTGGGGACACCCATTCCTCAGATCTCACTCCCCAGCCACCCTTGGGCCTTAGACCTGTATTGACACCATGGGGCATCCAGCTTTTCTGCATCCTGCTGATGGATCAGTCTCAGCAGAGAAAGCCGAATGTCCTCATTGTGGTTGTGTTGAAGCCATGTATGTGGATGAAGCAGAATTGGAGGCCAGCATCAGACTCTTCCCTTGTCCAGGTCACAAGATCTCCAACAATTTGCTGGATAGCCATGCTTTTCTGATACACAGCCACCCCAGGGCTTCCAGGCCATGCACTTCAGAAAACCCTACACAGATGATCTGAGGCATTGGAAGAAGGCTCCCTGACCCACACTCGGAGCTCTCCAGGAAACCTCTGGGCACTTGGTTTATACATTTGGATTCTTCTGGAAACCCTGCGCTTCCCCAAGTCACATGGCTGTCACAGCACCCCAAAGTCCCAGTTTCTTTTTTCGGGTGGAGTTACTTGCTTGTATGAAGTCACTTCACCCAAGTGACTCCTCAGACTGTGCCGCTGCCATTCTTCCCTGACAAGTGCCCACGGTCCTCCCTCTTGGCTTCTCACGTGGACCACGTTTCAGGACGGCGCTCCTCAAAGTGCAGCCAGTGGCCCTGCACGTGACCAAGGTCCCATGGAAACCACAGCAATGGCAGAGATCCATCATGTGTCATCCTGGCCTCGGAGATCTGCCCCTCAGGCAGGCTGGATGTCACAAAAAGTCATTAAATAACAAATTGACTGTTGGGGTGTTAACCCAGAGCAGGCTTCACAGGGCAGCGAGAGCTAATCTGAGTCATTGTAAAATGGGTCCCAGTGGAATCCAAGTAAACAGGGAGGTGCAGGTCTGGCCCACTGCCTGCTGAGTCAGAGGAGGCCCCCAGACCCCGCTGTCCTCCTCCCCACGAGGGCTCACTCCTGCTGCAGGAGAGGACAGACTGATGCCTGCTCAGGGAGGGGGACAGCAGGTTGCCCTTTGGTGGTTTCCCCCAATTACCCAATAGGCAGATAAGCATGTGTTTCTGGTTCAGTAAGGTCAGAACTTCCCAAGAATTGTTTGGAAATTGTTTATATCAATCTGATATTATATCATATACATGTGTATGTATGTATATATTATCACATATAAAGATATACACATCAGAAAAACCATACCTTTGCTTAACTTGTTGACACTTTTTTTGTGGTGTAGGTTAGTTTTTCTTTTGAATTACTGGGGAGTACGTAGGCACAAACACCGTCATCTTTCCTGAGCTTAGAGCTGTTCAAGTCGTGCGGGGGGTGGGAGTTCTGAGAAGCCGTGGCTGGGTTAGTGTGGGTGGAAGGGGGACCAGCGTGGTCCATAGCTGTGTTCAACAACTACATTAACATTCGGGATTCTTAGTACATGTGAGTGGTGTCAACTACTTTGGGGGCAGCAGATAGTAGAGCGTTAAATGCGCAAACTTTGTGGTCACCCAGGCTGAGTTCAAAACCCTGCCCTGACATTTATATCCAGGCTGATCTCAGTGAGTTATGCAGCTTCTCTGAGGATCAGTTTTCTCATTCAGAAAACAGGTGGCCCTGAGGACTGAGTGAGCTAGCATGAGGACTGGTAAACCACTTGATACATATAGTAAGTATTCAGTAAATGATAGCTGTTAGTTTAAGCTTAAGTTTTTAAAGCAATTCTGCTGTTTGTATTATTAAGACTTGCCACATGATAAATTTTGCCTCCTTTAAAATGTTTTCTTGTAAGTAAACTATTAGGTTTTAAAATATATGCTTTTGCTCTTTAATATAGAAAAATCCTCAGTTAAAGGCTGGTAAATAAGCCATATAAGCCCTTAGATTAAGAATGTAAACTTCAATATAGGTATAATATATTAATTTGCTCAATTGATAGAATTAGTATCATCATGGAAACCAATGAAGTTAATACATCAATTTCACCTATAATTAAAAAAAAATCTAGAAGGAGTGGAAGAAACACTTTCTTTACCTAAGCTATGTTCCCAACGTTGGAAAGGACAGGAAGTGAAAGGTAGCTGACCCACTGAGACAGAGGGGGTAAGCATTCCCATCCCGTTAAAGACCAAAACAAGAGTCCATGGAAGCAAAGGTTCACACAGGAAAGGCCTGGAAAACTGACAGCTCGGTGGAGGGCTCCCACCAGCGCGTTGATGGCCGGTGACTGATAGCCCCCATTGTGTCCAAGCCTAGTGCTTCCGGGCAGGAAGTCCCAGCCTCCGCACCGGGATAAGGCCAGTGAAAGCCAGCCTGGGAGCTGGGCCAGTGAGGGCATCTCACTGCCACTTCCCACTCTCCTGAGCAGGCTGGGCTCCAGCTCCTTTCCCAGGACCTCAGAGGTCAGGGCTAGTGTGAGGTGGGCTGGTGGAGAACCCAGCCTCTTTTGTGTGGAGGTCAGCTGTTAAAGCCAGGCCTGGGGTGTGAGAGAAAAAGAATTTGAATGTTCGCAAGGTGGCTTATCTTTGGGGAACATAGTAAGGTCAAGGGTTATGGTAGAAGGTGATTTGAGGATTGAGATAGGAAGAATTCTCTCTCCCCTGTATATTTTTCCCCTGCTTGTAACTTCATATTTTGGCTAATCCTATATAATAAAAGCCTAATATGCAAATCGACTGAATGGCGGAACAACCAGTGGAACGACTGGTCACTGTGATGCACACTGAGCACCGGGGGGCAGATGCTCAATGCAGGAGCTATCCCCTGCCCCCAGCCTGCAGACCCCAGGCCAGCCAAGGCAGGTGCCAGAGGGGGTAGGGGGTTGGGGGGTGAGGAGACAATCGCCCCACCAGTCACCCTGCAGAGGGAGGTAACTGGCAGCAGTGGGGGGGCTGGGGATTAGGGGGAAGCGAAGGGGCAAGCGAGTGGGCGGTGCCAGGCTGGCCAAGGAGGGTGCCAGCAGGGGCCCCCCAATCACTCCACTGGTGGCCCCACAGATTGGCTCTGATTGCTGGCCAGGCCTAGGGACCCTACCCATGCACAAATTTTGTGCACCGGGCCTCTAGTTTGGTTAATAAATTACGACAACATAAATCTTGAGTTTTTTATAAAATCTGCTTACTTCAGAGATGGTACTGTTGAGCCCAGGGACACCCAGCTGGAGCTCTTTCCTGGGATCCTGATGGCATATTCTAGTCACAAGTTTGGACTAAAAGAGTCCCAATATGTGGGCATTAAAATGCCTGACCTAGATTTGCCTCTGCCCATGCATTTTTAAGGATAGGATGAGAAAATTTTTAATGGTAATAAAAATAATGATACTGTTATTCTAATTAGCTGGTTAATATTAATAATAGGAAGAGAGCAAAGGGGAGGCCAGACATTATAATCATGGTCACCTGGGCAGCTCCACCAGGAAGCTATAGCTTCACGCTCCCCCGGGAACCACAGTCTGTTCCCTGCAGATCACTGTGGGAAGGTATCGAACAAAGGGGGAGATGGGCACATATGACGTAGAAGTCGGGAGGGCACAGGAGAGGTGCTTGCCTATTAGTCTGGCCTGGGGAATAATGGATTGGCTAGCGGAGGACCCCACCAGAAGCATGAAGAATCTTGAGTTAATTGGTCAGTTTGAGGAAGTTCCTGGTTAAAATTGCCAGAGTTCCTTGCTCTTGTTCCCTCTTGCTCTTCTCTTGCTCATGACCTGCACTTACCTGTGCACTGGCCTGTTCTCTCCCCATAGCCAGGTGGTCTTGAGCAGCTGTGTCATGTATGACCCTGCAGACCCCACACACAATGGACTGCATCTGGGGACGCGAGCTAAGTTAGGCAGCTGCTGGAACGGACTGGACTTTAACATGGAGCAGTAACTCTGGGCAGTGGCCTTTATTCTGGCCCTGCTGAAGACAAGATTGGACTTCTTCCATGGAGAGACAGACAGAGATGGGACCTTGGACGGGAACCCCCTTAATTTTACATCATCAATAAAGCTGTCCACAAAACCCAATCTTCCCATGGGGGCCTCAGAAAGTTCTTTCCCTCAAGAAATCCCGACCTCCACTTTCACCAATAACAATGACAATAATAATAATAACAAACTCATATAGCACGTGCTGTGTCCCAGGCACTATGCTAAATGCCTTAGATACGATAACTCATTTAATCCTTATAACAGCTCCTTAAGGTAGGAAGTAATATTATTTCCATTTTATAGATGTAGAAACTAAATAACAGATAAGTAATTTAACCAAGATCACATTGCTCATAAAAGGTAGAGCTGGGAATTGAACACTGGTAGTCTGATTCCACTCTCCAATTTCTTACTAGCTACACTATGTTGTCTTTGGTTAAGTTGTAACTTTTTTTAAAACAAGAATCAATTTGATTACAATAGCTTTTTAAAAAAAAAAATCACATGATTGCTTTAATCTCATTGTAAAATGTATAGTTATTGTAGAAAATTTGAAATAAATAAATAAAAACAAGAATAACATTTTTTATAACTGCTCTTTAAAAAATCACATTATTGCTTTTTTTCTCATAAAATGTATAGTTATTATAGAAAGTTTGAAAAAAAGCAAACATCACAAAAAAATTAAAACTAACATTCTCTTGCCACACAGAGATACCTACTATTAACACTTCAATGTATTTTCTTTCAGACACTTTACTACACATAAATATATGCACATTATTAAGATAATACTCTACAGATTATTGTAACCTGCTTCTTCCCCTGGACAAGAATTCAAGAATGAGTTTTTATGCCATGAGGTAGTCTGCAACTTGAGTATCCCATCATCGCATTTCTATCATTTATTTAACCAACCCCCTGCCATTTGGACATTCAGTAATTAGTTTTTTTAACTCTTAAAAAATTCATTCTGTGATAAGCATAACAATCACTTTTAAGTACATAATTTCATCACTTAAATAGCAAATTACAGTGCAATACTGTGTTAGTGTTTGTTTGAGCCTGCTAAAACAAAGAGGGCTCATTAATGTGACAATTATCCAATGAGTTCTAAGTTTAAAAAGGAAGTTCTGAGGAGTTTGAAAGGCCATCTAAATGCAGTTTGCATTCTTCCCTAGCTTGCGGAGCACACTGATCCGGGCTGAACCAGCATGGAGTATTAATTCACTCCAACAGCTAGTATTTCTTGGACATCTGCTATTTGATGAACACTATTTCAGGAGCAGGGGCTACAGCCTCCAGAGCATTGATGGAGTTTTATAGCAAGAGCCCAGGGTGCTGGAGTCCAATGGCTTGATCTGGCCCTGAGAAGTCTGTGTGCCTTTGGGCACGTAACTTTGAAGCTTAGTCTCTTCATATGTGAAGATAATAGTACCTATCTTATGGGCTGTTATAAAAATTAAATAAGATAATACTTGTAAATGTTTCCTACAACGTCTGGCACATAGTAAGTGCTCTACCTATTGTTGTTAGCTTTGACCCTGCCCTTCTGCCTTTACTGATCAAGATTTGTCCATCCAAAGCTCTAGTCTCATCCTATATAATGAAAGCTTAATATGCTAAGTTTCTGGTTGTCTAGTCAGCCATTCAACCAATCACAGCGTAATATGCTAATGATATGCTAAGGCCGCTCAGCTACACACTATGATGTGCACTGACCACCAGGGGGCAGACAATTGACCGCTTGATCAGTCGCTATGACGTGCATTGACCACCAAGGGGTAGACAGTCAACCAATCAACCAGTCGCTATGATGTGCACTGCTGGGGTCCAGCCAATCAGGACTGAGCAAGATGGGCCTGACATGCCCTGGAGCCCTCCTACAGTCCCTCCCCACCAGGGGGCAGATGCAGCGAGTCGAGCAGTAAGGAGCAGTGAGCAGGCAGGCAGTAAGGAGCAAGGGATCCTGGACTGTGAGAGGGATGTCTGCCTGCTGGCTTAGGCCTAATCCCCAGGGAATGGGCCTAAACTGGCAAGTGCACAAATTTCATGCACTGGGCCTCTAGTCTCTCAATAATTTTAAACCTCTCTATTATCTACACTTAAATAATTCTTCTCCTCTCCTCCTGCCAGAGCTTAATTGAGGAGACTGCCTGACCTCTTATTGCTTGAGTGGTGAACACTGTCAAGGAAAAAGGAAACATGAAGTTAACAGATAAAAATACAGACTTCAGCAGTTAGCCTTCCAAACAACAGTAGATACTTGATTAATCTTGAAACTTAGAATCAACAAAACAATTATTTAAATTTACTCTGGACAAAGAGATTTGCTCCGTGCGAGAAAATCCTGCCTAATGCCTCATGTTCCTTGGAATTCAGTTTACATTTTGAAACTATCTAAACCCTCCAGTTATTCTTCTACAAATTACATCTGTTGTGACCCACACAATGACCATATCACTAATGCTAAGTGAGAACAGTGGGAGGAGTAGACCGCCTCATTCCAGTCAGGGCATTTCAGTCACTTTTGTGGTCAGGAGCTTCATGGGATTCCAGGATTGCGCAACAAAAAGGCGCTGGGGCCCACGCTGAAGTGGTTGCTCCACCCATTTCACTCTTTGCTCTGCAGAATCTCAGCAACATGGTCACTGCATTCCGTTTTCATTCCTTGACAGCACTAATCTTTTTTTTTTTTTTAACTTTAACTTATATCACTTAAATAGCAAATTACAGTGCAATACTGTGTTAGTGGAAATGGAGATTTGCAAGGTGCTGGGGCGGAGGCGAGAGCGGTGGAGAATGCCAAAATTATAGCCATGAAATCACAAGGGGCCTCAAGTTAGCTTAAAAATCTTCTCAGCTATTTATCCACAGTCCTTTCAAAATGCTGCAAATTGTGGGAAAGTAAAGGTGGCTTTCTGTAACCCCGGAATATAGCATTTGGGCAGGAAATGTGCTTTTTCAGGGAACCAAATTGAGGAGCCCTTGAGGAGGCAGCATCCTCTAACAGGTGGAGAATCAAAACGGATTTTCTGTTCCTTCACTATTAGCAGCAGGGTTCTAGAGCCGGCTGGACACGTCACTTCTGGTGCTTCTGTTTTCTTTTCTGTAAAGTGAGAATCACGCTGCTAGGTAACCTCCAAAGTCCTGTGTAAGGTACTCTGAAATATTTTTTAAAACATGATTTTGTACATTTATTAGCATTTGGATGCCTGCTAAATATATTTGTCAATAATATAAGATGGGCAAAGAGCATGAGCAGATAATTCATAAAAAAATACAAATAACTAATAAACCCCTCCAAAGGTCAACTTTATTAATAACCACAATTTTCTACTTACCCAAACAATAAATCATTTTAAAAAACAACTTGTACTGTAAAGGTTTAAAAGAAAGTCCCTGGAGAGAGTTGAGATCACCTTGCTTGCTGGGAAGGTCATATAGATACAGGTAAACCTAAGTGAGCAGGGGAGGGACCTGATGCCGCACAGCCTGACCCTCCCAACCCTCCCCGGGGTGGACCCGGTTTTGTGTGTGAGCACTACTTGGGCAGCCACTCATTCCTGCCTCACAAGCTATTTGCTGTGGGGATGTTGGCAAACTCCTGGTCAGTCCAATCGAACACAGTCCTGAGACTTTGACCAAATTATCAGGAAAATGAGGTTCCTTTCTGCCCACACTAACAGATATAAGAAAACATCATAAACCAGAAAGATGGCTGTCAGGAGCTGGGGGCAGAGGAAAACGAAGAGTTGTTGTTCTATGGGTACAGAGTTTCCATTTTGCAAGATGAAACGGTTCTGGAGGCCTGTTGCCCAACAAAGTGAATGTACTTAACACTACTGAACTGTACACTTAAAAATGGCTATTTCTAAACCACAATTGGAAAGAATTTTAAATTAATTAAGAAGGAAGGGAGAATGGAAAAGAACCCATGGACCAGGTGGTCCTGTGACCCATGAAGAGGGCCTAATTGAAAATGAAGCCAATACAGAGAACGCACAGGTGAGCAATCAAGTTCTGATGACTTCGTGCAAGTTCCTGAATCCAGTCATCCGCGAAGCTGGTCCTGTCCATGGACTTTAATATTTTTTAAAATTATTATTTTGTGATTAACAACACTCTATTTGTCAAGCCTCACTAAACATATTTTTAATTTTTAAAAAATATTTTTATTGATTTCAGAGAGGAGGGAGAGGAAGAGGGAGAAATAGAAACATCAATGATAAGAGAGAATTATTGATTGGCTGCCTCCTATATGCCCCACACTGGGGATGGAGGCCGTAACCCCAGCATATGCTCTGACGGGGAGTCGAACTGTGATCTCCTAGTTCATAAGTCAATGCTCAACCACCGAGCCACGTCAACTGGGCTAATTTTTAAATTTTTCATGTACAATTGACATACAATATACTATATTAGTTTCAGGTGTATAACATAGCGATTAGACATTTGTAAAACTTACGATCACCCTGGTAAATCTAGTACCCATCTGACACCATACAGAGTTATTACAATATCACTGACTATATTCTTCATGCTGTATCTTATATCCTCAAGACTGTTGTTATAACTGAAAAAATTTTTAATAGATTGTCCCCCAAAATTTTCATCGTTTGATTCTAGAGAGACAGGAAAGGAGAGAAAGAGAGAGCAAAACATCAGGTTGTTTGTTCCACTTACTTACACATTCACCCGTTGGTTCTTGTATGTGCCCTGACCGGGTATCAAACCCTCCGTCTCGGTGTAAAGGGAAAAGCTTTAACCAACTGAGCTGCCGGGCCAGGGCTATCACTGGCAGTTTTATGACTGACTTTTGATGTCATTATTATTTTTGAAGTGATACATATACAAAGTTTTAAAAGTAAAATAATATTTTAAGGTTTATGAAAAACAATAGTCCCCTGCCTACTCCTTTCCATCTCCTTTACCTTCCTCAAGTATTTTCTGCTCTTTATGTCCATATGTCTAACCCATAGGGTTATACTGCTACTCCCCAGGTCAATATTTTTGTATATTATCCGTTGGCTTTCTACACAGAAGATGAAGATTTAGCCCTATTCCTCTTCATCAGTCCCTTACCCTACTTCACTCTTCCAAAATAGATATTTTAAAATGTTTGGTTAAATCACTGTTTAGCTTTCAGCTTACTATGAAATGTAATATGATTACATTTCTTTCTTTTGCCATTTGTTCTTTCTACAGTAATAATTTCTCCCCTTTTATCCCCTTTTCAGTTTTCACTATTATAATTTCTTCCTGCACTCACAAAAGCATTGTAAAACCCTCTGAATTCAACTTTCTTTTTCAGTTACACATCTGCTGTTCCTTCAGCTCCATCTTTTCCCTGGAGACATTCCGTCCTGCTGCCTTTGCTCTGCCTGCTCAATCCCGGCTTGTCAGCTTCCAGGCCTGATGTGAGAATTCCCTGACTTTATCTTCCAGCACTTCTAAAACAGACCCTTCCTCTTCCTGAGCGCAAGGCAAGACTGTGTTCGTTTCAGCTGATGGAATATGAGCAGCAGCGATGCTCACCACTTACAGACCTGAGCCATCAAACACTCCAGAGACCCTCCTCTCTTCCCCGGGGTCACATTGGAAGCCAGGTGTTAAAGACGGCAGAATCTTTGTCAGCTCAGCCCTGAATAACTTTGTGGAGGAGTCCCACCCCCTTCTGCTGTCATTTTCACTAATTGGACTTATATGAATGAGAAAAAAGTTTATTTATTCTGTGATTGCTCCATTTGATGGTGTATAGTTCCTATTTCGATGATGCAATATCACCTATTATGTGTCTGAAGACACTGAAGGATTTTTGTCATTGTTTTTAGTTTTCTTTTTTGCTGCCTGCATTGTCTGTTTCCTCTGAGTTCTTTTTGCCATCAATCTGCCTTTGCAACTGTCTTTCACGTTGTTCTTCCCCAAGTATATCAGTCTCATCATTGGCCATATTTGAGAGCAAGACACTAAAAAGCGGGTTAAAAGCTATGTGAAATTTTTGGAATATGAAAATCAGATAAAAGAGGTTTATTGCTCGGTAATCTTTATTAGGGTGATAAGATGACTGGCTTGCTTTTTTTTATTTGAGAGCCACCAAATCTCACTGTGGTAGGTCTTTTCTCTTGGGCTGGCCAGTCTCCCTAGAGATGAATTCCCTGTCCAGACTCCTGCCTGCTGGGGTTGGTGGTCTCACCACCCAGAATGTGGACCTGCCCATTTTTAGAAAATTGTCTTCACCTCTTCCATTTTCAGATGCCTCCCAGGACACCCCTGCCATAGTTGGTGTCTCTGCTCTGGAACCTCTCTGGTTGAAGTTCTCCACATTGTAAATCTTCAGTCCCCCACCAGGGTTGAGGAGAGGTGTGGACCTTCTCACATACACTTCCACATGATGCCTCTGTTTCCCAGCACCATGCCTCCACCTCGCCCTCAGACACCTTGTCCCGGGCCTTGCCCACATCCTGTGGTGAATGGGCTCACTTCTCCTTTGAATATCTTTGTAATGAGTGGTGGGGTGCACCACCCAGATATTCCATTTTTGACTGAGGCTCTCATTTCTCAGCTGTTGGGCGTATTGGCTGATGAAGGCTTACAGCTGAATTCCTTCCCAGGAATTGGCCCCGGATGAAGGGACCGGCCTCACCCAACGTTATGTTCCTTCTGGGGAAGCCACATCCAGTGACTGCTCAGTGGCGGAGTACAAAGGCCTGAGCCCCTTGTCTCTATTTGGGACCACTGTAAAGAGCTTCCTGGAGTCCGTTGAGACCATTGTGACTGCATCGCCCAGTTTCACTTCTTCCACTGCCCGGTCCTTCTTTCACTCCTCCACAGGTGTGTTCCAAGAGCTCCGCGCAGGGAGCTTCCTGCATCAGAACTCCACCTCAGCATCCGTTTCACAGGGAACGCAATCTAAGACACCGCTCTGCTCCCTAATCTGGTTTTCATACTCCAACAATTTCCTGGCATTTCTCATCTACTATTGTCTCCTCTCTTTGGCTTTGTGAGTTTATGCTTTTTTTTTTTTTTCTGCTCTATTCTCATTTCAGTGGTATTTTTACATGGCAGCTGGAATAAACATATGTGGTTAATCTGTTTTGTTTAACCAGAAGTGTGAAAAGTATTCATAACATCATGGAACATATGAGCCCCCCAGTTTATATAGGTCAAGTGAAATTTACTAAGTTAACTCCATTTTGAGCACCATTTGAGACGAAATATTAAGAAATAAGAAATGATAGGGTAAATATGACAGATCCAGATCATCAGTGGAAAAGCTAGAGAGTAGCCTCTGTGCATTCCTGGCACACCCCTGCCCAGTGAGTCCGCTCTGAGCTCGGAGCCTGCTCTCTGTCTTCTCCAGGCCTTTGTACCTGGTGCATCCTTGGCCAGGAATGTCCTTCCCTCATTTCACCTGGAGGAATGCTCCTCATCTTCCAGAATCCAGTGTAGAACACCATCAGCCCCCATACACAGCATCAGGCCAAGTACCAACCTTTTATTCAAAGCACCCCACACCTACCTTCATAATAGCACTCAGAACACCAGGACTATAACTGCCTGTGATTTTGAGCTCTTGAGCACAGGAATTGAATATTTTTCACCCAAATATTTTTAAGACCTAGTATTTCTCACAGTACTGGACAGAGAGTGGATGCTCAATAGTGTGTGTGTGGAATAAATGAATGGACTGATGGCAGGATGATTCGAACAGGCTCTCTGTGGAGTCAGCCATAGAGGAGCAAGGCCTCAGGTTTGAGGAGAAAAGAAGAGTCCAAATCATGAATGAGTTTCTCCTGTCCAGGCCTTCACCAAGGGTCACCTTGGTGAACAAGAGCTCAGAGATACTAGAGCAAAGGAATCATTCCAGCCAAACCAAATTAGGTTGGCAGAAATGAAAGAAAAGATGCTAAATTAGCTACTTTGAAATACTAATCTCAAAAAGACGGAAAGGGGAGGCTATACATAAAAATTATTACAAGCCTGAAGTGGCAAAAAACTACAAAAAAGAACCTCCCTAAGATCCTATAATACCTGCAAGAGCACTATTACGAACAGTTATATTTAAGGGGCTTTAAAAATATCTGTATGTGTTTTAACTCATTATATGTTCACAATAGTCTTATGAGTGGGTGCTTGTTTATATTTTTACTAGATGCCCGTTGCAGGAATATTCCTGCAAGAATAGGGCTTCCTGCAGCCATCTCTGCCACCCCGCTTGCTTCTCCGCAGCTTCACTCCCTTCTGCAGCAGCTTCCTTCTATGCTGTCTTCAGTCTTCACTCTGCATCTGTATATGCAAATTCACAGCCATCTTGGTTGGGTTAATTTGCATACTGGCTCCTGATTGGCTGCTGGGCGTGGCTTGTGGGCCAAGCAGAGGTAGGGTCAATTTGCATGTTTCTCTTTTATTAGATAGGATAGATGAGAAAACTGAGGCACAGAAAACTTGCCCAAGGCCATTCAACTAGGAAGTCACAGTGCCAGGATTTGAATCCAGGAGGTCTCTTAAGCACAAGACAAAAGCTTCTTTCTCTTCTACCATTTCTTGATGTTACCAACTCAGCACGCACCCTAAGTTGCTAGAAAGGAAATTCACCCTTTTGGATGGACAGCAATATCCCTGCCTTGACAGCATTCCCAGCTGTGTTTGGTTTCACAGCCGAGGTATAACTAAAGTTAGGTGAGGAAGGGAGCTGGGAGGTGCAGTTGGCTGCTGCTTTTATTTCTCTCCTTTGACAAATGAGTTCTGGGAAGAGTCAGTGTAGAGGACAACGGAGGGAGGGGAAATCTTCGGAGGGGAGGCCCAACTGGCTGTGCCTCACTGCAGAGCGGTCCCCTCCAGGTCTTGTCACAAGGACTCAGGGGTCCGCTATCAGAGAATGGGCTTTAGTTTATGGATCCAGGAAGAAGGGGACAATATGCAGCAGGGATCAAGTTAGAGCCAGTGACTCACCCCACACAGGGCCCAGAGGTTCAGGAACACATCACAAGATGCTGAGACACGTCTCAGACACTTGCCAGCTGAGTCCATCTGGAACATGACTTCTGAGCATGAAAGACCAGGGAGACGAGGGGAGGAGCCCTAAATGTGAGGGTCAGTGAAAGCTGACTCAGAGATGACTCCAAAGGCCAACAGGGGACGATCCAGCCATGTCTCAGACCAGCCCCAAAGTGCTATGAGAGGTCATGAGAGCTGCAGGGCTGAGCCTTGAGACTACTTTCCCAAGTAGGGAGGGAAAGCAGTTCCAGTGTCTCCCAGCTCTTCCCCATACCCTCCCCCTTAAGTCTCCTTACTCATATTAGGACTGTCTGTTTTCTCAGGATGGCCCATCCCGACATGTGGGAGGCAGAAGAAAGGGACGGCCATCAAAAATCCCAGGGATAGTCTCTTTGCTGTTCCTCTGACCCCCTTTGAAGGATTGCAAAAGGACCTTGTAAACCAGGTCATGGAATTGTTCCCACTTGACTAAACCGAATATTCATACTTGTAATTATGGAATTTGTTTGTGGAATTACTTATTCCATCTTCCTTTCTCACTGGGCAGTAAATTTCACCCGGGGTCAGTTTAGTCTTGTTCACCAGTGCCTAGGAGAGGGCCTGGTGAATGAATACATACTGGATGAGTGGTACACGGTGCATGACTGTATCCAGCCCTTAGAGTTAGTATGAATAAAGCTCTCCCCACACCTCTGCAGGGACCAGCTTTCAGATGCTTCAGATACTCCTGTTGCCCCTTCCCCAGCTGACCAGAGCCTTAGGAGGTTGTTGTTGTTGCCTTTGCAGAGTTGGCAATTACAGCTCTGCAGGGAAACGACTTGGAGCCAGAGCCCAGGTCACGTGGCTGAGGCCCCAGGTACAGCTCAGGTGTCAGGGGCTGGGGTGGGGGCTCTGGGCTGGGAGGGCAGGATCTCTGGGAATCATTTGGAGACTGAAGGGCTCAGATGAAGAATTTGAGAAGCTGGGCAATCACTTTTGAAAGGAAATGTCAGTAACTCGGGAAAAATGAGGACGAAGGGCGAGATCCTTGGCTATGAGGAAGTGCACTGGCTCCCAGTCAAACTGGCTCTCTTCCAGATTTTTATTTCTGGTGTTTGGTGGTTAAATAAAAAAAGCTTATAAACTTAACTCCAGTTGGAAAAAAAATACAACTATTTCAAATATTGATCCTGGATAATCCTTTCAAACCTGGCAGGGAGACCACCCGGTGTGAAGGGACAGGAGGTGGCCCAGTGGGTGGGAACCAGGGGAGGGCTGGGCCAACCATGGCTCTGTGGCTGCTGAACTGGAACGACACATTCCCCATTCTGGGCGAGTGTTTTATTGGTCACCTTTCTCCCTCTGTTGGGTTTTAAGGACCAAGGAACAAAAACAAAACAAAACTAAAAAAGAAAAATCAATTTTCAGGCATGCAGCCTCCAGCAGTGATTCTCAAATGTTTCTAGATTGCTCACATCCTAATATTTATATTCAACACTTGGTGACTCTTATCTCTCTTGGTGGAAATAATGTGTAACTATATATTTAAAATGGAAATGAATTTATTGGATCAATAAAAATATGACACATCCCCAAAAGAAACAAATGCCCAATAAACACCTAAAAAGATGTTCACTCCCAATAGCTGTTAAAGGAATGTCTTTCAGATTCAAAGAGGATGAAAGAAATAATGTTATTTACATATTTTAACTGTTGAAAAACCAGAGGCACCTGGAAGACTACAGAATTGAGACCTCAGTCAAGTGACTGGACACCATATTCTTATTAAATCCTATAAATAAAAGCCAATATCATCACAAGATGGCTGCTACAAGATGGCTAGCAGAGGAGGGCAATTGGAGGTGAACAGGCCTGCAGGGGAGGGCAGTTGGAGGCGATCGGGCCAGCAGGCAAGTGGTTAGGGGACGATCAGGCTGGCAGGTAGAAATGGTTAGGGGCAATCAGGCAGGCAGGCAAGCGAGTGGTTAGGAGCCATCAATCCCGGATTGTGAGAGGGATGTCTGACTGCCGGTTTAGGCCCAATACACAGGGATCCGGACTAAACCGGCAGTTGGACATCCCCCAAGGGGTCCCAGATTGGAGAGGATGCAGGCTGGGCTGAGGGACACAAATATTGTGCACCAGGCCTCTAGTAGTATATAATTATATATATATATATATATATATATATATATATATATATATATATGTATGTATCTTTCCAAACACCCATAATAACCAGTTATAAAATATGAAAAAATATTACATTCAAAGTAGCAACCATCACAACAAAATGAAAAATGCCCAGGAATTAATATAACAAGAAATGAGGGACCTATATAAAGGAAAGCATTCCAAAAACAAAACAAAATAACTGTGGTAGGCAGTTAGACAGACATGAGCAGAACAAGGATGAGGGGCCAGGTACAGGAGGTCACCAGAGTGGAAAGTCCTAGATGCCTAGCAAAGAAAAAATGTCGGGTGGGACCTAGTCCCAGAGTGACCTTTCCTCCCCTAACACAGTTTTGGTCATTATATTTGGTCCCCTTGACTTTCCCTCCCTTTCCTAAATGTTAGAGATAATATCTAGACCTCAGTTGTATTTCAGCTCCAAAAAAGCATCAAAACCAGACAAGCAACCCCATGGCTGACTTCAGGACCAGCTGCATTGAATAATGATTAATCCATCAGTGGAGACCCTGACCCTGAAAGGACACACCTGGAAAGCTGCTAAATATTCTAATGAATCTTCCCCTGGGACCTCCCCCAAAACCTCCATCCTTAAAACCCTTAGCATGGAGGACCCAGAGAACTCTCCTTCCCAGGAGCGTGTCTGTGCCTTTCTCTTTTCCCTCCCCCTTATCAGCCTAGCCCCACGGTCAGCAAACTGCAGCTCGTGACCCCCATGCGTCTCTTTGGCCCCTTGAGTGCGTCTCTTCCACAAAATACCACAGCCTGGGCGAGTCTATTTTGAAGAAGTGGCGTTAGAAGAAGTTTAAGTTTTAAAAAATTGGCTCTCAAAAGAAATTTCAATCATTGTACTGTTGACATTTGGCTCTGTTGACTAATGAGTTTGCCGACCACTGGCCTAGCCTATTCGCTAACACTCTTACTCTGCTCTATTTTTCTGCATGTTTGTTTATTTGATAGACTTCCTTAGAATGTAGGTTCTCTGAAGGCTTGTCTGCTGTTCACTGATGTGTCCCCAGCACCTAGAATAATACCTGACACTCAGTGTTAGTTGCATGAAAAAGTAAATGAATGAGTGAACTGCCACAGAAGAAACATGACCTGGTAAGCTTCAGGTTTTTGGAAAGTGTTCTGTGAAACTCAGGGGGCACGGTAACAGTAGAAACTGGTATACCAGCTGCCTCTTATTTTTTTCTTTTTTTTTTTTTTTGCAGTCGAGGGTTTTACATTCTGTGTTTTTTCATTCTTATCATCATTCAAAATGCAGTTCTAAAGCCTCATGGCTTCTATCCAAACCAACACGGTTTATGACATGGCACAACCGAACTCCTTCCTCCTTACCCATTTCCCCAAACACATCCACATCCACACCCACAATTAACCTTAGCAAACAAATTCCTCACAGCCAACCAAGTATATAAAAGGCTATATTTACACAAAGATTAGGAGGAGTTTATGCATTTCACAAAAGGATCCTTTGCTTTGGCAAAGTATTCACCACAGGAATCCTTTAAATAACTACTTCATTAAATGAATTTAAAATAGGACTTGGCTTCAAGCATCTCCCCTAGAAAAAACAACAACACCTACCTATGTTCTAGATCTAGTCAGTCTGCCTGTACTAATGGCCATTACTTTATTTAATCCCATACTCTTTGACTTAGCAAGTTACATCAGGGATATATCTAGTTATTACATCAGTTTATTTGTATCGTTTGTGTTTCTTTGAACATTATAAACCATCATATTCTTTCCCAGGGAAAATATAAAAATATGTAGCATATGTGGTCATTTAGTCTTGGGGAAAATAAGTTTTACACACCTCAAAAGCACCTAAGGAGGCAACTTCCATTTCTAGCTATTGTAATATCATACTAGTTTTCCTCAGTAAATACCTCTTAAACTGGCAAAAAAGAATGAAGTAGTTGTTTACAGATTCTAAACAGGACTATCATTCTTGAGAGAAGGTAAATAAATGTGATGAACCCCTCTGTTGCCCTAACTTTGTGCCCCACTGTGGTACAGGAAGGGGGCACTCAGAGCACAGCTGACTTGCTGAAATGAGAAGATGGGGATCTGAGTTTGAGGGTATTGTGGCGGTTGGAATGTAGGCACTGGACAGGAAGGGACTCTGCAGAGGATAAACTCTAGACATCTGTTTAGGGGTCCCATGAATCTTGGGCTGCATATTAAGCAAATACGGGCAAGAATCCACAAGGCTGGGCAAAGAACCACTGCCAGAGAAAGAACTACCACTGAGGTGCTATGAACTAAAAGACGACTAAAGCTCTCCCAGAACCAGAAAGCATTATTCAAGTTCTGACCAGCTGGATGGAATCATCTCACTGAACCTCCAAGCAGTCAGGAGAAGGGTAATCTATCCTTTGAGTAAAGTCTACTCTAGACCTAAGTTGATTCACAAGTAAATTAATTGCCTGCTAAAACAGAACTCAACTCTATTGAAGATAACAAAATCAAGCACTAAACAACTTAGCATTCATAATGCCCAATGATTATATAAGACATCTGAAGGAGAAATACAACCCATAATAAGGAGAAATATCAGTCAATAGAAACATCCACAATATTTACTTTCAAGAATGAGAACTCAGATTCAATAAGAAGGGAAATGATGTTCTGATTATTTTGTTTAAATGCCAAAAAAAGTATACAATACTTTTTAGAAGGATTTACACCCATTACATCTATTCCCTGACTGAGAGATGAGGAAACCTAAGCCCAGTGACTTGCTCTGGTAACAGCAGCTGAGTAATCACTGAGCCAGGTCAGCTTCCTGGCTATGTTTCCACCATGCTGCTTCTAGAGCCATCTTGTTAATTTTTAAATTCCACAGTATTCATTGCAGATCTGGAAAGCACTGTTCTAGACACTGGACCATAGAGAGTCTAATAAGGCCCTTTTCTCAAGGCACTCACATTCTAGTGGGAAAGGCATGCAACAAGAAAAAAACAAATAATTAATAATTCCAGATTGTTAACTAGACTTATTGTGGTGATCATTTTGCAGTATATACACATATCAGTTCATTATGTTGTATGCCTGAAACTAATATAATGTTATAGTCCAATTATATCTCGATTGCAAATTGGGAGAACTACTTAGAAGGAAATAAAAGCCAAAAAAACAGTAACAGCAACAGGATAGAATGTGATGGGGAAAGTTGCCTAATTTTGGTTGGCGTGGTCAAATACGTCTTTTCAAAGGAGATATCTGCTCTGAGGCCTGAATTATGACAAAGAGCTAGCCATGTGAAAATCTAGAAGAAAAAAATTCCAGGCAGAGGGAATAGAAAGTATCAAGGTCCTGAGGTGGAAATGAGCTGGGCATGACTAAGGTGACAAGGAGTGGGTAGGAGACTAGTGGTGATGAGTCAGAGATGGCGATTTATATCCTGGACCAATTGCTAATTTACTGTACCTCTTAGTTAAATCTAGGTGACCACTAAACCCTGTCCGGCCCTGACATATTATGGTTCTCTGATATATTGAGCATGTGCCAGTAACAGTAGGTGCTATGCAAAGATTCAAGAAGAAAGATGATGTCCTCGGTGTGATACCATAAGAAGAAAATGGGCCCGAAACCAGCTGGCCTCCTGGATCCACATGTGTAAACCACATGTTCTTGGACAACTTCTTTGGGGGCTTAATAGAGCCTCAGCTTATTTATTGATAGAAGTGGTCACAATGCTGACCAGCTCAGGGTGACCAGAGGACTGAGTGAGACGTAAAATAAAATCCAGTCCAGTGTTTGGCACACACTGGCAGCTTTAACATATGTTCTTTTCAATCCTCTTCCTAGGGAATATGACAGGTGACACTCATTCTAAAGGTAAAGATATGTGAAAATGCCTAAAAAGAGAGTGAAAAGATACATTGCTCACACGATCTGTGTGACATGCCTACTATGTGCCAGGCACTCTTTTAAGCCATGGAGACAGAGTGGTAAGCAAAACAGACCCTGTTTATCTTGGAGCATCTATTCTGGCTGGGGAGAGACTGATAATAAATAAACTAAAACAAATAAGAAAAAATATCAGTGAGGAACAGTGCTTCTCAAAGAATTAAAAGCAAATGGCATGATGGAGAGGAACTGGGTGTCTTCTAAAGACTGGGTGATCCAGGAAAGCCTTGGTTATGTGATACTTAAGCTGAGATCTGATATAAAAAAAGGAGGGTCTGGCTGTATGATGATGAACAGCATTCCAGGCAGAGGGGCAGCGAAAGTAGGGCCTCAGGCAAGAAAAAGATCATGGAACGTGGTGACTGGAATGTAACAGGTGGGCTGTACACTTATGTTAACTGAGGCCAGAGATGAGGAGGGGTCAGATCCCTGTAGCTTTAAATGCCAAGATAATTACAGATAAAGGACCAATCCGCCCAATATATAAAGAATTCTTAGAAAATGAGAAGGTAAAGGACAACAACCCAATAGAAGAACAAGCAAAGGACAGAACAGTTTACAGAATGAGAACAATAGATGATCCTTATACTTATAAAAAGGTGCATGATTGCCCTAAGCGGTTTGGCTCAGTGGATAGAGCGTCGGTCTGTGGACTGAAGGGTCCCAGGTTTGATTCCGGTCAAGGGCATGTACCTTAGTTGCGGGCACATCCCAAGTAGGGGGTGTGCAAGAGGCAGCTGAATCAATGTTTCTCTCTCATCGATGTTTCTAACTCTCTATCCCTCTCCTTTCCTTTCTGTAAAAAAATCAATAAAATATAAAAAAAAAAATAAAAAAGGTGCATGATTTCACTCATCATAACAAAAATTCAAATTGAAATTACATCGATATTCCATTTTTATCCATTAGATCAGCAAAAATACCAGAATTGGATAGTACACTCAGCTGGTGCAGCTATGGGAAAACAGGCATTGTGTATAGAAACAAAAAATGATGCAATAGGATACATTTGGTAATGTTTATTAGAAATTTAATTGTATTGACTCTTGGGTCTGGTAATTCTTTTTCTGGAACTTTATCCTTGAGATATGCTTGCACACAAACCAAAGAACCTACATATAAGGCTACTCATTGTATCTTGTTTATAACAGTGAGCAATAAAAACAACGCCAGTGTGCATTGAAAAGGGACAGATTACGTGTTCCCACAGTAAAATCTCACATGGCTATAAGAAGGGAATGAGGAGTTGCCTCAGTCTGAGATGGAAATGAAATATATTAGGTGAGAAAATAAAATGCTGAACATGAACATGTGCTACCATGGTGTATGTAATAAAGGACAACATAAGGAGAGATTCTTATTTGCTTGCATTCACTTTAAGAAACATGACAAACTTGTAAATGTGATTATCTATAGGAAAATCAAATTGGTAGACACAAGAGTAGCAAGATTTACTAATATATGCTTTTTATATCATTTAAAGTTTCAAATCATGTGAATTGTATTTTTATTTAAATCTTAAAAAATAAAAAGCCAAGGACACGAATGAATAAATAAGAAAACCTACCGCTTGAACTAAGAACACCTGAAGGCCTTGATAAAGAATTTGGAATTTATTCAAAGTGAAATGGGAAGTCATAGAGTTTTAAACAGGGATTGACAGGAGCTAGCATATTTCAAAGAGAGTGCTCTAACTGCAGAATAATGGGGCATAAAGGATGCAAACGTCTGCATGTGTTGGTTTACCTTGGAGATGTGGATGACTTAGACTAGGATGAGTTGGTGCAGATGGAGAGAAGCAGAAATGTTTTGGAAGTAAAGTCAAAAGGACTTGCTGATAGATTGGCTGTGAGGGCTGGGAGAAAAGAATGGTTGTACTTTGAGCAATGGGGTGGATGATGGGGCAACCAGAGGTCAGAGGTGATAAGATAACTTACAGATGGAGTGGTTCATAACGTTTTATGGAGAAGATTGCCTATCAGCACAGCTGTGAAGGGCGTCAGGATCTGAGGAGATGGTGAGAAGGCTTTGCAGATGGAAAGGAGGGGATGGAGCAGGCAGGGGGCGAAAGGCAAGGGGCAGGGGGCACAGGGCAAGGGGCAGGGGACAGGGAGCAAGGGGAGGTCTCTGCACTTCAAAGTGGGTCTCTCTCCTAATTGTGGCTTCTGTTTTTCTCCATTGCGGCTCAGTTCAGATTTCACAGGCATGAAATGACTTGAAACCAAATCCTCCATTTCCATTAGCACATGCTTCTTTTAACTGCTTCCTACACTTCCTGTGACCGTTTCCTTATAGCAACTGAAGAGTTTCTATCATGCATATTGGGATTCTGAGAAATACAGTAAAAGGGAAAAGTCGACCAGTCAAAATGGGGACTGTCTGGCTGTTTTTAAGACTTGTGGCTTTTTCCTTTGCTGACACTGTAAAGATTAATAAACAGAAACTTCATTTAAATTGGATGTCAATTGCCCCAAACAGGAAGAGTAGTAGCTGGTATCTCCAACAGGTAGATGTTTTTCTACTCCACTACTTCAGCAAGAAGGATTTTTCTCCTCAGCCACTCAGTCGACAAGACTTTTACAACTCAGCCAATGAAAAGCTACTACTCTTCAAACTCCCATTTTCTCCAATGAACTCTTTGTTTACGACAGCCCTTCGGAATTCCCCCTTTCCTCCATAAAAGAACATTCCTCTCCTTTGTTCTCTGGACCTGGGCATGGGTTGCCATTAGATTGCATATCCCTAATTGCAATACTTTGTTGTTCCTGAAAAAACTCATTTTGTTGGAGAAATATCTGGCTATTTGTTTGAAGTCAAGAGAACAATACCTGAATTACCTTCTCTTGGAACTGTGATAGAGTGGCGAAGAACGGTGAATTTCCCTGGAGTCCAGGTTGGATGCTCCAACAGATACTTCTACTTTTGAGGCTAACTTGAAGGCTAAGAAGCTTTTTGTTTTTAATTCGCCCCTCTACTTAGAAAAAACATTTGATAACTGGACTCTTCAATGGAGACACTCTTCTGCAGGTGCTGTGCTTATCTTGAAAGGGTAGTGGCCCCAGAAATGTGTGTTTCTGGTGGAAATACTTGAAGCTCTGGTTTCCACTTAGATTGCTATTATCTGGGTTGGGTTTTAATACCAACAACACAGTTTTCTCCCTTCCCACCCTTCTCCTCTACTAAAGAGAATCCATGTGTTTTGTCCCTGTTAAAAATCAGCATTATTTCAACACTCTTGTCAAGAGTTCTGTGTTCTTGCAGGAACTATGTCATAGGCAGTTTATAAACTGGACAAATAACAGACCAGCAATAGCTGCTCCACCCAAGTGACTTATGAAGACTTTCAACTCTGGATCTTTGATCGGTCAAGTGAAAGGAACCAAGTTGGGTTTAAGAACTGAGAAATGTTTGTTCTTGCCCATCCTTCTTATCCAGATGGTGTGCAGTGGTATATAAAAGGATCATGAGATCTGGGGCTTCTGAGCTGAAAGAAATATTGATAACATGTTAATTAAAAAGAAAGCAGAGCGCTGGCATGTGGTTAGAGTGTCTGTCAATGCACCACAGTGTCACAGGTTCAATTCCTGGTCAAGGGCACATACCTGGGTTGCAGGTTCAATCTCTGGCCTCAGTCTGGGCTTGTGGGAGAAGCAACCAATCAATGTGTCTCTCTCACATCAATGTTTCTCTCTCTCTCTCCCCCTCCCTCTCTCCTTCTTTTCCATTTTCTCTAAAAAGCAATGGGAAAAATAAGTAAAGAAATAAAATTTAAAAAGAAAGAAGAAAATGGCTGAGATATAAGTTGTGTGTATGTGTGTGTGTGTGTGTGTGTGTGTGTGTGTGTGTGTGGCACTCTCAAACCTCATTTCTTTTTACGTCAAGGTAGGGTTCACTTCAGCATGTAGTTCTACCTGGAAGTTCTTTCCTGTTAAAAAATAAAATAAAATAAAATCTCAGAGGCAATAAATGGAGAGGTCATTAAAAGTCAATTTAAGCTGTGATCTCCTGAGGAAGGGGGAAGGGGAGGTGATGTGATTTGATCTTTATTTTTTAAGTGTGAAATCAAATCTACAAAACGTGTTTAGTTCCTCTGAAGAAGGTGAGATTTAGACACAAAAGAGGCAACTATGCCAAACTCAAACTTTAGATTATCAATGACATTTAAACCAGCCACTTGCCCATTTTCAAACACATTGTGTTGGGGAAGAGAATGCTATAGGTTTGACTTGCTTTGAAACCAAAGAAGATGTCAATAATCACATAGCTCACAAAGTTGCCCCCCACCCCATACCTCCAAGCACCACATAGTCATATCAACACTATTAATTTACACCACATCCCTGTGATAATTACTGGGGGAAGGTGAACACTTTGAGAAGTATGTGATTGCCTGGACACTGTGCTGTACACCTGAAACCAATACAAAAGAATGTTGAAGGTGAACTGTAACTGAATAAAATATAGATGTCAACATTTTCCTTGAAAATGGCACTTGGTCATTTTACTTCACTTTACAGAATTATTCTAACATTTGTAAGTGCTAGAAGAAGTCAAAACTTTACAAATGATTTTTGCTTAGCTAATATTAATTTTTCTATAAACTTTTATGGGGAGGAGAGAAGAGGAAAATAGTAGCAAATCATCATGCAAAGCAATAATTTCTTAGTCTGCTCAGGTTGCTATAACATACCATAGACTGGGTGGCTTAAGCAACAAACGTCTATTTCTCAGTTCTGGAGTCTGGAAATCCAACATCAAGGCAGTGGCAGATCTGATATCTGGTGAGACCGCTTCCTGGCTTATAGAAAGCTGTCTTCTCATTATAACTTCACATGAGGGAGAATGGAAGTAAGACTTCTCCTTGTCTCTTCTCCACCTTCAGGACCTAATTACCTCCCACAGGCCTTTCTCAAATAACTTCACACTGGGGAGTAGGTCTTCAACATAAGAACCGTGGGAGGAAGCAAACATTCAGTCCATAGCATTTCAGCCCTAACCCTCCAAATTCATGTGCTTCTCACATGCCAAATACACTCATTTCACCCCACAGTCCACCAAGTCTTAACTCTTTCCAGCATCAATGCTGAAGCCCAAAGACTCATTTAAATGTCATCTAAAGCAGATATGAGTGAGAATTAAGTTAGATATGATTCATCCTGAGGCAAAATTGGTCTTCCCCTATGAATTTGTGAAACCAAACAAGTTATATGTTTCCAAAACACAATGGCGAGACAGGAATAGGGTAGATATTCTGAAGGGTAGCAGAACATGCCACCCCAAAGGATGACTGCAGCAGTTCAGGACATGCTGCCCCAAAATATGCTGCTTTGTTATATTGATTATTTTAAGCTGTAGGCACTTGAAAAACAGCAAATTCAGGAAGAGGCTTTCTCTGAACTCTCCTTATCTGCCTAAAGACAGATCCTCCAACAGGAACTTAATGGTCATAAATCCTCCCCCTGGGTGGGAGTTTTAACAACCAAGGAGGATTGACTCATTACAGGATAGAAGACTAGACATAGACACCACACCCAAACTTTGTCACAAGCTATCATATCTCCCATCTATTCTTCTAAGGGCCCGCTCATTTTTCCTAAAAACCATTTACTCTCCCCTAAAAGGCCTACTTCCCTGCCCCTGCCCCTATTAAGATGGCATTTAATCCTGAATTCTAAAGCCACCTCCTTGGGTTATTCATTTTTTCCTGGGTATCTACCATCTATGCATGAGGTATACATGTTAATAAACTTGTTCATTTTTCCTCTTGTTAATATGTCTTTTATTACAGGGGGTCTCAGCTAAGAACTTAGAAGGGTAGAAAGAAAATTTATTTTACTCCCTCACAATTCCCATTTCAAAAGGGGGGAATAGGAAAGAAGGAAGGTGTGGTGTACTCCAAGCATGTCTAAAACCTCACAAGACTAACTCCAAGGCTTGAGAATAATCTCTTTAGCTCGATGCTCTGCCCTCCAGGTCCATTGAGGTGGCAACATTACCCACACAGCCCAGCCATGTTGAACCATGAAAGTTCTGTGTGTTTTTAACATTGAAAATTAGACAGCATATATCATAGAATCCTTTAAGAATCTAATGAAAATTATGACTAGGTGTCATATGTTAATATCCTAGTGAATTATATCTATTTCTGGTTCCTCTATCCATCTGTTTGAGTAATCTATTTAAATATTCCTATGCTACTATCTTACTATTTTTACTATCAACTTTTATGCTAAATTTTAATATCTGCTAAAGCCAAATGACTCTCACCATTCTTTTTCAAAATTTTACTTCAATGGGAAATAGATGAACTTTTAAATAAATGCTTCTGGTAGAATTGAATAATCATCTGGAAAAAAACCCACAACAATAGACACCTACCCTCAAACTATCCTAAAAATATGAAGTAAAGATCTACATTTTAAAAGTAAATTAATAAAAGTATTAGTATATATGTAAAGAGACTCTAAGCAAGACAGGAAACCCAAAAGCCAAGAGGAAAAGATAAACATATTCAACTACATAAAATTAAACACGTTATCTTGCAATATCCATTATAAACAGAATGAATTAAAAGACCATCATGACCCTAGCCAGTTTGGCCCAGTGGATAGAGCGTCAGCCTGTGGACTGAAAGATCATGGGTTTGATTCTGGTCAAGGGCAAGTATCTTGGTTGCAGGTTCAATCCCCGGCCCCCGGTCAGGGTGCATGCAGGAGACAGAGGATCAATGTGTCTCTCTCTCACATTTGATGTTTCTCCCTCCCACTCTCTCTAAAAAAAAAAATCAATGGAAAAATATCCTCCAGTAAGTATTAAAAACAACAACAACAACAAAGACCATCATGGGTTAGGAAAATATTTAATATACATTACACATGACATTTCGTATCACTAATATGAAAATTATTAAGAAAAATATACTCAATAAAAAAATGGGCAAAGTAAATGGAAATTACAGAAAATCCTGAAAAAGACCAATGACCATCTACACTAATAAAAGAGAAAGATGCAACTTGACCATCACTTTGCGACACCCACCAGCCAATCAGGAGTGAGTATGCAAATTAACCTAACAAAGATGGTGGGTTAATTTGCATATGCAGGTGCCAAGCGGCCAGGGACTGGGCGGCTGCTTGCATAAGCACTGGTGCCAAGTGGCCAGGTCCCGGGAATGGGTGTCCTCAGGACCCAGGCTGCTCTGAGCCTGTAGGCCCGCGCATAGGCCTGGAGCAGCCAGGGTCCCGGAACGACCCCCAGCCACTCTGGGCCTACACATGCAGGCACCGAGCAGCTGGGGGCAGATGTTCCTACCCCACGGCCACTGGTGTGCACATCGGTGCCAAGCAGCCTGTGTCCCGGGGACGGGTTTCCTTGGGAGCCAGGCTGCTCTGAGCCTGTAGGTCTGCGTAAAGACCCAGAGCGGCTGGGGTCCCAGAACATCCCTGACCACTCCGAGCCTACGCGCGCAGGCACTGAGCGGCAAGGAGTGAGGCAGGAACATCCTCTGCAGTGAGCAAGCAGACAGCAGACTGCGGGGGACTGCTTGCCCCTCGCCACGGCGGCAAGAGGAAAGCAGTCCCCCACAGCGAGCAACCAGACAGCAGGGCCCTGCTAGCCCTTGGGCATGGCAGTAAGGGACAAGCAGTTCCCCGTAGGGTCCCCACAGAGAGCAGACAGCAGGGCCTGCGGTGGCATCAAGCAGGCAGGTCTGCAGAGAACAGAGAACCACAGGGAACAGGCCTAAGCCATCAGTAGGATATCCCCTGAGGGTTTCCAGATTGGAGAGGTTTCAGGTCCGGCTAAGGAACAACCCCCCACCCTCGTGCACAAATTTTGTGCACCGGGCCCCTAGTATAATAATAATTTTCAGCTAGAAAATAATCTCAGCTAGAAAATGGTGGAACCAAGTTTCAAACTCAGGCAATCTGATGCCCAGGGCCCAAGTTCTGTTTCAACAGTCCAATGCTGACTGCGCAGGCCTGTGGCAGTGTGATTTACTACAACCTTTAGAGAAAGTAATGTGGTAATAGAGATTAATATTTAAAAACTCATTTCCTTTGACCTGCCATCCCCATAATAAAAGAATCACCATGACCTTGTTATTGACTACGTGGTAGAATTTATCTGTAAAACATTTGACAATGTTTTTTCTAGTTCCCTGTTTCCTGTTTTGTTGTAAATTTCAAACCACTGGTTTTCTTAATGGTTAAATGTACTTTTGATTGTCTGTTGCTTCTTGAATTGCTTCAGGCAAATTATTTATTCCATGAAATTGTGTAATTTACTAAGGTGATGTCTCTCAGTTCCCAGTCTACCCTTTGCTATCTTCCTGGCAGTCCTGCTACTGGGACTCAGCAAACCACTCCCAACTCTAACTTCCTACAATCCCCAGCCTACATTTATCAACTCTGTTACCTCAGTGTCCTTTTTCACTTTTTCAACCACCCAACACCTGCTTAACCAATTCCCTATATTAATTGCTGTGTTGAAGTACCTAGTGTGGTTTCTGTTCACCCACCAGGACCCTGACTGACACATGATCCACATAATCTGTTTTCAAATTAATTGGAATAAAGTTGTTCATGGTGATCCCTTGCTTATTATCTCTGCAGTATGTGTTTTGTCCTCTTTTCATTCCTAAAGCATGCATATGGTTTTTTGTTTGTGTTTTTTACTTAATTTTTGTCTATCTGTAGTAGGCTTTTTACGTAATAAATAGTTCTTGGCATTTTTTCCTAATTTGCTATATTGGATACACTTTTTCAACCTCGTTTCCCCCCAGTATAAACATTTTACAACTATAAATTTCTCATAAATTATTGCTTTGTTACATGTTTGAATTTAGAATTCTTATGCCTATATATTTTTGAATTTCTATTATGAGTACTTCTTTGGACAAAAAATTATTTAGAAGTGTTTTAAAATTTCCAAATGTATTGAATATTTTTAAATTATCCTTTTCTGATTTTGAAACTATTTGCATTGTGGTTAAGGAAGTTGATTAATATGATTAAGTTCTGTGATATTTTCTGAGAATTCCATTATGGTCTAGTAGTGGTCAATTTTTATAAATATCCCATATGTATAAAATTCTCAAATTTGAGGATGCAGGATTCCATATATGGCCATTAGTTCAAGCTTAATTGCATTGTTCAAATCTTCCTTACCCATATCTTTTTTGTTTTGTCAACTTCTGAGAGTAATATGTTATAATATTCTACTGTGATGATGAATTTGTCAGTTTTTCTTTGTGACATGGGCACATTTTTGCTTTAAAGCACTAGAATGCAAGAGCATCTAGTCAAGGATATAGCTGCAGCAGAATATCTTGGCAAAACCCTGAAAATTCACTAAATTCATTGCATGAAATATTAGACAACCATTAAAAAAAGCATGACTTTATTCTATATTTATTAATCTAGAGGGAGATCCATGTTATGTGAAAAAGGCAGGTTTCAGAGTATGTACATTGGGATCCTGTTTTAGTAAACAAAACAACCATTTCTCTATTGGTGAATACATGTTTTGATATGTTTGAGTTAGAAAAAAAGGCTGTTAACATCCGTTCTTCCCAAGCAGTGACTAAAAGGAGTGGGAAAGAGCATTGATAAATAACTGTTTTATTTTGCCTCCTACAATGCCATGTTTTACTCTGGCAACTTAAGGGAAGTCTAGTAAAATACCCATGACCAGCACTCATCTCATGAAGCCTTGTTGAAGATATGCCATGTGAAGAAAGCAAGTCACAAATGTTACATGATCTTACTATAGTGGCATGTGCATGTTGATAAAGAAATGCCTGGGAACACACACACTAAGTCAGTGTTATCTCTAACTGCGAGGATGATGGGGGCTTTTTCACTGCCACCTATGTCTGTGTTGTTCGCATTTTATACGTACGTATTACTGTGTGGGCAATAAAATTGTTTTAGAGGATGTAAGTACAAAAGGCTATGGACTCTCTCACCAAAGAAACCCAAAACAACAACAAAATCTCAGAAACTTCAATGCAAAATTTTACTATAATATCATGTAGTTGATAGCCTCTTTGAAGCCTCTTCACAGATCGCCTAGGTTTCTGCCCCATAGACACGAGAGTTTGACGGCAAAACAATTAGTGGAACGGCTGCCCTGGCTGGGTGGCTCAATCGATTGGAGTGCTGTCCCGTACGCCAAAAAGGTTGTGGGTTTGATTCCCAGTCAGGGAACATACCTAGGTTGTGGGTTCGATCTTGGTTGGGGTACATACAGGAGGTAACCTCTCAATGTTTCTCTTTCACATTTCTCACATCCATGTTTCTCCCTCCCTCCGTCGTCTCTAATCAGTAAAAACACATCCTCAGGTGAGGATTCAGGGGGCGGGGGGGGGGGGGGGCGCGGAAATGAGTGGAATGGAACTGCCAATTTCTCCCTCTATCCTCTTGAGAGGAGCTGGCTCCGAGGTGTAACCTTGGTACTGGAGAATGACTGGACTCTCATCTGTAACAACAACTCCAGCCGCACTGCAGGGAGATGCTGTGTAAGCCCCTCGCACTGTTCCTGCTGTGTGAGCACCTTCCTGTGTGAGTGTGAGGGGTGGTCAGCTGGCCTTGGTACCTTTTTGGGTTCCTATTTCTAACTCTCTACATTATTCATTCTTAAAAGGGCAGAAGATATGGATATAATAGTGTAACTTATAAACACATATTCAATGTCATAATTTAACCTTTGATAGTAAAAATTTATATTCATAACATAAATATATCTGGCGAGCTCCAGAGAGGCGAGAGAAGTGGTTGGGAGGTGGGCAGATTATTCTCTTCCAACCAGGTTTAGATTGAACTTCATCCTGAAGGCGAGTGGAGGAAGTATTCCGAAGGTGTAATAAACTTGGATTTATTAATTTGGGGGTGTGGGAGCCAAAGAGGAGTTAAGTTTGATGCCCAGGCTCCTGGTTTGGGCAGCTGGAAGGTGGCAGTGCCATATTGAGAGAGAATACCACAAGGAGCACTGGGGTATTTGAAGGAGACAAAAAAAGTAGATCCAAAGTACATATTTCTTTTTCCCTGCCTCTAGGAGATTGACAGAAAGCCCAGGAAAGGATTCCAAAGCTGACACCCACTTCTATGTCTTCTGCCACGTGCTTCCAGAAGAGTGACAGCTCCCGCTGCACTCTCCTTCTGGCCTGTCCCGCCCTCCCTCTGCTCCAGGAAGCCTGGGGTAATCTCAGCCTCCCCCTCTCCTCCTCTTCATCACAGCTGTATCAGATACATTTAGGAGAAAGTCACAATGAAAAAGGGTTCTAGCAGCCTGAGGGTACAATTTAATGATGACCAAATAAGACATGTATTAATAATTGATATATATCTTTTTATTATGCACAAATAAAGTACTTAAAACTGTGGTTATCAAAACTATACTTCTAAGCATGTTCACAAAATTGCCGACACATTGAACAGAGGAAAGACTACATACAACAGGGGTGTTCAAACTGGCCACAGGGATTTTAAGGGTACTCTTTTTACCCTCATAGATGACGAAAAACAGCAACAAAACCCGGCTCATTCAGGAAAAACCAGAAGAGAGAAGCATTGTACTTGGAAACTGATAATAGTCCTTTTTAGAAAAACGTCTGTCAGTTTCATGAACAATCCCCAGCTAAAACAAACGGAAAAAACATCACACACACGATTCACCCAACAAAATGTGCTCTGTTAACACAACCAGCAGTACAACCATCACTCAGACCATGAGGTAGTTACAGTACAAAAAGACTGGCATGCGAGTGCGCGCCCCCCACAGGCCCACAATCATGCCCACCACAGAACACACGCAGGAAACGGGTTTACAATCTTATTACAGACAAGGACAAGACCATTTTTGTTGTGGTGGTTTAGAAAATGCTAGAGAAACAGCTTAGACAGAAGGCATTTCTGACTTCTAAAATACAGAGTAACAGCTGATAAACCCCACATGGTGAAAAGCTATAGGATGTCACATGATAATCTGCCTTGGAGTTTAGAGCATTTTAACAACAGCCTGAGCATCAAACAAAACAAAACAAACAAAATGGCTTCTGCGCATTCAGGGTGTAGCCTGCAGAAGTAACAAAAGGCAGCACATAGAGTGTAACTGGAATATAACAACAGTTTTATAGAAACTTGCAAAATGTGTTATAAGTTGAGCTAGTATTTTGTATTTAAACTGTGAAGTCTGAAGCAATTGGAAATGCTGTAACAAGAGGCTAGGGAGAAAACACTATTTTTTTTTAAATGCTCATTTTTAAAGGAACATTTCAGAACTACTTACTGACATGCACTCTCCAATTAACATGGGATCAAGTTTTATCAACATGGATTTCTTGACCTGAATAATACTTCTGACAATCAGACCCAAACAAAAGTTGACTCTTTTCTTCTCTTTCTTTTAAAATCTTTCGGTTTGCATCTATAAATTTGTAAATTACTTTTAAACTATTTATAAAATCATTGGCAATGTAGCATCTCTCTCAAAAATATACATTTAAATATATTACAAAAAGTTTTAACCCTGTCCATCTAAAAACTGGATCGTTTAATACTTTTTAATAGCTAATTTTCTTTTTTAACAGAATGGAAAGAGTTTTTTAAAAAGCAAAGAACTGATCAGAAGAATTCACAGTAACTGAAATTAAACATTTCATATGGAGTAACTTTTTTAAAAAATCTAAAACACTTAAATATATCTTTATACACTTTTTTTGTAGTAAAATATAGCTATAAGTGACTTAAAGACTCTAGTCTTCTTTGAAGACATCTTTAAACCTTTTTATACATAGAATATGCTAAAACAATACATTCTGCTGAAGGTTAGGCAAAGCGCATTATTTTTAAACACAGGTAGCATAATCTAGTCCTGCACTCTGATACCATATGTTAAGAAATGTTAACTAGAGGAAAAAATAATTATCTCATTTCATATCTTCATTTGTATGTGGAAATATGCAAAATTATAGACAACCCAGAAATCTTAGCCTTCAAGTCATCTTTTTTGGTTAAGATTATCCTGATTGAATGTCTATGCCTCTCAAATAAGTCAGAATATTACTCTAGAATTGAGTAACCTTCTTGTTTGCCTTGCAGATATTGCCCTTAGGTCTCGGGTATCATCACCATTTCCTGCTGACAGTTTCATTCACAGAGAACCAGGCACAAATTGCTTGCTTAAGGGCAGTGAGATTTGCTTATGAATATTTTGGGGTAGAACCTAGCCTGTTCTATTTGTAGAATGTTGAGTTGTTTTGGGGAGGGGAGAGGCGATCTGGAAAAAGAATAATATTTATTTGCCATGAAGCTATCCTCAGTAGTAAATGATTTGGCATGGAAATTTTTCCTCTGGCTTCTTTTTTAACATAGAGGTATCAGTTGAGCTTACTTTAATTGCAAAGTGGCATGATATTGTTCCATTTTCTTCCATTACTCCACCTTAAATTCTTTTTGAGTTTGGGATATATTTAAGGCACGAGAACTACAGCAATCCAAATGAGTGTGCCCGTCCCTGTCTCAGCACTTTCTTGGCAGAACTGGTGACACTGTTCAGGTGACAGGCTCTGCCCTGCATTTGCATCTTACAAGAGCTTTGTTTTTACAAAAGGGTCTTTTCAAAAGGTTGAGACCTTTTGCGTGGAAACACTAATTCTCCCAAATATATTTAAGAATACAATGAACTCTAAAGGTATAGGAATTTTTTAAAGGGGCATTTTTTTCTTCTTCAACTGACAAAACAAATGTGGCAGATGACATATACTTTTTCTGGCATAAGTATCACTGAGCAAATTCCTCCTTAATTTTATAACTAAATTTTGCCCTTATTTATAATTAATTTATCAGAACACAATGTAATAAAGGGGAACACAACTGCAGTCCCAGATTTTGGCCATTTTCAATTACTCTAGGCCTATAAAGAAATGGGAAATCTGCATTAAGACGCTTGCTGTCGGTGTGCTGGTGCGGGAAGAGGGAGGAAGCTGAGAACGTGCTCAGCATTGGTTTGGGCCCAGGGCACAAGAAAGGAATGTTGCCTTGCTGTGTGTCAGGATGCAGACCCGGAGGGCAGCACCTATTAAGCGCAGACAGGGCCCCCCAGGGCGCGGGAGCAAGGTGAGAAGCGTGCATCCAAGAGGTGCGAACTGCATGTGGAGGAATGCACTTAGAAAGTCTTGAAGCATCTCTTTCGCTTTACAACTTGGTTCAGTTATAAAGGAACCTTTGGCCACATTTCACTGGGTCTATCTGGCTGTCATCCTTTTACAACTCCTTGAGTCTGGGTGGAACCCAGGGCCCCAAATTATAGATGTTCTTACCTGGACAAAGCAGCATCTTAAAAACTGGCATGTGTTTCACATTGTAAGCCCCCACACCTGCAAGGGGCTGGTGGGGAAGGCCACCACCTAAGCTTCCTCACATGTGAGTCCAGGGGACACACTGAGATTCGCCCTGGGTGGGGGGTGAATACAACAGATGTTTACACTGAAATTCACTCTCTCTTTACAAAGGAACCACAATCAAGCCTTTCTGGAGTCTGGCCACACGCTGTGAGGCCGGCCCGCGGCAGTGGCGGCAGTGGCGGCTGGGCTAGGCTGTGCTGCTGCTGGAGCAGGGCGTGCTCTGCGTGCTGCCGATGCTGTGGGCCGCGCTGCTGTTCTCCGAGGCCGGCGGCGAGGTGGGGACCTGCTGCCTTCCTGCAGTCTCCCCTGTGGTCGGTAAAGAAAAGGGGCAAAGAAAGACACGTTACGGGCGTTCATTCCCCCAAAAGACCATTTCTCTTTTTGCCATTTTATCTGATGTTCATCTCAATCATGGGCAGAAGCAACCAGACCAGAAGGCCTTCCACCATAAGGTTGTTCTGTTTGTTGATCTTTTGTTGGTCTTTATTTTTATTTTTTAAAGTATGTTTTTATTGATTTTTAGAAAGAGAGGAAGGGAGAGGGATAGAGAGAAATTTCAATGAAAGAGAAACATCATCGATCGGCTGCCTCCTGCACGCACTCCCACTGGGGATCCAGCCTGCAACCTGAGCATGTGCCCTGACTGGGAACTGAACCGGCGACCTCCTAGCTCCTGGGTCAACACTCAACCTCTGAGCAACACCCGCCAGAGTGTCTTTTGTTGTTTTTAAAGTCTCCTTCGTGGGAAAGCTAGAACTGTTTTCTGGGTGACTGACAGACAGTTACAGTGGTTAACACCCCTGATAGTTGAGGACGAATCCCCAGGATTCCAGTGCCTACAACCTTGGAAGAAACCACCACCACCTGTAGCACGCGACCCAACTGACCAGCACTTGCATTCAGGAAACACTGTCCATCTCCTCTCATTGTAGGGCTAGGGAGGGGAGACCTTTAAACTGTAGTAAGAGACCACTGGCAGTTTGGAGACCTTTTTCTCAATGCATTCAAAATGTGGGTGGTGAAGCCTCGCTTTCGCCCTCGTTACATCAGAGAGAGCCATGCACCCAAGCACATAACCTAAAATCGGAGGAGGAGGCGCCTGCTCTCAGAAAAACCTTTTGGGGAAGGGGTTCAGCTGTTCACACATGGGGATTGTGGTTGCCAGGGAACACGCTCCCCTCCTAGGCTCACTGTGGGGCGCACTGTATCTCCTAACACAGTAAACATCCCACTTTTCATTACGTACCCCACTGCATTTGCGCTAAACCCATCCCTGTGCCAAACGTGCAGTGCTTTGGAGAGGGAGGAAACCCGGGTCACACACATGGTTTGCATTTAGCGCTGCAGAAGTGTTTTCCTCCGTGCAACTGGCCTCAGGGCAGCCCTCAGAAATGGCTCTAGGTAGGGAAAAGTGATCAAGGCTCTCCGATGACAAACACTGCCTTTTCTTGGAAAAGTCAGAGTGCACACTTCATAAAGGAGTGGTCAGCAGTTTCCCCCCGACCCCCTCCAATGTCTGTTTATGAACGAGCCGCCTCTTTCCTGTCCTCCTTCCTGTCCCACTGAAAATACACAGCTATCAGCTGAAAACACACGAGCAAAGGCTCTGCCCTCCAAGCACAGAAGCTGAGCCCGTTCCCTTCCAGGGGCCCCTCCAAAGCCTCTGCCAAAAAACAGTTCTGCAAAAGGTAGAACCGGCTCATGCCCTGGGTCTGGTTACAGCTTCCCTACCCCCCATTTTAGGAACCACAATGACAACACGCATTTTCACAGCAACCTCAGGGCATTGACATACTTTGTCGCATATTTGGGCCTTGCTATATTTCCTCTGGGATATTTCCTTTTCTTCTGGGATTGGTGGGATGGAGAGGAACTAGGTGGTCAATATTCTGCAGAAGCAGAGAAACACTATTTTTTCTCTCTCTCTCTATTTTTTTTTTGGCAATTTGTATTTCAGATCCTCCCCAGCACTGCCCTCTACCAGTCCTGTGTGTATGTGATTAAAGGCCAGGAAGTTTGCTTCCATGACAGTGACTTTCTGTCACAAATTGTCTTTCCCCACAGTGGGAGCTTTATTTCTAAAAAGAAATCAAATCAAATCTCTTAGTTATTCTGATGTCCACCACCCTCGCCCCCCCCCTCCACAAAAACCCAAAATAACAAAAACTTCCAGAGACCCAAACAACTCGTGATTAACTTTTAAAAATTCAGCCCCTCACAATCCACATGTGCATCCACACCCAGCTGCCTCCTCGTGTTATTAATTAGAAGGACCGATGTGGCTGTGTGTGAAGCACATTTTAAATATGTATTTTCCCCATTTAAACAAAGGCTATATCAACACCCCAGTCACCCTTTTTGGCTCACCTGGGCTTCGTTTGTTCAGCCTGAGAGCAGCTCAAGCAAGGAGGCCTGGGCTCCTCTATTGACAATGAGCAAGTCTGTCCCATCCTGACTTTGACATGTGCCTGATTATTCACACTCAGGAAAAGTGCCAGCTCTACTCCCTGCCCAGGAAGTCTGAATATTTGCTTTCTGATGTTTATTTGCCAAATGTAATTTGTTGCCATGTCAGTTTATTTTAATCAGGGCCCATTACAAAGGTCTTTCTACTCCCAGAGTTTTGGTAACTCTAGTGCCGTTGATGCAAAACACTGTCCCAAATGAAACCCACGCTAATCAAAACAAAGAAACCCCTTATAGGCAAGATGGCAGGATACATTGTATCAGGGTGGCTAAGTCAACTTAACCTAGCAATCCATGGACTTGGGCCAACAATGTGCCCAGGAGAGTCTCTGTCTGTGATCTGCTTGGAAATGTTGAAAGTACCATCTTTGGACTATCTCTCCTACTTCTGTGGCTATTTTTTATATGTAAGACATGACATTTCTCAATATAACCAAGTTGCCAAAAACTTGTACGTTTTGAGCAATTATGAAAAAGTTTTTTCATTGTCAGATGGTAGTGGTACTACAGAAAAAGTCACCATGAGAAGAGGGGTTAATGGTGCAGATGTTTCTGCTTAAAAAAGGAAAAAACCCCTGGGTTCTTCTGAGATGGATTCTCTGCTCTCTATCACAGTGACCTCTGACTTCTTGGAGTACTGGCTTTCTCTGAAATATCCCTTGCGTGACAAATACAATCAGCCTACTTCTGGAGAGGATGGGCAGGGAGTGCATGAGGGTGGGGTGAGGTGGCGGGGGGGGGGGGGGGGGGGAGGGGCGAGGGGCGGGCGAAGGGGGCGTGGTAAGCTATAGGCCAACTGAATCAATGTAAGGAGTTGAAGGAAAGCTTCTTGCTCATAAATACCAAACTTGGTCATCAGGAATGTCTTCGGTCTTCATGTTCTGCTCCTAAAATCTCAAACCACATTGAGGAAAGAGCCATTTGGTGTATGGGGTACTCAGAAGGAGGGTGCGTTAGGATGTAGTTTAATTACACCCAGCTCCGTGGCTGAGTCTATGTATTGCCAGAGAAGCATTTAAAATATATATTTTTAAGGGATAATCTGTTTTGTTTCTTTAGCTTTGCATGGAATTGTCCAGATCTGATTTCCTGCCACCTCTTTGGAGGTCTAACTTTACAACTGGGTCCTTATCTCTAAGTCTTTCTGCATGGTGGGTCCTGGGGAGGAACCTTTATTTAAGAAAGATCTGAATGACATGGAGAGGCGCAATGGGGAAACCACAGATGGAAGACTTTTAGAGGAAGGTGAGAGGAATCTCGATTATTTAGCCCAAGGGAGACTGTTTGCAAATATTGTCCATAGAGGATAATTACAAAGAGGAACAGACAGCTGTTCTTTCTATCCCTGAGGGCAGAACATGAGGAAATGAGTTTAAATGTCAGGGATAGGGATTTAGGTCACAGAGAAAAGAACTTGCTGATTATGAGGGTTGGTTAGTTCTGGGGGGAATGTATAGAATTTCTTCCTTGGGAGATATGTAAGCATTGGATTGAAAACCGTAAGCCTGGGGGTGATTTAGATTTAATATTACTTGATGCTGGGAAAGAAGACAGATATTTTCCTCAAAGTCTTTGTGTTGGCTGCAGTTTTGTACCAAGTAATATCTTAATCTCTTGGTATCTTAATTGTAATATTTTTCACAAACTCACTCCTGTAAGGAGAGTGAACCAGACTGCGGTTTAGAGAAGTGGGTCACTTTCACACATTGACCCACCTCACTCTCCAAGCTCTAAGTATTTTTGCAGCCAAAACTGCAGGAGGGGTGGGTTAGATGTTGCTGTAATATGTGGGGAAAGGAGAATTGTTCCAAGGCAGGAATTAAAATTTGCCACATGCCCTGGCTACTACGTTCTGTCTATAGTCCTGCGGGATGGCCCACCTGTCTGCACCTGCACCTGGGTTTTGCGTGGGTATCTCCCTTTAACTTATCCGGAGCACTTGGGTGAAGAGCATATCCTGCCTTCTTTGCAGTCACCCCAGGGTCTTCCCTTCTGTTCCAGCTGCATTTTTCTGATCCCTGGACTTAGTCTCTTGCCTCTTCCTTAGTCACATGGTAGCCTAACTCTTGCTGTTTCTCTCTTCACCTGGACTAGAGGTGGGAGCTGGGAGAAACTTCAGCCCTCTAAAAACATTTGGAGCCTCCAGAGCTGTGCTAATGACAAGCTGTTAACCTGACTCAGGCAGAGCTGGGCATATGCTTTCAGAACACACGGTCTGTTCCTCCGAGGACTGCTGAATAGAAGCCCCTGGGAATGGAACAGTCACACTTAATTCAAGACCCCAGCATTTTATTATGCTCTGTGAAGCATAGTGTTCCTCCCACTCTTAGATTTTTTTCCTGCCTACACATATAAGCAACCTTAGATATCTTATATTTTTTGTAGGACTTTGGATTTCAGAAAGCTTTTCACATGCATTTCTTCTTGAAGCACTCTCACCTCCACTAGCCCTGTGGAGTAGGGGTCATCTCCATGTTTACTAAAGGGAAATATAATTACTGCACCTGGGTTAGGGAATAAGACCAGCAGTTGAACAAAGTAGAGCTTCAAGTCCAATTTCGGATGACAGCCCACACCTACAGGTTGTATAAACACACATGGAGGGCAGCCTTCCTCATTCTCCAGCCACCCCCACCTTTCCTCTTTTCCTTCTCTTTCTCCTCTTATTCTCATCAAACTCTCAGTGCACCCTGTTCAGGGGACATAAAGGCATGTTTGAAGTAAAGGTAAATTATAACAACTAATCTATCCCTCCTACAGAGTTTTCCCTACTTTTGTAGGGAGGGCATTTAGCTTGGAAAATGGGGAGGAATCATTTTTGAAATCAATAACAAGTGACTGAAAACTTCTCTAAACTGAAAGAGTGAGCTTGTGAAATAATTACAATTAGAATAGCAAAAGATCGAGACATTAATTGGTACAAAGTTGCAACCAACTCATAAGCCTGGAGGAAAATCTCACCAAAATGACAATTTACAGATTTTTAATTTTACTTACATATTTTTGAGCATTTAAACCATTTTTATGCATATAATTCAGTGACATTAACAACATTCCAATGTTGAGCAACCATCACCATTATTTAACTACTAGAGGCCCAGTGCATGAAATTTGTACACTCAGGGAGGGAGGGTTCCCAGCCTGCCCTGTGCCCTCTCACAGTGCAAGAGCCCCACGATCGATCTCCCCAAAGAGGTAGGCCGCCTATGCAGCATCAAATCCCCACCCACCCACGTGCACCTCGCCTCGTCGCGCACACAGCCCCGCTCACCCGTGCGCGCCCGCTGCGCACGCAGCCTCCTGGTGATGGATTGTTACAGTATGAGGGCATCACAGCGTGAGGGCATGACAACCACATAGGCTTATATTAGTAAAGACAGAACATTTTCATCATCTCAAACAGAAACTCTGTACCCTTTAAACAATACTCATTTCCTCTCCCCTCAGCCCCTGGTAACCTCTATTCTATTTTCTGTCTTCATACATTTGAGTACTCTAGGTATCTTATAAATAAAATCATCCAATATCTGTCCTTTTGTGTCTAGCTTATTTCACCTAGCATATGTTCTCAAGGTTATCTTTGTTATAGCATGTTTAGAATTTCATCCCTTTTAAAGGCTAAGTAATATTTTATTGCATATATTTACTACATTTTGTTTATACATTCAACTCTTGATGGACATTTGGGTTGGGCTATTTACATCTTTTGATTATTGTGAATGCTGCTGCTATGAACATGGATGAGCAAGAACCTGTTTGAGTCCCTGCTTTTAGTTCTTTTGGATATATACTTAGAAGTGGAATTGCTGGATCATATGGTATTACCACATTTAACTTTTGAGTAACTGTCAAACTATTTTCTATGGTGGCTGCACCATTCTACATTCCCATTAGCCATGCACAAAGGGTTTCAATTTCTCCACATTCCTGTCAACATGCTATGTTCTGTTTCTTTTCTGCCATCTTAATGCATATGAAGTAGGTATCTCATGGTTTTGATTTGCATTTCCTTAATGATTAGTGATGCTGAACATCTTTTAATGTGCTTATTGGCCTTTTACACATTTTCTTTGGAGAAATGTTTATTCAAGTCCTTTGTCCATTTTTAAACTGGGTTGTTTTTCTTCTTGTTGTTGAATTGTAAGAATTATTTATATATTCTGGATATTAACCCTTACTCAGATATATGATTTGCAAATATTTCTCTCATTCTGAGGGTTGTCTTCTCATTGTTTTTTTTTTAAATGTATTTGTCTTTATTATTGAGGGTATTACTCTCTCACATTAATGTTTCTCTCTCCCTCCCCCTTCCTCTCTCTAAAATCAATAAAAACATATTGAAGAAAAATAATTTTGGGGATTGGAGGAGCATAACTTGAAAACAAAGAGCTCTGTTTTACCATTTGTATTTGTTTACAATTCATGAAAACATATTTTGAAAATTTAAATAACTTTCTAGAAAGAAGTGAGAATTTTATGTTTATCAATGAGGATAGGTCAAGAAATGTTGGTCTAAATTTAAACCATTAGTTAGGGCAGTGGTCGGCAAACTCATTAGTCAACAGAGCCAAATATCAACAGTAAAACGATTGAAATTTCTTTTGAGAGCCAAATTTTTTAAACTTAAACTTCTAACGCCACATCTTCAAAATAGACTCGCCCAGGCTGTGGTATTTTGTGGAAGAGCCACACTCAAGGGGCCAAAGAGCCGCATGTGGCTCGCGAGCCACGGTTTGCTGACCACTGAGTTAGGGACTCTGGTGGGCTCAGTACCTAGGTAACAAAATCTTGGCTTCCCTTCTCACCTCCTGCCCATTTATATTTCTATTCTGAAGTCTTTAGCATCGGGGGAATAGTTTATATTTCCAGTTTGTCTATATTACCTTCCTTTAATTAAAAAAAAACCCCACAAAGTAGCTTTATTAAAAGCTAAAGTTCACCAACATCTCAACTGCAATTAATGTAAGTAGTTTAAACAACCCTTTTCCTAAAACTATTTAAAGCCGATTATATTTTTGCAAAACCCAATTTATGCCAAATCTGTAAATGTGAAAATAGGGGGAATGAACTTTCACTCTCTTTTACTCATTATCGCATCCATTCATCCATGCAATGAAACACTGAGAGTCCGCTGTGTGGCAGGCACCCGGGATGTCCCCAACTACTATTCAACAGTCACACTAACCTGTGTGGGAGTAGATGTACCACAGGGCCCCCGTTAGGAGTGCTCCGATCACAAATGCTGCAAACGCAATGCCCATCACGGTTATGGTGTCCAGACCATGGAAAATTGCTGTGGAAGAGAAATACTTTATGTTAATCTGCATCAGACGTTGCAATTTTATATTTGTTTCATAAGCACCATCCGAAAGGCACCAACTAATACAATCTGAGACAAAATATTCTGTATTTATAACTTGCAAATTTTTTCTTTAAAGAAAAATTAAATTGTCAGACTTCCAAGATTCCTCAGTTTGCAATTATTTTGAGCAACAAACTTACTAAAAAGATTAGATTTGTAAACTCTGTAAAACCTTAAGTCTATGGTTCATTGTCTATTTGAATGGTAAAGAGCCTCGAAAATTCAGAGGTTAAGATGCTTTGGAAAATAAGGTGAACTTCCATTATAAAAATCTGACTCACTACTTCTTATACATTGAACACTTCCAACAAGCCACTACACAGAAAACACACTTCAAATACTTATAAACATATTTTAGGCACATTTAAAAGCAGGAAAGATAACAGGAAGAAAGGAGTGAGAAGGAGAAAACAAAGTGAGGGTAAACCATTCCTGTGGATTATAACATTTCACTGATATCCTCATATTAAATCCTCAATCTTGGAGAAACCAAGATGGCGGCATAGGTAAACACCTAAACTGCTGTCTCGCACAACAATTTCAAAACTACAACTAAAAGACAAAACGCCTATCACCTAGAACCATGGGAAAACTGGCTGAGTGGAACTAGAAGGAAAGAGAAAAGAGCATTGTGACGTGCACAAGCGCTGAAAAGCTGAGGTACGGAGGCACGCAAATCGGGCTGGCTGCAGGTGGCTGGGTGCGTTGCTTCTTTCAACCTGAAGGGAGACACGCTCCCAATTACTCTGAACTCCAGTTTCTGGGGAGATGCTGGGGACCAAAACTCCTACAGGGAGAAGCTGGACTGTCTACCATCGGGTCGGAAAGTGAGGGTGACTTTCTTGCAGAGGTGCACCCAGCAATCGTTGTTTACTGCACTGGGATGCGGGACACGGGGACTTGGAAACACGGAAACGCAGAGACAGCTGACTGGCAGCCATTGCTGTTTGCCACGCCCTAGCCTAGTGACTCCCTGAGACCCCACCTTGCACAATCTACAAACCCACCCAAGCTCCACACAGCAGCTTTTGCATATAAATGGTCTGCTTTATCGCAGCTTAACCAAACAAACTGCAGCTCTGGTCAGACAGCTCCAAAACCTCCAAACCCCAAGCAAAGAGGAGAAAACTGTAGTTCTCACTGTACCTCCTGCTGGGTGGCCTCAGACAGTAGCTGATCAGCACCCCATTGGAGATCCAGAAGCCATTGTACCTAGTGGTCAGTGTGAGACGACACCAGATTTCAACTACTCACATCCATAAGTGACACATTCAAGAGGCAGACTCAGTGAGCACCAAAGCCCCACTGAAGCAAATCCTGTCCCCTAAGCATGTCTCCAGCACAGCAGTTCTTCCATTATAGACACAGCGGGTCCTCACAGCCAATTGGCCTGGAGGTCAATTCCTCCCAGTGACACCAACAACAATCAAGACTTAACTACACAAGGCTGTACACACAGTCCACAAAGGGGTGCACCAAGAGTGTCCACCTCAGGTAACTGGGAGGCTGACCCACTGGCACAAATAGGAAACGTAGCACACAAAGCTACACTACCAACTCAGGGAAGCAGTGAAAATGCGGAGACAAAGAAACAGGTCACAAACGAAAGAAATGGAGGAAAACAAACGACTGGATATAGAGTTCAAAACTATGGTTATAAGGTTTTTCAAGAATTTCCTAGAAAAGGCCGATAAATTCAATGAGACCCTCAAGGATATGAAAAAGGACCAACTAGAAATTAAACATACACTGACTGAAATAAAAAATATACAGAGAGTCAACAGCAGGCAGGGGTCCTCAAACTATGGCCCGCGAGCCACATGCGACCCGCCAAGGACATTTATCCGGCCCGCCGGGTGCGGCTGCCTGTCCTGCTTAGCAGCTGACTCGTCCCGGGCCAGCAGTGCGCATAGGAATTTGTTCATAGTTTTTTTTTTTAACTATAGTCTGGCCCTCCAATGGTCTGAGGGACAGTGAACTGGCCCCCTGTTTAAAAAGTTTGAGGACCCCTGGACTAGAGGAACGCAAGAATCAAGTCAAAGATTTGAAATACAAAGAAGCAAAAAACACTCAACCAAAAAAGCAAAAAGAAAAAAAATAATCCAAAAATTTGAAGATAGTGTAAGAAGCCTCTGGGACAACTTCAAGCGTACCAACATCAGAATTATGGGGATGCCAGAAGAAGAGAGAGAGCAAGATACTGAAAACCTATTTGAGGAAATAATGGCTGAAAACTTCCCCTACCTGGTGAAAGAAATAGACTTACAAGTCCAGGAAGTGCACAGAACCCCAAACAAAAGGAATCCAAAGAGGACCACACCAAGACACATCATAATTAAAATGTCAAGGGCAAAAGACAAAGAGAGAATATTAAAAGCAGCAAGAGAAAAACGGTTAATTACCTACAAGGGAGCACCCATACGACTGTCAGCTGATTTCTCAACAGAAACTATGCAGGCCAGACGGGAGTGGCAAGAAATATTCAAAGTGATGAACAGCAAGAACCTACAACCAAGATTACTCTACCCAGCAAAGTTGTCATTCAGAATTGAAGGTCAGATAAAGAGCTTCACAGACAAGAAAAAGCTAAAGGAGTTCATCACCACCAAACCAGTATTATATGAAATGCTGAAAGATACTCTTTAAGAAGAGGAAGAAGAAGAAAAAAGTAAAGATAAAAATTATGAAGAACAAATACATATCTATCAACAAGTGAATCTAAAAATCAAGTGAATTAAAAATCTGAGGAACAGAATAAACTGGTGAATATAATAGAATCAGGGGCATAGAATCAGAGTGGATTGATAATTCTTAGGGGGAAAGGGGTGTGGGGGGTACAGGAAGAGACTGGACAAAAATTGTATACCTATGGATGAGGACAGTGCTGGGGAGGTAAGGGCAGAGGGTGGGGTGGAGGGGAGTTATGGGGGGGGGGAGGAGAAACAATTGTAATAATTTGAACAATAAAGATTTATTAAATTTAAAAAAATAAATAAAAATTTTAAGCAAACAAAAAAAAATCCTAAGTCTTAACAACTACACATTGTGTTACTTAAAATAGCCTACTTTTTAACACTTTCCAACCATGACCTTTCTATGAGGGGAACGGAAATACTTCCGGGGAATGTCAGTGGAGAATGATGTCAGTTTTATGGTCAGCAAAACATAAACAGAACCAATTGTTTCTCTGTTTGGCAAAGATTTTTATATTTGAAATAAATTCCAGGCCACAGAAATAGAACATTCCTTTCACTTAAGAGAACTACCTTCTTTGAATCATTTAAGAAAAGTTAAAATCAGTTTCCAAGGGAGAGGGCTTTTCAGTAGAATAAAGATTTCTAAGGTCTCTGTTTTTATAATATCAATTTAAGCGATAGGCTTGCCCCGTTATTTCAGTACAGTGTCTTGGTTCCTCTCCAGTCAGAAGTGACCCCAGGTGACCTCTATGTAAATTAAATCTCTTTGCCTTTCAACTCACTTCAGTGTAAAAGATCTAGTTATAGACAAATGTGACCCCTGCGCAGCCCCAGAAAAGGTGCAGGAAAAGTATGTCACAGTGGAGAAGATTCTGGAAGGATCCCAATTCCCAAGTTCTGGTCCCTAGTTGTCTAGCCAATACCCGTTGGTGTTCATTTAACTTTTGAGAAATTGGGGCTAGCCCTACTTGACCTGCTGCAGGCAGGAGGTGAACAAAAAGAGTTTGTGAAAGGGCTGGGGATCCCCTAGGAGTAAGAAAAGGGTAGAACTCTCTGGAGGTTAAGATGAACCTAGCCAACTACCTCATTTAATTTAATCTAGTTCACAGAACGGATGTTAAAAGATGTCTTGCCTTTTTACGCCTACAGATCACAAAGTGGGGCAAGATTAAAGTTTTTGGTGAAAACATTCTGAAATTCTAGAGATGGAGATGTCATTTATGAAAATCTGACCAGGTAAGTATGAGAGCATGTGTCCATATGTGTCTCCTTCTGGGTTAAGGATACTGTTCCATGATAGCATTAAGGTAATGCACTCATTTAATAGAATGGTTTATAAAGTGCTTTGCATAAAGGAATTCTCCAGGGTGACTATCATGTGTATGCGAGGGAGTCAGCCACGGAGACAAACTTGGACAGTTTCAAGGAAGGAAGCAACACCATCTAAAAGAGCTCTGGGTGTACAGCCAGGAAGCCCAGGTCCTAGTCCTCCAGGTGTTTAATTACAATCTCAATGTTAATTACAACCATGGGCGAGTTACTTAATTGTTTCTGGGTCAGAGTTTTCTTCCATATAAAGTGATGAAACTGGCCCAGATAATTTCCAAAGCATTGTTTTGTAGAAGTTGGTCTCTCTCTCTCTCTCTCTCTCTCTCTCTCTCTCTCTCTCTCTCTCTCTCTCTCTCTTCTCTTCTCTTACAAGCCATCTCCCCCAACACTCTTTGGACTACAGATTGTCTTGAAAGTACAACTAGTTCCCTTAGCTCTACTTGAAGGTACAACTAGTTCCCTTAGCTTAACAAGTGAATGCTGTTGACAATGGCAAACGGTAAAGCAAAACATTGCCATAGCTGTACGCTAATGCTTTCAGTTCTCAACTGATGTAAGCATGCAGATAACAAACTTCTCTCTCTAAAGCTAAGAAAGTGACTACCTTTCCATTAAGGTCATACACACCAATGGGTCAGCAAGTTCACATTTAAAAGTGGTGAAGGTACAGAGGGAAAAAGAAAGGAGAATGAAGTAAGGACAGAGGGAAGGGGAGGGGAAGTATGAGAAAAAAAGAGGGGAGGGAAAGTAAGAGCATAAGTCTCCTTATCAAAACTCAAAGTTTGGCATATGCTCCATAACCAACTCATTCTTATAAAAGCCCAGGAGGCTTTATTTCGAAATAGTTGCATAAAGACTTACGTGGAGAAATTGGATTCGGTTCCTTAATGTTTGGGCTTGTTCCTGAAACAAAAACATAAATCACGATGCATCACCCAGAGAAATCAAGTTTTAGGCAAAAGGTCATCAAAATCTCCACAGAGTCTGACACTTTTCTATTTGTTAATACTTTGTGAAAGTTCTGACTGTCCTCTTAGATACCAGAATTATAACATGAATTACTCAGAAATTTTAAGTGGTAGACTCCAACCATCAATGGTACAGGTTCTCTGGTTTGAAAAAAACTTGAAGGCAAACACTTACATGTAAGGAATTTGAGTCTGACAATTTGTGTGTGTGTACACCTTTATAGTTATTTAGGAAAGTATTCAATACCTTTAAATACCATGTTTCTCTGGTTTTTTATAATATTATTCCTAATTCAATGTACACAAATTCTAAAAGAGAATCTTTACTTTAAACCTTAATGTTAGTGTAGTTGAGGTCCTCTTCATCACACATCTGCACTATTTTTTAAAAATATGTTCTTATTGACTTTTATAGAGAACGGAAGGGAGAGGGAGTGAGAGATAGAAATATCAATGATGAGAAAGAATCACCAATCGGCTGCCTCTGGCACGCCCGTCACTGGGGATCGAGCCTGCAACCAGGCATGTGCCGTGACCAGGAAACAAACCAGTGACCTCTTGGTTCCCAGGTCGACGCTCAACAACTGAGCCACACAGGCCGGGCTGCACTATTATAGAGCTTCCCTAATTGCTCTCCTTGTCTCCACTCCAGATATTTCCTCCTCCACATGTGCCTCCCAGAATGAATTTTCCAGAGCCCAGAGGTGGTTATGCAATTGCCCTGCTTAAATGGCTCAATGACTCCCCTTCATTTATAGGGAAAATGTCAAAACTCTTAGCACAGCACACAAAGTTCTGTCTCCCTCCTCTTCCCACCTCTCTCCAGCCTCCTTTCCTAATGGGGTCCTTCACCTATGCTGGGCTCTTCATAGTTATATAAGCCCCCCAAATTCTCCATGCTCTTCTATGCTATCATGTTCCATAAGCCCTCCCTAAAACACCCTCCTTCCTCTGTTTTGTTGGCGTTTTCAGTGGGAGGCCTCTCTGACTCTTCCACTGCCCATGACCCTCTGCCCCCACCCCCCAGCAGGGCTGCTTTCTCCTGCCTCTGCTCATTCCATCCCTCCTCTGTTACACATATACCACTTCACATCGTAATTCTCTATTCCCATCTCCACCCCCCTGAGGGCAGAGTCTAGTTCTTACTCAGTCCGGCATAGAACAGGCCTGCAAGAAACTTTTGGTGATGGATGATTAGAATGTTGATGTACTTCTTCAAAGTGGAGGCAATAGAGAAAACTTGAAATAATCCTATTTGAAAATGTTTGTATGCCTCAACATTTCTATAATGCTTTCGTATTTAGAAAGTGCTACATAGCCATGATCTCATGTGGGGTTCACATCAGCCCTGTGAAGGAGGCAGGAAAAAAATTATCATGATTTTACAAATGAGCAGCCTGAGACACTGATATCACGTGACCAGCCCAAGGTCACAGCTAGAAAGCATCAGGGCAGGGTTGAACCAGAATTCCCGATTCTGCTTCCTAGGCTAACTGGCTGGCGAGTGTTGCTCTGCCCTTAGCTGGGGAGGCAGTGATGGACAAGCTACTGATGCACAGCTACACACGCTCCTCAGCAGTGAGAACAGCAGACCAGGGTGGCATATTGTTTTTATATGTCCTGTAAACTAAGAATACATTTTATATTTTTTCATGGTTGAAAAAAATCAAAAGAATAGTATTTCATGACATGTAGAAATTATATAAAATTCAAATGTATTCCCTAAGTAAAGTTTTATTTGAACACAGCCATGCTCATTCATGGACATCTGGGCTGTGGCTGCTTTCATGAGGCAACAGCAGCATTGAGTAGTTGAGGCAGGGATTGTATGAGCCACACACTGGAAAGATTCACTACCTGGTCCTTTATAGGAAAAGGGTACGGAGTCCTGGCACCCACTTTGCCCCTTCTCTTTAGTATTTAAAAATGGTAAGTGTTTAAAAAAAAAAGTGAGTGCCTCTCTTTTCATCTCTATTTTCATTCAATAAAGAAGGAATACACACTGTGTTGGACTCCACAGTGAAGTGCAAAGAACTTGTGAAAAATTGACCAAAAACAAGCAACGTTTGAGCTCCTGTTAAAACAAACAAAGAAGCTAGATAGGATTGTAAAATCTCAAGAATAGACACCTCAGCTGGGCTCACCACATCCTCGCAGCACAGGGTAAAGTTGTCCAGCCGAGGGGAAGGGATGCTACCAGAGGGGTCAGAGCCACTACCATTGAACGGTGCCTCCTGGAGCTGTGCAATATGGTGGCCCTGGAATGGGTTTACTTAAATAAAATTACTAAGAAAATTAAAATAATTGTGTGATTTTAAGGAAATCTAATTTAGGATGTAGAACACTCACCAACATGCCCACAAGACACTCTTTCCTGGGAGTTTGGTTCTATCAGCCTCACTGGCAGTAATAAAATAATGACAATGACACTTTATATTTGTACATCTCTATTGTGTGTTACAATTGACAAAAAGCTTTCACTTATATTTTTTCATTTTAAACTCCCAGAACCCTATGAAATAGGGGTAGTTAACCACAACATTCTCCAACTTTCAAGAAGTAGTGGTTTGATTTGCTGAACTAAATCCAAAGGCATTTAAAGGTCTCCACAGTGTGCATCATGTGAGAAATATACACACTTCTGGGAACAGTTCCATCTGATTAAGTATCCATGGCTCAATTTTGTCACTTAGAATCCCCAAGAGGTTTTAAATAATGATTCTCCCCCAAGGAGACCTCCCATGGAAGAATTTAGCAAGGCCTGTGTGATGGATGGCATTGTTTTAAATTTCTTAATGGACTTATGTTATGGTCTAATCCTCTTCCCCCACCCCAAATGGGGGCCTTCTCACAGAGATAAGCAGGAAAAGTCGTTGCTTATGTCCCGGGGGTAAAGCTCCTCCATGATTCCTGTGCCTAAACTATAACAAGCACAAGCTGGAGCACTGAGGGTGGAGGAGTGCTACCCTCTACCTTCTTTGTTCCGAAATCCCTAATAAGTTCGGAGTAGAACTAAGAGAGTCTGACCTCCACGGAACCCTGCAATCGAGTTGGCATGCTGAAAGGAAAAGAGTGGCCACAACAATATTTACTTTGGTTTAAGAGTCAGATTGTAAGAAAGGAATCCTAGCTATTACTGTAAAAAGAATTTTAACAATACAGACTTCTTTACAGAAAGAACAAACTATCATCAACATTCTGAATTGAATCTTTTCATATACTCTGAGCAAATTTTGGTCAACCTCTAGAACCAAAAGTTTCCTCCTTGGAGTGGCAGGCATGGTTTTCACAAACGGGACATTTCTAGGGTTATGCATGAGTAACTGACCACAGCTTTTTGGCCTCCAACTTTCAACTCAGTTCTCCTCAACATGTTAGAACGAGCAGGCCCCAAGGAAAACAAGTTATCCACTTGGTACCTACATCTATTGGTATCTGGCAAAGAGGGAAGGATGGGGAGATGAAGCAGCTGGAGTCTCAGGAGGCCTTTATGAAGGCACATTTAAGATTCGGTTTTTACTCACTTCACTGTAAATGAACCCCTTTTCTGGGTTGTTTCAGTATTTATGGCATTTGCTGCAATTGCCTAGTCGCTAATGTGTATCCTTCCACCAGGATCAGTACTTCTCACCTGAGCCTGATTTTTGCTTCCTGCCCTCCAGGGGACATCTGACTAAGTCTGGAGACATCTTGGGTAGTCACAGCTGATTGTGAGCAACTAGTGGTTAGAGGCCAGGGATGCTGCTCAACACCCTCCATTGCACAGGACAGCTCCCCAAACAAATGCCATTTGGATGTTATCCAACCAAAAAACCAAGAGTGCTGAGGCTGTGCAACTGCACTACACCCTGAAGGCCTTAAGGACAGGGTAATCTATTTACTATACGCCAAGCATATAGGAGTCACCCAACGGACATTTTTTTTTTTGGGGGGGGGGGTGTGGAATAAGTAACCATAAGTATCATGTATATGTTATTGTGATCTTATCAGCTCTCTACTGGAATATTTTGATGGGTCTTAACTTTTAGAGGTGCATACTGGATTATTTATGGATGAAATAAAATATCTGGGTTTCCTTCAAAACAATCCAGGGACAGGAAGTGATAAAACAAGATTGGCCACGAATTGGTAATTGTTGAAACCAGATGGAGGAGGCTTCATGGGAGTTCATTCTATTTTTGTATATATTTGAAACTTTCCAGATTAAAAAAAATTTAAATGTGAAGCACATTGAATTAAAAAAAAAATGCCTAAGATACCTCTTCTCCCTTATGGGATAGAAACTAAATGTCTTGGTGTGTCAATGAAGTATTTCTATATTTCTTTCTTCTCACCTCCCCCTCATTTCTACCTCAGTCTGAGGACAAAACCTGGCTGGTGCTTTAGAGTATTTTTGTTCTGGAAAAATCAAATGTGTTCCAAAAAGTAACGCCTCTCTTGGATTAACTTCCAACTGACGTTCACAACTTTCCCTTCCATCCCCTTCACCTCCTTCCAAAAACTCAGTTTGGCTGAGAGGCAACAGGGAAGGAAAGGAAATTAACATTTACCGAGTGCCCATGATATGCTGGGTGCTGCCCTGAGCACACTTTTATTGTCTAAAAGTTATGTGGTAGAAATACAGGAAAAATTCAGTATTTTCAACATTTAATTTGTTCATTTTAACTCACTGAGAATTACATATTATATGTAAATCATGGCAAATTTGGTGTGACATTCATTGTGGGGGGTTTTGTGTCCATTTTTCATGTGTATGTCCAAAATTTTAGGGCCCCAAATTTCAGAGAAATTACTCTTCCCTTTCACAGTTAAAAACAAAACAAAACACACATCACTGACGTGGTAAAACCAATTTTACTGTGGAAATGCTATAAAAAGTGGTCACAGCATCCAAAGCAAATAGCACGCACATGCCTATACTTCAAAATATGTCAGAAAATATGGCAGGATGGCATCACCTCAACTATTTTAATTGTTTTGCCATAAACCATAATATGCATAAACTATTCATGTTTTCTGAGCATTTTTGTTAGTTATAATTCAAAGTCACAGAATGTCTCCTAAACTTTAACTCTCTTAAATAGTTACATGTTTCCCAATATCTTAACCCTCTGGGGCAACAGATTTTTTTTCCTAAAAATCTTCATCTTCTTTTCAGTTCATAGATTGTTAACTATTTACTTGTAGTTTTTATTAAAAACTGGAATCAACTTCCACCTAGGATAAGGCATAGGGTTTAAGAGCACAGGCACTGGAATCAAAGTGCCTGGAGTCGAATCCCAGATCCACATTTATATGTGGTGTGACCCTGGCCAAGTTACTGAGCCTCCCTCTATACCTGCCTCACAAAGGGGCTAAGGGGATTAAATAGAACCCCTATGAAGCACAGAACTTTGTATTAAGTAAATGCTCAATAAATGTTAGACAATCATTATCTCCATCACCATCATCTATTGCTGAAAATATAAACAGCAAAAGAAGGTTTACCCAACACTGGTTCCCAAGCAACTGAGAAATAAAAACTGACGAAGATGTGCTGCTTCACTAAAAACAGTGGCCCAGAGGAGGGACCCAGAATTATTTATTTAGTCTTGATGGCCTGTTCTCCCTGCCCACAGAAGGAAGAAACCTTGCTTGAGATGTGTCCATGCTATTGGCAGGAGCCCCTGAGAAGACCTCTGCCTGGCTATGAAGTTGGTAATGAGAGCCTTTATCAGCTGCCCCAGAAAACTCAAGAACTGAGGAATACAACAGACCCAATGGCCAGGAGGGCCAGAGCTCGCATGGCCTTGAGCACCTGTGTCAGTAAAAGGTCCCATTGGTTGGAAAATGTTTATCCCAAATGTCGATCCCAATAGGAGCCCTGCCCACTTCCAGAGGGAATATAGGATCTGTGTCTTACTATAGAAACACACAAAACTGTCTGGAAGGAAGAAGAAATTCATGATTCTATTATTCAAATAAACAAATGCTATTAGGCAAATGTCACATTCCCTTTTCAACTGACTGTTCCAATGCACTGAGAGGCAGGGGAAAATCATAGACTCAAATGCCTGCATTGCGGAGAAATCATTTAGAGTCAAAGGAAAAGAAACACAAAAGGTAAGAGGAGTCACTCATAGGGCTGAAAACTGTGAGAAGACCTACCCCATTCAGTGCTAAGTTAGAAAGCATCTATGCATACAGCCCCTGGGAAGTGGCCTGCAGTCTAACCTCAATTTGTTTAACAAATCTAAGCAGTGAACTTTCGTCACTACACACTTCTCCACCAAAATCTAGTCTCAATTAGCAAATCTCCTGAAAGTGCTTTGATATTTGGTAAAACTTTCCCCTTGAACTTCATGTAAAGAAAACACTGACCCTTCAGAATAATTACACTAAGTTTAAATAAAAGCAATTGCCTAATTTACAAAAGGAATTACTTAGAAAAATACTACCAGACTTAAAAGAAGAATGAATGAATTACTGGAAGTTATACGGCTGCAATATTAATGCCTAATTATTGTCTGGCCTAGGAAAAAGCAAGCTGCTGCCTTCAATTACCAGCAGAATTACCGCTCTCAAAGTAGGTAAGAGTAACAGAGGGAGTACGAGGTGGCTGCTGCTATTGTTAAACCACTTGCACTGTACAAAAGAGCCAGATGCTGCCCAATTGTGAAACACTTTACAACACAATTAATTTCTTTTTCCCTGGACCCAATCAACATAAACTAATGGGGCAATCCATTTATTGAAAGACTATGCTGCTATAACTGTTTCAAATGGTTAAAAACCAACTTTAAAAAAAAAGCAAAACAAATAATAAACGGTGCTGAGGAACCACTAAGCAGCTATATTTCACACCAACTTTTGGATGGGCGGGAAATGCAGAAAAGATTATTTTGCTTCTTCAAACAGTATAGCTGAGGGTTACAGCTAACACTCTGAAAGGCCTCTGGAAGTCATCTGGTCCAAACCCCTCCTTTTCCAGATAAAGAAAATGAAATCTGAGGCCATGAGGGGAGATCTCCAAAGTCCCATAGCCAGTTATCGGAGAAAGCTAAGAGCTACCCCCAGGCTCCTGGCTCTACACCAGTGCCTTCTCCTGCCTTTCTGAATGAAGCATGTTCCTGGGAAGGGGGCAGATGTCATCACCAGATATGACAATAGGAATGGCACTGCTATTTTCACAGAGGTCACTCAACTGGACGGCACCCACATGTCTCTGCTCTGTTAGGTCCTGTTTGCTCCAGGGCCGCCCCTGCTGCCTACTCTTGCCAAATCCAACAATACTCGGATCAGAAATGCCATCCCAGAGCGGCCCAAGCCCAGATCTGATGTCAACACCATCCAGCAGGTCTCCCAGATGATGCCCAGCAACTGGAATCAGGCTGCTCACTGGCTTTTGTCAAGGCCCTGGGTGCTGGTGACAGGCTCCTCTCTGCCCCTCGGGTGGAAGAAGGCAGCCTGGGGCTCTAGCTCTGAAATATTTACCCCAGAGGCTTGAAATGCACTTTCACTCTCCCAGCCTTCTCTTAGCTTGGCACCTTTAGACAATGTTTCTTTGATAACTGTAACTGCCCACTGACGTTTGGTCGTTGACAGCTGCCTGGTGGGTTCTTGATTTTCATGCCCTTGGCTGGAGCGATGCTGCTCTCTGTCAGATCAGTCCACAGGGCCTCGCAGCCACTCTAATACCACTCAGAGCCCAACTCTGCTCCTCTGCTGGTTTGGCTGGCCTGGCCTATGCCAGATCTACTTTGCCCCACCGTCCTCCCAGATACTGGTACCACCCCTCTTAGAGTACATCCTTCCTTTTCTCCTAGAAGATGCATCTTGCTGACCGTTCCTGCATGTGCAGAAAGAGTCATCCTTGGCTTCAAGCAACAGATGTGACCGCATAAAATTCTGAAAGCTAAATTATAAAAACACATTTGAATACTAGTTCTCAACCTTCCTTCTGCTGTGACAGCTAAGATGGATGGTATTCACACACATAACACCCTCCCCAAAGGCATTTGCGATCTTGACAAAACACCACAATAGCTTGTAGCCAGCACAATCATTCCTAGGAGATCATGGAAAGTCCATCTCTCCATGCCAGGAGGAACTCTAACCCTACACAGTCGAGGAAGCATATTTGAATGCAAGAGAGAGTGACATTGTGACCAGGACAACCTTGACTCTGATCTAATAATAAAGAGGAAATTATTTGCAAATGTACCCCTGACCACTGAGCTACATGTCAGTAGGACAATGAACTAAATAAAAAACTCCTCAAGCAAAGACTCCTTTTCTAAAATTACTAGTTGGCCATTCATACATCTTTTGAATGAAACTGGACTTAGAGTATTGGAACCTCCTAACGAGCAGCCCTGAGGCACCCATCCTCTGACTGAGCCTCCCAAAACACACCTTTAGATTCCACTTCGTGATGGATCACAGCGAGAGGCTTGGTGAACGTCTTCTTATTCTGCATCATGGCCCAGATCATTGAGGCATCCAGTGAGGTGCAGGCTTCATCCGGAGGCACGCACTGCAGAGAGGCAGAGCAAAGAGAGGCAGGGGTCACTCTATAGGCTTCACCAGCTCAGCCTGCACAGCTGTCCTGTGCCCCTTTTCAGACAGCTAACAGCTGATTAACACAGAAAAACAAGAGATCTGGGTGTTTTCCAAAGAACTACAAATAATCTGGGAGATATAGTGGCGGGCCCCATATATTCTCAGCTGCACTTAAAGATGCAAATATTACTGAACAGCTTATAAATATTGTCATTCTTCCCCTCCCCCCTTCTTCCCACAAAACAACTGGAAGTTTTAGCATTATTTAGTGTGAAAAATAAACTATCCAACAAATGTTGGCCCTAGACCAAGCCGGCTGCACATAAATGGTCCATGTTTACGATCTGTGATTGTGGGAAACTTCATGTATTGCATTATGAAGGTGACAGGTTTTACATCTGTTGTCCAAAAAGATAATCATGTTGTCGAGTTTGTTTGATTTTTTAAATCCTGGTAAAGGCTTGTGCAAAATGAAGCTTTCCAGTTATCTGTTTTTATTGTTCCCAGAGTTCAGGGGAGCTGTGCCCAGGTGTAGATGCCAGGAGATCAGCTGCTTCTAGCTATTTTAAGGCCCCAAACTTAGAACTAGCGTGCCTAAGACCAATGGACCTGTTTTTAAAGCGTATGACCACATTCCATTACTTTTTTTTTTTTTAAATAACTTTGGTTCCTTGTCTATGCTCATGAATAAGTTAAACTCTAATGTAAATCGACATCTATTTGCTTTTGCTGAAAGAAGAAATATATCAACCATTTAAAAAGTCTATAGCAAGGCACCCCTGAAAGTGAATTAACTCCAAGCTCGTCCCATCACAAAAGAACCAAGATTTTTGGCTTTATCGTCCTTGCTGCTTTGAGAAACATGTAAGTCAGACACATAGTATAAGCAGACCTCCATCCCAAAACAGAGAAAAGCCTTTACAATAGCCCTCTTGTCAAAGGAAACAGTGGATTTTCTGTGAAGGGGCATCATTGTTGCAAAGATTTGCATTTTAGGAAAAACTTTCCTACTTCCCTACCAGTTCTTCAGTCATGTAAGAGCCTAAGATTTTACGACTAACTCACTGCGTGACTCTGGGCAAGACACTGTACTCTCTGGCCTCAGCAAAGAGCAGGGGTAGGGGTGGACTCAACAATCTTTGAGACTGCCTCCTGGAAGATTCTTTGGCTCTGTCTATCATCACAGAAAACACTCAATAGTCACTAGAAATATAATATTTACTATAAGCAGTAAACAGGGAGACAGTGGTAATAGCCATCCTAAGCCACTGCTCTCTGTAAATGGGGAAATATCTCATTTGCTCCTCTACCTGAGGGAAGCTAGGTACTATTATTTCAATTGTATAGATGAGGAAAGGCTGGTTCTGAGAATTCATGGGATTTGCTTAAAGTCCTGTTAATAAATAGCAGGTCTTACTTGTCGGTCCCCCTGCTCTTTCCATTGTATCTTACCTCAGGTGTAAATAGCGAATTTAGGTTTAGTTAACATCCCATGTCATCCACTGGGACTTACAGCTCTCCTTAGAATGTTGGGAAGAAAATATTGGGACTAATTTTCACAGATGAACACACTATGAAGCTGGGCTTCTACAGGCCAGGCTCAGTGCAAGGTGACAGCCAAAGCCATCAATAAACACCCAGTAACTGCCAGGCCTCCCCTGCTAGATCCCGTATTCCTAAAAGTCACCCACTGCCTGCAGGAAACAGCGGGGTCTCACAGCCAAGCGTTCAGTTCCCCGTGGCTCTCTAACACTGCCCACCACGTCCCAACCTTGATGGTCACTGGAAGGTGAATGTTATAAGGCTAAGGCATCAATGTTTCCCAAAGCAACCTAAAGAACACAGCCGAAATCACCTTATATGTAGGAACTCCCTAATGATTATGATCAGATTGGCTGTATTTTCATATGCACTACAAAATATTATTTGATATTAAATGGATGCCCCAGGGAATATAATAGTGCAAAGGATTCAAATCAATGATAATCTATCTGATACTGATCATTTTTCCTCCTACCTCTACATTTATCTCTTACAACCTATGCAGTAAGTGAGAGAATTCCATACCTACAATACATTATTAATGACACAGCTCAACTATTAGACTTTTAGACATGGATTTATATGTGACTACGAAAGGATGAGAATTAAGCTTACATTGTGTAAAATATCCACAGAATAAATGCACACATAAAATTATCCATAATTACGGCAGATTATACCCTCCATGCACAAGGTCATGAGGTAATTAAGTTGCTGACCCCTACAGTAGCCATTCCAGCAAGCTCAAAGGGTTTTGATTTCTGTACAAAATGTACTGGTTCAATATGGGGGGTGGTATGAAGTAAACATGATGAACTGATATGAGACCAAGAAAAATGTAAGTATTTGTTAGTTTCCCTTAGAAGTCCTCCTGAGACAAGTCAACCTTATAATTCACACAGAGAAGGTCAAAAAACAATCGCAATACAAGTCTCAGTGGGACCTGGAAAAATTAATCCTCACACTGAACTTGTCCTTTCGGCTCTCGGCACTTTTGGCACTGCACACTATCTGAATAGCAAAGATAAAGCCAGACCTCTCCCTCAATGGAAAACAGTCTTGATTTATCACCCGTAAGATACTATTACTTAACATGCATGGGGGGAAAAAAAAGTCATACTGTCAGGATTTATCCTCTAAGACTCCAGAAAACTCGCAGTTCCCAGCTCACACAGACTTTATCACTTCAGTTGGGCAGTTCCCAAACAGAAAGCCACCACCTGTAATAACTTGTGGTTAAATGTCTCTGCTAAGTCACACTGCCTTGCCTAAAAATGTCCAAGTAACAGAACACGTGGGCGAAGGCCCACTAACCTTGGGTAACTTCTGGGGGTCCTTTTCCTTCTTGGTACACAACGTAAGCTCACACTGCAGAAAGAGCAGTGAGGTGTTGAAGACGGGCTTGAAAACAAAGCTGAATCGCTTCTTATCTATCTCAGCGTGCGGGATGGGAAAGTGCACTCTCTTGGGATTGTAGAATTTCACAGAATCATCTTTAGGACAAATGTTTTCAATGATGGTGTAATCAGACATCCTATCAGGGTTCGAATTTGGAGAGATAAAGCACGTTTGGATGGCAAATCCCAGCTCCTGGTCAGCCTTGGTAACAGACACCTATGGAAAACAGCAAGATCAACACAGAGAAACAAGTTAGCATCTCATTTTTTCTTTAGGCGCAAGGGGAACATACCAACACCGTCCTTCTGATGAGAGACATTTCTTTATTCCCACAACATTCATCTAGAGTCTTCTTTCTAATGATAAAAGTAACATATACACTCTTTGAAGAAAGAGATATTTTCTATTTAAACTTGATATGGATGGTGACAGTGAATTATTTAGTTCAAACGCCAGCCTGGAAGATTCCAGTACAAAATGACTAAGTCTCTTCAACCTCCCATAAGTCCTCTGGGAGATAAAAATAAAAGCAAAGTGGATTTTCCAAAATAAATAAAACACCAACAGGCAAAGCTCCTGATGTCATAGCAGTGCATTTGTAAGGCAAGCTCTCTTTTAAAAACTGCTCAAAAAATACAGAGGCAGAATCTACTTAACCTACGCAGGAAGTACTGGCTTCTAAACTGCACAAGTCAGAGTGGGCCTAAAACATGGCAGGTAAACTACCGATTCATTTAGAGTCCTGCTTCACTGGAATAGTAGAGAGCTGGCCCTGTGGCTGAATGCCAGCTACGGTGCAATCTGGTGGTGATCACGGGCCTGGCAAAGTGTCCCAGCTGCTCACAGGTCCAAACCAGGCCTTGCCAAGTACTCCCCCTTCACTCTTTAAGCCCAACGGTGTTTTAAGGGAAATCTAATCTGGAAACGTTTCCGACTCATTTACACTTCCCTCTTACAAAACATTCTATGGGCTATGTCCAACCCTTGTTAAGGTTCTTTTCTTTAGAAACAGGAAGTAATGTTTGGCCCAGTGTAAACAGAATTCAAACCTCAACTATCCTGAACTCAGCTAAAATCCTTGCACCAGACTGGATTCTCCATTTGGAGATACATGAATGCCCTGCAAACTGCCTCTCCCCTCTACGCTTCATTCCTTGACTAAACTTAGGATCAAAATAAACTTAAACACTTTAGAAATAAAGTTAGGCCTTAACCATAGGCCAATAGCTCCAGAACAGTTTCAAAAGGCATGGAGATACAAACACACTTTCCATTCTGAGAAACCCAGGGGAAGTCCCTGACACTGCATGGGGCTCTCAGTCCACAGCGCTGTTTTGCAAGATCCCTTCGTGGTTAACTACAAGGCACTCGACAATGGAGATGATTATGATTATGTCACTCTGTTGTGCCTTAAAGCTTAATCCCTCAGAACAATCTGATGAGATAAACATTTTCATCTCTACTTTATAAATCGAGGAAAAACTGAGCATATAGAATAGATGGCTTGTCAAGATCATATCTAGCAAATACTGGGTATAACCAAAGTTTAAGCCCAAATATTCTGATCACAAGTCCATTTTCTCTTTACTATTTCACTGTAGCTATAGCATCAATTCAACTAGTCCCAAGAAGTGGCCTTGGAAGAACACTTTGTAGGAAATATTTCTAGCAAGCAGTGTTTGATAGTCTGTAAATAGTCATGTTGTTGTTTTTGCATATTCCTGAAAAATATTTTATCTTGAAAAGATAGCAACTTACACATACCCCACTTGAACTAAAAAAGTCTCCTTTAATATGAACTCAGGACCCACAGTGCAAAACTGTGTGACAGAAGAAATGTAAATCTTTTCTCTCATCTCAAAGAAATATGAAATGGCAGAATGTCTAAGGTATCCCAAAAAGTGGTTTTGGAGGAAAAAGGTTATTAGTCTTTTACTCAAAAATGGACTGGAAATGAGTATTGGAGGGCTGTGGGCTTTGGAGTGAGACAAATCCCAGGAAATCATGTGCCCTGCTGCTCACGAACGTGAGCTCTGAGCCTCAGTTTCCTTCCCTACAGACTGAGGGGGACTACCTACTAGATCCGGTCATTGTGAGGATGAGTAAAATCAAAATGACATGCAAACAACACAGGTGCCAGCTACTCCCTGAACACCAGCTATTATTAATGGTAGTACTCAATATTTATATTTGGGGGGTTATTTCCAGTTTTTTAAATTCTCCAACACAAATGAACCAAAAGAAAAGTTGCCATTATGTGACCAAATATCACTCAAGATGACCAAACTCCAGATGGAAAAACTGATCATGTCTTGGGTTAAAAGAAGAGACTATAATCTAGCGTAAATAGAGGATTCTAGGAGGGGATATGATAAGGATGGCCAGGAGAAAAAAACTTGGAAATTGTTCTTTAGGCAAGACGACTATTTAGTAAGTTTTATTTACCCTAAGAAAAAAAATTCTGGAGAAAAACAAATTTTTATTTTCTTATTAGCAGTGAGATCCAAACTGGGACACGAAGAATATACATAACTGCTACCCCCGTTTAGCCAAATATGTACAGATCCTCTCTCATGTTTAGGTGGTCTAAAACAACTTTAAAATAGCTTATAACATTTTCCCCCTGCCCAAATTCTCCTCACTGTACTTGATAGTTAAAATGGTAACAAAAAGATTTGGCTCATTTCTTTTTCATCACTTGACAATGTCTTTTGACAGAATTTAATTGTAAAAAACATAGATGATATATGACAAGATATAATTGGGAAAATATGAATAAAAAGCAAACAAACCCATATTTTAAGTAGGCCCACACTGGAGGGAAAGAGAGAAAAACCAAAACACCCAGGGTTGGATACATGAGGAAGATTGGCCACAGATTAGCATAAAGCAGCTGAGCCATAAATTAGCAAAGCCAGGCACGCATTTGGAAAACAAACTGCAGTTAAGCAGAGCCTCTAAAATCTATAGCACAACAGGGAGTCATGGACCAACTGCACATATGGACCGTGCAGCCAGAAAAGCAAGAAGAGAACAGCGATCTTGGATTAGAAGAGATCTATGATTAGGAACAGCATGTAGAAAGCAGTATATTTTCCCCAGTGGAGAGAGAAGGTGTACCCAAAGAAAGAGAATACCTCTTAAAACAGGGAATTAAAAAAGAGAAGAGATCCAGGAAAATGTCTAGTCATCAGGCTCCGTCCCAGAATCAGTACAAATACGAGAGTTATTTGTCTTTCTAAAATAGAAATTATGTGCACTGCAGTTACTGCAATGTACAGAAGTATCCCATTTGACCGTTGAGCTTCTCACTCCCCCCACCATGAAGCAGAGCACTGGCTTGTAGCTTAGCAGCAAAACTAGCTCATCAGAGGGTGACTCCTCTGTAAGACCAGCAAACATCCTGGGGACATAAGGAAAGTTATCTTCTCTAGAATCTGATCTGAGAGCCTGGATATTTGCACTGCTAATACGTTACCTTTTCTTCCCTTTCAAATGGCACTAGAGAATACATGATAGTAGCATCCGGTGGATAACAGTGTGGGCTCTGGGGTGAGTCCTGACTCTGAACTCTAATAGGTACTACCTGTGTGACCTTAAGTAAGTTTTACCTTGATTTCCTCATCCACAAAATGGGGATATTAATAGTTCTGTCTCAGAGGATTGCTTTGAAGAATAGATTATTACAATATTTATAACTGAGTTTGGCACAAAATAAATCCGTGGTAAATGTTAGCTGCTGTTATTTCTTTATTACTACCACTACCTAATATTTTTGTAGCCATTCCACAGACTTATGCTGTGCATGATCATTATCATTGTATATAGAAAATAGTTTTAATAAATGTATAGATACATTTAAACAATGATCTAGGGGAAAAAAGATAATTTTCATGAGCTATAGTAGCACACAGCATTTCACTAACTTGTGTGCAATTTAAAAGATAATATGTGAGGTGGTTTGAAACATTTCATGGTTAATTCTGACACTGCAACTACTGAGCTAACTGTTCCAAAAATGCTGAGCAAGAACAGGCTTTATTAGAATTCACACTGACGACGTTTTTAAAACATCCATCTATAGAACACTCTCCATTTAGGATAATGTAGCAAGTCCTGAAATTTTCTGCCTTGGTCAGAAATCAAGCTGGACGCATTTTCACCCAGAGCTGGCCAAGGGCTGTAAGGAAGAGCAGGGCGAGTTAGCTCACACCCCAGGAGCTACTACAGCTGAGCACTAACCTGAAGGCCAAGGCTAATGTTGCAATCTCACCTCAACATAAATGTGTCCGTTCTCTGCCACCGAGAAGACGCCCTGGGAGGGCACCAGAAACAGGTCAGTGTTGTACAGCTCCATGTTGAAGGTGATGTTTCTATTGGGCGGGTCCTGGAATCTACTGGGCTTCCCCACCTGCCGCAGGCTGCAGTTAAACTGGGGGAAAACAAGAGGAAAATCAGTCAAAGGAAGGATAAAGGCCCTGGGAGGTTTGGACTTTAACATCTAATCCCCCCCCCCCCCCCCCAAGAGTTCCTAAACATCTTCCACATACTACCTATTACAAACAAACACATACCACCACAATTTCAGGTCGGCTGAAGGGGGAAGTATCTCCCTCTTCCATATCTCCTTGAGATCCATTATCACCAGACTCCAAATCTTCAAAACCATCTGGCCAACCACTACTACCCCCAGGGGACGGAACCTGTATCACAATCTAAAAGGCAAAGATAGCACAGAGAATGCCATAAAAACACCAAATCGCATACATTTGGTTTTCACGTGCATACACACACACACACACACACCTACCTCCAAGTGTGCTTAGGATTTCTTCTTCAAAGAGATGAAAAATAAAGAGAAACCCAATTCATATTCAAAATATGTATCTTCCTTTGTGAGAAAATACAAATAATTTCAAACAGTGAGAAGACACTAGACACTGAAATAGGGTTGAATGGGGTTATCAATAGGCCTGCCTATCTAGTAGTGTAGGGAAGCTTCTCCTAGGAGGCTTCTCTTCATGTTAAAAATTCTAAGAAATAGTAAGAGCTGGCTAATGCAGGGAGCTTTTGTTATTTGTATCAATCAGGTTTGTAAAATGTTTGGTCTGAGTTAGAAGCAAACGGCCATTCTCTCCTCATTTTTTCTCTTGTATTCACCCTCCCCTCCCCACACACACTTTCTTCCTAATATATTTCTCTATGGTGTAGAGATAAACAAAAGAACATTATGTTTTATTCCATGTCACTGATTGAAATGATTATTCCTAGGTTAGCTGTGGATAAGATGAAAAAATTCACCTAAGGACCATGACTTCATAAATAATTTCTCTGCATATGTAGGACAGTCATGCTGTCCTTTTGTTTTATTTATTTTATTTTTTGCGTTACATGCTTAGATTATGAATATGTTGCAAAACAAAAATATATACTAAGTCTGACAACTACTATAATTATAATTGGAACAAATAGCTAAATATTCACTGAAGGCAATAGAACAGGAAGGGAATGTAGGAAAACCACCTCTCTATTCTTTACCAGGTCCTCAAAAGAAAGTATTGATTCAATTATAGCAAGCACCTAGGATACTGCTTGCTCTAGTACCATCCTCTCATCATCACATCACCACCACACTATATACATAAAAGAATAAAGGATTTTCAAGGGCTCATGATACACCTTTCTCTTCTGAGGCAAATGACCCTTTTTTAAGTTTTTATTTAACAGACAGATTATCATAGCCTCTTATTGGTGTTAATTTAGACACAAGTTTTAAATTCCAAAATTAAGTATATCAGTAATGTGACATTCATTATATCTGGGGGAAAAAATAGATAAATGCAACAAAAATTAGTGTTGGAATTGGCAGGGAGGTGTTCATCACAGAGGTCAAAGGTTCATAAATTATTCCCATAACAAAGGAAAATCAGCTGGGCTAGCCAGTGTTGAGGAAAGATGAGTGCACGAGAGGTCAGGAAGCTAGATTCAGTCCTGGCTCTGTTATTAACTAGGTTCTCAAATCTAAGCAAGTCTCTTAACTCCTTGGAGTTCAATTTCCCACCTGTGAAATGAGGAAGTTGAATGATGTCATCTTAGGGTTCTGACCAGCTCAAACATTCTAAGATTGTCTGAGGCATGATAAACTTGGGCTCACAAGGAGAGTCAGTGCCCACATGGGCCACAGTGACTGGTGTATCTGATCGCCAGTCTATTCTCTAGATGGGTCAAGCATGTCTATCCATCAGCAGTGGAATGAAGAGGAATGAGCAGCCTTGCCCACCCTATCCCATGCCAAAGCTGGAATAGGCACTAAGAACATACGCACCATGTCATAGCTGGACATAGGGATCTTGAGCCTTATTCTACCATCACAAGTAAAGTTCTTTTGAGATGTCATGTGTCAAAGTCTTTTAATATTTCCTGCCTATGGTCATCTCTGCAAGAATAGGTTTAATCTGAAAGGCTTTAGATGCACTGACGAGAGCGATTTCAGAAAGGCTTACAATGGATTATCACTGGGGGATCTGGAAAACCTCCCTCCGGGAAACTTCAAAAATGGGAGATTGTCTTCTATCTAGGTCTTTCTTAGAAGTGGAGAGACGAAATAATAATTTCTTAATAGCCCTTTCTGGATTTCTCTCTTTTGGCTCTTTTGTTCATGGGGGAGGGAGAACTCTGGGCAGGACTCAAATGAGACCAGAGAGGACAGGGTCTGATTGGCTCAGTGTGAAGATATGCTCACTCAGAGCCCAAGGGCTTGGCTTTTATCCTAAGGACCAGGCCTCTGATCCTGCAGCTTAACCAGAGAGACAGGTCATAATTACCTTACCATCGAACGCTTTTTCATCAGGACATGGAAGGGATAACCACAGATGCTCCAACCAAGAAAACAGGGCCTCCCAACTTCCACAGATTCACCAATAAAGCAAATGATACGAAAATGTCCAGGGTCAAAGTACATCTCATTCTGTTGAGAACTGATACTTGGCTGGGTTCGGGCCTAGGGTATATGCCCCTCCTCATTTCACAGAAATGTTAAGACTAGTTTTAAGGTAACACCCTGCAAGGCTCTGGCTAAGGGCCAGGCTTTGCTCTGGAGGACACTCACGGAGTTGAAGTAAACCACGCCATCCAGGGTGGACCGCCGGTGCCGAGTCCCGCAGCCATTCAGGGGAGACTCCAAAATGAAGTGGGTGCCATTCATCTTGGCCTTGCAGTTAGGATCCAACAGGGTGAGCTCCATCCCCGAGTAGCTGTTGGACTGAAACAACAACCACCAAAACATAAAGGGGGCCCACAGGCGGTTCTGCAGCACACAGTTAACAGTTTGCCTGGTCTTCCAAGTAAAGGTTGCTGGAGGCCTGCGTCCCCCGGCCCCTATCCACCGCCCCTCAAACAGGATTGTGTTTGTTGACCTTGGAAACCCAATAGCCAAATACTGACACACAAGGATCTGGAACCGCCCTTGCTGAGAACAACAGTAACTGGGTGAGAATCGCAGCCGAGGGGAAGTGGCCCCGTCCAACTGAGAAAACAGTATGGAGCCTCTGGAGTCCCAAAGCGAAATAGCTGGAGAAAGAACTAATGCGTGCGGGGGCGAGATGCGGAGGGAAGTGGCCTTCTCTTCTCTCCTTTAAGGAACTGCACTGACCTGAAAAGAATCTTTTTCTACAGCCACGGTCATCTTTTCATTGTCACATTTGACTGACAAGGCAACATCCATGCTGCCCTGCACCTCCTCAGGCTCTCTGGGACCAGGGAACAGTCGTAAGCCAGGGATGACAGGGTCCTTTGGGTGGGGGAATCCATCTTCTCCCCCTTCCTTCTGGCCTTTCCTGGGGATGTCCAGGAAAGAAAAGGGGAAACCTCTGTTCTGGCCTCTCTCTCCCCGGATGGGTGGGTTGTCCAGGCTTCCAGGGTCCAGCAGGATCCGTAACTCAGGAGGGATGGTGTGGACCTCCTCATCTCTCATCTCCTCTGGTGGTGACAGAAGACAGCAAAACATCATCAGTGTTTGATGCCAGGGCACAACCATCTTTAGAGGCAAGAACAGGAAGAATTAGCATGGAATGGGTGTGCGTAAAATTACACTCAGCAAATAATGTATGAGTAGTCTGGAAGCCTGAATTTTAGTCCTGGGGTTCTTTCTAACTCACTAAGTGGCTTTGGGCCAGTGGCTTATTTCTCTGTGCCTCGGTTCCCCACGTTTTAAAATTAAGAGTTTTAATGATTAATGAGATCAAGAGGTTCTAAAATTGGTTGCACATTAAAACCACTTTGGAAACGTTAAAAAAAAAAATCCCTTTGCCCAGGCTGCACCCAAGACCAATTAAAAATCAGACCCTGTGGAGTGGTACCTAACTGGTAATGTGTTTTACAGCTCCTCACATGATTCCAATGTATAGCCAAGGTTAAGAGCCATAGGTTTAGATGATTTCTAAAGCCCCACAAGCTATAAAAATCTATGATTTGAATAAGTTATGTGGGACAATATTAGTCTATTTGCACACCATTGAAAAACTTCCCTTGAGTCTAGAGATTGTTTAGAAGAGCTTCTCTAAAGATTTTTTAGACTCCTTTTTGACTGCTAAATTCTAATAGGCATCTGGGCACCATGGCCTTTAGAATCTAGACCTAAAGAAGAAAAGAAAAGGCTGCTTAGTTTAGTTTTGTTTTGCTGTTACTTTTTTTTCTAAAAAAGCGGCCTTGCTACTTATTCTTTCAAAGGGACAGACATATTCCCAATTGAATTGATTCTTAGTGTTTTCTTCATATTGTCAACAATGCAGAGGAAAAACCCTCTCCCCAGTATTCTCTGCAATCAAAGCCAATAGATATAGGCTTGAGGTCAATCCACCTCAGTGGGAGTTGGAAGTGGAGATGATCAGGGACATTAACTCTCCTCTGATACTATCTTTTTGAAAAAGATAACCCAGCTGTATGGGTGCAAAATACGTCAGAGCTTTGGAGGGCTTTATAATTTTCACTTTGACAAAAACCTTCACAACAACCCTGTGAGGTAGGTCCTGTTGTTCTCCTGTATTACTGAGGAGGAACCACCTGAGGCTCAGAAGTTAAGCAGCTTCCCCCCTCAAACCATGAATAAATGGAAGAGCTGGGACTTGAACCTGCACTCCTATCCTTCATTCTATTGGCACTGCACTCAGTACTTCGGGTGAGGAACAGGTCTGGGGGTCAGAAAACTTGGTATTTGAGTCCCTCTGGCTATAAGGAAAACCTCAAGAACTTGTTAAGCATCTGCTTTCTGCTCCATCAATTTGGGATGAAAGATAGTTCCTGCTTTCCCTCTGGGTGAGAATGAGAAAGCACACGTATGAGTCCTCATGACTATTTTCATGTAAGATACGGCCTGGCCCAACACTTCTTTCCTGTAGTCTCAACCCCAATGCATCTCAGCTTCAAGTGATTATTAGGTGCCTCTGAGGGAGGAAGCCAGGTTAATGTATCCTTAACGCCGTGGTCGGCAAACTGCGGCTCGTCAGCCACATGCAGCTCTTTGGCCCCTTGAGTGTGGCTGTTCCACAAAATGCCATGGCCCGGGCGAGTCTATTTTGAAGAAGTGGCGTTAGAAGAAGTTTAAGTTTAAAAAATTTGGCTCTCAAAAGGAATTTCCATCGTTGTCCTGTTGATATTTGGCTCTGTTGACTGAGTTTGCCGACCACTGCTAATGTAATCACAGTGAAGGTGCTGTGCATAGCAAAGTTCTCCAACATGCAATAAACTCTATGCTACCAAAAACAAATCTGCGCCAGAGCCACTGGCTCAGATGCGGAGACCGCGCCATCTTGATAGGGAAAGTGGAGCTTATCGGAAGCCTGAAAATCCACAACTGCAGCAACCACCGAACAGCTGCGAGCCCCAGAACACTGGTCCCCAATTGGCACAAACTCGCGGATTCAAAGGAGCTCTTCATTCCACCACAGAAATGTTAGATTTCGCCTGGGATCAGGTGAGGTCTCTGGTCCCGGCAGGAGAGAGAAACACGCGTTTTGCGGGAGCTGGAGGACCAGGGAAGTCTGTGCCTAGAAAAATCCATGGCTGTTCGGGCTGGCGTGATCCGTGAATGTTGAAGGGGGTCCTAAGAGCTGCTAACAGAAGGGATCCCTAAAAAGCAACCCATTTTGATCTGATGTGCAGGGACAGCCTAAGGATTTCAAACGTGTGCCAGCTGCTTAGACTTGCACGCAGACCCACTGTTCGCGCACTTGGGCTTTTTCCTCTTCAAATCCTTGCTTCTGATTACTAAGCCCAATACATAGGGTCACCAGTTGGGGACACCCTGGGAGACTGCAGGGGAAAGTTGTTTTTCTGGAACCTGGGGGTCGGAGCTGGGAGTAACCATCGGAGAGCCAGCTCTGAGGCAGCCCACTCCCACAAACCGTTATTGCGTGCAACAGGGATAAACACAGGCTAGAGAGGCCATAGACACGGAAGTCAATCCAGAAACACTGCCACCCAGGGGCTGAATCACAAATTGACTCTTGCGTAATCAAAAATAAAGGAATACGAGAAATTAAGACACCGCCTGCTTAAAAATCAGGACTGGCTTACAACACTGAGGAATAGTAGAACACAAGGAACTGCAGTACTGTCCGGACTGAGAAACAGGCGTGCCAAACAGAATAGAGGAAGTGAATGACCTTCACTATTGTACATTATATATTTTTTTATTTTCATTTTTTGCATCTTTTACTTAAGAAACTATTTTTTTCTCACTTGATTTTACCTTTTTAATTATTACATTTTTATTTTTAATCAGTATTATTACTACTACTATTTCACCTTTTTTTTCTTTAAGTGTCATTTTATTTTCTCTTTAATTTACTTTGGGACTAGTGTTCTACATTCTATTTTCATCTTTCCTATAGCATCGTTTTACTCTATCTCAACTCTACCTTTATGCCATCACTCTCTTCCTAACTTTTCCCCTTTTGGTGTCCTGTTTATCTTACCCCTTTCTTGCTTTAGAATTTCCCTATTCTTTCTGTTTACCCCCTGTTAAAATTTCACCCTACATGTATATCTAATTTCCAATCTCCTGCTCCAAGTCCATACACACCTCTCTCTTCGCTGTCTTAACTACCCAAAAAATTGTTTTTCTCTCTGTCCTTTAGTTGTTTGTTTATATCGAATTTTTATGCTTTTTTGTGAGATTGTTTTGCTTATTTTTTTTGTTTCTTTGTTTTTGTTTGCTTTGTTCTTGTTTGTTTTTTGCTTCTGTTTTCCCTTGCCTTGCTTGATATTAGTTGGTGTTGCAGTTTGTATTAATCCCCAGGTACTTGTGGCTGGCATTTGCTGGGATTAGTGGTTGCTCTATTGGATTTTTCTCCCCATATATATAGTTTGTTCCCCTTTTCTCTCTTAGTCTCTTTCTTGTCTCATTTTTTTTCTTTCTTTTCCCAATTTCATTTTGACACTCCTTTTTTTCTTTCTTTCTTTTTCCTCTTTTTCTTTATCTTCTATCCCCAAATTTGCCTTTCTCTGGTGTCACCTTTATTGGAGGTTATTAATATCGTGAATACATTTCTGTTCAGTGCCTTGTGTGTTGTACCTGGTTGTGTTGTATTTTGTGCCTTTAAGTCAACGCAGGAGAGAGAGAACTACATAATCAGACATCTGGAGAAGAGAGAACATGGGGAGATAAAGAAACAGCCCGCATATGAAAGAAAAGCAGGCATCACCAGAAAAGGAAGTAAACGAAATAGAGGCAAGCAACCTGCCAGAGAAAGAATTCAGAGAAATGGTCATAAGGTGGCTGAAAAGAATAGAAGACAAATTCGACAATATGAGTAAGAACCAAGAGGAAATGAAGAAGAACCAAGAAGAAATGAAAAATGACATTGCTGCTGTAAACAACTCAATAAAAAAGCATCAAGAGTAGACTAGAAGAAGCAGAGGACCACATTAGTGAGCTAGAAGACAAGATGGAAAAAAATACCCAAGTAGAGCAGCTTCTAGGAAAAAAAATTAAAAAGCAGGAAGAGAGCCTAAGGGAACTTTGGGACAACACAAAACAAAACAACATCTGCATAATAGGGGTTCCAGAAGGAAAGGAAACTGAGCAAGGAATAGAAAACCTGTTTGAAGAAATAATAAGAGAAAACTTCCCTGATATAGGGAAGAAAAAACCCACACGAATCCAAGAAGCTCACAGAGTCCCAAGCAAAATGAACCCCAAAAGACCAACGCCAAGGCACATTATAATTAAATTGGCAAACACCAATGACAAAGTAAGAATCTTAAAAGCGGCCAGAGAGAGACAGAAAGTTACCTACAAAGGAACCCCCATCAGAGTAGCAACTGATTTCTCAACAGAAACTCATCAGGCCAGAAGGGAATGGAATGAAATACACAAAGTCATGCAAAGGAAGGGTCTGAATCCAAGAATACTGTACCCAGCAAGGCTATCAATCAAAATTGAAGGTGAAATTAGGAGCTTCACAGACAAAAAAGGACTAAGGGAATTTATTACCACCAAACCAGCAATGCAAGAAATGCTAAAGGGTCTGCCGTAAAAAAAAGAAAGAAAGAAAGAAAGAAATAGGAAGTGAAGAAGGAACACAGGGGTAAAGAATAAAAATGGTGACAAATAAGTACCTATCAATAATAACTTTAAAGGTAAATGGATTAAATGCCCCAATCAAAAGACATAGGGTAACTGACTGGATAAGAAAACATGACCCATATATCTGCTGTCTACAAGAAACCCACCTCAGAAAAAAAGACGCACACAGACTGAGGGTGAAGGGATGGAAAAAGGTTTTCCAGGCAAATGGAAATGAAAAAAAAGCTGGGGTAGCAATACTTATATCTGACAAATTAGATCTCAGAGTGAAGGACATAACAAGAGATAAGGAAGGCCACTTCATAATACTAAAGGGAGCAATCCAACAAGAAAAAATAACTCTGGTAAACATATATGCACCCAATACAGGAGCACCCAAATACATAAAAAAAACTCCTGGAGGATATCAAGGGAGAAATTAACAGCAATACAATCATAGTAGGAGACTTTAATACCCCACTATCACCATTGGACAAATCCTCTAAACAAAAAATCAGCAAAGAAACATCAATCCTAAATGACTCACTAGACCAGATGGAATTAATTGACATCTTCAGAACATTTCACCCCAAAGCCACAGAGTATACATTCTTCTCAAGTGCACATGGCTCATTTTCAAAGATAGACCATATGTTGGGACATAGGCAAAGTCTCTTCAAATTCAAGAAGATAGAAATCATATCAAGCATCTTCTCAGACCACAGTGGTATAAAACTGGAAATCAACTACAATAAAAACAATCCAAAGAAATCAAACACATGGAGACTAAACAGCATGCTATTAAACAATGACTGGGTTACCAGAGAGATCAAGGAAGAAATAAAAAACATCATGGCAACAAATGACAATGAAAACACAACAATCCAAAATCTATGGGACACAGCGAAAGCAGTCTTGAGAGGGAAGTTCATAGCTCTACAAGCATACTCTAAAAAACAAGAAACAATTGTAATAAATTACCTAACCTTACAACTCAAAGAGTTAGAAAAAGAGCAACAAGAAAAGCCCAGCGAGCAGAAGGAAGGAAATAATAAAGATCAGAGCGGAGATAAATGACATTGAGACCAAAGAAACAATACAAAAGATCAACAAAACCAAGAGCTGGTTCTTTGAAAGGATAAACAAGATTGATGAACCTCTAGCCAGGCTCACCAAGAAGCAAAGAGAGAGGACCCAAATAAACAAAATCAGAAATGAAAGAGGTGAAATAACAACAGATCCCACCCAAATACAAAGGATTATTAAAAAAAAAAAATACTACAAACAACTCTATTCCAACAAACTGGACAACATGGAGGAAATGGACACATTCCTAGAAAAATATAACCTTCCAAAACTCAATCAGGAAGAATCTAAACAGCTCAATATGCCAGTAACTATGGAAGAAATTGAAGCAGTCATCAAAAAGCTTCCAGCAAACAAAAGCCCGGGGCCAGATGGCTTCACAGGGGAGTTTTACCAAACATTCAAGGAAGAACTAAAACCTATCCTCCTCAGACTATTCCAAAAAATTCAAGAGGAAGGAATACTTCCAAGCTCCTTCTATAAAGCCAACATCACCCTAATACCAAAACCAGATAAAGATAACACAATGAAAGAGAATTACAGGCCAATATCCCTCATGAACGTAGATGCCAAAATCCTCAACAAAATTCTAGCAAATCAGATCCAGCAGTACATCAGAAAGATCATACACCATGACCAAGTAGGATTTATCCCAGGAATGCAAGGATGGTACAATATCTGCAAATCAATAAATGTGATACATCACTTAAACAAATTGAGAGATAAAAACCACATAGTCATATCAATTGATGCAGAAAAAGCATTTGACAAAATCCAACACCCTTTCTTGATAAAAACTCTCAACAAGGTGGGAATAGAAGGATCATATCTCAACATAATAAAAGCTATATATGATAAACCCACAGCTAACATCACATTCAATGGGCAAAAACTGAAACCATTTCCCCTAAGAACAGGAATAAGATAGGGATGCCCACTCTCACCACTCCTGTTCAACATAGTACTGGAAGTATTAGCCATTGCAATTAGACAAGAAGAAGAAATCAAAGGCATCCAAATTGGAAAAGAAGAAGTAAAGCTGTCCTTATTTGCAGATGACATGATATTGTACATAAAAAACCCGAAAGACTCCATCAAAAAACTAACAGACTTAATAAATGAATTCGGCAACGTAGCAGGATACAAAATTAATGCCAAGAAATCTATGGCATTTCTATACACCAATAATGAACTTACAGAAAGAGAGACTCAAAAAGCAATCCCATTTACCATCGCACCAAAAAAATTAAGATACCTAGGAATAAACTTAACTAAGGAGGTAAAAGACCTATACGCAGAAAACTATAGGACACTGAAAAAAGAAATAGAGGAAGACATAAACAGATGGAAGAACATACTATGTTCATGGATTGGTAGAATCAGCATCATTAAAATGTCCATACTACCCAAAGCAATCTATAGATTCAATGCACTCCCCATTAAAATACCAATGGCATATTTCACAGACCTAGAAAGAACTCTTCAAAAATTCATCTGGAATAAAAAAGACCCCGAATAGCCACAGCAATCCTGAGAAAGAAGAACAAAGTAGGAGGGATCTCAATACCAGATTTCAAGCTGTATTACAAAGCCACTGTTCTCAAAACTGCCTGGTACTGGCACAAGAACAGACATATAGATCAATGGAATAGAATAGAGAACCCAGATATCAACCCAAACCACTATGCTCAATTAATATTGGACAAAGGAGGCATGAACATACAATGGAGTCAAGACAGTCTCTTCAATAAATGGTGTTGGGAAAATTGGACAGATACATACAAAAAAATGAAACTAGATCACCAACTTACACCATACACAAAAATAAACTCAGGAGAATCCAAGATGGCGGCATAGGTAAACACCTAAACTGCTGCCTCGCGCCAACAATTTCAAAAATTCAACTAAAAGACAAAACGTCTATCACCCAGAACCACGGGAAAGCTGGCTGAGTGGAAGTTCTACAACTAGAAGGAAAGAGAAAAGAGCATTGAGACGTGCACGAGCGCTGAAAAGCTGAGGTACGAAGGCGCGTGATCCGGGCTGGCGGCGGGCGTTGCTTTTTTCAACCCAAAGGGAGACAAGCCCCCGACTACTCTGCAATCCAGTTTCTGGGGAGACGCGGGGGACCCAAACTCCTACGGGGAGAAGCTGGACTGTCTGCCAGTGAGGGTGGCTTGCTTGCAGAGCTGCGCGCAGGAATAATTGTTTACTGCACTGAGGCACGGGACTCCGGGACGCCGTCTGGGACACAGAGCCGGCTAACTAGCAGCCATTGCTGTTTGCCACGGCCTAGCCTAGTGACACCCTGAGACCCCGCCCTGCATAACCTACAAACCCACCCAAGCTCCAAGCAGCGGAGTTAGCATAAGAAAGGCCTGCCCTATCGCAGCTTAACCTAGCAAACTTGCAGCCCGGGTCAGACAGCTCCAAAACCTCCAAACCCCAAGCAAAGAGGAGAAAACTGTAGCTCTCACTGTAGCTCCTGCTGGATGGCCTCAGAAAGTAGCTGACCTGCACCCCATTGGAGATCCAGAAGCCAGTGTACCTAGTGGTCAGAGTGAGACACCAGATTTCAACTCCTCACATCCATAAGTGACACATTCAAGAGGCAGACTCAGTGAGCACCAAAGCCCCACTGAAACAAGTCCTGCACCATAAGTGTGTCTTCAGCGCAGCACTTCTTCCATTATAGACACAGGGAGTGCTCACAGCTAATTGGCCTGGAGGTCAATTCCTCCCAGTGTACCAACAGCAATTCAGGCTTAACTACACCAAGACTTTGCACTCAGCCCACAAAGGGGTGTACCAAGAGCATCCACATCAGGGGATTGGGGAGGCTGAGCTACTGCCCCCTATAGGTCACCTACCACACAAAGCTACTCCATCAACACAGGGAAGCAGCCAAAATGTGGAGACAAAGAAACATGTCACGAATGAAAGAAACGGAGGAAAGCAAACTACTGGATGACATAGAGTTCAGAACCACATTTATAAGGTTACTCAACAATCTTCTTAAAACCGCTGAGAAACTTGATGAGACCTTCAAGGAGCTTAATGAGAATGCCAAAAAAATGGAAAAGGATCAGTCAGAAATGAAGCATACACTGTCTGAAATAAAGAATATACAGAAACTCAACTGTAGATCAACGTACCCCAAGAATCAAACCAAAGATCTGAAATATGTGGAAACAAAAAACATCCAACCAGAAAAACAAAAAGAAAAAAGAATCCAAAAATATGAAGATAGTGTAAGGAACCTCTGGGACAACTTTAAGCGAACCAAGCGAACCAACATCCGAATTTTTGGTGTGCCAGAGGAAGGGAGAGAGCAAAATATTGACAACCTATTAGAAGAAATAATGACAGAAAACTTTCCCTACCTGGTGAAAGAAATAGACGTACAAGTCCAGGAAGCGCACAGAACCCCATACAAGAGGAATCCAAAGAGGACCACACCAAGACACATCATAATTAAAATGCCAAGGGCAAAAGACAAAGAGAGAATATTAAAAGCAGCAAGAGAAAAACAGTTAATTACCTACAAGGGAGTACCCATACGACTGTCAGCTGATTTCTCAACAGAAACTATGCAGGCCAGAAGGGAGTGGCAAGAAATATTCAAAGTGATGAACAGCAAGAACCTACAACCAAGATTACTCTACCCAGCAAAGCTATCATTCAGAGTTGAATGTCAGATAAAGAGCTTCACAGACAAGAAAAAGCTAAAGGAGTTCATCACCACCAAACCAGGATTACATGAAATGCTGAAGGGTATTCTTTAAGAAGAGGAAGAAGAAGAAAAAGGTAAAGATAAAAATTATGAACAACAAAATGACATCAAATACATACCTACCAACAACTGAATCTAAAAATCAAGTGAATAAAAAATCTGAAGAACAGAATGGACTGGTGAATATAATAGAATCAGGGACATAGAAAGGGAGTGGACTGACGATTCTCAGGGGAAGCAGGTGTGAGGGGTGCGGGAAGAGATTGGACAAAAATCTTACTCCTATGGATGAAGACAGTGGTGGGGGGTAAGGGCATGGGGTGGGGTGGGGAATCAGGTGGAGGGGAGCTATGGGGGGGAAAAAAGAGGAACACCTGTAATAATCTGAACAATAAAGATTTATTTTAAAAAATAAAAAAAATAAACTCAAAATGGATACAGGACTTAAACATAAGACGGGAAACCATAAAAATACTAGAGGAATCCACAGGCAGAAAAATCTCAGACATATGGCCAAAGCAATTTCTTCACTGATACTGCTCCTAGGGCAATGGAAACTAAAGAGAAAATAAAAATATGGGACTACATCAAAATACAAAGCTTTTTCACAGCAAAAGAAACCATCAATAAAACAACAAGAAACCCCACTGTATGGGAGAACATATTTGCAAATGTTATCACTGATAAAGGTTTAATCTCCAACATCTATAGGCAGCTTATACAACTTAATAAAAGGAAGATAAATGATCCAATAAAAAAATGGGCTACAGACCTAAATAGAATCTTTTCAAAAGAAGACAGAAGGAAGGCCAAGAGACACATGAAAACATGCTCAAAGTCACTAATTATCAGAGAGATGCAAATCAAAACGACAATGCGGTACCATCTCACACCTGTCAGCATGGCTATCATCAACAAATCAACAAACGACAAGTGCTGGCGAGGATGTGGAGAAAAAGGAACCCTCGTGCACTGCTGGTGGGAATGCAGATTTCTGCAGCCACTGTGGAAAACAGTATGGAGTTTCCTCAAAAACCTAAAAATGAAACTCCCATTTGACCCAGTAATCCCACTCCTAGGAATATATCCTAAGAAATTAGAAACACCAATCAGAAAGGATACATGCATCCCTATGTTCATAGCAGCACAATTTACAATAGCTAAGATTTGGAAACTGCCTAGCTGCCTGTCAGCAGATGACTGGATCAGAAAACTGTGGTACATCTACACAATGGAATACTATGCTGCCATAAAAAAGAAGGAATGCTTACCATTTGTAGCAACCTGGATGGAATTGGAGAACATTATGCTAAGTGAAATAAGCCAGTCAATGAAAGAAAAATACCACATGATGTCACTCATTTGTGGATAATAAAAAACACATTATAAACTGATAAAGAAAAAGATAGATACTGAGGCAGTAAAGCATCAAACAGGCTGTCAAATTACAACAGGAAGGTTAGGGAGAGGTGGGGGAAATAAGAATCAACCGAAGGATTTATTTGCATGCATATAAGAATAACCAATGGATGCAAAACATTGGGGGGGGTGAGGGCATATATGGGAGTGGGGTGGGGGTGGGGGACAATGGTAAGATATGTACACATATAATACCTTAATATAAAAAATTGAACAAAAATTTGCATTAAAGATACTTTCCTCAAAATAATCTACAATTCTACGTAACTTTAACAAGCTTTATAGTAAAAAGTAGTCAAATTATTAAAACTTGCAATAGAAAAGCAGGATCATGTAAGCTGAAATAAGAGTTCCCCATTGGAAAGCTTCATTTGAGGTATATTTTTAATACAGTTTTTTTTAAAAACCACACTTACCATTGTTTTCAAGCCGAAGATGAAATCTGTTAGCCACAGGAGCCACTGTATATGATGTCAATGGACTGTAGCCATTGTCCAAAGCCCACCTGACTAGATTCTCGTGGGTTGAAGGAATGTCATCTCGTATTGATTTGGTCATTATCATGGATCTTTCACTCTCTTTCCCAAAGCCAATACTGTTTGGAGCCTGAAGATAGTAGCAAAATTTCACTTATGAGTCTAAACAGTGCTTTAGATAAGAATAATTAAATATCTAAAACAAATAGAGTCTATATTGTATATGAAGAAATTATCTATTCTTTTAATCCCTATTTTCCTTGGACTAAGAATAAGAACACTGATGTGAAAAAAATATATATATATGTATATTACCCTCACCAGAGGGTATGTTTATTGATTTTGGAGACACTGGAAGTGGGAGAGAGAGAGAGAAACACTAATGTGAGAGAGAAACATGGATCAGTTGCTTAGCCCATATACTCTGATCCCCGCAACCTAGGTATGTGCCCTAACTGGGAATCAAACCTGCAATCTTTTTGGTATACAAGACAATGCTCCAAGTAATCAAGCCACCCAGCCAGAGCTGATGCAAAAATCTTTAACAACAGATTAAGAGAAATCTATTCATGCTGTTTGATCATAGCATTTGGTTGCTTATGTTGATAAAAATAATCTAATGATAGCTAAGTAGCTACATACTAAGTATATCTAGTATGTTACCGCAGAGTTAACATTTAAACTATTAATACACACACTCCAAATATGTATGTATACCAAACCTTCCCTTATTTTTATTTAAAATTATGTGTAAAGTATACAGATGTGCATGTAATATTATTTAAAAATGTCTGTTTCTACTTCCTGTGGCCTAGATTTAAATGAACGAAAGCACAACCTAGTTTCTTCAGTAGTAACTAGGAGACTATCTCATCTATGTAAACTATTAAATTCATATGGTGAAACAACCAATATTTATATTTCATTTACAATTTATGATCTATTTAGCAATCCCGTAATTGTATTCATTGGCCAATTCTATTAACTGAATAGGCTTAGATTTTATGTTCTAAATATGAGTTAATTTAGGTTACTATGCCTCTAAAACAATATTTTATCCAGCAAAAAAATCATTCTTAAAATTGGCTTTCATTTGGTAATCAGTTACAAAATTAAAACTGAATGATAGAAATCTTTCTGAGAAAGGACCTAAAAGGACCCTGAGAAACCAGGATGTGGGAGGTAATTTTCCAACCACCTCTGACTCCTGCAGCAGTGATCCCGTCAGATGCTGGAGGAGCTGACTGAGGACCCCGGAGGGAAGGCCCACATGGTCAACAACTGCTCCTCAGGCTGAAAGCCCTGCCAGCCGGCAGACTATGGCATTTCCACGCTGCATAAAAATCACTTTAATTTCCATGCCCAATTCCTTTCTCCTGCATACATCCAGCATTTTCCCTAAATTCCCCATTTGTTTCCCCCTAACATGACTAAATGTTAATCCTTTCCCACTGCAAAACCATAGAAGATTCACAGGCTCTAAGTTCTCTTGGCCTCTTTGGTTGTGGGAGATTGGCTGAGGACACATTTTTGATTCAAAGGTTAAAGGAGCTCACCCCCAGTATGTGTTTTTATGACCCAAGGTGCTTATCTGAGAAAAAAAAAAAAAAAAACCTGCCACACTGGGCAGGCACAGTCATACACAAAGGGACAGACAGTTTCAACCAAGTTCTGTGGCCATTTGCAAAAAACAACAACAAAAAACCTCAGCTTCATAGGTTTGGAATATTCTAACTCTCATTCTGATTCAAAGAAAACTCCCTGAGGGAAGGAAGGGTTAAAAATAGAAAGAAAACTAAAATGAGGTAAAGAAGGATCCAATCTGTTCTTACAACTTTTTGTTCATTGAGTCAATGGCAGTTTCTTAAGCACAGCTTCTTCCCAGCCTTTCAAAGTAGCGTGTCGTTTTGATTGGCTGGAGTTGCTTGGCCTCATCTGCCCTAGTCTTTCATGTTGTTGGACAGCTGAGAAAATACTGTATTTCCAGAATACTATCATCATAACTGCCACCTGTCCTTTCTGTACCCATATGGAGTGATTTGTTTACACCTTTCCACATGAAATCTGGGAGCTGTCAGTACAGCTCACATTGATTACGCCTTGGGATTTACAAGGCTACAAATCTATCTACACGTTTGTAAAGCCGCAAGGCTTGGAGCAATGGCAGGCAAGTTGGTTGCCAGCAATGAGTGAATTTCTCACCCTGTATTTCTGGGAGTCCCCAGGGTTTCCCAAGGCCTCAGTGTAGCTACTCCAATGGGAGTATTCAAGAGGGGTCTCCAAATACCACTGCCATCTTTCCCACTCACATCTCCACGAAGGATGATGAGCTACTAAACTGAGTGCCTCCACCTCCTCCTGGCCACCCAACACACGTTTGCATCAGAACTGTTGGTGTAGAGGAGGGGCCTGCGGGAAGGGCTGGGCAGACAGTGTGTTCCATATTCCCACTGGGATGAAAACAATGTCTAAGAATAAACTGGCTATTGCCAACCTTAAAGTCCTAAGGCCATGAAATAGTACAACAATAAATTTCTAACACGTTTCCTCCATCTATTCTTTTATGTTTTGGAGGTTCTTCCAAGATGTGATTATGCAAAGGAAAAGCTAGGGCGCACACAGCAAGGAAGATACGTCTGGAATTCCCATTCTTGCCCACAGCACAACCTTTGCATCTCTTTGGACCATTGTGTCATTTGGAGGGTTCATTCTGCTCACACCCCAGGGAGCCTGATCCAGATAAATTACCCCATCAAGTTCCTTACAATTGTTTAGTAGACAATTTTCTTTGTTTTCACTTTGTTTAGAGAAGTTATTGCTCCTACAGACAAACTTTCAAGGGTTGCTTTCGGAAGAAAGATGAACTCTCTTTGTAAGACACGCGTACTGTGCTAGGAGCTTACCTAGGGTATCTTATTTAATTGATCTCTAAAATATAAGGAGACAGGCATTGCTGTCTCTCTGATGGACAAGGGGAACCTGAGGCTCACAGAAGTTTAGAAGCACTAGCTGAGAACTTACCCTGTGCAGGCAGTGTGCCGCGTATATCAGATGAAATACTCAGTGCCCACTTAGCAAATACGTGTTAAATGGATAAATTAACAAATGAACAAACTCTGTTAAACCTCACAATTACTCTCAAGATGAGTACTATCATTGCATCCATTTCACAACTAAGGAAACAGGCTAGAGTTCAACTGGCTTACCCAGTCTCAACTGGGAGTAACGACAATTGGAGATGGGATTTGAATCCAGCCCTGTTTGGCAACAAAGCCAGGACTCTTTCCTCTCTACCATACTGTCTTCGAAGGACAGAGTACAAATAAGGTCACTATAAACCATGTTCCTCTTTCTAAGCACAAATGTATGCCTTCTTATTAGTAGGTGACTTTCCCTCACAGCACAGTCAGAATTCACATCTGAGACAGGGAGTTAGGAAATCACAAAGCATGAAACTGATTGGGGGAATAAAAAAGAACATCATGAAACATTACCTAATTGTTTAGTAATGCTGTCATGCATTGTCCAAAATTGGCCTGGAACAGGAGTACAGCCAAGGAGAGAAATATAAACAGATCTTACACTGAGATGAGCAATCTCCCATTCGCCAAAGTGGAGACATTCAGAGCGAACCCTAGGACCTCCACAGGCCAGGCACTCATACTCAGGGAGAGACAGAGCACTGCAGGTCGGGGCTGAGAGAATATTTACACAAGAACTCCAGCAGGGAAATAAAATGTACCGTATGTTTTTGTCTTTCAAAGCACGATTCCCTTTCCTGTTGTTGTTATTCTGAAATTAAAAACATTTGATTGGTGTGCCAGGCAGCAAAGGTTGCAGACACCTCAGGTCACCAACAACCCTCATGACATGCCAGGGAAGGCAACCAACACAGCTCTGACCTCACAAAATCACTGCTGGGCCTTGTGTTCAACACCAAATTAATGCATCATCATTACACAGGATGGCTTGCTTGGATGCTTTCAAAGTTTAAAAGGAAAAACCACAGTAACCAGAAACGATTACTTTAAATTAAGATATGTGTGTTCGTGGCTTTGCCTGCTGCCTCTGGTGAGCGCCTGTATATAACGTTGCCTAGGGGACCACTGTTTGCTCTCTGCTGTATCACACGAAGGTGCCATGAAGGAATAATACCCAAACCAAAGGCTTCCCTCTCCCCAAACACTGAAAACATAATACCACTTCCAATGGATTCAATGCAGATACAGAAAGACGAAATGGCCACAATTTAAAAAAAAACAAAAAACAGTGCACAAAAGTTTGAGCCTGCAAAAGAGATGCTAAAGAGGTATTATCTTCTTAAAAATCAGAAGGGGGATTTTTCTTTGACTTTCGTTATGATTTGCTCCAATATTCTGTCAAATAGTCATTTCCCTAAACGAATTTGAAACAGTTTCATTTCACCAAATTTCAACATTCAACTTTTCAAGAACTAGTTGCTGTTTGCCTATCAGGCCAACCAGCTAAATCCCTTCAGCATATTTCCTTCATGAAACATAATGCTTAGGGAACAGGTTGGGGGCGGGGTTTCTCTAGTGTCATCCCACTAACGTTTCCGTTATTGTGAATCTATTATCAGTGTTTCACCCTTAGAAAAGACATGCCAATATCAGGTGTTTATCTCAAAAGTCAAGAGGGTGGGTCTTCCAGGACTCAATCATGAAAGGCTGAATTGTGTTATCTTACACTTACCATGCTGGGAAACGCACCAATATATTTCAGGCATGTCACAAATGGGACAGACGAGGACCACAGAGGTTACGGGACTTGCCCAAGGCCACAGTTTGTAAATGGCAGAGTCTCCACTCAAATCTGGGTCTGTGTTGACCCCAGGGGCCATCATTTTAACCATCACACTATTCACCCTTGTCAGGAGGAGCCAAGGAGCAGGTTATTTGACAAAGTGGAAAACTGCTGAGAAAGCTGAGAGAGAGTCCAAAGAGGCAGAAACTTGACAACAGCACCACATATAAACATGGCTTAAATGACCGCCAGTCATCAAAACAAAGAAATGCTCAACCAACTTACAACAACTTTCAGGCTTCCCTTAACATCGAAAGATTTGATCACCCAGTTGACAGACTTCTTGCACTTTAAGATCAAGATGAGATTTTTGACCACCTCAGGATCCTTTCGAGAAGGTCTTATGTCAATTATGATATCCACCTGGAAAGCACTGTGAGTGGAAAACAAAGGCAAAGTTAGGACCCAAATGCCAGAAAGTTGCAACTATCTTTCTTCTTCCAAGTCTTCATGTTTCCAGTGTCTGGCCAGTTGATTAAAAAGCTGGAGCCGATCCCAGGCAAATGACATGTGCAAAACAGATTGTTAGTGCACACACAACAAAACAGCCTTACATAACAATAGGAAAATATGCTGCTGATAATTAGCCACTCCAATTTTTCTCCTCTTTGAGGGGAAAAAAAAAAAAAAAGGTGGTTAATGCAGCCACTGTTTGAAATGGACTTGAACAAATCAGAAGAGTTTCCTTTTGAAGCAAAATTATTGCTTTTTCAATCTTCAACACCTTTAGTGCTTCCGTGTGTAACTTTCCATAATGCTATATGTTCAAAATCCTTCAAGGCCAGAAGTGGGCAGCAGTTTGATGAGTGGGGGGTGGCAGGGAGGAAGGAGGCATGGCAGTAAAGAAAAGGTAACTTCAGAATAAGAGGCAAAAGGCTGAAGAATTTCTTGACTTATGTAAGGTTTGCTTAAGCCATTAACATTTACTACCGAATCCTATCTGCATTTACTTTCCCAAACTTCTGGATATACAGTTATTAAAATAAAGAAAACAGATGGTCAACCAAGTGATTACTGGAAAATTGATGAACACAACCCAAACTTTGAAGAATTCAGTATAAAAGAGAATTTTTATCAAACAATAACATCTCTGTCATTCCGAATTTAAAGGGAAGTCTTTCCATTGTGGTTTTACACACTTGTAAAGAATAAGATGAGTGATATGAATGAAGCCTTGGGCTTAATATCGCAGCATATTTGCCAGATTGCTTCTATTCTCATTCCCTTTTAATTTTTCACAAAATTCTCCAAGTGGGACAGAATGGACTCTTACCAAAACTCAGCTGTAGTTGATTCATTTTTTAAAATCAAAATTTGATTAGAATTTTAACTTCAACATCCCTCTACAATATAAATTGACGTTTTTAAGTCATTAGTCCACATGAAATGCAGGCTAAAGTGGAAGAGTTGACTTTTCCCCTTTTTCTTTCTTTTTTAAAAATTCCCCGTTCATTCTTGATAGGGAAGGTTAAATTTCCAGGCCTGACTCAGGAAGTTGAGACAGGAGAGGAAGAAGGGAGAGGTAAGTTACATCTTAACGGCTATTTGGTGTGTCACCATGAAGGGCCATCCCCAACACGCATGCACACAGCTTGGAAGCAAGCAGTTATGACTGCAAAGGTGCTCTGATGACACTAGGAACAGGACTCTATAAACACAGAATATTATTCAAATAATAATTATGTTGGTAGGACGTATTTTGTAATTTGCCAGGAATAACCTCCTAGGAGATAATGATAGAGCAAGAATGACTGTGTCCTGAGGGGGAGGTGGGTGGGAGAGGGCAAAGGGGAGAAAAAAAGGACATATGTAATACTTTCAACATAAAGATTTATTAAAAAAATAAAACCAATAAATTTAAAAAATTTATTTAAAAAAGAATGACTGTGTCCTATTCATTCGTACCAAGAAGTTCGGAATAGGCTCCAGGAACTCAACTGCAATTCAATTGCAATAGAGAGGACCTGGAGACAGATGCAGAAAATAAAATGGACTGCTGGTGTCTTTCCTCCCTTCTTCAAGGCTTCTGTGAATCTCACTCTAAGCAAGTGGCTCCCTCCTTCCCGCACAGGAAGGGCCGCCCCCTCCCTGCCTCCAGTCAGGAAAGGTATTTATTTTCATCTGGTCTCAGTTCAGAACACACACTCACTCACCTGTAGGGGTTAGAGTTGGGGGTGATTAACTCAATGATATGCACTTCCTTGTCGCGGGGCTGCCTGGATATCACACACCCTTCTGCTGCTTTGGGCTGAAGGTACTCAGCCAGGTAATTGAGCGAGAGGAAATTCTTCCCTATGTTGCATGCAGGAGGGAACACTTGATCTGAAAGGAAAGAAGCACAGAACAACCTGTGGTACCACCGATCTCCATGGTAGTAACCAGATTCAAAAGAAAGAAGGGCAGAGCACTAGAACCATAACTGCTGAGAAGGGGTCTTAGATCTCATCCCTGAGATGCCTCCCCTCTGGTGACCAGTGACCTCTTACTGATCCGACTCTAGTGGCCTCTTTTGGTCTAAATCCCCTCCTTTCCTGACCTCTGGGACACTTCTTGGTCCTCGTCCATTTCCTCTGATGTATCTCTCAGGCTCTTTCACCGGCTCCTCTGCCTCCGCTCATCCTTTACACACTGGTGGTCCTCAGTCCTAGGTGCACATCAGAATCCACCACCCCAGGGAGCCTGATGCAGAAGACCCAGGGGAGCCTAGAAGCTTTCTCTGTGAAAAGCTCCATAGTTGATCCTGACAGAACACCAAGGCTAAGAACCTCATTTCCTTCCTCCATCTTTTTGTCCCATATTCTTCCTGCATGACCTCAATCACTGCCATAGCTCCAGATCATCTTGCCTTTTCTGAGCTGCAGACCTGGACTGTCATCTACCTACCAAGCACCTCCCACCTAAAAACCCACTGAAGATTTCAGTCAGCACACACCACACTGCATCCAATGAGCTATCCTAAGCCCAGTATGCTCCTCCTTGGACATTTGTTACCTCAATTAATAGGAGAGCCAGCTACCTAATTAACCTCTGGCCCACCATGCACAACAAATCATTCCCTCGTATTTATTACTCGCAGCACTGTATACTCTCAAGACCAAAGGCAGGAGCTTACGGAATGCAGTGAGGGCAGACTCTCACCCTTTCCCACAGTCTTGACCCAGATGACTGATGTTTCTATGGTGCTGTACCATTTACCAGGTGCTCTCACAGACACCGTCTCACTTGTGCGAGGGCTGCTCATCACCCCCACCAGGGAAAGTGATGCAAGGACCTGGGTCTGAAGACACTCCCCCAGTGGCACACGCCGCTTGCACAGCACTGTGGTTGATGCGATTTCCATTCAGTGGTTTAAATGTTTAAACAGAACCTGAAACTGCTGGCATTGTGACAGCTAGGACCAGCGGCCAGGAAGTTCTAGGTGTAGCAAACCCCTTCCAGAAGGGGTAATTAATCAGAGCCCTGGCACTTTAACACACTTCTGCCCTTTTCATTTAAAGGACAGGATGCTAGGGTTCAAATTCACGTGTGCGTCTCACCAAGGAGCAAGGAATCAGCCCAGGAGGCCACAAGGTTGGGTTGATCATTCCCTCCCTCACCCCTGCCCACCGTGTGCTACCTCCCTCATGCAGAAGTGCACAGCACACACTGTGGCCACAGGGCTCCGTGCACCATGGCACCCCCAGAGCCATCCCTAGAGCAGAGGGGACCAGAGGAGCTCAGGAGGCTCCCCGCCTGCAGCTCCTTCCCAGAGAGCGTTAGCTCTGCACTCTGCATTCTTCCCTAATGGCCCCCTCAGAGAGAAAAGCCAGGGCTCAGCCAACTCAGGCTGCGGGAGCAGCCTCCCACCACATCTGCCGAGGGGTGTGCCAGATGAACAGATGAGGAATGCACACCCTGCAGCTGCGGCCCTGCGGATGCCTCCCCCAGATCACAGGACGGAAAACGATACTGGGGTGGCAAGGCTGAAACTTCATTAAGAAGCAGAGGGTGTGTGGATGGGCCAGGACAGGCCACTCTCAAACTCCAGGACCCTCCTGGGACTCCGCCTCTAAATTCAGTTCACAGGGGTAGCCAGTAGGGTAGGTCCATGGTATAGGTTTTCTGAATTAATAAAAGGTGATGTGAGATTTGAAACATCACAAAGCACTCACCTACATTGTGACCCTCCTAAGACACCAGGAGAGGTTGAATTGTTTAAAAGTTGCTGTTATTAAGGGCTCAGATGCCATTACCACTAATCACTTTTTATTGTGTATGCGTGTGTGTGTGTGTGTGTGTGAGAAAGAGAGAGATTTTTCCCCCCAAATGACCTTCTGCATGCCTGGCATCAAAACTCCCACCAACTGCCAAGTAGAAAGGAAACCACAAAGGGGAATCCCCGTGGTAGAAACCTGGCATGTTTGGGGTGGGGGAAGGGGGCAGTCACATGCTTATTTGTATTTCAGGAAAGGGCTGACAAATGACTTTGAGACCTTGAATGATAGACTCTGAGCCTGGAAGGTGGTGCAAACTCCAAATTTTCCTGCTGCAGAAACTGAGGCTCCAGTGGTAAACCAGAGAGCTGCTTGGAGCTTCACAATTAATGAGACCGGCTGGGATCAGCACTAGGAACTCTGCAGTTCTTCCCCTCAGCTTAGAGCAGTAGTTCTCAGACATTAGTGAGCCTCAGAACCACCTACAGTGCCCCTTCAAACACGGCGACCGGGCCCACCCCCATAGTTTCTGATTCAGGGGCCCAGGGTGGGCCCTGGAACTGATATTTCTAACCACAGTTCCCAAGTGGCAGGGATGCCACTGAGGTGGGGCCCACACTTTGGAGAACTACTGAGGCTAGAGCCAGAGGAGGCTGGGGTCCCTGGGCTGTTGGGTAGAGAAAGGTCAGTTTCTGGGAAGCTAGATGAAGAGGCTTGCTCAGTGGACTCAAACCCATGGGGAGACACAACATCGCCTCGTGGTCCACTGACAGCCCTAACCCAGGACTCTCATTCCATTTAGCTGCTCCTCTCCGTGGTGTGGGGCAAAGACTTAGACCTAGCTGGTGGCTACAGTCAAATTTCAGAGGCTCCAAAGGTGTTACCAAGGAGTAAACCAGGTTTTCCTGGACTAGACACCACGTCCTTCCCCAACCCAGTGTGTGGCCTTGGGAAGTCATCGAGTCCCTCACCTGACGAGCAGGGGATGGCTGGGCATGGGGGCTTGGGCACAGTCAAGAGGGCAGAGCCCAGCATTCTAAATGTTACTGTAACACGTTTTCTTATTCTAACAAATTCCAAGGGGGGGGTCATCAACATTCTTTCGCACTGCTGGAATTGTTTCGGAAATGCAGACCATTGGCCAGGCCTTGGAGCCATTGTGAAGAGAGATGTTTTATCTTGTTCCAAATTGACCTGACTTCTAGCATGAGCATGACAGCTTAGCAACAAACTTCAACTTTTTAAACCCAAATCTCACCTCAAACTCCTCCTCTCTTTACTTGCTGAATCAGCCTTTCCATCCAGGGGGCCCACTGTCATTTTCAGGTTCTGCTTATTCCGCTAAGACTTCATGCACAGCATCAGGCAACACGCATTAGACTCAAGAGTCAGGAAACCTGGGTTTGAGTTCTGGCTTTGCCACGTGCTAGTCATGTGGATTTCAGCAAGTTAGCTTCACCCTCCACTAACCCTTCTGTAAAAGAATGGAAATAATGGCCTCCTGGGATTCCTGGCGGGGTTGGGCGGAGGGGTGCATTCGAAAGCACCTGTTGTGACCTCCGCACACAGCACACACTCCAACGTCAGTGCCCATCTTTCCTGCCTCTGTCAAACAGCCCAGATCCAAAAAGGGCTGGGTACAGGCACGCAGTAACCCATGGGAGCGGCCGTGCTGTCTGCAGAGGAGGTGGTGGCCGCTGTAAATTCACCAGAAAGCAGATGGACGCTGAAGACCTGAGGTGCAGTTTTCACACAATCACCTGACTGTAACAAGGGCCCTTTCACAAGAGTTGTTATTTCTAGTAATTTATGGGGGTTCCAAACATATTCCACTAGAAATAATAATGAAAAACGTTATTAAAAATAATATGCTTCCAAAATTGAGTCACAGAATATTTATATCCCTCTGCACGGCAAGGAAATTAAAATGGGCGATCACCTATCAAGGCTATACAGTTAGTTGCTTTCTCTAATAATTTACCTTTGCAACAGGCCTTAGTATTAAAAATATATTCAAGCACTTTTTCTCTGCTGTTGTCCAAAATTTAACTGACATCTCAAAACCATAAACTGACATCATCTTCAAATGTTTGCAAAATAATAGGTAAGAGGAAGCCCTAACTGCGGACCCATTCTGCCAACAACTTCATCCCCCAGAGGCACCGCCTTCCCCACGCTCTCAGCTTCTTGCCCGCCACTCGCTTTTTCTAACTTCCGTGTATAGCTGTCTCCTAAATCCTACACCACAACTCCCTGCCCCGCTTCTCTCCCAACCAGGCTACTCCCCCATTTCTCTCTTGGCCATGTTAGCTCAGAAGGAAAATGGGAAGGAGGGGACATGGGGGGAACTGGCCCCAGGGATCCCTCGGGTCCCTGCCAGCTCCCACATTCTGTAATTACATGATTCCTTACCCTAACCACCTGGTCTCAGGAAAGAAAACAACGGACTGCCGTAAATCAGCCCTCAACTAAAATCACATAAAATTTACCTTCCCCCACTTTAATATAAATGTTTCGTGCTATCTTGAGTTCGGTGAACGAAGTGACTGCTCCATACTCCTTTCGGGCCCAGTTTAACAGATGTTCATTTCCATGTGGGAAGCTCCTTTCTTCTGTTTTTGCTGACAATGAGAAGTTTCTGGATGAAAACTGGACCACAGAACCCTCAGACACCTAGAGGAAAGAGAATTGCATATTGAACATGGTGCAGTCACCTGGAGCTGAGTCATAATTAGAGAGCACTTACCAGACAACTAATGGGTATCTGTCAATCCAATCTCTTCCCTTGTTCCACAGGCAGATTATCGTTTCTCAGCAGCCAATTACAGAATAACCCGAAGGTTACTTCTCCCCGCTAATGAAAAAGCTACCGAGGACACAGGATGTCCCTTCACATTTTAAAGAACTTTGTGGTGAGTTTCTGCAGTCTGTATCATATGAATTATCATGGCTATTTTCCAGATATCTAAATTGAAGACCCATCTTTCAAAGTGTTTCAAGTCAAGTCAAACCAAATGATGGTTCATCCACAACTGAGAAGCCCAGTCTTGGTGGTTACTGACGGATCATAATTTGAAAAACAGTCATAGGTCAGGCCCAGTGTGGGCACCTCAAAGCTTCCTCTACACCAGGGCTTTTTAACTAGAGGGGATTTGTCTCCCAGGGGAAAAATGTCTGTAAACACTTTTGATTGTCACAACTGGGAGAGAGGAGCTACTGGCAGCTAGCACATGGAGACCAGGGGTGCCGCTAATCATCCTGCAGTGACACACAGGGCAGCTCCCACAATAAAGAATCATCCAAATGTCCACAGTCTGTGACTGAGAAATCCTGGTCTATACTTTGGACTGTCTGAATGTTACTACCACTCAAACATCTCCTGGATCCCCAAATTGACAGCCTTTCCTTTATTTAAGGTACTTAATCAAGAACAAGAGAACCTTTCTGGTTTGTATTGGCTTGGGAGGACCAGAACTAATTATTAATAACCTGACCATAAACTATGACCACTAACAGTAGTTATCATTTGTTGAACAACTACTATGTATTAAGCTCCACATAGTGCTATCAAGTGTGGTAAGGACATTAGCTAAATGTCCCAATGCCAGTTATAAATAAAACCAGCGGGTACTGCTCAGCTTACGCCTTGTTTTGACATCGCCTGCATAAACAAACAAACAAAAAACACCCTGAGCCTGGCCAGCGTGGCTCAGTGGTTGAACGTCGACCTATGAACCAGGAGGTCATGGTTTGATTCCCAGTCAAGGTACATTCCTGGGTTGTGGGCTCCATCCCCAGTGCAGGGGGTGCAAAAGGCAGCCAACCAGCGATTCTCTCTCATCTTTGAAGTTTCTATCTCTCTCTTCCTCTCTGTAATCAATAAAAATACACATTATAAAAAAAAAAGAAGAAAACCTCCGAGCCATTTACCTGCCAAACAATTGCCAGGCCAACCTATGTATAAATCATCTGAGGCTCGGCTACTTATCAACACGCAATTTCACACAATGTTTATCTGGTTTTCTGACTTAAGCTCTGTAGTAAAATCTTCTTTACACTGAAAAGCACTTGTGTTATAAAGTCATTTTTATGCAGCCTGTCACCGAAACAATCCACAACAGTCCAGAGGCCTTTGTCCACTGCCAGCACAGTGCTGAATGTTTAGGCAAGCATCCCTGGATGTTCTGTTCCTTTTGTTCTAATTCATGTTATGGCCATAAAATAAATCCCCTGGGTTTTAAATACGTTATACACAGAGTGCATTTCTTCAAAGTGGAAGGTGGGATACGTCACCCTGGAACATTCCGGAGGCAAGAATGTGAACAGCGTCAGTAAGAGAAGAACTAGGGAGCAGCTTCAGAATGTATCCTGAAGTAACTGAATAGTGACAGCGTGGGGTAGCCAGGAACTCCTGGCCGATCCCTCCAGGCACCATCTGCCCTGCTCTAGTCTGCCTTCTCCTGGGCCAGCAGCAACAAGGATCCTACCTTCAGGGCTGAGGGATTTGGAAAAGGAGTTCCTGCCACTCCCCAGGCACATTCCAGTAAGAAAGTAAAGCTGCCAGGAGCAGTGAAGTGTCCCTGACTGTAGGTCAGTGGAAATTTTCTGTGAGGCAAGGGGTTAGTCAGCAGTCCCACTGACCACTAGTTGGAGCTCTGAAAAGGCCTCTCCCAACCCCCAGCGAGTTTTAGAAGATATTGTCATTCCCACCTGATCCTCAGGGAGACCTACCTACAAGGTGATTTCCCTGGCAAAGAGGAGGGAATCTCAGAGATGACACTCATCAAGGTCAGAAGACAGCACCAGGGCGAGCTCAGAACAGGAGACGGACTCCTGGTCACAGATGGCTTCTGCTTGAGCCCTTCCAGAAAGACCTTGCTAGCTCCCAAGGCAGAAGATTTCTGTTCTTACTTTCTGTCCGTGACATGTGTCTTCCAGCCACTGAGCTGTGTCTTCCAGACCAAAAAATGTCTTCCTCTTTGCTCCATGAGACAAGCCTTCAAATGTTTGAAGATGTCACTCAACCCTGCTCACCACTTCACTTCTTTGGGGCACTGTAGCTAGTTCCCCAGACACCATGGCCGGCAGGTCTCCGCCAGCAGTCTGAAATGTGGTGCCCGGGACAAGACTCGGGGGTTTTGGGAGCGGTCTGACAAATGTACTGTGATGGTTAATTTTACATGTCAATTTGACTGGGCCATAGGGTGCCCAGATATTTGGTCAAACACTCTTCTGAGCATTCTTGTGAGGCTGTTTTGGGATGAGGTTAACATTTAAACTGGCAAGTAAGTAAAACAGATAGCCCTTATCCTAATGTGTGTGGGCCTCAGCCAATCACATCAAGGCCTGAATAGAACAAAAGGCTGGCCCTTCCCCCAGTGAGAGAATTCCCCTGCCCAGCAGCTCTTCCTGTCCTACAGCAGCTTGCTGCCCTTAGACCTCAAACTGGAACATCAGCTCTGCAGATTTTGGACTTGCTGGCCAATTCCTGACATAAATCTTTCTATATAATGGGGACACTGCATAAGGCCCATGATTGCATCAGGCTCAACATCACATTAGCTTTTATTATCAGCTGAACCCTGCTATTATCACATGTTCATTATTTAATGCTTTAAATATACACCCAACAAATATTTATTGAGTGCCCACCTACTCTGTGCCAGGCACTGTTCTAGGTGTTGGGGATATAACAGAGAAGGCGAAAGACAAAAACTCCCCCTCCTTGTGGAGCTCCCAGTCTAGTAAGGAAGCCAGAGGAGCAAAATAAGCACAATATTTAATCATCAGTGCTACAGCAAAATAAATTGAGGAAAGAGGAGAGAGGTACTATACTTTTAAATGTTATGCTGGGGAAAGTCTAACTGAGAAAGTCCCTGAGCAGTCAGAGACCTGAAGGAGATAAAAGAGCAAACCATGAAGCCCTGACCAGTGTGCTTCAGTGGGCTGAGCATCATCCCTTGCGCCAAAAGGCCACCAGCTTGATTCCCGATTGGGCCACATGTCCAGGGTGCAGGTTTGTTCCCCCAACTGATCAATGTTCCTCTCTCTCCCTCTCTAAAATCAATAAAAATACACTTAATAGAGAAAATACTATTTGAAGAAAGAAAAGAAAAAAAGAAAGAAAGAAGGAAAGAACAGAAAGAAGGAAAGAACAGAAAGAAAGCAATCCACGCTGATGTCAAGGGGAGAGCTCTCATGATGAAGACAGCAGCAAGTGTAAAGGTTTGGCACAGGAAGGGAAGAGCAAGGAGGCCAGAGGGGCTCAGCACAGGCGCGAGGAGGAGATGGGTAGGAGAAAAGGTCAGAGAGCTCGAAGAGAACACCAGCACGTCCACCTGGACCTGGCAGACCCTGGTTAAGGACTGGGGGATGCAGTGCGGGTGTGATGGGCCACCACTGAGAGTTCATCAAAACACTTAACACATGTTTTAACAAGATCACTCTGGCTGCCATGTCCAGGCTACACTGGAGAGAGACAAGGAGCAGGAAAGCAGTGGCAGACTCCTGGAATCCACCAGGGGAGAAAGAGTGGCAGCTCACACCAGGGAGGTGGTGGTGGTGGTGATGATGTCCCTAAATCCTTAGGTCTCTATTTTATTAGATCAAGCCTCTTCACGTCCTCCCTTTACACCATTAATTCCTTTAATATAAAAGCAAAGACCTCTATTTATTCTTTAAATCCATATTTCAAGCCCTTAGAGACCCCATAAAAATCCTTATTCTGCTAGCTGTCAATTTCTCTAAATTTTATATGTGTACCTTCTACACGTTCATCTGCATCCCTGAGGAGCTGAACAAAACAGGCTCAGTTCTGTGACTTCCCCTCCTCCCACACTGACGCACGCATATTAAACAGCACTTGATGGGGTCCCAGGTTATTCGCCAATTACGGGGTGACCCCACACACTGTCCTCCTCTTGTCTGTGAAAGAATCATGCTAGAATCCGTCAAGAGCCCTACTGAAATAAAGACACGCTATGTCAATGTCATCACTCTTCCAGTCAAAGCTCTAGTCCTGCCCCATCTTCGTGATACCTTCATTACAGTCTGGCTGAGGGTAGCATTTGTGGAAGAACACAGTTGTAAAGAAATTAGCAAAAAACAGAGAGGGAAAATATTTTTCTAATATGAGGAAGGGTTATAATCGCCATTGCAAGGCAAAGAACTACATGACAGACTACGAAACCGTTTAAAAAGGTTAAGAGCAAGAATTTCCAGGGCTGTTTATTCTGTCCATCGTCCTCTACCTTATTTGTAGGTCCTTGCTATGCTACCACCTCATTTCTGGCCCTGACATCTCAACCAAGTGCTACAGTAACCTCCTACTGGCCAAGCTGCCAGCTCTGTCTCCCTTCCCCCCTCCCCCACACTGTCAGCTGGGAGACCTCTCTAAAAGTACACTCAGGATGATGCAGGAGAGCACCTCGGCATCTTCACTGGCACATGACCAGAGAGGGACTCTGCCCACCTTCTTCCCACCACTCCCCCACGTACCCGGACCTGCAGGGAGAGTCACTCACGGTGCCAGAACAGATCATGCTGTTTCACGCTGCCAGGCCTTTTTATAGCCTGCTCCCTGCCTGGACCACTCTCCCCCACCCTGCACGCCTGGTAACAGCTCCTGGTCCTCCCACAGCTATCACCTTCTCTGAAACCACCCAGGCTCCCTTTCTCTCCTCAGGACAGAGCCACCCACTGTGCCTTGCACACACCTCACATGAACTGCACTATTTATCAGCAAACCTGCCGCCCTCCATGGACAAAGAACACCTCGAGGGCCAAGGAAGCACCCGTTCATTCTGAATTTCCTGGGCCCGGCACACTGCTTGGCACAAAGCAGGGCTCGATAATTTCTTGTTGAATGAAAGCTCAATGCTGCTCCAGGAAAGACTATGCCAAAACTTCTTCGTTCCCGTAACCCTTACTCCCCTCACTGCCCAGGAAATGCTCATTCATCCAGGGTCTAAAGCTACTACATGATTTGATTTTTCACCCAATAACTCCACCTAAGAACCAATTATTAAATCATTCAGTAGTTCCTTATCTTCCCCCAGAACCCACTGAACTTTTCTCCTGCTTGCTAATTAAAACCCAATCCTCCAACATTCCCTGACATGACAAACGTCTTCCTGTGGGACTGAAGAGAGCACTGAGCTCCAAGAATCCTGATTCTTAGCAAGCATCTGTGGAAGGGGCAAGCGAGAGGCGAAGCCCTGTCCAACGAATCCCCGGCTGCTGAGATCCACACCAAGCCACCTCCCTCCTGAACACTTCCTACTTAAACCGCACGACATTCACATTTTAAATTCTAGTTATGCTACCAGAGTTTTTTAGAGAGCAGCACATTACTCTATCTGCCAGTGCTGGAAGTTTTATTGCAAGAACTTACGGCTAGGCAATGAGAGCCAAGTTTATTATTTTTTCTGGATCAGATTCAACAACCTCATCCAAAAGAACAAGAAAAAAGCAAAAGGAAAGAAAAAAAAGCCAAACAGGCAGCCGGCCTTTTTGTTTCCACACCTGTATTTAAGCTTTAACTCTTAAAGCCCTAAGCGGATGCACTGGAGCCTCAAGAGAAAGCTGCCAAGCTGAGGGCAGGGACAAATCCTGGCTCGTGGGTGCAGTCACCACTTTCCTGGAACCGAGGTTCTTGGTTTTAGCACTTATCTCAGCACGTCAGCTGACTCAGAGGCCTGGCACTTGCATCCGTCTCTCTCTCCCTCTCTCCCTCAGCTCCCCTCACGTTGTTTTTCTCTTCAGTGAGGACAGTGCCGTACTCTGAGGCCTCACTTAGTCCTACCCTTGTCTTCCCTCTTTCTTGACCCAACTCCTAAAGGAATGTACCCCCATGAACAGTCCTGATGAGAATACAGGCCATGCTGGCCAGTGTCGCTCAGTGGTTGAGCATCAACCTATGAACCAAGAGGTCACGGTTCGATTCCCGGTCAGGGCACATGCCCAGATTGTGGGCTGGATCCCCAGTGCGGGATGTGCAGGAGGCAGCCAATCAATGATCCTCTCTCATCATTGATGTTTCTATCTCTCCCTTCTTCTCTGAAATCAGTAAGAATATTAAAAATAAAACAACCAAAAAAAGAAACAAAAACAAAGAAAATACGTACAGGTCACACTAGATCATGGGTGGTAATTAAGTCTGATCTAAAAGTTTCATCTCACTTCCTTTAAGTTCACTCACATGTTACCTTCTCAATAGGGTCTATTTAAAATGACAATCCCATCACCCAGCAGCCCCTACTCTAGCCATCTTGATGCCCCCCAAAACCTGCTTTACATGTTCTAATTCCTATGGTATAGTCTAGCATGGTCACCTTCCCAACTCCCATATAATTTGCTTATGTATATGCTTATTACCCAGTGCCTCCCATGAAATGTGAGCTCCTTCAGAGGCTGGGGTCTTAATCTGCTCTGCTCATGTCCCAGGCACCTAGAACAGTGCTGTGTACAGAAAAGATACTCAGTAAGTATTTGCTTAATGAGTGAATAAATCTTAAGGTCAAATTAACTGGCAGTGCCTGCCTAATGTTCTTGCTGAGCAGGATCCGGAGGTTCTAGTCGGGAGTAGTGGAGAAATGGGAATGAGTGCCTGTGTCTGTTGCTGCTTTGCCGCTATCCAATGAGCAGTCACGAGCTGTGTGCCCCACTCAGCACTGGAAATGTTGCCAGTTAAACTGACCTGTGCCGTAAATGTAAAACACTTACCAGATGTCGTAGTGTCTTATAGTTAAAAAAAAGAGGGGGGGAGAATCTCTACTTTTTTTATTGATTACATGTTAAATATTATTTTGGATATATTGGGTCAAATAACACATGCTATTACAAGTAATTTCACTTGTTTCCTTTACTTCTTAAATTCACTAATAGAAGATTTTAAATCATCTATGTGGTTTGCATTTTATTTCTATTGGACAGCACTGCTCTAGAGCCTCCAGTATGTCCCTACGGAAGGATGGACTGATCATTTCCATCCATCCATCCATCTGCTCTTTGGCCTTGTCTCAGAATATAAATCAATGTCAAGAAGACATTTCAAGCCCAGTGCTTCCCAAAGTGTGATCCTTGGACCAGGATATCACAGACAGAAGTATGCTAAAACGTAGATTTTAGGTGAAGTAGGAATGTGGGGTCCAGAAAACTGCATTATAATCTCCATGTACCTCCCCCTGAGATGCCAATGCATACTTCAGGGTCACTGCTCTCTAGGCCATAGATAGGAATATTATTTAAACTCCAAATAATCTTTGCAAACCATGCAGGATTACTTGAAAACAGGCAAGAATATTTTCCCCTTGCATTGGAGGGAAGAGGGTGGGGGGGAGGGAGAGTAAAGCCAAGTCATGAATGGAGTCATCTTCTTGCACATCTAAAAAGAAAGAAATGAGCCTTGTGAAATAAGAGGAGCCATGACTCCCCAATGATACAGAAAAGCCTTCTGAGATCTCAGAGGAAAACCTTTTCCAGGAATCAATCTCTCTCTCTCTTACACACACACACACACACACACACACACACACACACACAGAGAGAGAGAGAGAGAGAGAGAGAGAGAGAGAGAGAGAGAGAGAGAGAGCTCAGCTGTGGTCCATTTAGAGCTTCAGTTATCAGTTGGGTGAGTGCCTGCTATTCAGGTTACAGCTCCGTGGGGCTGCTCGAACTCACATACCCAACTTCTCATCTTTACCTGACGGACATTGGTGAAAGTTCAGCACTTGCACAATAAGAACTAGCTCCTCTCCCTCCTTTGTCCTGCCCTTCAGTCGACTTCTACCATTCCTATTCCTTTTTCCTGCATATAGACAAATCTCGTTTTTGATACTAAGAATAATATTTATTGCAGTGTCCTCTTTATTAGTAAACGTGAGTAAAATTTATTTTTTAATGTTTTAATTTATTTTTATTTGTTAATTACAGTTGACTTTCAATATTATTTTATATTAATTTCAGGTATACAGTATAGTGGTCAGACATTTATATAATTTACAAAGTGACCCCCCCCCCATAAGTCTAGTACCCAAATGGCACCATACATAGTTATTACATTATTATTGATTATATTCCCTCTGCTGTATTTTATACCCCTCAGACAAATCTCTTCTTGGAGTTGTCTGCTTAGGAAAATAGAGCAAAACAAGGAAAACAAATGAGGCAAGGAAAAAACACTGACATTTTAGAAGCACCTGCCATGCCAAGTATTTGCTAGTTCAATTCTAGGGGGGAAAGACATATGGTAAAGTAGAAACAGGCATTCCTCTAGAATTCAGGTCTATGTATAAGTAGGATCTATGCAGGCTGCTCCTAGAATGCCTAACAGTGCCCACATAGAAAGACACTAAGGAGATGACGTTTCGATGCATTTTGTACACAAAGTCCGGCAAAAACAAACTTACATCAGGTACTGGAACAGTGTTGAAACCTTTACCTCCCAAATGAGGACTGAACCCTACATTCTGAGAGGCAGTCACACATTCTCCCCACCCAGTTTCTGGGATGGCTGTGCTCGCCTATTTCCTCCAAAGCCACGTGACGGGAGACGTAATCTGAAACATGTCTTCTATTAACCGTATATCATGACTCAATGTGTGTTTCTTTTTAAGTTTGTTTTAAAGAAATAATAACTTCGACGGCCAGGAACCTACAGTCATAATTTGCAAAGCTACATATTCACGAGCCATGTGCCAATGGTACCTGCCAATCGTGCATTCAGAACACAGATCCACACAACCATTGAGAAACTCTCGGGTGTTTTAATTTTGAATCCACAACCAGAATGCTTCCTTTCAAAAACAAGACTTAAAACATATTCAACAACTTTTCTCAAAACACTCATGATGTTCATCCTCTGCTTTTTATTTTTATTTTTGCTGAAATACAAAGAACTAAAGGATTGAAACTGCTCTCTGTTCTTAACACCCTACATGTTTCCACATGTCCCAGAGGGAAGTTCTGAGATGCTGCCCTCCGAATATAAACATACACAAACTTGAATGTGTGTCAGTAAAAAAGCAATACTCTCATCTCCCATGGAAATGTTACAAAAACGATAGCCTATGTGAATATGTACATATACAGAGAGAAACAGAATCTCTCACTCCATCTGAAAGACAGACTCAGTCCCCACAGCGTAACAAATGAATGAAGTGTGAGCTGCTTTGTAATGTAGAGTTTTTCAGTGTAGAGTCCCAAGCCACAAAGGGATCCTTGCTGGCCTCACAAAATAACCTCTCCAGACTCCCAAATTTACCCTTTCGCATCTTCCAAGGTTAGCATGATGTTAGGAGGAGCTTGACCCAAAATTTAAAGTGCATTTTCCATCCAAAGGGTGTTTTTCAGAAAAAAATAAAATGTTGGCATCATTACTATTACTTGCCACGATCCTCAGTCTATTTTTGCCTTCCAAATGTGCTTCTGGGAAATCCCTCACTGGGGAGCATTGTTTTATTTTTCTTTTAAATTACATCTAATCTGCCAATCCTGGTTCAAGGGCACAAACTGAATTTTACAAAACATTTGGCTCCAAATAGGTTCCTAGAATTCTCTTTACAGAGAGTTCCTCTTCATCAAGACTGATAATCTACATTCCATTTTACAGAGAAGGAAATTAAGGTCCAGAGAAGCTAAAGAATCTGCCAGGATCACCGAGCTGGTAGAAAGCAGGGTGGCCAACAGAACCAGAGACCTCATTTCTCACGCTACAGGGCTTTCTACTCCATCACCCAAAATCAAGAAGTCAGCACTGTTGGGTAGACAGAACTCCTCTTGGCCCCTACTAATAGGAACAGACACTGGGAGGTAATCGCCATGAAGGCTCTTCCTGATCACTGAGTTTCCTAGATTCTGAATCCGCAACTCTAACAATTGAAGACACTGGGGCTCTGAGAGGTTAGGTGACTTTGCTTAAGCAAGGGAACACGTGCAGATCCAAACTGTGTCTGCTGGGCTCCCAAACTAGGCAATAACAAAGCCAGGCTTTTAAGTGAGTGAAAAGGGCAAGCAGTGAGGCAGAGCAGGGGTAAAAAACAGGGGTCACGCCTGTCCCTGCCTCTTACACAGAAATTCTCCCCATTGGGTTGTTTCCTTCTCTTTCTCCCCTTCCCAGGGGGGCTGGCTGAGGAGCTGAGCTGGTGAAAGCGGAGGAGAAAGGGAATGAAGGGGCAGACAGAGAGGAATGACTGTTAGGGAAACAAAATAATTGCTTGGTGGGAAGAAGGGAGATCTCTAATAACAAACAAGGACAACAAAACCTGCCCAAGGCTCTGGGAGTGACAGAGTAGAAACTATGGCAGATACAGCACAGCCAGAATATCTGATTGTATAGATTTAAGATATAAATGCCTCTGCGATGGTCGGTTTTATATGTTAACTTGGTTTGGCTACCTATTGCCGCTATTCAATCAAACACTAACCTAGATTTGGCTGCGAAGGTATTTTGTTGATGTGATTCAAATCCATAATCGGGTGGCTCTAAGTGACAGAGATTATCCTAGATAATCTGCGTGGGCCTGATTCAGTCCTTGAAAGGCCTGAAGAGCAGGGCTGAGACTGGGCTCACGCCTGAGAGGTCCAGCTGCCTCTCCTGACCTCTGGCCCCGCAGATTGCTGACTTGCCTTGCCTGACCCCACAATGGCGTAAGCCAATTCCTTGCAATAAATCTCTTCATATATATCCCCTGCTGGTTCTCTTTCTCTGGATCATCCCTGACTGATACAGCTTCTGTATATTGCTGATGCAAGCCCCAAAAGGAATGGGACTGCATATTCTGGCTCAGCAACCACAGGCCTTGTAACAGTGTTGTTTTGTGGGGAGGGAGCGGGGGAGGATGGGGTTCTAAAGAACATTTCCTTGGGGATGGGGGTGGGGTAGGATGGAGGTGGGAACTTCAGCTCCAAAACTGGATGCTTTTAACCAAAGACAAGCCATGGTCCTGTACTCACCCCCCTTTTCCAGTCCCTGGTGAGGACCAAGGTGAGTCCTACGCCACAGTGAAGAAGCTTGAACTGAACACATTTAATATCTCTGAAGAAAGGATCCCCAGACTGCCAAGGGCGATGCAGATATTGAGCAGGGAACCCTAGTGCAGCTGATCCAGAGATGGGCCGGCCAGAACCAGAACATGCTGCTGGGAGACGGGTCAAGAAGCAGTTTTAAAACTTTTCCCTTAATGAAATACTGGTGTGACCTAGATCCCAGTACTTAAGCCATTCACAATACACTTTGCTGAAATGAAACCTGATAGGAGAGTCCACGCTACCTTCTTACTGGTTAGTGAGTGATGCTTTGATGTAGCTTGAGTTCAGCTGTGTGTTTTTTAAATATATTTTTATTGATTTCAGAGAGGAAGGAAGAGTTAGAGAGAGAGAGACACATCAAGGATGAGAAAGAATCATTGATCAGCTGCCGCCTGCATGCCTCCCACTCGGGATCGAGCCTGCAACCTGGGCATGTGCCCTGACCAGGAATCGAACCGTGACCTCCTGGTTCATAGGTCAACACGCAACCACTGAGCCACACTGGCTGTGCACAAGTTCCGTTCTAAAGTCCTGCTTGTGAAAAAGTCGTTAGTGGCTCCAGGCTGGAGATGATATCACAGTCACACCCCGGAGTCAAGCGGTGTGTGACCGTCCCAATGAGGTCTCCATTTACCCTTCTGGAAAGTATGGGGCACCTGCATCATACTCTGTCTCTCAAGAGGTCACCCAATTACCTTCCCTACATTATCTGTGACTGGGGAATAATGACAGAGGCTCCAAGCAAAGGGGGAAAAAATCAGGGGGAAATGGACTTCAAACACCTGGGAAGTTTCATCAGTTTTAGAATGCTATGCTATTTTTAAGGTGGCCGCCACATGGCTAACTTCCAGCCATTGGTAGAGCAGCTGCTGACACTCTTTCTGAAGCTTCACATGGTGTCTAGGAATATTGTGGTTATCTACAGTCAGATGTGCTCAGGACCACCTCCCACTTCTGGACCTCAGGGGAAATCACTTAACTTGAGCATTTTCCTTTGCAAAAGGAGAACCCTCCCAGGACACAGTGGACAATTAAAATCTAACATCCCTGGCTACACCTACTTGCTCAAATGATCAAAGCATAACTTCATTCAACCTCAGGATCAAAATCTGGGATATGTGATGTAAAGAAAGTAGGAGAGCCGAAACCAGTTTGGCTCAGTGGATTGAGCGACGGCCTGCGGACTGAAGGGTCCTGGGTTCGATTCCGGTCAAGGGCATGTACCTTGGTTGCGGGCACATCCCCAGTAGGGGGTGTGCAGGAGGCAGCTGATCGATGTTTCTCTCTCATAGATGTTTCTAGCTCTCTATCCCTCTTCCTTCCTCTCTGTAAAAAATCAATAAAATATATTTTTTAAAAAAAGAAAGTAGGAGAAATCTAGCCCAAACTACTAATCCCCATCATTTAAAAACTACTCGTTTTCACTATTGCTAACATTTATGATGATATTGAGCACTTACAATGTGCCAGAGACTATTCTAAGCCATGGATTACAGCCACCGTTTACTAGCTGTGTGACCATGCACAAGTTAACCTCTCTTTGAGTCAGTTTCCTCATCTTAAAGTGAGGATAATAAAAGTACCTACTTCACAGCCTTCTTATGAAGATTAAATAAGGTAATATACATAATGTGCTTAGAAGAGTGCCAGCACATGGCGCAAGCTGTGTTTGTTAAATATACAAACACAGGTATACACATCCACACAACGGGTCACAAGAGTTGTCTGACAGATCAGGGTGGACAGGCCCCAATTCATTCCTCGCAGTGGCAGGACCATAACCTTCTTGTCCAAACTGCTAGGAAAGGATAGACGAACCACTTCCAAGGGTTGGAGCAGTGTTGGCTCCAAGCAGCAGCTCTGAATCATCCAGAAACTACAGGTGCTCCAGAAGAGGCTCCCCATGATACAGATGGAGGGGCTACAGATCAAATGGGCAGTGAGCACTGTGGGCTTTTGCCAAAGATGGCAGGTGGATAAGCCCCTGACTTCCAGGAACACCCTGGGTCCCAACTGTGCCATTCACCACCCAAATGGGACAAATCAGAAGCAGACCAATGAGGACTACCTGGCCCAGTGACATGAAGAGCCCACCTTTGCAACAAAAACCCCAGGCCATTGGGGGATAGGATGTGAGGACTAAGGGTAAAAGCAGATCTTGGCATAAAATTGTAACCTGGACAGAGAAACACAAAAAGCTAAAGGGACTCCTTCCTGACCAGCAGAAATCTGCTTCCAAGCCAGGGAGCAAGGTGATGGAGGGCTGGAGTGCCAGACCTGGGTGGCCTCAAACACCCAATGACTGCACCTAGGAAGGAGTCGGCCCATCCTGCAGTCCCTTGCAGAGACGGGAGCTGTGGGCTCCCTTTGGGGACACTTACCCAGGTCCTCACTGTCTACAGGTTATGAGAGGCCCAAGGCAGAGCCGTGAGCCTGCAGATCAGCCCCACTAGAATCTCCCAAGAGACAGATTTTTTTTTTCCCTCCCTTCATGACATGAAAAAATATTCTGCAACCTCCCTTAACAAAACACTTGCTTTTCCTACCAAACAGCTCTCTGGCAGCTGCCCACCATGCTAACCAAGGGCACCAGAGATTTTAACATTTGATACAACTGCCCAACCCATGGAAAGGGCAGTGGCGTCAGATCACCAGATCAGCCTTAGACAGTAAAACCTTGAAGGACGTCATGGGATTCTACACACAGAAACACCAATCTCGCCCCCTCAGGGAAATCGGGTTTATTTAACCTCAATTTGTTGTATGAAAGCAAAGCCTTCACAGGGCTGGGGCCCCCGCCTGCACACAGACATGACACACAGCTGGTCCAGCAGAGCCAGGAAAAGTCTACGCCTGCCCGAACCTCCAGGGCAGGATGTCGTGATCAGGAAGAGTCCAGGCAAACCTCCAGAGGCCAGGGCCATGCATGGGCTCGCCGGCAGCACCTCCAGCCTGAACCCAGGAATCAGGAGACATCCCATCAAGTCTTCCCAAAGGTCTTTCTGAACCAGAACTCCCAGCTGAAACTGCACTCTTTCCATAGCTCTGGTTGCCATGGCGACATTTAGGAAGAGCTCTCACCACAAAAGGGCCAGAAATGGTTCCTAGGAAATAGGGTAGTTGACTGAGCCTAGTTCAGTGGTCGGCAAACTCATTGGTCAACAAAGCGGCAAACTGCAGCTCGCGAGCCGCAGTTTGCCGACCACTGGCCTAGTTCGTGAGAGGCTCAAGCCCCTTATAATCAGAGCTCTCTGGGACAAGCCACAAAACCAACAGATAAGCAGGCTCTGCAACAAAAATGCACAGGACTCAACCACTTGGACTACCCCACAGGATACAGTGACTCATTCCACAAGAGACATTTAAAAAAAAGAAAAAACAAACAAATCTTGAAACATTCAGTTGTGTCATCTGCCTTTAAGAGAAAACTCAGTTGGGGAAAGACCTCACTTGGAAATACAAAATGGTATATCCAGACCCCAAGTCTAGAGGGGTGACACTTCTGGTTAGCAAAAAGGCTGTGCTCGTGTCTGCAAGCCCGACCCATCTGCCACATGCTGCGGCTCAGGCAGCCTCACAGAGGGAAGGGAGCCGCCTTCACTGTACTTGGAATACAAGCTTTCTCATTTTCTCCAATTTCCAGGACCCAACTTCATTGCAATGAATTGTAATTCCTGATCTCTTTACCATCTCCCCCATGAAATGGAGGGCTCCGTGAGGACAGGCAATGCACCACATTTCTCTCTGGATCCCCCACACGTGGCACAGGTCCCCGCCTCCTGCAGGCACTAAAAAAGGGGTGTCAAATGAATGAACAAGTAGTACATGAACTGTCATACCAGGTATGCTAATGTCATGTTTTTTTAAACATGGGAAGAATTACCAAACAAGGAAAGAAGAAAATTAGAAAATTAAAAAAAAAAAAATTCCAGATTTCTTGAATGCAACACAGTAGAGAATACAGAACCTTTTTTAAAGTTCCCTCCTGCACAAGCAAACTTGAATGTCTGAGTTATTTGTAGGGCCTGTTTGGACACCACAGCCCTCAGTTACACATCTCCTGGATTCATGAAGAGAAGGACTGGACATGCGCTGTGGTGTGGGCTGGGCCTGCCCCTTCCTAGAGCACAGCTAAGCACACATCTGGGGTTATTTAACAACTGATTGGAAATTTCGCCTTCTGATTTCCAGTTAAATACTGGGCACAGGAAAACAAATAGCACTTGTTTTTCTCTGAGCCTTGTCAGCCATCCAACTGCAGTGCAGAGCAGAGAACTGCCTGTGGTTTGGTGGCAGAGGCCCAAGATATGTGGGACCTTCCTCTCGCCTGCCCCCAAGTTTAAGTAAAAGGAATAAACCAGATTTTGGCAACCTCAGCTTCTTCACCCATTCTTTCCCCCTTCTCAGAAACACAAAACTAGGTTTTAAATATTAAGCATGGTCCTGGTATTAATCTACATTTTCCATTAGGATTAAATTTTTATTTGTTTTTAATCCAAAGCCAATAGCATCAAATTTGGTTTCTCTCGGTATTTCAGCTGCCCTGCCCTGATATTTACTTGGATTTGCTGAAGAGGCAATGTTCAGATTACCATTTTCTGTTTCTAATTAAACTGGGATATAATATCTAACGGTTGTATTGTCACAAAATCAGAGTTGGAAAGCTGGGAGGGACTTTAGAGATCAGCTAGTACCACCTCCTCACTTTGAGAAGAGGAAACTAAGGCCCGCCCAGGCAGCGGTTAAGCATCAACCTATGAAACAAGAGGTCACAGTTCGATTCCTGGTCAGGGCATATGCTGGGGTTGCAGGCTTGATCCCCAGTACGGGTCGTGCAGGAGGCAGCCGATCAATGATTCGCATCCCTGATGTTTCTCTCTCCCTCCCTCTCTCTTTCTCTCTCCCTCTCCCTTCCTCTCTGAAATCAGTAAAAATATATTTTATAAAAACAAACTAAGGCCTGAGTAGTTAAGTGATTTTGTCTAGTTAGTGGCAGAGCAAAGACTAGTCCCCAGACCTCCTGATACCCAAGCTAGGGTGTTATCTAGAAACAAAAGCCTGAGTTACTTCTGAGTAGAGATGCCAGATAAAATACAGGACACTTTGTTATATTTGAATTTCAGATAAACAACAAATACTTTTTCAGTAAAAGTCTTCCCCAAATATCACATGGACATACTAAAAAATTACTTGTTGTTTATCTGAAATTCAAATTTAATTGGTCACTCTTTATCTTTGTTAAATCTGGAAACCCTACCTTGGAGACCAATATCCCCTACCTCTCCATACCTCCAATCAAACACACACATTTACATTCATTTCTTTCCTGATTTTAATGATAAATGGCTGGAAAAATTAACCACAGCACAGTAATCCCAAGAGTAAATGAGGTTGGAAGTTCCTGCTTATTTCTTGAGACTTTCCTAATCTTTAGACACCTTTTCTCCCTATGAGCAATTAAAGCAACTAACTCTGACACTAAGAGGCTGGTCAAGACCTCTGGACTTGGCATTTCATGTTATTAGAAGCCAGGCATTAGAGTCTCATCTTGAAAAATGCTGCTTGTCATAGGACTTCAAAGCTGCAGACCCTGCAGGAGACAGGGTTCATGTTCATGTTTGGAACACACACAAAAAAGGAAGGTTTTTTCTTTAAAAAAAGAAAATCTATAGGTACATAGAATAAAGTGAAAAGATTTTAGCCTGGCTGGTGTGGCTCAGAGGTTGAGCACTGACCTATGAACCAGGAGGTCACGGTTTGATTCCCAGTCTGGGTTGCAGGCTCAATCAGTGGGGGGCTTGCAGGAGGCAGCTAATTAATGATTCTCTCTCATCATTGATGTTTCTATCCTTCTTCCTCTCCCTCCCTCTTCCTCTCTGAAATTAATAAAAATATATATCCCTTAAAGTAAAAAGATTGTAAAATTTAGTTCATTAATTTTAAAACTATCCCTTTTAAAAAGTGTGCAGTGGCAAGGTTTTCTCTAACAGCTTTATTGAAATATAATTCAACCTTATTATAATTACATAAACACAATAATATAATTATAATTCACTCTTACTATTCACTTTATTGAAATGTCATAATATTGACCTTTTTAAATTGTACAATGGTGTTTTTAGTATATTTATAATTGTGGTAATATTCACCACTATCTAATTCCAGACATTCTTTTCAACCCCAAAAGAAACTCAATGCCATTAGCGGTCATTCCCCATTCTCTCCACCCACCAGCCCTGGGCAACTACTGATCTATTTCCTGTCTCTATGGATTTGACTATTTGGGACATTTTGTGTAAATGGAATCATACAACATGTGGTCTTTTGTGTCTGGCTTCTTTCATTTGTAGTGTTTTCAAGGTTCATCCATGTTGTAATATGCATCACTTACTTCCTTCTTTTAACGGCCAAATAATATTCCATTGTATGAGTATACCATGTTTCTTATCGATTAAATCAATTGATAGACATTTTGGCTTGTTTGCATTTTTTTATTATTATGAACTAGAGGCCCGTTGCATGAAGATTCATGCAATAGGCCTTCTTTCCCCTGGCTGCCGGCACCAGTTTTCCTCCGGCACCCAAGACCCAGGCTTTCGCTCTGGCTGCCACCTTCCATCTTTGCTCCAGTTGGAGCGCCGCTCCTGTCGCTCCCTCTGCCCCTACCCTACCCCACGTAGCAGGCGTCCTGCCCTGCCCGGCCGATCCATGCCTGCATGCATGCTACCCAGAGGCCCGGAGCGGCTGGGAGGCGGGGCCGCCTCCATCTTTGTCGGGTTAATTTGCATACTCACTCCTGATTGACTGGTGGGCGTCGTGAAGTGATGGTCAATTTGCATATTTCTCTTTTATTAGTGTAGATAACTAGAGACCCAGTGCATAAAAATTCGTGCACGGGGGGGCGGGGTCCCTCAGCCCGGCCTGCCCACTCTCACAGTCCAGGAGCCCTCAGGGGATGTCCTACTGTCTGGCCTCCCTCTGTGGGAGGTGACCAGGCCGATCAGGGGAAGGCGCCGGCCCCATCACCCCACTGCTGCTGCCACTGCCGGCCTCCATGGCTGCCTGCCCTCGGCCCTCACAGCTGCCGCAGCTTTGTCTGCAAGGATGTCCGGAAGACATCCAGTCTATCTGGTCTAATTAGCATATTACCCTTTTATTAGTATAGATGCTGCTATGAACATTTGTGGGCAAGTTTTGCTATGCACATAATGTTTTGTCCAACTGTTTCCCAAAGCACCATTTTATATTCCCACCAGCAATGTATGTGGGTTCCAATTTCCCACATCTTCAACACTTATTATTATCTGCCTTTGTTATTACAGCCATCCTAGTGGGTGTGAAGAGGCATCTCATTGTGGTTTTAAATTTGCATTTTCCTGATGACTAATGATATTGAGCATCTTTTTATGTGTGTGTGTTTTGTGTCTTTTGGGGTTTTTTTTTTGGCCGTTTGTGCTTTCATTTTGGAGAAATTAAAATTGTAGCATATTTTTTAAGAAAGCCTAGTATTGCAGCTCTTCTCAATCTTTTCTGGCAAACTCAGATTGAAAGTTCAGACATCTATTGGCCAGTTGACCTACCCTACTTTTTCTTCAATGTAGAAATGATTACATACATAAAAATAAGCTTAGATGATTCTACTAAGAGAGTTTTACTTCTAGTTTCAACATGACAGACTGAAAGGGTAGGATTATTTTTATTTCTGATGGCACTGAGGAACAACTCTAACCTACCCAATATTCTCTGGGTCACCCATGTACCCTGCAAAGAAAAACTACAAGGCTATGTATGACAACTTCATCGTGTGAGTGTTTGTGTGTGTGCAACTATTTGAGACTCAGCCTGAAACAATCCCACTTGTGGCCACTCCCGTTTCCCAAGTAACCAGAAGAACCAGATAAGGAAACTACATGTGCAGAGGAAACTCAATCCCACTTTCTCCCTGCCTGGCACGCTCCCTCTTGCCTGCACTGTGGAATCAAGAGGAGAACTGGAATGATTTGACAAAAAAACAAAACAAAACACCTTTATTAGACAGTAAATCCTCCTTCATGTTGTTGAAAATTTTTGAGAACAGAGACTTTAGGCAAAACAATGTATAATGAAACCAATTTTACCATAGGCTAATTGATATAAACAAGAGTTAAGTTCCTATGGCATATCTCTGGTCACATAAACATCAACAAACTTCTAAAGACCCAAAACACTTCTAATAGTAATCACTGAAATAAATGGGAGCCACACATACATTTAAGAAAGATTAATGAAAACAAGCAAGGAAAATCATTTCCTACTTACTTATGTCTGATCACAGTTGAGGGTGGCCAGAGCCTATGCTGGCAGCTCAGGGTGCAAGGTGGGAACCCACCCTGAAAAGAGTGCCCTTCCATCGCAGGGCCACTCTTACCCACACTCACTCAGACTGGGACCAGTTAGATGTGCCAATGAAACCAGCGTGCACATCTCTGGGACATGGGAGGAAACTGGAGTCCCCAGGGAAAACCCACGCAGATATGGGGAGAATGTGCAAACTCCACACAGACAAGGCCCTGGCTGGGAATTGATTTTCCCCCTTTTCAACAGTTATAACAAAATGATGTTGAAGGAAACGACGTTGTTCGAGGACCTGATCTGTGATGTTTTTAGTCACCCTTGGGGGTGACTGAGGCATTCTGAGTAACACAAGGCCCTGCTAACTCATTATGAAAGGTTTCCTTTTCTAATTTGGGTAGTTAAATAATGCAGACATTCGACTTAAATTAAAAGGTCACCCTGATGGATGAGTAGATGCCATTATTTGAACTTTTCTCACAACCCTACTTTAAAAAAAAAAAAAATCTGTTCAAATATTATAACTCTACCTAGAAAGTAAAGACAGCTTTAAGGCAGCAATGTGAATCCTTCAGCAGCACATCAGGAAGGAAGCAAAGGCCTCTGCATCTTAAACCCAGAGTCAAGAGACCCAGCATCTCTCCTCAGCTCCTCTAAGGTCTCTAACCTTGAAGAGGACAGTGATGGAAATAGCTAAATTTCCAAAGAGACCATGGGCCTTCTGAAGTGTTTGGACAAAACATTGTATGCAAAATAATTTAGTTATCTCCAAACTGTTACTCACTACTATGAACAGAACACACTGTGATTCTCTATCCAGCAGCTGATGCCTCTGCTGCTGTGGCTGCCCTGTAGAAGAGTAGGCCCTGAAATTCCCTTCAGGCTACGAGAGCCCCGCCTTGTTCACTTAGCACACTCTCAGGGGAGCTGCCCAATGCTATTTCAATAAGGGTTTAATCTCCAAACTTTACAGAGAACTCATACAACTTAACAAAAGGAAGATAAACGATCCAATCAAAAAATGGGCAAAGGACCTAAATAGACACTTTTCGAAAGAGGACATACGGAAGGCCAAGAGACATATGAAAACATGCTCAAAGTCACTAATCATCCGATAGATGCAAATCAAAACAACAATGAGATACCATCTCACACCTGTCAGAATGGCTATCATCAACAAATCAACAAATGTCAAGTGCTGGGTGAGGATGTGGAGGAAAAGGAACCCTCGTGCACTGCTGGTGGGAATGCAGACTGGTGCAGCCACTGTGGAAGACAGTATGGAGTTTCCTCAAAAAGTTAAAAATGGAACTCACATTTGACACAGGAATACCACTTCTAGGACTATATCCCAAGAAACCAGAAACAGGAATCAGAAAGGATATATGCACCCCTGTGTTCGTAGCAGCACAATTTACAATAGCTACGATTTGGAAACAGCCTAAGTGCCCATCAGCAGATGAGTGGTTTAGAAAACTATGGTACATGTACACAATGGAATACTATGCTGCTGTAAAAAAGAAGGAATTTTACCATTTGCAACAGCATGGATGGAACTGGAGAGCATTATGCTAAGCGAAATAAGCCAGTCGGAAAAAGATAAATATCACATGATCTCACTCACATGTGGGAATATAATGATCAATATAATTTGATGAAAAAAAAAATAGATCCAGAGACAAGGAAGGAGGGGGGTTAGATATCAACCAAAGGACTTGTATGCATGCATATTAGCATAACCAATGGACACAGACACTGGAGCAGTGGGGGCTTGCCCTTGGAGGTGGGAGGGGGGGGGTTAATCAGGGGAAAAAAGAGACATATACAAAACTTTAAACAATAACAACAACAACAAAAAAAAAACATACAGAAGAGAGAGAAAACCATTTTCCCTAAAGAAAGCCTGCTGGACAACAAGGCAGGGTTCAGATGTCCCAGAATTTAAATCCTTGATTTCTCCCGTGATGGTACTTTTAGATTCATCCCTTGATCTGCAATCTCCTTAAAAGGCATAAACTCCCAACAGGGATGATGTTAAATTGTTTACAAAAACTGTCTCTTTTTTTGCCCCATTGTTAGTGTGCCTTAAACCGATGTCCAAGAGGCAGTTCTTAATAGATCTTAAACAAAATTAAAGCAGTTAAGTAATAATTAAGAGTAAGATTCTTTCCCTCAGAACCCATGGAGGGGCAGGTTGAAGAAGGAATCCAGAAAGTGACCCGTACAACGATGATATAGGTGGCCTACATGTTTTCTCTGGACCCACAGCCCAGAGAAACTGGAACTCCTTTCAATGTGGGGCTGGCTAAACTAGATGATTCATGATTATAAATGTAAATTCAGCATCCTTCCCAAGTGTTCTTTACTATCACAAATAATAAATAGCAACAGAAAGGGCATGTGATGTCTCTGAAGTTACTGGTGCCAAACTCTGCAGTAAACATTTTATATCTAATCTCTTTTAATCAAGATAGTAACCTCACAATGTAGGGACTATTATCATTCCTACTAGTATATTACAACCAAGGAAAGTCAGGTTTAGATTAAATAATTTGCCCCAGGTTACTGCTTGGATTCAAACCAGGATAGGTAAAGCCTTTACTCATAACCTCTTCATTCCTTGCCCAATGTGTAGCCTGTAGCTCAGGGGTCCTCAAACTACGGCCCACGGGCCACATGCGGCCCGCCGAGGACATTTATCCGGCCCGCCGGTGCCGCTGCCTGTCCTGCTTAGCAGCCGACTCGTCCCGGGCCCGCAGTGCGCATAGGAATTTGTTCATAGTTGTTTTTTTTTAAACTATAGTCCGGCCCTCCAACGGTCTACGGGACAGTGAACTGGCCCCCTGTTTAAAACGTTTGAGGACCCCTGCTAGCTTCACGTAGTTACTGAGCACCTGAAATGTGACTCATGTGCCTAGAAACCATATTGCTGATTTTAGTTTACATTTACATAGCCACACTATATTGGATAGCATAGTTTTGCATTATAAGGGCTAAATGGGACCTTATGATCACGGTCCTTAGTCTCCTATCACAAATACCTTTAATTATAGGAGACTGACAATGAATATGAAGGGAGCCAATTTACCATTAGATTTTTGTAGACTAAGTCCTATCTGGGTTGAGTCCCTGCTCTAGTCCTTTGATTTAGGTCCCTACTTAACCTCTCTAAGTCTCAGTTCCTCCTCTGTGAATGCATCTGTTAAATGAGGTAACACCCACATCATCACAGGGTTATTGTGAGAATTAAATGAGATAAAGTGTCAGAGGGCTTACTGGAATACCAAGAACTAAATAAAGTGCTAGTGAGAGCAACAACAACTCTGACCTTTGGCCTTTTTAATTTATAAGTGATGGGAGTTTTAATTCCCAAAAAGGCTACAATTTAAGTTATTAGTAAGTAACTCCTACCTTGTAAATGTACTTTTGAGCTAAAATTTTTTTTATTGTGAAATAGTCACATTTACAAAATTGCAAATATTGTACAAGAACTCTTATGTACCCTTAAACTAGATCCTCCAGTTTTCAACATGTTGCCATATTTGCTTTATTCGTCTATCTATACATCAAATGTTTTTCTGAATTATTTGGACCTTTATCCCTTAATACTTAAGTGTGTTATGTTTCCTAAGAAAGATAACCTCTTACATAACAATAGTTCAATTATTAAATTCAAGAAATGTAAGACTGATACAATACTTCAATCTATAAGCCCAAGTCCAGCTTTGCCTGTTAGCCCAATAATGTCCTTTAGAGCAGCAGTCGCCTGTGTCTTCTGAGTCTCCTTCGATCTGGAATGGCACCTGAGCCTCTCTTTGTCTTTCATGACGCACATTTTTAAGAGCACAGGCCAGTTATTTTGTAGAATGTTACTCAATCTATTCTTCTGCAACATTTCCTCCTGATTAGGTTCAGTGCTACACAAGTGATGTTGTGTTTGTTGTTATCACATCTGGAGGTGCAAAACGCCCATCTGCACCATGCTGATATAATTTTGATCCCTTGGTTAAGGCATTGCTGGGTATCTCCACTACATTTAGTTACCATTAATTCACTTATCCAATCTAATAAAAGAGTAATATGCAAATTGACCATACCTCTGCTACACCCACAAGCCATGCCCACTAGCCAATCAGGAGCGAGTATGCAAATTAACCCAACCAAGATGGCTGCAGCTACGGAGTAAGCAGGAGGCTTGGGTTTCCACAGCAATGGAGGAAGCCAAGCTTTCTGCACACCCTGGCCAGCCCTGGACTCCACTCAAGGCTACAAAGTTTCAATTAGAGAAGATAAATAAATTCTACCAAAAATGCTCTCTCCACGGAGCTGGAGAGAGCAGGAGACTTGAGTTGCCCCTGGCGATGGAGGAAGCCAAGCTTCCGCAGCCCTGGCCTGCCTTGGCCTCCGCTCAAAGCTACAAAGTTTCAATTATAGAAGATAAATAAATCCCAACAAAAATAGCTGTGGCCACAGAGCAAGCAGGAGGCTTGGCTCTGCTCAAGGCTACAAAGTTTCAATTATAGAAGATAAATAAATCCCAGATACCAGGGTCTCCACTTGGGTCGCCGGGGGGCGTGGCCAGCCGGCAAACCACCACAGGCCCCTCGCCCAGGCCACCCCACGGCCTAAGGGAACCCCCACCCTGATCCGGGACACCCTTCAGGACAAACCAGCTGGCCCCCACCCATGCACCAGGCTTCTATCCTACCTAATCCTATCCAATAAAAGAATAATATGCAAATTGACCATCACCTCAACACACAAGATGGCTGCCCCCATGCGGTCAAAGATGGCTGTCCCATGTGGACACAAGATGGCCACCACAAGATGGCCAGCAGGAGAGGGCAGTTGGGAGGGACCAGGACTGCAAGGGAGGGCAGTTGTGGGTGATCAGGCCAGCAGGGAAGGGCAGTTGGGAGGGACCAGGCCTGCAAGGAAGGGCAGTTGGGGGTGATCAAGCCTGCAGGGGAGGGCAGTTAGGGATGACCAGGCTGGCAGAGGAGGGAAGTTGGGGGCAACCGGGCCTACAGGGAAGGGCAGTTGGAGGGGACCCAGGCCTGCAGGAGAGGGCAGTTAGGGGTGATCAGGCCTGCAGGGGAGGGCAGTTAGGGGCAAACAGGCTGGCAGGGGAGCAGTTAGGCATCAATCGGGCTGGAAGGGGAGTGGTTAGGGGGTGATCAGGCTGGCAGACAGAAGCGGTTAGGGGCAATCAGGAAGGCAGACAGGCGAGCAGTTGGGAGCCAGCAGTCCTGGATTGTGAGAGGGATCCCAGATTGGAGAGGGTGCAGGCTGGGCTGAGAGACACACACCCTCACCATGCACGAATTTCATACACCAGGCCTCTAGTTATTAATAAGTCCTTTCATTTGTTATTAGTAAGACTATGCAAATATACTGTCCCATACATTCCCTCCACCTCCACTGACTTAGCTTGTCTTGATGACTCTTGCATAAACAACTTTTACTATGATGGTTGCAAAATGATGGTTTTCTAACTCCATCATTCCTTCTACATTTATTGATAGGCATCCTACTATAAAAAGGGTCTTTCCCCTTTTACTCATCTATTTATCTACCTATTAACTGCATTGATTATGGATTTTTCCTTTATTTAATGGGTACCACTGGATTTTTAAAAGTACTCTTCAAATACAAGTGACAAAAAACTACAGATCTGGATTAAGAGTAATTAATTAGAAAAAATGTATCCATAATGCAAGAGAAACACTATTAACTGAGGCCTCTTACTATTCTGAATGCTTGTGGGCGAGAGAGGTATAAAAAGCCGAAGGCTCTGCACTTGAGGACATTAGCATGTAGCTCTAGCAATAGACAATGTGAGCTATCACTGTGAAGTGCAGTGTTGCTCATCATCAGACATGATATCATACCCCAAAAATCCATCCAAACAACCCATCAATTTCTCCACAACTAGCAAACTTGAATGTTCTGGCAAACTCAAAAGGACATGATTTACAAATAGTAGGTAATATTTGGATCTTTCCCCAAGAGCTGGGTTCCAGCTTTTTTATAAAATACAAATGTTTTCATTTTGGAGCTCACTGTGTCACTTTCTCAACAAACAGAACCTCGTATCAGAAATGAGGTCCGTGTTATATATACAAATAGAATGTGTTTGCGTGTATTTGGTTTGTGGTCAGAGACCACACACCTAGTGGCTATTTACAATATTTACATTGCTCATGATGCCACGAGGGGAGTCTCAGAGCTGAGACCAAAGCTCAGGCCACACAGAGTATGACCATGGGTCCCGCTCTAATGTGCAAACTAGACTTGACTCTCCATCCGCAGAGAAGGCATGTGAGTGGTGTTTGTTTTCTGTGAAAGTTTATCTATGTCATCCAAGTATCACTAAGAGCATACTCCAAATTTAACACACGGACTATTTCTGGTATTACTTCAATGAAAAAGCCTTGCACAGTTTTAGGGTCATTATATCCTTGTGCTAAGGATCTCTGTTGGGTGGCTTCAAACACTTACCAAAAAAAGTCTGGAGACGCCAACAGCAAGCCGCTCTGTCTTCAGATGCCAGACAAGGGGCTGTGGAGAGTTGAGCAGGAACACGACAGGCTTGTGGTGAATGTGCACTGAGGAGATGGGATTCAGGTGCAGAGTGACCTAGGAAGCAAGAGAAAGAGGACTCTTAGTACTGACTTTCCACTAAAATCACTTAGGATAGCTCTAGCTCAGTGGTCGGCAAACTCATTAGTCATCAGAGCGGCAAACCACGGCTTGCAAGCCGCAGTTTGCCGACCATTGCTCTAGCTGGTTTGGCTTAGTGGATAGAGCGTCAGCCTGTGGACTGAAGGGTCCTGGTTCGATTCCGGTCAAGGGCACAAGCCTGGGTTGCAGGCTCGGTCCCCACTGGGGGGCATGCAGGAGGCAGCCAATCAATGATTCCCTTTCATCACTGATGTTTCTCTCTCTCTCTTCCTCACCCTTCCGCTCTGAGATCAATAAAAATCCATTTAAAAAAAAATAAAATCACTTAGGATAGCATCTGCAATACTTTTCCAAAGCTCAGCATTAAAAGAAGCAAGCTGTTTGTTCAGACTCATGTCCATAGATAAGACATATTGAAGCAGATGATTTTGCCAATATTAAACTATTTTTCACTACAAAAATGACTAAATAATATGATTCAACCCACACTAATCTCAACTAAAACATGATTCAGCTCCCAGTAATAGCAGAACACAAATAAACAGAACACATTGTTTCCAAAGTTGGCAACGGCAGAATAAGTTACCTTGCCTCAGGACTGCCTTATCCTGCAAGTCAAATGACTAAGCTGACCACTGGAGCCCAGAACCCCCCGAGGGTGGGTCATCCCTCTGGACTGTCTGAGAAACGACTTTCTTCTCTTCCAGGTAAGCACCAACCTCTCTAAGGCTGAGTTCTGCCAAAGAAAAGTGTCGAAAGCTAAGGGAAAGGGGCTGCCAACAGGAGCTGCCAATGCTTTCATCATCCCAGCTATTAGCTTGAAGGGGTTTTCCAAAGAAATGAAGCACAGAGAACACATAGAATAAAAACTGGTGTATACAGCCCCCGTGAAAGAAAAAAGAGCAGGGAGAGAACCACGAGCCTGGACAGGAAAACTATGGCCGCTTTGACAGCAGATCTGGGACTGTTGTAGGTTACCAGTGTCGGCATTAGCAGCATCAGAAAACACCTGTGAGGAGAGTAGGACCCAGGGAGTTCAAGGTCAGGCAACATGAACATAGGAAAGCAAAGTGCACCACAACGTGATAAGGAAAAGACAAAAAAAAGAACGTCAGCTGGAAAGACACAGACTGAGTGATACACTGGGAATGACCACATCTCAGTCATAATCCTGGTGAGGTCTATGCTTGGGCTCTATACAATCATCAGGGACACAGCACTCAAAGCTGGGCCACTTTACACCTCCCAGCGGCTACTGGCCACTGTGATCCAAGGTTTCTTTACCTTTCATCATGGGGATGGCCTTCCAGTGCCACTTACCACAGCATACGCTCAGATCACTGGTAACAAGGCGCTAAACTTCACTTAACTTTCAATGCCAGTACTAAGTACAGGTGGCCACTCAGAAAATGACAACTGAATATTTAATTTTCTAATTTTCAATGACACCAGAAGTATTTTATTCTATGAATGATATGCACTATAGTATATCATACCATCTCATTCACTGTTGAGTGTGTGTGCCCTAATCTCTGAAATAGACTATAAACACTCTGTAGGCAAAAGACATCTTATATTTAATACTGTGCTTAACACATAGATCATTTTAAGTGTTTTATTTATAACAGAAAATTCACAAATGCATGTTACCTAAAAGGTTTTTTAAAAAGGTTAAATATATTAATAGGTACAAATAGCTAACTTACAGAAAAGTAAAAAAATCTTTTAAAAAATATGAGCAATACTGAAACTATTTCTGCAAGACAGCTAGGATCATTTTTATATTTGGCATGAGGAAAAGTACTAAAAGCAGACTACTAATGAACAGTACATCAAGTATAGCCACAGCAAAATAAAATTTTCCTTGGTTGTTCTGACTCTACTTCACAGCATTTGGAGATGCTATCTGCATCCTATCTAATACAGAGGGAATATGCTAATTGACTGCCACGCTCTCACAAGACGGTGGGGTCCACAGCCAATAAATAGGTAATATGCTAATTGACAGCCACACCCTCACAAGATGGTGGCGCCCGCAGCCATAAGATGGCGGCGCCCAGTCCCCGCTGTGGGCGGGGGGGAGGGGTGCGGGGGGCAGCAGGCGCTGCACGCCTCATCCAGCCTCAGTCTGCCAGTCCCCTCAGCCCCACCTCATCCAGCCTCAGTCTGCCAGTCCCCTCAGCCCTGCCTCATCCAGCCTCAGTCTGCCAGTCCCCTCAGCCCCACCTCATCCAGCCTCAGTCTGCCAGTCCCCTCAGCCCTGCCTCATCCAGCCTCAGTCTGCCAGTCCCCTCAGCCCCACCTCATCCAGTCCCCACAGCATCCAGCCTCATTCAGCCTCAGTCCCCCAGACTCCTCAGCCCCACCTCATCCAGCCAGAGTTCTCCAGTCCCCTCAGCCCTGCTGGAGGAGCCTCATCCAACCGGAATACCTGCCAGTCCCCTCAGCCCTACCTCATCCAGCCAGAGTCTCCCAGTTCCCTCAGCCCCACAGAGGAAGGCAGTTGAGGGTGACTGGGCTGGCAAGGGAGGGCAGTTGGGGACGATCATGCCACCAGGGGAGCAGTCAGGCATCAATCAGGCTGGCAGGGGAGCAGTTAGGGGGCTATCAGGCTGGCAGGCAGAGTGGTTAGGGCCAATCAGGCCAGCAGGCAGGCAAGTAGTTAGGAGCCAGCAGTCCCGGATTGTGAGAGGGATGTCCCAGACTGGAGAGGGTGCAGGCTGGGGACACCCCCCCCCCACCCCCATGCACAAACTTCATGCACCGGGCCTCTAGTCTAGTAATAAACACATTGATCACCACTATAAACAACAGAGGCTGTGGAAACAGAGTGGGGGCATTAACTGTAGCATCAAATAAACAGATGCACACTACAGAAAGCACACAGTAGGGAGAGTGAAGAAAAGAGAGATAAAACCATTACTTATCCAAGAGTACCTGAAAAAAAGAAACACTCTGCCACTAACAGTACATCAGTAAAAAGTTTTCAGACTTATTCCTTCCGAAATTGTTCACTGAGCATCATCATGGCACAAAGAATAACAATGTGTACCCACAGAGGGGGCATCAACTCTTTTCCTGACGAATTTCTTTGCAGCCCTCAGGTATACATTTCTTTTTGGACTACGTATTTAAAATAGTAGTAAATATGTAACTCAAATGAAAAAGAATTTCTCTTAAAATTTAGGAAACGAAAAGAAAAATAGGTATGAGACAGACATTGGTGCTTGGGTCCAAAGTTTTCCAGATGGTCAAAAGTGTCAAGGCCTGGCTCACACAATCAAGGAAAGATTTCTAGGAGCCCCAGTTCTGGGAGCTTTCCTGGAAACGGCTCCCTCTCAATATGTGGCAATGTCTGGCCAAGATGAATCCTCGACTCTAGCACATGGGGCTTAGGCAAAGCCCCAAAATCTATTTGGCAAAGAAGAATTCACACTATGATTGGGAAATTAGAAGAAAAATATTCCATACTTTTTTAGAAAAGATCATTTGGCAGGAACAGAAAGTCCCCCTAGCACCCGCTCATCTAATCCCTCAGCAACCTTCCTCTTCTAGCCTTGCTCCACTTGAATAAATCTTGCTGAAGGGAAGATAAAGGACAACCAAAAACAACCAACAAAAGAATGAAGGTATAGAAGCTCCTGAAATATCTCTTAAAGAATTCCAGCCTAAGATATCTAATTTCTATCAGGCAGAAAAAAACAAAAAAGATAAAGGAAAAAGAACTTTCTCTTAAGAACCAATTATATAGCTCAGGATAGATTACAGTTGCTCAGGACAAAGTGGGCTGCACCCTAAGTGAGGGAACAATGATTAGTCTCTAAATTAGTAGCTTTTTTGTTAATCTTTGGGAGTCACAGAACATTTGACTTGAAAACTTAATGTAAAATATGAATCCCCTCCACAAACGCACTCACACACATACAAAACCCATATGCCCACCAAATTCTGTAGACAATGTCAAGAAAATACATCCATCATAGGACCCATGAACTCCATATTAAATACCCATTGTAGAAAAGCAGGAAAATCTAATGGCAGAAATGGAAACAAAACAAAAAGACTTCATCTAATTAAACCAGAAATTACACCTCTGGTCTGAAAATGCCATCCTCTCAGAGAAACAACTTAATAGATGACAACTCAGAACTAAAAAACTTTCACACACAGTGACCTCTTTTTAACATATTTTGACCACACAGTTGCCAATAAAGCCTAATCCAGAAGTTCCTGCTCTAATTATGTTTGTCTCAAACAGTGCTAAATTTCAATCTTCCTAATGGCATGAGAAAATGCCAGTAAATCTGATCTGTCACATTCCATATGTAGACACTGCCCCTCAGACCAGTGGTCAGCAATCCGCGGCTCGCAAGCCACATTCGGCTCTTTGGCCCCTTGAGTGTGGCTCTTCCACAAAATACCACGGCCTGGGTGAGTCTATTTTTGAAGAAGTGGCGTTAGAAGAAGTTTAAGTTTAAAAAATTTGGCTCTCAAAAGAAATTTCAATCATTGTACTGTTGATATTTGGCTCTGTTGACTAATGAGTTTGCCGACCACTGCCTCAGACAATTCTGATCCTTCCTCAAAATGAAAGAAAGCTAACTTGTCTAATATGTCCTATAACATCTATTTATATTAGGTCTTCTGAGGTTATCTGTGCACTTCAACAAACTACTAGATGTAATTAATGTATTTCTCGTATTTTATAATGAAATTTAAAGTAAAACTTTTCTGGGGAGTCTGAACACAATTTTGAACAAAGTCATGGCCAAACCTCTGAGATAACCTTCCTTTTTCCCCACTTAGGAAGCATGTTCGTTCTTTCTTGCCCACGTTATCACCAGAATACAACAAGGATGATTTTTCTCTGGACCTTGTTAGGGTGAAGACCTCAGTTCTCCATAGATTATCTTTGTTAAGCAAAACCTATATATTGTCCCAACCTCTATAAATCATGTTATGAAAAGGAACTGTGTACTAACTTACAGGAAAAAGAAAAACAAACAAACACCTACTCTCTTTATGGAAAGATGCCATATAGAAATGGTTTTGAATTTCCCAAGATTCATAGTAGAGAGGCAAGACATTCTACTATAGTGATTTCAAAAACATCTTATTAGACCTCCTACTCCTGGGGTTTGTTACAACAAACAAAAGCAAATTGAGTGAAACAACTGATAAGAGAACCTAACAGTTGTCCAATTTTGCTAATGCGTCAGTGAGGCTCTATTTCAACATTCTGTCTATTCTAACAGCTCCTATGGACTTGTGAAACAATGAAGTCATCCACAGCCCTACCAGAGGGACTGCGGTTCTCTAAAACCAGACCAAACGATGCTCTGAAATGGATGATCCAACCATCAGTTTACACAGAGATAGATAAGAACCCAAGCAGTGGGTTCTTATCTATCTTATCTGTAACCAAGACCCATAAAATCACACCCTGGGCTGTACGTAGCCGCCATCTTTGCCCTCTTCAGAGATAAAAAGATACCCACTTAGCAACAGTGTTGGTAATAATTGAAAACACCCTGAATCTGGGTCCTGCAGCACCCATAATTTACACAGACAGACAGTGAGACACAAATCTCTTTCAGGAAACAAGGGCACCCTGGCTGAATTCGAATTTCACTTACATTTGGACAATATGACTTTTAGGAATGCAAATCTGACCCCAGATGCATCAGAAATGTGCAACCAATTGCTGGGAGTGGGAACAGCAGTCCGTTGCTGCTGCAGTGTTTTAAGCTGTATTCCAGGCTGAGGAACCCTCAAAGCTGACAATTTGCCATTGCTTGTCGTTCACCATTTGCGAATTTACTAGTATATCGAAAAGTTTCCTTAAAATTTTATTGGAGAGGTGGATTTGGAGCTTTTAAAAATTTCCTTATTCGTTTACATTTCTCTGAATTTCTAAAGGCATGTCAATCAGTTGGTGCTGAATTCAAGGAATCCTAACCCCCTTCGTGCCTCTGTCCCTACCAGGAGAGTCAACTGACCATTCTCCCTGGTCCCAATAGTACTTGGGTCAAAGATTTCATCCTATAATAAATGATACCAAAGTGATTTCACCTTGCTATGCCAAATGGCATAAAAAAGACTTCACACTGCTGTGGCAAGTGACATCAAGTCCTTCCTAAATAGTTTTGTCTTGAAACTCTTTAACATGATAACAGAAACACAAACCATCAATTCCAAAATGAATTCCTCCTCCTCCCAACAAGGACAAGATTCAGGATTGCCTGGGAGCCTCTGAATATAATCTGACCACAGTGGGGGGGAGTGGGGGGAGAGGACCTAAGTATGAAATGTGATGCAAAGATAAGTCTGCCCTCTCTGCTCCATATTTTGAACTAGAGGCCCGATGCACAAAATTCGTGCAAGGGGCTCAGCCCTTGCAACCCCAGCTGCCTCGTGGCCCCGCAGCCCCACCCACTTGTCATTCTGGAAGGTCGTTCTGGAAGTTTGTTCCGCAGTCTGGTCTAATTAGCATATTAGCTCTTTATTATATAGGATGCCCTGGAAAAATAATCATGACTAAATTTTGGTTGGGGGTTGAGGCACAAGAACCCATATAAAACAGAAGAATGTTGCCGAAACCGGTTTGGCTCAGTGGATAGAGTGTCAGACTGCGGGCTGGGGGGTCCTGGGTTCAATTCCGGTCAAGGGCATGTACCTGGGTTGCGGGCACATCCCCAGTGGGGGGCGTGTGGGAGGCAGCTGATCGACGTTTCTCTCTCATCGATGTTTCTAACTATCTCTCTCCCTTCCTCTCTGTAAAAAAAAATCAATAAAATATATTTTAAAAAAAACACACAGAAGAATGTTTCTGAAACAACAGGCCATGATCCTCTAAAGGGGTTCTGGGAGAGTTGTAAGGGGATTCCAGAGACCCTGGCCCTTCCTTCCCAGAGTAGCCCACAGCTCGCTCACTGTGGGGAAGAGAGGCAGAGAAAGGGAACACTGGGCATGATATGCTCTGGGGTAGGAGCCTGCTGCTGGAGCCCTCCACAGGCTGTTGCTGACTCACAGGCACTTTCCCACTGTCCTTCCTACTGTATGTTACTAACACACCATGACCTTCCAGGATCCTAGTCTGCAGCACCCTCCCAACAGCTCATAATGCAATTTCCAGTAACTCTTTCCCCATCCTGCAGGCAGAGCTGGAGCTCAGCACTGCTCCCACAGACCACACTCTTGTGTCTACTTCCACATGGCACGGTAATAATCTGTTTAGATGTCTGTCATTTACTTCCTACCCCTTACACTGTGAAATTCTCAGGGCATTCTTCAAGGGCAGAAACTGAGTCACACTCATTTCTGCATCCTTGGGCCTAGCACAGGGCTGCACAGTTAGTAAGCAGTTAACAAGTTTTCTGGAAGATTCTATAAAAGTTATTCATGAAATGTGGTTCAAGTAATTATTACAGAGTTATACTGTCAAGTCTTTCTGGCCAAAAAGGGGTGGGGGAGGGTGCATCTAGTAAGGAGAACATTAACTTCCTATCAAGTTTGACTTGAACTTTTAAAAGAGTCAAGAAAAGTAGATTCCAACTCATGCTACCAAAATGAATGACAGGCGGCCTAGAATGCCTGTTGGAGAGGAATCGGGGGCCACATCCAGGCTCTACAGGAATCAAGACCCGGCCATTCTTGACTGCAGAGCAGTACCTATGCCATGTATGGGAACCACACTAGGCAAAAAAAGAAAACAGATTTTTAAAAAATATTTAATAGTTATGCAAACACAAATATGTAAAATGGGAAAAAAACCTTTGGAAAATGTTTTCCTTTCCAGGGATAGATAACAAAGATAAAAAAATTTTGACCAAATGTTCTACTAGCTTTTAGAGCAGTGATTTTCAACTACTGTACCCAAGAATTTTTAAAATACACAATACCTAACTATTTAGTCAGGGTCACTGACCTCTTTTCCCTTAGATTGTCAAATAAAAAAAAAATGACAACAAGCAACACAACAATAGTTGTCTGGTGTGAATGATTCAAAATTATACCAATTTTTTTGTTGTTGGATCATCAAAAAATACATTTTTGGCGTGCTGCATAATTTTAGTAATTAGTCTATGTGTGCTATGAGATAAAAAATGGTTGAAAATAATTGTTTTAGAGGCTTAGAATTTTAAATGCTTTTCATTCAGGCAATAAAGTGTGTTAGGACAGTTAGAAATTAAAATTCTAGACAAACTGAAGGGACTCAATATTTGCACTTTGATGAATGTGAAAAAAAGTTTTATTTTTTTTATATTCCTTGTCTCAATAGATTCATTCCAAACACTTCATTATTGTTTTCTAACTCTAATATATAACCAACACTCCATATGACTATGTACTATGTAAATTTATTTCCTCTCAACTTCTACTTTTTATAGTGAGCTTAAATTTTTTTCTACTTAAACAGTATTTTGACATGCATATGTCTATAACAACAGGACCTCAGGGTGGTCTGTGTGTCCGTACTGTGGTGAACAACGGAACTGTATAATAAAGAGAATCACTGGGGTGACCAGTGGAAGCTGATTTCAAAAGTAGGCATAGCAAGAACCTGATTCCTACATGATCTGAATACTGGATTAATCATTTCCATCTGCCAACTGCAGTCACAGGTCTCAATGAAGATTGCTGCTCAAGCACCATCCTAAAGTTAGTAAATCTGTAAAGGCAAAAATCTCCATACCATAATTTAAGATACTTCAAGCATGAAAGACTGGCATTTAAATTCCCCTGAGCTAGTGTATTAACCTGAAGCTGATAAGGAATTCTAAATGGGCATACAGTGTCAGCTTTCTAGCACAAAAGAGAAATCTGGAGAGGAGTAATTACTAAGATACGGATGTTCAAAGAGTCTACACCTGAGTCACTGTAGTGAGTAAGAATAGTGGTGGCAACAGTAGTGACAGCCACCATTATTTTCTTCCTACAAAAGACAAGAGGCAGGCCCAGGGTGCTTCTGTTGGGTTAAGGCTTACTGCTCTCATCAGAAAAAGGTGCTTGGAATAATTACCTACTTATACCCAATTTAAAGGTGAAGAAATTGGTGCCTAAAGATAAGTAATTTTTCCAAAGTCATACTGCTAGAAAGTGGCAGTGCTAGGAGAAGAAATGTCTCTCATCACCTGTTCTCTCTTTTTTTGTCTCCCTACCTTCCTAACCCACCCTTAATTTTGGGTATTGGCCTTGAGGCATAGGAGAAGACAGGGAGCTACTCTATAGAAGTAAGAGGCAGGAACTATGTTGCTTCTGGAAAAGGAAGATAAGGAAGAAAAGAGGGGGACTGAGCTGTGAGCAAGATGGCTGGGAGCTAGCACAACTGAGAGGTCGTGAAACTCCACAGGGATGGGTCAACCAGTATTCTGCGAACAGTGCTGTCTGCAGTGTCAGCTAAAACTGTTTGAACTGCTTTGATGCAAACAGTCCTCTATCTCCTCTACAAAAGCTTTAATAACGCTTGCTGTTCCCATGAACGAATGCTCTATGGAACTCAAAATGGTGTTGGTTATGTTTCAAATCCAAAGTGAGTCAAGTGTACCCCTCAGACACATCCCATGTAGAATTATAAACCCGGGCAAGTGGAGATGGCCCTGGGAACTCTAAGGCTCTGACAATCTGCAGAAATAGACCTTCCTCTGGATTTCTAGAGGCCACGAGGTGCAAGCCAATCATACCCTGAGCTCCAGGGGCTCCCAGTTGAATATGTGGATGACACTAAATTACTCTCTAAGGAAATGGAATTCTGGTCAGGGTAGGAAAAGCTTCGGAATTCTATGAAGTTTGCTTTCCTTTGAAAGCTCTAACAAAACAACTCCTGAAGTTCTCAATATCTTCCCCCCTCCCCTACCTAACTCCTACCCCAAGGCTATTCTGGTCTTATCCATCAGGTTATGATGTTAAGTAGAAATGTTTTTAGAGAAGCTTTCATTTCAGTGTTACATGGCCTATCTTGACAGAGGGAGAAACAACTCAGAAGTCAAAGCCACGTGGAGAACACGTTATCATTCTGTGTTTTGGGAGCACTTTTTCCTGAAAAAGTATTGTTTCTTTGATCAAATGTTCCATTATCTTTTAGACGCATGGAATTTTAAATGCTTTTAATTTAGGCAGTGAGTTGTGTCAGAACAGCCTAACACACAATAGAGCACATGCACTTTGTAGTGTTTATATTAGAGTTCAGTACTTTTGCCCCTTTTGCTCCTCAGAATCAGTTTTCCTTGAGCCCTGAAATGAGTTTTCAGGGTAAGAACTATGATCACAGAAAGCAGAAAGTTGCCAAAATATGCACACAGAACGTGGCATGCTGTAATTGTTAAGCGCCTAAGATGGGACAATATCTTCTTAAAGTCAGTATTGAAGGGTTTAGGAGGCAGCATTAAAAGTATTTCAGCCCTAGCCAGTTTGGTTCAAGTGTATAGAGCGTCGGCCTGCAGACTGAAAGGTCCTAGGTTCAATTCCAGTCAAGGGCACGTAGCTTGATTGCAGGCTGGATCCCCGGCCCTGGTTGGAGTGCATGTGGGAGGCAACCAGTCTATGTGTCTCTCTCACATCAATGTTTCTCCCTATCTCTCCCCCGCCCTTCCACTCTCTCTAAAAATCAATGGAAGAATATCTTCAGGTGAGGATTAACAACAACAAAAGTAGTTCAATACATTTGTTCTAACTGGAAAGGGACAAAGCTAAAATAAGGAATATGATACCTGGTAACAAATTGAGTGTAGTAACTCAATATCCTTAAAATCCTTTAAGCAGTTATTAATAACTGGGAGGGAAAGGAAAATAAAGAGTAACAGAAAGAAAGAAGCAAAAGACCTAAACTGTAGGAAGTCTAAACAAGGTCCTTATTTAGATCCAGAAATCCTGTTGACATTATTTATAAGTAAATCAGAATTGAGTGTCATAGCAGGGACTAGGAACGCATTTTACCTCAGAATATAACCAGTGCAAATTTTAACATAAATTATTTGATACTCAAGTTGTATAACTAATACTAAACCAGTAATTCATTTCCCAGTAATGAAGAGACTGTAATCCTGTCAAAACCATACACATGGTCCTCAAATTTAAACCCTGATAAATCAATATTATTGAGAATTCATATATGTATAGAGCAATAGGGGAAAAAAAGGGGAAAAGCAATTCATTTCCAAGTGAATAATTAAAATTGCTTCCCCTACATGACACAAGGAAATATGAGGTTCTTCCTTAATATTTGGAAATGCTAATTGTGTCTTAACTTTATATACACAGTCTCATTTTTTATGCTTAACATGAGAAACTATAAGCATCTAATCTCTAAATTTTGCTCTGTCTGTTAAACATGGAAGGCATGCGTGCAGCTGGAACACCTGTATTTAGAAAGAGTTTGAAAGTGTTATAAAGGCAAATGGAGAAGGTCCATTCTCATAACATATCTCTAAAGAACTTTCTCATTCTGAAATCAGAATTTAGAAGGTACCTAAAAGTGCCAAGATCAAACAACAAAGCTGGTTTATAATTCAGTCACATCCCAAATGCCTATTAAGTCAGCAGCTGCTAGTCTTCTACTTCTCATTTTCAGCAAAACTACTATAGTCTACCATTCTGTCTCTGACTCATCCTTTGAAAATACCACTAATAAGCAGTAAGTAGAACCAAAATGGGAAAAGTAGAATGGGGTGAGGGGGGGAGGCATTACAAAACGTTCAGGCTTAGATTGTAAAGTTAAATATTCCTAAATTACCAATATCTTGTAGAAAAAAAAAATTAAGATTCTTTGGCATTCATGATGTTCTGGTAGAAATAAGGAATTTGACTCATGACCAATCTCTCTATAAAAACATGATTTGAAATAAGCAAAATGTGGTATATCCATTTAATAGAATATTATTCTGCCATAAAAAGATGTAAGTACGGATACATATCACAACATGGATGAACCTTGAAAACATTATGTGAAGTGAAAGAAGCCAGATACAAAAGGCCACATATTGTGTGATTACACGAAAAGTCCAGAGCAGGCAAATCCACAAAGGGTAGTGCCAGGGTCTGGGGCTAGGGGAGAATGGAAGCGACTGCTAATTGGTACGGAGTTTCTTTGTGGGATGATGAAAATGTTCTGCAATGAAATAGTGGTGACAGTTGCACTCCACTGTAAATGTACAAATGCCACAGAACTGTACACTTTAACATGGGTAAAATGGTAAATTTTACCTTCTGTGTTTTTTAACACACCCCAAAAAGATGTGACTTGAACTTCCATATGCAACGGACCAGACCAAGTCTTGAGTTTCACATCTCATCCGGAAAGACCTTCGTGTGATTACAAGGAACACAGCCTCTCAGGAGGCTGAAAGGTCACACCAGTCCTCAGCACCTCAGATCTAAGGCAGTCAACGCTGAGCCACACACTAAGTAGCTTGCGTTTCCTATGCATCTTCTTTTCATTTATTCAAATTGCATTAGTCCAGTACCTATGACATGCCAGCCTATCTTTCCCAAATTTGCTGACAGTCTAGAGGGAGACAGGCACACGAAGAGATTATTATAGCCCTAGCCAGTGCAGTGGGTAGAGTGTCAGCCTGCGGACAGAAGGGTCCCAGGTTCGATTCCCGTCAAGGGCACGTATCTCGGTTGCAGGCTCAATCCCCAGTAGGGGCCGTGCAGGAGGCAGCCAATCGATGATGTTCCTCTCTCATTGATATTTCTATCTCTCATTCCCTCTCCCTTACTCTCTTTCTAAAAAATAAATAAAAGCATATTTTAAAAAATAAAATAAATAAAAAGAGATTATAATAATACAGGACCAATGCTGAAATATGGCCAGGTATGTGGGGAGAGAAGAGGATGTCAAGAGTCAAGAAAGGCAACAAGCAGCTCAGGCTGGGTCCCTAGGCAAAACAAATCGGACCCAAACTTCTCTGTTAAGAAACAGGCAAAATCTGCCAACATGATAAATTTCTTCTCCCATCCCTTCTTAATTTCCTGAACTACTTGGATTGGCTAGACAACCACTTGTCAGAGGTATTTTAGAAACAAAATTCACAAGCCAAGTATAAGTTGGACTGGATGACCACTAAGACTTCTTCAGACTCCACGGATTCCATGACTTTATTATTGAATTAGAGGCCCAGTACACGAAATTCATGTACGGTTGGGGCGGCGGGGGGGGGGGGGGTGATCCCCTCAACCTGGCCTGCACCCTCTCCAATCTGGGACCCCTCTGGGGATGTCCGACTGCCAGGATTGGGCCTAAATTGGCACATAGACATCACTCTAACAATCCAGGACCGCTGGCTCCTAACCACTTGCCTGCTTGCCCTGCCTGCCTGATCACCCCTAACACCTCTGCCTGCCTGCCTGCCTGATCACCCCTAATTGCCTCTACCTGCCTGCTGGCCTGATCACCCCTACCTTGCCCCCCTGCCGGCCTGATTACCACTAACCACCTCTGCTTCGGCCTCCAGCCTAAGCCGCAGTCTGGCCTCCCTCTGCTGGAGGCAACCTGGCCGATCAGGAGAAGGCACCGCCCCTATCACCCTGCTGCTGCTGCCACTGGCAGCCACCATGCCTGCCTGAGCCTCGGGCCAGCCCTGGGCGGCAGCAGCAGCTGCCATCCACGGCTTGCCTGAGTCTTGGGCCGGTCCTGGACAGTGGCAGCTGCCATCCACGGCTTGCCTAAGCCTCAGGCAGCTGCTGAGGCTTTGTCCAGAAGGATGTCCAGATGGTCATCCAGAAGATGTCCACCCTAATTAGCATATTACCCTTTTATTAGTATACTTTTCCTAAGACTTTCAGAATCACTTTACCCATGTCCTATTTCACTTCTCCTCTACAGAAGTTTGCTAAATTTGTTTTTAAAGGTCCATATATTTAACTAGGGGCCCAGTGCACAAATTTGTGCACCTTGAAAGAAACTGTGGGCCTCGAGGCTGCAGTGGGCACAGAGGCGGGTCTTGGCCCATCCTCCACACCCCTGCCCAGCCCCTCCCATTGCGGCCCAGTCCCCTCTCTGCTGGCAGCCCCGCTCCTGCCGCCACTGTTCCCACGTGCTGAGGGCGCTGGCCCGCTCGCACCCGCTGATGGCACAGAGTGATTGCGGCCGGCACCAACAGTGGGTGCGAGCAGGGTCAGCACTGTCAGTGGGTACGAGTGGTGGCTGCTGCCTTGATCACCGCTCAGAAGCAGGGAGAGGTGGAGAAGCCATCAGGGGCAATTGGGGCTGGCAGCCACCGCTCACACCCCTGATGGTGCCGAGCAATCGGGACCAGCACCGGGCACCAGCAGTGGGTGCAAGTGGTGGCTCTGGCGCCAGCTATGGGTGCAAGCAGGGCTGGCGCTGGCAGCAGGTGCAAGCGCCGGGCAGGACCGCGGCACACGGGAGCAAAGAGTTTTCAGTAACCACCAGAGGCTCGCCCTGATGACGGCGACTGGCGCCCCACCTTGGTGTGGGGCCCCAGTCACCTGCTCCACCATCCCGCCGTGGCCAACGCCCACCACGTTCTGTGCACACCCCCTGGTGGTCAGCGCACATCGTAGCGACCAGTTGTTCAGTTGTTTGGTTCTTGGGCCATCGGTCTATTTGTATATTAGGTTTTTATATGTAGAGATAAGCAGTACAATAAATTCTTTGAGAGAGTTTTTTAAGAGTAATTATTTCAAAAGAAAAAGATACTGGAATACAGCAAGTCTATTAGGGAAGCGATAACAGTTCTTTAGTATTTCATAAAGGTTCAGGATACTGTTGTGGTGGGTTCAGGTCACGTCTACCCATGTCTTGGTATATGCGAGTCTGTGGGAGTTTTTTGCCTCTTGTTTATAAGCTCAGATTCTATAATTAGAAATTAGCTTTGAACAAGCCATTATTCTTCATAACTTATTAATTAAATCTCCCCTAAACCTTGAAAGAGATCAAGCAATCATACAGGATTGTTTAAAAGGTTAAATAACTTATGTTTATTATAAATATAATTCTCTGTAAACTCTGAAGAGTAAGGAAAATTTTATAACTGTCTCAAAAAACACTGATGAAAAGTTAAATTTGTCCAGACCATTACAGGTGGCAAATATCCTAAAAAATCTTTGATTTTTATAATAGAAAAACCTGATAGAGTCAAACTCATCATCAGATTCCACATCCTTAAGCAATTTTAACCAGAGCTAACAAGTGGCAAAACTATATGATTCTTGTGTCTCCTATTAATTTTCCACTCACCATGGAAGGCTCCCAGTCCACACTGGGAAATAAAGTATGAACAATGTGCAAAATGGGTATCATCCCTCCTACAACAGTGAATAACCTGTTGTTTCATGAGGAGGAGCGATCTTATATTAACCTCAAACTACTCTAAGAATATCTTAGCACCAAAAACTGCCTTTTGATTGCCAGTTTATGGCTTAAAATGGGATGCATAAAGTAAAATATGACTAACCAGCACAGCATAATGATTGAGGGCATGGACACTTGCACCAATCCCCCTGAGTTCAACTCCAATTCCATTAATTCCTTAGCTATGTGACCTTAGGCAAATTGCTTGACCTCTCTGTGCCACTGTTATATCATCTAAAGAACAGGATAACAGTACCTACCTTTTAAAGTTATTATAAATAATAAACACTAATAATATTACTAGTAAAGCTCTCACATGCTTGCCTCATAGTTAAAAATTATGTATTAGTTACAGACAGGCCTACAACAGATTTCAGGAATTTTGCACAGTAATCACCTCAGGCAACACCGGAACTTTCTCCTATAAAGCTGGATCTCCCAGGCCCTTTTCCTTCTGTGACGTGGTCTCCGCTCGCTACTCTGGAAACTGCTCCTACCAGCTGTTTATAAAATGGGATACACTGCTTTACTGTGGTTTAGAAATTCTCAAGAGCAACCTAAATGCAAAGTCAGCAAGTTAGACCTCTCAATTCTGTTTAGAAAGGTAGAGGCATGTATTAACACACTTAACTGGAGGTTCGTATTCTCACATGGGATCAATTTTGTACACTTCATGGAGAAAATACAGTGCTTCTAAAGAAGGTTTTGTGTCATCAGTGCCCCCAGAGAAAGAAGAAAGCTCTTCCCATTGGATGCTCCTGACCTTTCTCTTACAGGGGCTAGCACCTGCTTCCACGTATTAAGTTAACTTTGTACATGTAAACTATCTGAAGGGAGAGGTTGGGACTTACCTTTTTATCGCCTTATATTATACCTGGCACTAATTAGGTACTACATAAATATTTAATGATGAGTGAATGGATGAACAAACAAATCAATAAACATATTTTAAAGTGTAATTAAATCTCTTCCAAGTTCTACGTTTTCTCCCAAGTTGGCCAGTGCCTCCTGTAACCCTATCATTTGGGTCACTCTGCCTTCCTTTCTAAATTGCAGGCAATCTGACCTAGTGGTTAAGAGCAGTGACTCAGAGCCAGTTAGAATCTCAGCTCTCCACTTACCCACCGTAGGACCTTGAGCACATTAAGACTCTAAGGGCATTAGTTTTATCAATTGCAACATGGGGATAATACTCGTGCCTATTCCATCATACATCAGAGGATTAATCATGTCATATGTGTAAAGCACTTAGAACAGTGACTGGCACATAATAAAGGCTCTTTAAAAGTTAGCTATCATTACTTTCACCCTCTAAAACCATGGCTATTTTTCTCCATTCCCTTGGTTCCTATGGAAGGAAGATCTTGTTTACAATGTCCTCTGAAGTTTAAAGTCAAAATGGCTTTCCTCACAGTCCTCCAAACACCAAATTGTTGGCATCCTTAGACTCAGCCCACACCCTCTTCCTAAACCAGCTTCTCTCTGGGCATACACCAGCCCCATTAAAGCTTCTCCTTCACCATTACTCTCTTCCTCCCCACCTGGTAAATCTATAAACTTCTTCAGCCATTCTCCTCCCAAAGCTCTTCTCATATCACTATCATGACCAACATCTCTATGGCTCAGCAAACTGGCTTCAGCCAGACTTGGAGATACTTCAAAGTCCCATATGACTTGGGAGAAGGAGAAGGGAGCTGTGTGTTTTGAAACACATCATGTTCTGAATGAGATGCCCTGTTTCCACATATTTGTTTACCCGGACACAAGCTGACCGATCTGAGGCCTGCTATAAGCTGGGTGAAGACCTCCACCAGATACAACACCAAAAAGGCTGAGACAGCTGCAAAGGTTTCTGTGTCCCTGGAGATGGAGTTTCACGGAAGGCTAAGAATCACCACAGCAACCAGACTACAAAAACAGTCCACGGGCTTCAGCCCCATAACTCTGGTAAAGCAATTTGTACTCCGTGAAAAGGCTGGGGCATACAAGTTGAAAAATGATCAAAGTAAACACTGCTCTTCAAGCACCATTTTGCTGTGCTGATTTCAAGGCATCAAGTCACAGCATCGAAGTTCTGGTATGAAAGATGCGTTATCAAGTGCCAAGGCTCTGCGAGGCTGAACTAACTGCTCGGTGTGAAGGGCTAGAGATAGATTCATAGCACAGTCTCCAAAACAACCATTTCAAATTTGCTCTAAGAGCAGAGCAGGGTAAAAATGTGTGCCATTATATCAAGTTACCTTGCCCATGCTAGAACAGCTGTTGATCCCAATCCTGGATTTAAAAAGAGAGAGAGAGAGAGAGAGGTGATTTTTCTGATAAAACCTTAAATAGAATTTATCCTATACCAGTGGTTGGCAAACTCATTAGTCAACAGAGCCAAATATCAACAGTACAATGATTGAAATTTCTTTTGAGAACTGAAAACCGACTTTTGCGCATGGGCCACGAAGTTTCAATCGCACTGTACGGTGCACGCCCGCACGTGGTATTTTGTGGAAGAGCCACACTCAAGGGGCCAAAGAGCCGCATGTGGCTCACGAGCTGCAGTTTGCCGACCACTGTCCTATACTGACCTTACATATATTAGTTCCTATATATTAAATAAGCCTTATTTAACACTAAATGAGAAAACAACCTGACCTAGGTTATCTGATCTACTACCCTCAACCTACACTAGAGTTTACATGGCAAAAAAGAAATTATAGTATGTTACTTCTATGCTTTATAGACGCAGCAATTATGAAGTTTAGAAACAAATTTCTTCATGGATTTATAAAACCCTTCAATATCTATTAACATGACTAAAGTTAATTAAGTAAGCTAACTATAGCTTAAATACACAGAACACTTTTATTTTATTTTATTACTTTAAGGAACTCAAAGTGGTGCACCTAAGTAACTTTACAACATCCTCAAAAGTTAGGTTAAAAATATATACAATTCCCAACAGCAAGAATTTATAGGAAGAAGATCCTCAGAACTCAACGTATATTGGCAGTACTCAAATAATCCTGAACAGAACACTTAGAAATTTGATTAGAACAATGTGATGTGTACACACACTGATGATAATGCAGGTAGTCTGTGAAAACCATGGAGACATATAAACTTGTATTTGGAAAGCATCACTTTGTATGAAAGGGCTTCAAACACAAATTAGGTATAAAACTTGCCCTCAAGAAATTCAGTTTCATGGCGCAAAAAATACACAGATGTAAATGTGTCTGTGGGGAGCAGAGAGGGGGCACTTCTGCTGGACCTGAGGGTGAAAAGGGCAGGGACAGGCAGAACTAAGGAGACAGGGCAGAGAAAACCTTGAGAGAAGTGTCAAAGAGGCAGGCAGCATGTGTAGGTTTAGGAAACATTTAAATTCCAATGAAGTGGAGGAAATATACGAAAGAAAATAGAAAAATAAAGCTGGAAAGGTAGATTGGGGCCAGCTCTAGTGGGCTATGACAGCTAAGCTTAACTAATCAGTAAAGGCCATCGAAAGAATAGCATGTAATGTAATCCACTAAAATATGGCCATGGCTTGCCTCCTGATTAAAAAAAAAATGGGTACATCAACTTCTGGTACATCAAGTGTCACTTTGTTAATTTCATCAACACATTAAACACACTTCAATCGCCTCAATTTTTTGCTCAAATGAAAATCTATAATAATAAAAACATAATATGCTAATTAGACTAGACGTCCTTCCGGATGATCTTCTGGACAAAGCCGGAGCCGTGAGAGAAGCCCGGGTCCCGGGTGCCAGAGGGAGGTTGGTGCCCACAGCCAGGGGAAGGAAGGCCTGCTCTTGCACAAATTTCGTGCATCGGGCCTCTAGTATATTATAATAGAAAAAAAAATGCCATTTTGTATAAGATCCCATTCCAAGTCTTACAGACTGTCATTTGTTACTAAGTTACCAAGGAGCTTCTTGCAAAGTGAGAAAAGTAAACCTTTGTCCTCAATCCCAAGTCTCCTAGACCTGAGGAGCTTAGACTCTGGCTTTATCCCCAGCTCACAGGCCCTCAATCAACACTTGTTGAATTTGGGGTATATTTTAACCATAAATAATCAATGAATCAGGCAACTACTGTGAGTTACTAGCCTTGAGCATTTATACAAAAAACAACTATTGGGGTCTCATGGGGCCTGGTAGTTCTGATCCTGGTCATATTATTCTATGCAAAAACTCTTAAGTCCTACCCTTAATTCTCTACTAAGTCGAAAATGAGCCAGGTCAAGTGTCTTATCTCTTTCTACTTTACTGTCACTAAAGTAAAAACAGGTTACCATTCTCCACCCTACCAATGTCTTCTTGAGATGCCCTAAACCAGTGGTTGGCAAACTCATTAGTGAACAGAGCCAAATATCAACAGTACAACAATTGAAATTTCTTTTGAGAGCCACATTTTTTAAACTTAAACTTCTTCTAACACCACTTCTTCAAAATAGACTCGCCCAGGCCGTGGTATTTTGTGGAAGAGCCACACTCAAGGGGCCAAAGAGCCGCATGTGGCTTGCGAGCCGCAATTTGCCGACCATGGCCCTAAACCTTGGCAAGGCCACACAATGCTTTTCCAGTACACACCTGAAACAACGCTGAGTCATAATCTCTCTTATAGTGCTCTTTTCAAAAAAGCAAGCAAATAAACTGTTGGTAAGTGATTTTCCAATAAAAATAGGCTTTTCTGATTTACAGAAAAGGATTTATTGTTTGCCCTCAGGGGAAGAAGCTAATTATCTATGCCTGAGAAACAGAGAAAAATAACTTTCACTATAAACCACCAACACCAGTGCTTTCCAATCTTATCTTCCTCTTCATGTAAGATTCTGAACACATCATTCATTTTTTAAAAAAATGTTCCACTGAAGTATTTCACTTTGGGAATTAGTGTCCCCATAAATGAAGAGGCTAGACCAAAGGCTACAGCTCACGGAGCAACTGGTAAAGTCACTAATAGTCCCCAAGACAGATCCCAGGAATAGATGTAGCTGACAAAAAAGAATATGTGGGCTGATGTCTGAATTATCCATTCAGAGACACCAGGTCACCCAAAATGATTTGTGTACTCAATTAAAGAAAAAGATTGACAAATATTTAGTTTAACCTGCCAAAGTGAATATAAGAGAGTAAAACAGATTTTTTTTTCTTTCAACAACCGAAAAAAATCCCAAAATAAATTTATCAAGTTTGTCAGACCAATATGAACATATTTTAGAAAATTTCTTTCCTTTCCTTTCCCTTTCCTTTAATTCTGGGTCAATGTGTGCCTTGTTGGTTTATATGCTTGGCAGAAGCAAAACAAATGAAATACTCAAAGCTAATCCTAAGGGTAAATTAAGATTTGCCATGTCTTTTAAAATAGGTAGTGTTGACAAGATAATAGTCTTAAGACAAGTTAATTTATTTGGTTTTGCTGATTTCTTTTAGATATACTTTTCAATGAGAGAGCTATATAACTTATACTGAATTTCAGGAAGACAAGCAGATTTTTCTATTTTCTATTGAAATATACAGCTGCCAACAAATTATGATTTAAAAACAAAAGAGTCAACACAAACATTATTACACCATCAGGTTATAAAACCACTATTTCGATATGATAATCCTCCTTAATAAGGACAAAGACTGTTCTAGATTAAGCCATAAATCACAAGTCTGTCACTGCAATCAACTCATTTGGTGACTAGGAATTACTGGGAATTCTTCAGGGCAATGAGGTAACTTGTTCGTGAGGCACACTGGTCAGCTCTGGGTCCAAGTGTGACGTTATGAAGGTCTCTTGTTTTTCCTGTATTGTTTACTTCTTCCTGATCTCGCTCCCCCGCCCCCAACCCCAAATACTTCACTGGCTATTCAAAAGGCAAAGGAATAGGGAAAGGGGTGAAACTGGAACCAGTGGACTTGGTTATTGTAATCAGTGCTGATAGAAGTCTGAAAGAAGAAGATAAAACCCAAAATAAAAATTCTTGTTGAATAAAAACCACTGACTCTTAGTGATGGAGGAGATTTTAGGAATACTCAACTCGGGACAGTTGTTGTAGATAGGTAAATTGAAGCCCAGAGAGGTAAGGACATACCCAAGTTCCAAACCTGGCTATGGCATCATTGAAACTAGGACCCAAATACCCATTCCAGTAACCCAGCTTCTTTTATCTTGCCAGTGGGACTATCCACATGTCTCCTTAAATAACCAATTCTCTGTTACTGGGAAAGAAGGGCTCCCCGAGTCTTCAGAATTCAGGGGCAGCCTTTTAAAACACTGGACAAGAACAGAGAAACTTAATAAATGGCAAGAAACAACTTCCCCTACAAAGCACCATATGATCTGACCCTTGACTAATCAATCCCATTCTACCATGCTCCCCTTTTATCTATTCCAGCCACACAGGCCTGCTCACTCACCTCCAATAAGCTGCTTCCTAGCTTAGGGCCTTGATATAAGCAGATCCTTTATCTTGCCTGATTTCCCCCTGGATCTGTTCACAGTTCACTCCATTTCATCATTAAGGTCTGTCGTCAAGCGCACCTCCTCAAAGAAACCTCTCCTAACCACCCTAACAACCCCCCCTCCTGTCACTCAAATACTCGGGTACGTTGTGTTCAAAACCATGTGAGCATCAGGAGGGCTAAAATTCTGCCTTGCCATTGTATCTGAGTCCTAGAACAGTGTCTGCACACGGTAAACACATGTTTAGAATGAATGAATGGATGGATGGATGAAAGACAAAGGAAAGATGAACCAACATATGGTTGATTCCACAGAATGGTGCCGGGAAATCCCTCCTTTATGCTTTTTTTTTTAATTGGAAGGAAATGAAGGCAGCTGTAGATATAGAAAGCCTCCAGAATGCTTACTGGCTTCTAGTTAAAGCATATCTCTAAGGTAGTTCTGATAAAAGGTTATTGCCAATAAAACAAAAATAACCAGTTTTCAGCCTACTCAAGATATGCAAGAATTCAAAATCAAGTCATAATATATTTCAAAATTCACCCGATTCTGCCAGCAAAAGGCCTGCAATGCTGAATTTCTGGGCATGTGAATGATACATTGTTTTATTGAAACATTTTCCAAGATTCCTTTCCAAATTCAACTTCATGGGTTTTGTGTGTGTGTTTTTTCCCCCTGAAGGGCAAAACACTAACCTGTTTCCAAGCTATCTGGTAATATTTTGGCACAGATAATCCAGTAAAGAGAGCTGTTTGTATAGAAAAGAGCTATCAGTAACAGGACGCCCCAACCTGCCCCGCTTTTTCTAAGCTCTTAACCTATAGATGACAACTCAGCTATTCACGTTAATTCTTACCAGATGGCTATTTTATTGCAGCTCAAAGACTTACCTCCAGTGTGATTAAAGTAAACAAAACTAAGAGCAATATTTAAGACCACATTTCAGGAGGGCAAAGAGGTTGAAATCATCTAAATGGGAGCAGGAGCAGGGGGAGAACGCCCTATCCACACATGATCGCTACCTTTAGCAAATACTCAAGGTTAGGGGTATCAGAGACTGCCAGTGTCTGGCACTATGCCTAACAAATAACAACAGGTGCTTAGTAAATATGGATTTCGTGACTGAATAAATGTCTAAACCTTGAGAAAGCCCACCTTGCCCACAGCCACGCAGTGCACACTGACCCCACCTAAAGAAGTTGTATGCTTTAGATGCAAGCTTTGTCTCTAACCATTTCTTCCTAGCTCGTGGCCTTGGGTAGAATATTTAACTCCTTTTAGCCTCAATTTCCATCCCTAGCAACTACAGCTAACATCAACTCCCTTGCTGGGTGTTGAGAAAACTGACCAAAATGGCAATTTTCAAAATCCTCTGAGAAAGCAGCTTACCTGTGTTTGTCTTTGGCTCCAACCAATGTGGCACCATTACCTGAGGCCGGCAGGTTCCTGGATATTTAAACATGACCCTCAGGCTCCCAGATAAAGAACAGCTTTTCTGCCATTTCCCAGCGTCCCCCTCAACCTTTGGATTTGGGTCTCAATAAAGACCAGGCCTGATAGATCAGTGCAGGCAGCAGGAATGCAGACACCTTCACCACGTGGGCTTTCGTCTCCCCTGGTTACTCCTGTGAAGGCAAGGCAACTCTGAGCAGCCTCAAGTCTTGCTCTCCATGACTTGCTCTCCACATTCATTCCACATCCGACCCCAACACCACGTCTGCTCTGAGGCCCCAAATATTGGAACAGAAACTCAATCACCTGCCTTTCTGTCCTAGAGATGGCTTCCAAAGAAACAGGAATACAGGAAGAGCTAAAGCCATGAACTCCTTCCAAGGCAGCTGAAATCACCGGATTATGAGGTAAAGCTAAATGTTTCTCCCAATGTGTGGTGGGAAGTTTGGGGACAAACATTCATCTTTAGAGATAAATTGCCCCTTCCAGTGTTAAAGATTATACCCATTCGTCCAGCGGGGAAGACCTACAGTGGTAGTACAGCTGAGTACCCCTTCTCCCACCATGAACACCACCAGGCAAGGCCATCAGACACCAGTTCTCACGGCTGCCAAGGTACTCATTGTCCTCAACATAGTTCATGCTCCTTACCTCGGTCTATTATTTACCAGCCTCCTCCCCTCGTCTTTAAAAATTCTCCCTCTAGCCTGCAGCCAAACCACATCCCTATTTCAAACCTCTCCCAATTCTCACCTCCAAAAAGCACTGCCAGGCCAGCACACCTGGCTCCAATTACTCCAGCAACACGCCTCCCCGGCCCGCGTCCTCCCAACGTGCCTGCTCCCCTCGCACTTCTGTTTACTTCAGCCCAGCTGCAGTTGATTAAGTCTATTTGGTTAAGTTTCTAGCATGTGTGTTTAGGGCAATAATATGTTTCTATGTCTCTGTCCTTTCTGTTTACAGGTGTTGTTCTTTGCCCTGGTCCCCGCGGGATGGCTAGGTCCGCGGCTGCAGCCGGCGTCGCTCCCACAATGCTTTGCACCGAAGCACAGTCCGTGGAGGCTGCTGCCCAGGGCTGTCCAGCTGCCTGATTCTAATTACGCGGGGAGGGGCCCTTGCTCTGCAAACTGAAATGATTAGTTCCCCTAATCTTCCGTATTTCAATAAATAAAAGACGGAGGGAGAAAGATTCTTTGTATGCACTCTGTTGAAACAGTGAAGCCATTTGGAAATCAGGAAATTTCTACTATGCAAGGCAGTAATATCTAAGCGATGAAACTCAAAAGCATTTTCCCAAGTATTTGGGGGCCAGCTTTGCCCCGAGATCTGTAAATCCTACTTAATACAGGTAAAAAAATAAATTTTAAAAAAGCACATAAGGAGCCATTAGATACCCTCTGTTTACATTTCAGCTCTTAAGAAGGCTCCTCACCCACTATCTGCCCAGGGTTTATTTAAGGATACTTTCTAATTTAATAATTTTCAGAAACACGTTCAATTCTGCTTTTCAATTGGTATTTTTTACTAAATGTAAATTATGTAGTTTTTCATATTGGAGGCCTGGACTAAGTACATTTTTAAAACATGCCCAACTTTTCATATAAACTAAAAAAAAAAAAAAAAAAACTAAGACAAACCCAGGAGCACTGAAAGAAATATTAAATCTGAATCTTCCCAACATCTTTATATTGACAAATGAAGAAACTGAAACTGCCATGCTCAAATGTAAACAAAAAAAGATCTTGATAAATGAAGGACCAAGTCCATTATTAAGACTCACAATACAGTGCTGTTTTCCACACTTTGAAACTTGGGTTAAGAAACATTTATGACTGAAATATACACACCAATACCAATAATCAGATTTTCCAAAAGATATAAGAAATTTCCAAATAAAAAAATTTCAAACTCAGTCTGTGTACTAAAGCTAAACTATTACAACTAACATATTCACTTGTTCATTAAAGCGTTTATTTCACATATATTTATTGAGAGCTCACTACATGCTGGGTGTAGTGCACAAAACAAAATATCTCATGGATATTCTAGTGGAAGGAAAAGACAATAAATACGTTTACATAAAAAAATACATTTACATATAACTATCAGGTGTTGATATGAGTTATCATAAAAATGTAAAACATTGGGATAATGAACACACAATATACAGATCATGTATTATAGAATTATACCTCTGAAACCCATATAATTTTATTAACCAACTAGAGGCTTGGTGCATGAGATTCGTGCACTGGGGGCGGGGGGGGGGGGTGCACTGGGGGCGGGGGGGGGGGGTCTCTCAGCCCGGCCTGCGCCCTCTCACACGCAGTCCAGGGCTCTCACAGTCGGGGTCCCCTCTCTCCTTACCGCCCGCCTGCAGTGGAGGCGGGAGAGGCTCCCACCGCCCCTGTGCTCACCAGCCGTGAGCCTGGTCTCTGGCTGAGCGGTGCTCCCCCTGTGGGAGCACACTGACCACCAGGAGGCAGCTCCTGCGTTGAGCATATGCCCCCTGGTGGTCAGTGTGCATCATAGCGACCTGTCGTTCTGCCATTAGATTGATTTGCATATTATGCTTTTATTATATAGGAGGATGTCACCCCAATAAATTCAATTTAAAAATTTACATTAAAAATATGAAACAAAGTTTGGAGACACTAGAAGGGTGTGGCTGTTTGAAACGGAGTGGTCCATGAAGGGCTCTTCAGAGGTAGACTGGGTGGGCCTGAATGGAGGGAGGAACAAGCCTTGTGAATAACCATGCTTCAGGCAATGGGTGGGAGGCAGGAGTGCGCCTGTTCTGCATCTCTGAAGGGCAGCAGGGCCAACAACTGCAGTGAAGACGGTGAGAGTGGTGGGAGGAGGCTGAATGTTCTGCTGGGGATTAGGGACTTTACTCTAAAGGTAATGGGGAGCCGTTGCAGGAAGTTGAGCTGGTAAAGTCTGTGATTGGACTTAAGTTTTAAAAGGGTCATTCAGGCTGCTATGTGGAGAATCAGCTTAGCGAATTATGATAGTAGCTAACGTTTATTGAGTGCTTATTATTTTCTAAGCACTGTTCCTAGCACTTGTCACAGTTTATTTGTCACAGCAACCTATTAATTAGATACGATATACAGGGTGTGCACCCCAAAAATGTATACACATTTTAACAGCTGATAGCTCAATTTTGAAAATGAAATGTATTTTAATAAACACTGCCTTCATAATTATTCAAAGTGTGTGTATACATTTTGGGGGACACCCTATAGATAGCATAACTTGCCCAAAGTCACAGAGCTCATAAAGAGTGGGACCAACACAGGCACTCTAGCTCCAGATCCTGACCTCTTAAGGGACCTGGGTTAGGGTTCACTGTGTCTCAAGTAAAGATGTGATGATGGCCGAAACTGGTTTGGCTCAGTGGATGGAGCGTCAGCCTGTGGACTGAAGGGTCCCAGGTTTGATTCCGGTCAAGGGCATGTACCTGGGTTGCAGGCACATCCCCAGCGGGGGGCGTGCAGGAGGCAGCTGATCGATGTTTCTCTCTCATCAAGGTTTCTGACTATCTCTCTCCCTTCCTCTCTGTAAAAAATCAATAAAAATATATTTAAAAAAAAAAAAAAAAAGATGTGACAATGGCTCAGACCAAAGGTGGTGGTGGGGACTGAGAGGCAGTGGTGGTGGGGGTTGGGGGGGAGGGGGTAGAGATTAAAGGTGAGTGAATACAGAATATTTTTTATGGTAGAATAAATAGGATTGGATGTGATATCTGAGAAAACATAGAAAATCATGGATAATGCCAATGTTTTTGGCCTTAGTAACTAGATGGTAGCACTCTTTACAGAGATGGGGACACAAATAGGGAATAAAATGGGGACAGGAGGCTGCATGGCATTCAAGATCATCTCCCACACTAATGTGAGATAGGGAGTGTATAAGTTTCCTTTGGCTGCTGTGACAAATTACTACAAATGTGGTGACCTAAAGCAACAGTAATTTATTCTGTCATATTTCATGATTCAGTATCACGGAGCCAAAGTCAAGGTGTCAGCAGAGCTGTGCTCCTTCCAGAGGCTCTAAGAGAAAATCCACTCTTTGCCTCTTCCAGTTTCTCATAGCTGCCAGTATTCCTTGTCTTGTGGCTACAATCACTCCAACCTCCACCTCCATGATCACATTGCCTTCTCCTCTTCTATGTCAAATCTCAGTCTTGTAAGGACACATGTAATTGCATTGAAAGACCAGATAATCCAAGAGAATCTCCTCACTTCAAAATCCTTCAATTAATCACATCTGCAAATTTTTTTCTATAGAACATTCATATAGTAAAATTTACAGATTTGGGGGATTAGGAGGTGGGCATTTTTTTGAGACAGAGCCAACTACAGTGAGGAATACAAATAATAAGAAGAAAATCCACAGGTGTGAACAGAGTACTAGCAAGACGTATACCTCTTCTACTTGAGAATTTGATCTTCTGTTAATTTTATTAACTCTGTAACCCTGGTAATTTTGCTTGTAGTTATAATTACCCCTGATTGGTTAATATATTGGAATTGGAAAAATTAAAAATATCTGATAGAGATACTTGGGGGGCTTTGCTAAGATCAGTGAGCCTGTAAACTAGGCAAGTCCTTCATGGGCACCATAGAATCTTATAGCTGTCATTAGCTCATGTGAGGTGTGAGACTTCTAAACCAAGGCAACACACACACACACACACACACACACACACACATACACACACACACACCCCTACCTCCTGGCATTTGAGCTCTAATTGGAGAGCTCTGGGTGGCCGTGTGACCTGATGTGTAGGCAGCCACAGGTATCCAAAAAAGAACACTCTGGCGGCCTGCGGACTGAAGGGTGCCGGGTTTGATTCGGGCCAAGGGCACATGCCCAGGTTGCAGGCTCGATCTCCAGTAGGGAGGCGTGAAGGAGGCAGCCGATCAATGATTCTCTCTCATCATTGATGTTTCTCTCTCTCTCTCCTCTCCTTTCCTCTCTGAAATCAATAAAGAAATAATTTTTAAAAATAAAAAAAAACACTCCGCTGCAAGCAACGGTCTTTGTCCTATAGCCTTTTGGGGAGACGCCATCTCCGGCCTGTGACAGTCTCCTGGGTCTAAATAGTTTATTTGAAGCCAAGACGACCCCCAGGATATTGGTTGCCACATGTAATACAAATATCATTTCAGTTTAATTATTTCCATTTCTCCCTCCACCAAACCCTTTAACACAGTGACCAGCAGGGAAAAGGAGTAGAGCATTTGTTCCATCCAGTCACCTTCGAGTGGTCTCACTCATAAGCAGCAAAAAGACGAAAAGGGGCAAAGGGAAAGGGGAACCTGGAAAACACAAATTAATTAATTCACAGAAACTGAGGTTACTGCTTCCCCAGGGAGGAGGCAGTGCCCCCAGATGACTATGTCATGCTTCCTGCACTAGGCCTTCAAGAGGCCCATTCTGCAGGATTAAATGTGAAAGTCCCAGCCCACATCTCTGCTGGAAATGTGCAAGTGGGCTCACCACTCGGAGCCAAGATAAAGGAGAAACCTTTATGAGTACCGTAAGTATGAGTCATAAAAAATAGGAAACACATGTAGGTCATATACACAGGAATAGTACCAAGCCAGGGAAAGTGTTTAGGAAATGTATGTAGGAACACATGGCAAAAACAGGACAAAAAATGACCCTCCTACACTGCTCCAAAACATACCCAAAAACTCACAACACGTCAAGGGGTCATATCACTCTGGTCTCCAATAAACATAGGTCAGTTCCCTATTTGGAAATAGGCAGGCACCTTTTTTTTTTTTTTTTTTAATGCAAATAGAAGGAGAACTGAATAAAGAAAAAACAAAACCTTGGATTAGGCTTTGCAAGGTTTTATGGTTTGGGAAATTTGAATGGCTTCCAACTAAAACACTGGGAATTAGATATTAACAGCATTAAAAATGAAAAAAAAATATTTTTCAGAGAAATACTTGTTGACAATGGTAATATTACCATTTCATGTAGATTCTCACTATTTTATCAACCAGCAGTGATACGGGAGAAAAGAGTGGAATCTTCAGCCCATAAAAAAGCAGGAAACAAAAATAAATAGCAACACATGCACTACCCACCAACAAAGAGCAATAAAGGGCCAGCATTAAAAGCATCTAAAGGATGCTGGGCTCAGCAGAAAGAACTCACAGTGGGGAACAGGCCAGCTGCACCAAATCAAAATCTAGGGGGTGTTTGGAATAGAGGGAGGGTAATTGGCCCCAAAAGATCTCTGCGGCCAGATGATGGAGGCAACATGCCCAAGCATGACTCATCATTGGAAATTAAGCTCTCCAGTTGCCTTTGATTCTGGAAGACCCCCAAATCTGAGATTGCACATGACAAGCAAAGGAGACACCCTAGATGCCCATATGTCTCACACCCAAGCATGCATGTCCGTGTCCAGATGGACCTCTGGTTCCCTGGAGCTTCAGCTTGCCCCTTTCTCCTCAGAAACTTCCCAAGGAAATCATTACCTGCATGTCCATCTACTTGAGCTTGAGAGGTGTGGAAGGATGCGTAAAGTATTGTTTTTAACTTCATTAAGTGATCAATTTACCTAAGATGTCAAGAAAGTCAATGCTTTTTAAGAGCTATTCTGAGGTAGAAATATCAATATAACTTCCACCTTCCAAAAACCCAAATGTAGAGCACTAATGAACAACCCACCCCCCCCCACCCCGCCCCATCCCCTGCCCCCAAGAGCATGTCTAAGCTAAGTGGTGTGATAAAACTCATTTTCTCTCCACATTTTCATTTCTCAGTCCTCTTACCAGCTGCCATCTCTCTATTCCTCTCTCGCACAGCACCTGCCCTCGCTAGGAGTGAAGCCACACTTGTAGGGGGGGTTGGGAGCTCACCTCTTAAGATATGAATGCAGCCTCCTTTCAAAGCAATGCACAGGTATTGAGTAGCTACCCCACGGTAAGCCCAGCGCTGGCCACATAAAACCAACAGCCACGTCACCAACTTGCTGAAGCAAATTAAAAAAGAATCAGGTGAGTGTACTCATGTATCAACAAATAGAAATTAACTTTGAATGTGCACAATATGGTGTGTGGCCTCCAGGCAAGATTAGCCTCTTGCACTGATCCTGCATCCTACAGCTGGCTCTCCCTGGCTCACAGTTAGACCCAGGAACATCTAATCTAGTCCATCTTCAAAAGAAAGCCAAATCATACCTGCAACTTGCCTCTTTTCCACCCCCAGGGATGTAAAAAAATTCTAGATTCGGCCAAAGGACTCTGTGGTTTGGATGAAAGTGCCATAAATATAAAGCACTATTGTAGGGTATCTTGGACTAGAACCCAGATAATGCCAGATGATTGTGGGCAAAGAACCATACCCAGGAGTCAAAAGCATAGCTATTTCAACTTAGTTTTAGTTCTAAATGAGGAGTGCACTCAGAGCAAAAGCCTCCCTGAACACTAGAAAATATATATGAACTTATAAAAGCCAAACATAAATTTTTATTAGATTAAAAGAACTAGCTAGTATCTGGCCATTGGTATTTTAGCCTTTCAGACAAGGCCAAGGGGCTCAGAGAAAGGACTGTTTCAATTACCCAACAGCCTAGGTGCGGTGCCCTGGCATCTGGGGAGGAAAGCACAGGGCACAGAACTGCAGTGGGAGCCAGAGCAGCAGGTCCTCCAGACACAGATTCGGATCCCTGTGTCTTTAAGACCAGACCCTCATAAATGGACTGCTTCTGCTGGACACCATGCTCTAAATAAACAGACTCTTCTGGCCGACACACAACTTCCTGTAGGGTTCTGGTGGGTAAGGCTTGGAAAGGCTGCCAAATCCAATGACCAGCAACTTTTGAGCTGACTTAGAAAACAAGCTAGAAAGACTTGGGTCCAGAGTAAACAAAGCAAAAAGCCACATTAAACAGGGAACAAATTACTATACAGGCAGGGATATTTTAAGTGCTCCTTGAGCAAAAAAACAAAAATTTTTAAATCAAGTTATTAGATATTTAATAATACAAGGTAGAGCAAAATGACCTCTTTCAATTGGAAGAGTCAAGGTTGGCTAATACCAGCCATGTAAAGAATTGGCTGGATGTCATCCCCCTACACTATGAGGACAAACCATTCTCAGTGGCCCAACTTCAAACCTGGCTCACATCAAACACGCCACCCAAGGGAGCAGCATGGAGTCAAAAACCATTTATAGCTTTTTACCCTGTTAAGGGAAACACTAACTAGTTGACCAGCAGATGACTAAAATCTGTAAGAGTAAAGAAAAATGTAGCAAAACTCCGAAACAGGCTGGGGAAAGACTGAAACCGAGATCTGGAGAATTTTGAGCAGTGGTTCTCAACCTTTCTAATGCCGCGACCCTTTAATACAGTTCCTCATGTTGTGGTGACCCCCAACCATAAAATTATTTTCGTTGCTACCTCATAACTGTAATTTTGCTACTGTTATGAATCGTAATGTAAATGTAAATATCTGTGTTTTCCGATGGTCTTAGGCGACCCTGCTAGCGGTTCTCCAAACCTGTGGGTTGAGAATCGCTGCTGTAGAGCCTAAGACCATCGGAAAACACAGATATTTACATTTACATTACGATTCATAACAGTAGCAAAATTACAGTTATGAGGTAGCAACGAAAATAATTTTATGGTTGGGGGTCACCACAACATGAGGAACTGTAATAAAGGGTCGCGGCATTAGAAAGGTTGAGAACCACTGATTTAGAGTAAATCGCAGTAGCATGAGATTTAATTGGGAAAATAAATCAGAGCAGTAATGCAAAATAGAGGATCCCTGCTCAGCCACAGCAGTTAAGAGCAGCCTGGGGACAAAACATCAAGTCCACGGATATAATGCAAGTTAACTAAAGGTGCGCCGTGGAAAAGGGAAGTGATCCTCAAATAACATCATCGGACCATGCGAGAACCCACCGCGCACAATGCACAAGAGGCCAAGACTTGGCTCCTGCCCTTAAGAAGGCTCCTCTCCAGCTGGGTGTGCAAAATTAACATACATGATTTGGCAGCAAATACTGCGAGAAAACACATAATCCCATACTCTGAGGAGCTGCAGACCGTGCTGGAATAAGGAGGGGATTCAGATCAAGGTTAAGAAAAGAGGGAGGTAGCCCAGCCAGTGTGGCTCAGTGGTTGAGTGTTGACTTATGAACCAGGAGGTCACGGTTCAGGGCATATGCCCAGGTTATGGGCTCAATCCCTAGTAGGGGAAATGGGGGAGGCAGCCGATCAATGATTCTCTCTCATCATTGATGTTTTTATCTCTCTCTCTCCTTCTCCTTTCCTCTCTGAAATCAATAAAAATATATTTAAAAAGAAAAAAGGGAGGTGGAGGAGGGTTAAGGAATCGGGACGGGTTTGCTAAAGAGTTCAGACTTACGCATGGGCTTCTAACATGGTAAGGATTGAAAGAATGAGAAAGAAGTTCAGGGAGAATTAAGAACAGAGGTGTGGGGCAATGGATTCAGATGAAAGGTCAGGAGGGAGGCTCAGGAGTCTGCACTCACCCATCTCTAAGGGGTTCAGACGCAGGGGGTTCATAAACCACACACATTTGGAGAAAGACTGATCCACAGGATTAAGTCCAAATCCTTACTCCTGCTGCCATTCTGTTCTCATTTTCCATTTCCTGGCCCCAGCCCACACTACCATTGTCCTCACCGTTGCTGCCATCCTATTCCAGGGGTTGGCAAGCTGTGTCTGCAAGAGGCCAGATCATAAATATTTTAGGCTTTGTAGGCCGTGCAGGCGACACTACTATCACACTACTCAACTCTGCCACTGTAATGAGAAAGCAGCCACAGACAGTACATAAAGGAAGAGTCGTGAATATGATCCCAGAAAACTTCACTTACCAAACAGGCATCAAATGAATAAACAAAATGTGGTACAGCTATACAATGGAACACTACTGAGGAATAAAAAGGAATGAAATAATTAATGCATGGATGAAGCTCAAATGCATTATGAAAGTCTCCCATGTTGCATGATTACACTGAAAGAAAATATCCAGAATAAGCAAATCTATAAAGAAGGGAAGTGAATTAGTGGTTGCCTAAAGCAGGGGTTGGGAGCACGGGGAATGGAAAGTGACTGCTAATGGGTACAAAGTTTCCTTTTAGAGTGCTAAAAATGGTCTAAAATTAGACTGTGATGGTGGCTGCACAACTCTACAAGTACACGAAAAATCACTGACACACACACTTTGAAACCGGTGAACTTTATGGTATGTAAATAACATACAGGGTGTCCCAAAAAAATGTGATACACACTTTAATAGCTGCTAGCTTAATTTTGAAAATGAAAAATATTTTCACAAACATTGCCTTTATAATTATTCAAAGTGTATGTATACATTTGGGGGGACACCCTATATATACAAAAACAGGCAGCAGGCAGGACTTGGCCCAAAGGCCATAGTTTGCTACTCCCCGACCTGTACGCCAGCCACACGTGTATATGAAAGAACTTTCCTCCACACATAGTTTCTGCTCTTCCCTCTGTGTACGTGGAGGCCTCCCTTTTCTTCTGCACGGCAACTTCTACTTAACTTTCAAGCCCTTCATCAATGTTCTCTTCGGGGTATCCTTCCCTCACCTGCACATGAAATTACCACTGCCTCTGTTAGGATCCTACAAAGTTTTATTAATTTTATAACAAATAATGGTCATATTATTTGTCATATTTTATTGAATTTATTCTCTCTTACAGGCCAATAAGTGATGAAGAAATAAAGATGAGTAAGAATCTAATAGCATGTCTACCTAGCACACAGTAGAATCTCAATAAGTAATTCATTGAATAAGTCTGTAAATGAATGGACGAGTAAATGAGTTACGGGAGTATTTTTTAGAGAAAATTGGTTTTATGAAGTAGTCCGCAAGCCAGACTGAAAGAATCAGGGCCTGAAGGTGCCAGGCCCAGGAGACTGGATAAGGAAGCTTCAGGGCCAGTGGTGAGGAACACGGAGATTCAAGAGCAATTGCAGAGGAAACGTCAATAAAACTTGGTGACTGATCAAACAGAGGGTTTGAAGGAAATGCGTAAATCCAAGATGACTCAAAAGTCCCAAGACAGATGGGAGCAGTGACATTGACAGTATAGGGATGTTGGACTAATAAACAAGCACTAGGGTAGCAGAGGGCTTAGGAAGATTCTTACATTCAATTTTAGAGATATGAAAAAGGGCTAGCATTTGATTGTGTCCTGTGTCCCAGGAACATATGCCAGCCCTAAGTGGCATAGAAACAGCTCTCAATCCTCAGTGAACCCTCTAAAGAACTGCTACTATCATCTCATTTGGCAGATGAGGAAATGGAGTCTTCGAGAATTAGATAGCTGAGGTTAACCCACTATCTGACCTTACTGAGAGCCACTCCTCCACAGCATAGCTTAGGGACCTTGGAGTTAGGGGTATATCCTGAGAGGTAAGGTGCTTCAGAGGCCTGACTGGAGCTTCATTGGAGAAGCTTGGAGAGAGGTTGGGGAGTCTTTGGCATGGAGATGACAACCAAAATACCAAGAACAGAGGAACCCACCCAGGGAGCACAAAGGAAAACAAGACCTGAGGACTGCACTCCAGCCAAGAACCCCTGAGAAGGAAGAAAGAGAAGCCGAAAAACAGATGAAACGACAGAAAGAGGCCTGGCCAGCAGGGCTCAGCGACTGAGCGTCCACCTATGACCCATGAGGTCGTGATTCGATTCCTGGTCAGGGCACATGCCCAGGTTGCAGGCTTGATCCCCAATAGGGGGTGAGCAGGGGGCCGCAGATCAATGATTCTCTCTCATCATTGATGGCTCTATCTCTCTCTCCCTCTCCCTTCTTCTCTGAAATCAATAAAAATATATCTTTTTTAGAAAGATAAGAGAACCAGAATAAGGTAACATCCTAAAACCCAGAGGGAGATGCCAGAAGAGAGGGTTCAGAAAAGGAGCCGAGAAGGAGTAACAGTGGGGAAAGGCACCGTGGAAGAAAGAACTCAGCGATAGGAATCAGGGTCCCTGGGTTCCCACCCAGCAATGACGCCAATTTCTTAATTCCCTGGTCCTTGTCTCCTCTGTAAGGTGGTTAGGACTAGGTGGTCTCCAGGGCACCTCTCCCATCCCAGCATCCCAGGAGTTGGTCAACAGGGCATCATCAGGGACTCCTCAGAGATAAGGCAGGAGACCAGCAGTCAGGCTGCAGAGAGGAAAGAAGGGAAGGGCAGGGCACACAGACATTCACCCATTCAAGAAGTGAGAAAGACAAGGAAAAGCGAAGTAAGATGGTGTGGAGAGGTGATCAGCAGGACCAAGTTCATACCCTCCACTGTGGGAGAAAGAAAAGTAAAACTAATGAAACGTGTGTCTAATTTTCACAGAAATATTTAGAAAACACAGCGGGGGCATGACTGAAAGTAATATTATAAATACTTGTGCAGAGTTTGAGTATTTAAATCAGACATTAGCTGTAAATTCCCTTTTATTCTCAAACAAAATGTCAGGATGGCTCACCAGCAATGGAGACAGGAACGCATGGGCCGGGTCCCTGGATGTTCTGCACACGCTGGGCCTCTGCCCAGCAGCACATCTGGCTCTCAGGCTTGCAGATCTGCTCCTTACTTTGGTCTACTGCTTTTTAAAGTTCTCCCCAAAAAGTTCTAAGAGCAAAAAGTCACATTTTCAAATGTGGAGGATGCTCTTGTAGAAACATTTTCTAACAACATTTTCAGGAAATTATACAATTTTTAAAAAGCCAAGAGAAGTTACCAGAGCAACAACAGCATGGGTCAGGGTTGTAACCCTAACTTCCATAAAAGACAAACACACCACACGGGTTGGAAAACGCTGCTGCTGGACACATTTGAGAAGGGGGCAAGGCAGTCTCCTCCAGACTAGGGAAGAGGCAATAATAAGAGGTCCTTTCAATCGGCCAGCCCCCAGCCAGCAAAGAACCTGACCCAGCATTACCCCAGATGAAAGTGGCCGAGTCCAACCAGACCCGGTCCCTGTGTGCCTTCCCAGGGCAATTTTACGGCATCTGGATGTTACTGTGAAGTGACAGGATCTAAGCGATGTGGCCAGCCAGCATCTTGATGAGAACTTGTAACTCCACTGCTTAGCTTATGTCCTGGCTTGTTGCTAAACCCTGATGTTTATGCTTACCACTCTGATTTCTGCTTTCACTTTTTCTAAAATTCCAAGGCTGGGTTTTTGGAGAACTCCTACTCAAAAGCTGAGTTTCAGATGGAACATCTTGCCCCAGTGTGTTAGAAACCATCCTTGACTGGCATGGCCAATTCTAACTGGCAGACACTGTCCTCTGCTGAGACAGCAGCCAGAGGTCTAGTTGCCTTGCTGTTCCCAACCCTGGTCCTCTGTCCAATCCTAGCACCTCCATACTGCCCGACAAGGGGTCATCTTTTAAAGTATACTGAAGCCCTAGCTGGTTTGGCTCAGTGGATAGAGCACTGGCCTGTGGACCAAAGGGTCCCAGGTTTGATTCTGGTCAAGGACACGTACCTCGGTCAGGGCTCATGCAAGAGACAACCAATCAATGTGTTTCTCTCATATCAATGTTTCTCTCTGTCTTTACCTCTCTATTCCACTCTCCCTAAAAATCAATGGGAAAATATCGAGCGAGGATTGACCAAATAAATAAATAAATAAATAAAACCTTGTTATTGTCAATAAAGTTTTAAAAAAAATAAAGTGCATTGAGTATCTTCAAGTGAGTGGGCAATTCTTTTTAAACAAGGTGACTGTCTTATTTATTTAGGGCCTCCAGTCCTATGTGAGTCCAATTCAGTTGCCTTTCAAGTTAAGGAAAAAATTTCCATAGCAACACTCAAATGAATGGAGGAAGGGAGGAGAGAGGGAGGGAGAAAAGGAGAGAAGGAGGGAAGGGGGAAGGAAGCCTCTGGGAAATGTGACCTTTGTTGTCACTGTACCCTCCTGTTCTATCTGCTGTAGGTCTGCAACAAGGTGGCCAGCTCAGAGGTAATCTTACCTGTCAGTCTGGGGTGATTTCCAAAACAACCTCCATTTAAAGGAACACCAGGCAGTGTTTATATATGGAAGGTATTTGTTTAGTAACTGCATTTCACCACTTTCCATGTCTGTGTTTGAGGGATTCACTTGGATGCTTGCTTAGCATATACTATCTATAAGATCTCTAAAACATATATAGCCTGGAGTTTTGATTTATTATTTTTATTTTATTTTTACACAGGACTAGCATTGGGAAGGCATTCGTGAATAACAGTGGGGGGAAAATTGTCCCAGACAGAGAGAGAAAAAATGTGGCTCTCACATATGTACTTTCCAAAAAGCCTGCCTTGAAATTTTGCATTAGTTCTTTTAGTGGCAGTGGGTAAAAAGGTAAGCCACACACCCATTCGCTCCACCCCACACACGGACCTGTCTAAAACGGAGGAGGCAAAAAGAGAGAACATGTCCACCTACTAATGTTGTAGAAATAGGGGGAAGACGACATTCAGACAGATGGGTATGTAGGTTGGTGCAATCCACAAAAATACTGAACCCCTGAGCAGTCAGGTTCCTCAAAGTCAGCAAAAAGCACATCAAATCAGATGGCAAACTCCACAGGTGGAAGCGCTCGCATTCCATTCATAGCAGGAAGAGTCCTTTATCAGAGAGTCCAAACAAGTTTGGTCACAAAAAGTCATGGATTAGAAGCAGTGAGTTACTTTTGTAAAGGCAGCGGAAAGCCTTATAGGGGATACTCGACTATGAAAACAATTAGGAGTGGCATTTACTAGCAGTGTTGGCATCAATGGCCACAAAGAGTGCAGGGCTCCTGAGCTAAGTAATAGCCTTCTAAGCCAGAAAGAAAAGAAGAGACACTGCCGCACACAGACCAACCTTAATACTGCCCCAAAGCCACAGCCAGGAAATGAAGGGAGCGAAAAGGAACTCCGAGCACTGGAAAAAGCGACCGCATGACGACGTGTGAACCCCAACCCAGGGTAGGAGATCTGCTGGCTCACCCAGCAGGTACAGTCAACTGAGACTGGACAGGGTAAGAGCTACAAAGAAAAGGGGAATGGACTGAAGTGTGGGGAAAGCTTGGACTACTGAGTCCAAAGACATGGCCCAGGGTCCAGGGTTCAACCTCCTCAAGCCTCCCGCCCTTTCAGGCTGATGAGGCCTGGCAGCCAGAACACCAGTGTGGGCAAGTGGCTGGCCCACAGCAGGCACCTCCACCCCCTCCATCGTAGCTGGTACTGTTATTTGGTGAGGGGTGGGGGTGGGGAGAGGAGAGAGTGGCAATAAGGGAGCTGTCCAGAGGCAAGCAGAACAGTTAGCATTTTAGATGTGTTTACGTCCTTCTCTTTCTCCCAGTTGTGATCCTTCCTGCCCTCAAAAACAACCAGGAAACGGATGGCTTTATGCCCCAGTCCTCAGAGAAGGTACAAAGTAAAACTGACTTGGAGCCACATGTGTGATTAACCGCACATCCCATTCGGTCCCGCCTGCCAAGAAGCTTGGAGCCAAATTTCAAACCCAACCATACCGACCACATTAACCCACATGGCTAACTACTCTTTTCTTTTGTCCTCCCTTTGCATTTCTGCTTACACTGTTGGTATGTCTTGTTGTTGTAAGCCCATCCCAAATCCTTTTTTGAAATGAGGCAGAGAATAAGCAAATGCATAAGGGGGGGGGGGGGGGTGTGAGTTTTCTGACAGTACAGTTATTAAATCTGGCCCCTTTCCCACGACAATGAAGCCTCCAGATCTTCACCCCAACCCTGCAGCCAGTCGCTCCTTTATGTCAAAACAAATACAGAAATGTAAACGCCCAGATCTTTTGCAGGTGTCCTTTAGAGGTATCGTGGCTTTGATTCCAGACCATCGCAATAAAGCGAGTCATAATCCTTTTGCTGATGGAGGGACTTGCCTTCAATTTGTAAAAAATGCAACATCTGTGAAGCGAAATAAAGCCAAGCGCCCTGAAAGGAGGTCTGTCTGTATCCACAGATGTAATGCTAACGAGGGGCTTATCCTCAGCAGCTTTTCCTAATGAGCAAGCAATTAGGTTGGAAATAGAAAAGACACATGCCACAAAAAAGCAATAAAAACTAGATGATAGGAAACAAAATTGTCACCATTCTAGCAACTAATGAAAGTATGTTACTGTAAACAAGCCAGTGGTGGTGCTGTGCCCCTTCTCAGAAATCAGGAAACACCCGGAGGGACCAAAATCTGACAGGGGGTGGGGTGAGGGTACGTTCTACTTTGAAGTCAAGGAGCACAAGGCGCTGGTTTTTTAGGGTGAGACCCGCCTGCTCATTCTAAAAGACAAAGCTGACATCTCGGGGCTGTCCCCTCTTCTGCGCTCTGTGGCCAGGGAGTCTTTTTTTCCAGTTTCCTGTTCCCTTCCGAGGCTGTTGTGTCCAAAACCAAAGATGACAAATGAGAGGTGTGGTCTCCGATGAAAAACACAGCCAATGGGTCTGTGCTGTCCTGATGAGAACCCAGCAGGGAAGCCAACGGCCAGACGGCTTTGCATACACTATTGTGGCAAGTGGGTTTCTGATGTAAATTCTCTGCTTGCCTATAAAACTGTTTATCTAACTTAACAGAAACTGTTTCCCTGAATCTTGTCAACCTGCTGTGGTTCCTGCATCCAGGTAAAGGCTCCGTCAGCTCCTCCACCCAGAAACAGGGGCAGCCTCTCTCAGCTGACTAACGAGGAACAACGGTAAGTTGCCTGGGAGGTAGGAATGTAGTAAAGTGTTAGGGAGGCGTGATTTATACCAGGTCTTCATGCGGATCACGCACCAACAAGCCGAGGGGAAACAGTTACTTGATTTAGTAATTCCCTCACATTTAAGGAGGACATCATGAAAAACAACTATAGCTGTCATCCAACTATGGCTTGGAGCCAGAGTGGCATTCTTTTTGCTAATTTATAAGCAACAGCATTTATCATTTCCTTTTGAAAAGTGTTTGCCTTTAACATCCGGTAGAGACATGCACCAAGGCTGCCTCTGGTCCTCCCACTACTACCTCCAAAATGGATTGGCTGTGATTTTTAGCACAGACCATGTAATAGTATATCTATAAAAATCAAGTCACCCAGTGAGAATAAGAGTTAGGTGAGTTTAGGTTGGAAGAGAAAGCAATCTTGGTTAAAAAAAATAAAAGTGAGTACAGTTAAAGTAAACTTTATGGACTAATTACTGGCAAATCAAATTATTGGTTCTTTTAAACAGCTTTCCTGAGATAAAATTCACATACCAAAAAATTCACCTATTTAGAGTACAATTCAATGGGTTTTAGTATATTCACATTTATCAATGGTATTTAGTACATTCATATTCAACTGTGGAACCATCACTAAAATTTAATTTGAGAACATTTCAGTCCCTCCCCTTCTCCCCCCCCAAGACACCCTGTACTCAGCAGTAGCTCCCATTTCTCCCTTTTGCCCTTCAGCCCAAAGCAACCACTAATTTACTTTCTAGCTCCATAAATTTGTCTATTCTGGACATTTCATATAAATGGACTCATTCAATATGTGGTCTTTTATGTCTGTCCTCCTTCTCTTAGCAAAGCATTTCAAGGTTCATCCACGTTGTAGCATGTATCAGTTCTCCATTTTTATTGCTAAACGATATTCCAGTGTATGCATCTACCATATCTTACTAGTATTTGTCCATTCATCAGCTGATGGACATTTGGGTTGTTCCCAGTTTTTGGCTATTATGAATTGTGGAAGCAAATTCCAGCAGAGCATAACAAAATGCAAGAAGTGCATCAAAAGGCTGATGAACCGTGGGGCTTCAGCAGGGCTGAAGACCTGCATATATTATTGCCTGCTGCCAGACAGCTGAGGGCAGTTCCCCCAACCTGATAATATTTAACTGTTTACCAAACCTTACCTTTGATATGTATATCTGCTTTGCTACAGGGCAAAATGTGGGAATAAAAAGCCTTGGGCCCAGAGATTTGGGGAACTTAGTTACTAGCACTAAGCCTCTTCTGGCCCCCCCAAAATGCCTTCCAAATTCATATTTATTCTATAGCCTCTTTATTAATTTGCGTCGCAGCCCTTTCTCCAGATTCCTGAACCCTAGTAGGTGCGGATAAGACCCCCACAATGAATAATGTTGCCATGAACATTTGTGGACAAGTTTTTGTGTAGACATATGTTTTCATTTCTTTTGAGTACGTATGTACTTTGGAGTGAAATTGCTGGATCATATGGTTTAAGTGATTTTTTAAAACTGTTGGCATGAGTTCAGTAATGTATCTCCACAGTCATATATGAAGAAGGTGAGAGAGATTTAACATTTCTCCATCCTCATCTTACCACCCATGAACAAACCCTTTCACTCTCTGCCTCGGCCCCTCTGCTCTGATGTCCTCCATACTACCCCATACATATCAAACACACAGTCCGCCACGTGAGTGCAGCTCTGAGCTGTGAAACTCCCAAAGATCACTCGTCCCAACTTGTTTTCAAACAGGATTGAACTACAACCATCTAATTCTTAAAAGTCCCCCAGGAAAGAAAGAACACAACTCCTTTAGTTGCCTAGTCTCAGAAATCTCTTCAAATCACTTGCCCAAAACCATACACATACAATAAAAATACTGAAGGAAGACGAAGAATGGTCAGGTTTTTTAAACAAGCTTTAGAGACCACCCCCACGGACGCTTTCTTTACTTCCTCACTGAACACACTGTCCCCTGGCACCATCTAAGTTTATGTATCCTAGGTACTGCTGTAGCCTCAAGTGAATTCCACGTTGACCTAACATAATAAAGACAAGTGTGGGAGAGCTGCTGTCATTCCTTGAGGTGTTTTTCTTTTGCTTCGATAGTCTTATTTGAACCTGTTTTCAGAGTCAACAACTCTACCAGAATGTTCTCCTGTTGCTGCTTCTGTAATAACTCGAACTTTCTTTTTTATTGGTTCCTCTGAGAAGCATATATAAAATGGGTAATTATTGCTGCCAAAGAATCGCTGGAGTCAGCAGCGCTTCTTAGGAACTGCATTTCCTTCTCCTCCCCCCTCCCCCCCCCCACTATTTCTCCCGCATAAGTTAAGAATTAAAGACATATTACTGGGATAAAGAAATCTGACCTGAAATATGTGTTGCAGCTACAATGGCAAGCAACCAAGAGCATTAACAATAATTTCCAATGTAGCTGGAAAGGTTAAATGATTTGTCTTTGAAAGGAGCCAACTCCGCACACTTTCATAGGATTAAAATCAGTTTGCTTTTCCTTCTGGACACCTCACCTCTCCTATTTCTACTCCCCCAAAAAGGCAGAGTGGTTGACACGCATAAACAAATGATTCTGGAAATTAATTTTCTTGACCAGAAGAAAGTTCAAAAATAAATTCTGTTCTACATTAGTTTTCCTACACTTCACTGTGATCAGAATTTTTTGTGGTTTCTCTCTCCCTGGAGAAATAATACTTGAGTGATAACATTTCTGACACACAGAAGTTCAAAAACTGAAAGACTGACAACTGCATTACCTTTGGCCCACAATCTAGGTCATTTCTGAGCTGCAGGTCATTTCTGAGCCACTGACCTTGAGCCAGTGAGTTCTCTGTGCACCTGTCTGTCACATGTACAATGAGGATAATGATAAGACTTCATGGAGTAAATGCAGTAAGTGCTTCAAACAGTGCTGAGGGCAGAGTAAATGTTGAGTCACTAGGAGCTTGGATCATCACCACACCACCAAGACCACCACCATCTTTGAAAAGCAGCCTGGACAGCATAAGAAGCTACCCCCCAGGCCTTTCATGCAAGTACCAAGTGTCACCATCTTTACTCCAGAGTCTTCCCATTTCCCTGGCTCAGCCACAGGTTCATAAGACAAAGCAAAAAAAGAAGGAAGATGGAGCACAGGAGAAGATGGGAAAGACATTTACAATGACAAAGCCATGGTACCCAATTTTGTTCTTTCATAGCCATGTTGAAAAGATGAAATTTGTAAGAATACTCTTTCCAACAGGAGGGGCCAGAAAAGTTAGAAAAAAAATCTCTAGAAGGGAAGTCCTAGAGTTGACCAGTCCAGAGAGCAATCTGTTATCTGAAATCCTTCTCTCTCAAGTGTGCATTGTATTCTCCTCCCCACGTATGTTCATACATGATCATCCTTGTAAGACTCTGAATGGAAGAAAAGGACCCTTTGTTCATGGATAGAAACCTGGTGCCTGTACCTACCTCTCTCTGCAGCTGGCCGGGCCCTGGGTCCGGGACCCGGAGGTTCAGGACATGCACCTCCTGTGGCAGCCCTGTCGTGCCTCTGCTGGCACAGCCCGAGAGGACGGTGAAGCTCTCCATCAAGGCCTGGACAGGATGGGAGGCGTTGACCGGCGACAGTTCACACTGGGCACTGGGCTCTGGACCTGCAGGCAGAATCACAAACACCCGTCAGAAACCACAATCGATTGTGCCACAATCAAATTGTTCTGGATGGACAAGCCACTGCCAGCCCACCCAAGGAGTCTTTCCAGGTAAGTTGTTTCCAGAACTAAATGGCAAAAAAAGCTAGCCTAGTCTTCTAAAATTCCAATCTCTTAAATTCTTTTTGGATGATTTGATGTGTATTTGATTACTTCAATTCCCTTCTAGATGCAAAAGTCATGAATGTATTCCTTTGGATGGAGGAAACCTCCCATTTGACATCTGTGTTTAATTCTCCCTTCTCCTCTTACAAGAAAACCAGAAATAAATGAAATAAATTGCCTGAAGTTCCAATAATATTATACATAAATAATATTAAACACCTAAAATTATACCCAAAATGTTTAAGTCCCTACCTTTCAAGTGCTTCTGCTACTTAGACAAAGCAAAATAAATGTAAGAACAATACAAAATAAGATGCAATGAATGGAGGCAAATAGCACCAGATAATAGAATAAAGTCTAGGTCAAAGGTCTGAAAACCCTCTCAAGAGAGGTAGGATGAGAGCAGAGCCTGGTCACTATTGGCTGCTGCTTCCTCATTCTCCTCCTTAAATCCTAAATACTTGCATCCCTCTGATCTTTAGCTCCTGTAGCCCTCATTGTCTCTGTCCCAAGACAACATAGATCTTCCTAAAAGGAGCCTCAGGTGTCAAGCTCTCCAAACTGCCGTCTATACAAGCACTGTCCATCTAACCCAGGGGTGCTCACTCACTGGTTATTCCAAATGCAAATGCAGAACCCTCCCATCTCCCCGGCATGTCCTGCCCCTGGAGAAGTGCTGGCCTGTGAACAAAGCCTGAGCTCCTCAACCTGGCACGCAGGCCTTTCTTGATCCAGCCTCTTCCAATCTCTCCAGCCTCATCCCTCCCACTGCAGCAACATCAGCTAGCTTAATGGTCTTTAAACACACCAGGATGTTTCTCAACTCTGTGCCATTACTCAAACCTGTACCCTTCACCCAAATCTCTCTTCCTCTGTAACTCCAACCCCACAACAAACATCTCAAACTGAGGGAGGTACTCTTTCTCTGCCCTCTTACAATTGCTCTGCCCAGCACTGCTGTTTCATTTTCCATACTGTAACCACGAGTGTATACATCTGTCTTTGCAAGTCCAGTGTGACCTCCCTGATGGCCGTGGGTGGGTTACTCATCTTTATACCCTCAGCACCCATCACAGTGCCTGGCTCCAAAAATATTTGTTAAATGAATCAATGAGCTTAAGAAAAAAATGGTCCCTTCTCTGATCAGTGATTAGAGCACCATTCCAGGCCCTTGGATTGGACTTTAAGGCACTGATATGGAAAACAGATTGCTACAGAGATGTGAGTACAACCCGACTCCATTCAGCCTCATTTCACATTGGCTGGATTGATAGAGATTCCAGGAAAAAGAAGGAACCTTCGATACGTATACCTCACACACTTCTGTGAGCTTGGTGTTAACCCATTTCATAGTTGGGGAGACTGGGACAGGGCCCACTAAACCTCAGCCTTCCAAAATAAAAAACCTGGGTGCACTCCAATTAGGTCTTCCCAACCTCTACACAATAAGATGCCCTCCAGGATTATAACTCTGGTCCAAACTGCAAATGTAGTTCAGAGCCAGGCAGTCCCACACCCCCACTGCTGTACCTTAAGCAGGCATCCTGCCTGGTGTGCTAAGTCTACTTCAGAACTCATGGATATGCTGTAAGCTGGTAATAGTTATCACTGCTGAAATGAAGTATGTACCTTCTCAAATAATCACTCCCACCCTTTGTGTTCCTGTACTGTGTCCAACGGCTTTCTAAGAGGCAGTGAAGAAAGAGGTCACATTAGCAAAGGCAGAAAGTCCTGAGTGTACAATTCCCTGAAGTTTCCCACACAGGGAAAATGGTAGGAGCAGGTGTGCCCCATGCTGCTCCCCTCCTGCCTTCACCAGCCACACTGGGACGTCTGGTGGACTTCACATCCCAGGGCTCCAGAGAGAGTCTCCTACTCAGCTCGGGACACACAGCAGCTATGGCTGCTCAAATTGGAAAACCCTTCCAAACTGGTTTCACAGCCTCCTACCATGAATTTGCCATTATCACAGATTAAGCGCAAATTAAAAATACATTTCAGTTCGATTTTTGTATGTACAAAGCTCCAATTGGGCTATAGTTCTACCCAAAACACATCTGCAAAAAGGCTTGCAACCTCCTCCTGATCATGCTACCATCACCCAGCAGGTTATTCCTTAAATCTCCATACTGCCCATCTCCACATCAGGGTGGAAGCAAACACTCACTGGAAATATAAGAGGATAAGCCGGAGAGGGGATGTCCCCAGTGCTGAGGACGAGGACGCCTCACCTAGAGTGTATGCTCTCTGCCCCGCCAAGTCCAGGACAGGGCAGACCCCACTTGATGGGCTGCAGTGCCAGCCATGGCTTATACAAGTCAGTCCAAGGTCAAGGAAAGGGCACACTCTGATCAAGCGATGGTTTGTTTGATGTCTGCATACGCCCAACGGCTGCAACAGTGTCCGATCATTTTGCTCATTACTCCGTCCCTTATATCAGCATGATGCCTGGCACACAGCATCACTCAAATATCAATGAGGGAAGGTGGTAAGAGAAGAAAGGGGAAAGAACCACAAGGTGATTCATGCTCAATGGGTTTCCTACCAATAGGAGACTCTACCCTAGAGTTCTTTTACTCTACCTAATAGCTGAAGCTTCAATCTATATATATAAAAGCCTAAGCGACTGTTACGATCAGTCGACCAAACAACCAGTCAACCGGTTGCTATGACGTGCACTGACCACCAGGGAGCAGACACTCAATGCAGGAGCTTCCCCCTGGTGGCCAGTGCATTCTCACAGCCAACCTCCCATAGCCAGCCAACCTCCCGCAGTCCCTCTCCCTGGCCGGCCCCAATCGGCCCTTATTGGGACTGGGCAAGACAGCCCCCATTGGCCCCTGATTGCTGGCCAGGCTGAGGGACCCTACCTGTGCACAAATTTGTGCACCAGGCCTCTAGTCTTGTAATAAAGGGGAAAATTCAATCATGAAATAAAGGAGGTGGCATTTTGGGCCGCTAAGAATCAAGTCCCAGCCCTAGCCGGTTTAGCTCAGTGGATAGAGCATTGGCCTGCAGACTGAAGGGTCCCCAGTTTGATTCTGGCCAAGGGCACATGCCTGGATTGAGGGCTCGATCCCCGGTTGGGGGGGGGGTGTATACAGGAGGCAAGCGATCAATGATTCTCTCTCATTATTGATGTTTCTAGCTCTCTCTCCCTCTCCTTCCTCTCTGAAATCAGTAAAAAAATATATATATAAAAAAAAATCAAGTTCCAGCTGAGGCTTCCTCACCCTCAAATGTCACAAAAGACACAAACCCAAACCTGCTTTTGTCCTATTAACCCAGACATTCTCCTGGCAAGGCCCTTTTCTCCCAATGGCACAACAATCCTGTCTTCCCCATCAGCACATCAGGACCCAGCCTCATCCTGCCACCTCCTGGGTCAGCCCCAAGCCTTCCTGCCCCTCCTCCTGTGGCCCAGCCAACCTCCGTGAACTGGTCTCCCATCCTTTCCCATTTGCCCCATAGTGGTTCCTTCCACAGTCTACCCACACAATGCCAGACCCATCTCCAGTTAGAAAAACTGCCACCTGGCAACCAGGTGACCCACCCCCAGCCTCTCCCACAGACGCCGGAGGTAGCAAGGCCGCCTTGATTCTTGCTTGACCACCATGGGGCCCGAGCACAGTGCTTCAGCCACAAACATGCTCCGAAACCCCGTCTGACTCATCTGCTCACTTTCGTGGTGACCGGTGAGCTCCGGAGCCGCGAGCTCAGGGTCTCACTGACACCCTCGGAAGGCTGGGAGTTTCTCTTGTGGCCACCGCTGGAAACCCACAGCCCTTCCTTCCCTGCGCAATCTCTACCCCACAGTCGGTAAGCAAGCAAGCAACAGGCCCTGCTGATGATGCTAATCAGCACGGCAGGATTTCCTCGCCACAGTCAGCACGAACCAGGGCACGGTGATGCAGAAGAAAGGCTGGCTGAAAGCAACATCACAGGCATGCTGCTGCTACCCTTGCACCGTGCTTTCTAAGCAAAAGGCGTTTTACAGACCCGGTACTGTCTGAGGCCTCCCAGAAACTCTATAACGTGGGTAGAATAGATTTCCTTCCCATTGTAAGTAGGTGGTTGCCAGCCACCAAGCTGGGCGCACGTTTCATTAAAGTGCTTCCTGGCAGTAACATACCTCCAGAGACAGTCCTCACTGTTGCTCCCAATCTAGATAGTCCCGTTTCTTCTGGGCATCTAGGACTTGCCCTGCCCGGATTCTTTGGGAGTCATTTCCTAAGCAGCCTAACTTTCTCTTGGTCTCAAAGTCTGAGCTGACTTTATCCTTCCCCACTGCTGCTCAGCAACCTGGGTATTGTTTTGTTTGACCTGTTCTCCTCCCTCCTAACCTGAAGTCAGACTCCATATTTCTAGTTCAGGACACCCTCCTCGGCCACCACAGCAGTCATATGGCCTCTGTTCACCCACAAGTTGCTGCTTCTATTAACTAAAAGCATTTACTGACCAAAGACAGCACAGATGCAAGTAAACCCTGTGGTGAGAAACGCAGCAGGTGACCCAAACCAAGCAGCCTCTTTCCCAAAGCAGGGCCCTCCGTTCAGCAGCTGGGCCCCAGCACCACTGCGAAGCAAATGGTGGAACCCATTAGGGTTCTATCCCCTTAATGAGCCAGGGTTTGATGATTAATGAATAAAATGATCATGCTCCTTGTCTGGGCCACACGCTGTGCACATATCATGTCTAATCCTCATAACACCACATAAAACAGTGTTAAAACACCCATTTTCGAGTCGTGAAAACTGAGTCTCAGAGAGGCTAAGTAACTTGCCAAAAATCACATACCACCAATACCTGGCAGGATTGGATTCGAACCCCGGTTTCTCAAACTCCGGGGCTAAGCTCTTCCCATGACAAGGCACTGCCTGCTTCTACCGTGCCTTTTCCAGTCCTTCACCTCAGGACTTGGTCAACATACTTCTGGGCCAAACATACATATTAACTCAGATCTGATAAAATATAATAAGCTGCTTGGTTCACACTTGCAACCTTTCGGTTGACTTAATAGACTTCATAAACTTAATGAGAAAACACAAGCTCGTTTCTCGTTTCACCAAATGTCTTCCTCTTTTTCACTAATTCTTGCTTATCTGCACGTGGGAAATGTTTCTAAAATCTGGCTATAACATCAATGTCTAAATTCCCAGTTCCACTTAAAGAAAAAAATGCAAATAGACTCACCCTTTCATTATGTTCTTTTGCTACAACACAGCATTCCAGTCTCGGTTACAGAACCCCCACATCCACGCTGGCGGCAGGCCAGCCCAGAGACTTGACATAATACAGACAAAGCATTTGGGAACAGATGCATTTGCTGCACACACTTTAAATTTAATCTGTCCCCAAAGAAATTAATATCACACCTCATGCAACAGAGTCAGATATTGGGCGGGGAGGGGTAGTTATTGTTTGGGAGAGGATACAGTAAGTAATTTTCACATTTAATAAATGTGATCCTTAAGCGTTCTAAATACCGGTGCATACCACGCTGACACAAACATCTGGTACCTATTCCACATAATTTCCAGCACACTGATTCCCCATATCACCCAGGGTACTAATGAGGAGCGTGTGTTCAGCTGTAATAAAAAATGGTAAAGATGCAGAGGGAGTGGAGGGGTAACATTATAGCCTGGGACCAACACATGGCAGTGGGGAGATTTTATTCCAACAACACCATTGGCTAATAAGGGTTTCTGTTATTGTCCCACAGGGAATTCTGCAATGCTGTCAGCTGCAAAGAGGGACAAACTCCCACAGACTGTGGAACTGGGCACTGCAGGATCATTCTGCCCCTGAGCCGAAAATCCCTTCTACCCCCATGGGGCGCAAGAATCCCGAAGAAACGGCGTCCGAGATGATTTCCCAGCCAATAGCACAGCCTGGCTCTAATTGAGCTTTATGGGAGGGAATGTGACAAACACCAGGATGTGATGCAAAAGCAAAGCTCCAAGAAAAAACACCTGGAAGGCCCTGGGCTCAGGAGGGCCTGCAGTGTACACAACATGTGCTCATGTTTATACCATCTCAAATTACAACTCATTGGAGCCACAGCCCCTTGGGAACAGAGCTGCGGAATGTACCGCCATTAAAATCCAAAGCGGACCCTTCTACCAAAGCCCCCACCTGGGCTGTTCAGCAATCAAACTTGGCTTGAGGCTGAAGTGTATCCCTGGTAGGAAAAAGACAAAGCCCTAAAACCTCTATTATAGATTTCTCAAGGGGGTAGCCAGATTTTTCTGCAGCACAAACCCTCAGGCATAGCTTATCATAGTTCCTCTCGAGCTCCAAGTGAATATCTAAATCCAAACCTTCCTCTTGACAAACTGACCCTCTTCCAAGAAGTCAACTGCCAGCTTGTTGGGCCAAAAGCCAGTGCATATTTGTATATTGTTGTGCTGAAACCATGGCGCAACCATGTTGGAGAATTTCCTGTTCAAGGGTGTTTTTAAATGTTCAAAGGAAAACAATGGGCAGAGCTTCTTTAAGAATCTAAATTCTCCCAGTGTGGGGAAGTGCCAAGCTCCCAAGGGTGCTCACTCTGCCATCTAAGCAAGACACCTCTATACAGCCAAGAGGTATCAGGAGGGATTTAGACAGCTCCTTGAGGAAGTGGGGGTGGTTCGTTTTGGAAGGGGAGGGGGGTGTTTATAACCTGAAGAGGAAAGGAGGCAGAGAGGGCATGTTCCAGAAGTTGCCACTGGGTAGGGCACAGGAGAAGTGCCCATATTAAAGACACAGTGGTCTAGGAGGAACATGGGACCAGGGGATAGAAGAGCTGCACTTTAGACCCAGATCTGCCTGCCACCTATTAGTTGTCTGACCTGTCTTTAAGCTTCTCATACTCTCCCTCTCTCTTCCTCTATGACAGGCTTGACTTGTAGATCAAATGAGGTACTCTGCATACACATTCTTTACAAATTTCAAGTGCTATTAGAGACGTACAGTTCCCTGAGGGGGGGGGGGGAGAAATGAATGAATGAAAACACTTTCTCCAACTGAAAAAAAAATGTTTTCTTTATGAGCTTTTAGAATGATTAATAAACTATCTAAGATAGGATGTTCTTATACGACTCCCTAGCCATTACTCCCCCAAAATTATTTCCAAGAGTTTCACTGGGAAGATTTAAAATAAAACTATGTACAGTATTAGAGAAAAAATTCCTGTTTCTGAGCACATTCTGAAAGTGCAACTCCCAAAGGTGAGAACATCCCATGTTTCTCTCCCTCCCCTCCCCTGGGAATTCCCAAAATCAGGAAAGGGGTCATCTGGCTCCATCGTGGCTGACTCTCTTGTTGCTTACTCTCACTCTACAAGAAAGTACACCTGTTCCTGTGCTTTTAAAATATATATTTTTAATTGATTTCAGAGAGGAAGGAAAAAGGAGAGAAAGATAGAAACATCAATGATGAGAGAGAAGCCCTGATTGGCTGCCTCCTGCATGTCCCCTACTGAGGATCGAGCCCACAACCTGGAATGAACCTCCTGGTTCATAGGTTGACGCTCAACCTATGAACCTCCTGGTTCATAGGTTGACGCTCAACCACTGAACCACAACAGCTGGGCTAAGACCTAAAGGAAGCTGAGAATGAAGGAGACACTGGCCACAGTACTCATTTATGAGGAGATTAGAACTTATGGGATGCTACTGTCTAAATGGCTCAGCACAGAGACCAACAACAAATCTGAAGATTTGGAGAATGAGAGAAAATAGAATCTGTTTTCTCCCACCATGTGAGTTTGAAACACACAAAATAATAAAAAGAACGTATACTTCTTTATTAAATGGAAAATAATTGATCCCTATTTAAAATATCATACATAATTTAGACACATGACTAATAAAAATTATAATTTAATGCCTACAAATGCATTATTCTGTGGCAAGTCTGGAAAGCTGCCCCTCATTAATCCTGAGGGATGCCATCACCAGACTCCTTCATCTCTCACACCTCAACTTACATCCAAGAGAGTGGCTAGTCTAACTTTTTTCTTTTTTTTTTTTTTACCTCTAGCAAGCTGGTGTCTGATAAGAAGGAGAAAGATGAGAGCCCTCGCTGGTTTGGCTCAGTGGATAGAGTGCCGGCCTGCGGACCAAACCGTCCCAGGTTTGATTCTGGTCAAGGGCACGTACCTCAGTTGTAGGCTCCTCCGCAGCCCGGGCTCTGGTTGGGGTCCATGCAGGAGGCAACCAATCGACCTGTTTCTCTCACATTGATGTTTCTCTCTCTGTCTTTCCCTTTCTCTTCCACTCTCTCTAAAAGATCAATTCAAAAAATATCCTCAGGTGAGGATTAACCAATAAATAAATACATACATACACACATAAGATGAGAGAAACAGAGGCAAGCATGTGCACAGAAACGCAGAGGTCTCACACTGCACAGGGCATTTTCTAGGGCTAGTGAGCCCTCGGTGAGGGTTGGGGTGCAGGGGCTGGACAAGTGACAAGACAATAAGTTGTAAGTGCGGGGATGGTCAGGAAGGGTGGAAAAGGTAAACCGTAACTGCTGGGAAGTCAAATCACAGCCTGTAACCACTGGTCCTGATTATAGACAGGAGACAAGAGATTAAAAAAGGAAAATCTACCAACTTTTGGGTTGGCCATGCAAAATATTACTAATTACAGCCATGTGTACAAACGGGGCCATGAACTGAAAATACGGTTCCTTTAGGATTTCATATATAAACAGGGCACTTAACAATTGGGTTGTTAGAGGAATGAAGAAAATGCTTCACACGAATGCTGAGTTTACCGAGCATCAATATAATCCCATTACAAGACTAAACCGCAGTCCTCCCTCCTCAAGCTGGGTAGCTCACTGCTCAGGTGCTTCTTCTTTCAAGAGGGAACAAGACAGGGCCGTTTGTAGAGAAATCAATGAATACCTAATGTGCTCTTGCTCCTTTCACAGGGCAGCTTACAGGGCCCAGGGGAACCTACGGAGCTGGGGTTTCCAGGTTTTGCATCAGTTGTGGGCAAACCAAGCAGCACACTGATAGGACTCTCAGTGTAGACCAGGGACTACCGGGCCTCAGGAAGACAGAAGGATTGTGCCCAGCTAAGTAAAGCTGATGCAGAACCACATTTTTATACCTAACTTCAGAGATTCTGTAAACCTGTTATACCCATTATGCTTTTCCGTTATAGCCAATATCCGCTTTTAGGTGCAAATCTAGTGTTCATTGATGTGGGCATGTGCTTGTGCATCCTCTGCTTCACTGGAAACCCCATGAGGGCAAGGACCATGTTTCTTTTGCTGATCCTGTCTCTCCCAGTGCTCAGCACAGCGCCTGGCACGTGGCAGGTGTTCACAAATACTATAAATTCCTCAGTCAAATAAGCAAAACACTAATTCTCTATGGACCATGGAACCATATCTCAGCCCTGCCATACTTCCACTTTGTAACCTGGGGTAGTTATTTAACCACTCTGTGTCTCTGCTATAGGGAGGGGGTTATAATAGTATCTGCCCTATAAGACTATTCTTAGGAGTAACTCATTTATATTATCATACAACTGTATTTACTATTACCATCTCTTCAACTATGGGATGTGTTCTGGAAAAAAAATACTTTTTAATCTATCTCAACCTCCTTTTGCATTAGGAGTCAGAATATTAGAGCTCAATATCCTCCCTATCACCCAGTAGGTTTTTTATTTTATTTTAAATATATTTTTATTGATTTCAGAGAGGAAGGGAGAGAGAGAGAGAAACATCAATGATGCGAGAGAATCATTGTTTGGCTGCCTCCTGCACGCCCCCTACTGGGGATCGAGCCCACAACCCAGGCATGTGCCCTGACCAGGAATCGACCTCTTGATTCATAGGTTGACACTCAACGACTGAGCCATGGCAGGCTCTGAGAGACCCTTATAAACTAGTCGATGAAAAGGCCTTCTCTTCCCATCCTTCCTAGTTTTCAGACAAGTTCTGCCATGGCTTCTGATCCTAAATATGCAAAACTAATGTACCAAGATAGGTCTGAGCAAGATCCTCAGTTTTAGTGGGCTCTATTAGAAAATTTCATGATCCAACCAAAATGTCATGCTATATATGTCTTCATTATTTATACACTCAACTACTTCTAGAAAGGAAATTGAGGGGCTTTTAATAAAAAATAAACAGAAACAGGCGCAGAAAACCCACTTCAGCTACCAATCAATTAAAAAGTGGCTATGGCCAAAAAAAAGAAAAGAAAAGAAAGAAATCTAATTGAAGCACTTAACTGAAGGAAACTACTTCATTTGAGCATCCAACCTAGCTCTGAGCTTCCTGACAGCCAAGGTAAAAGAAAAAGTGATGCTTACGAGATTTCATAAAAAGGAAACAAATCAGCTGTTTGGATAAGAAAGGTATCTTTCCTAAGTCTGAATTAAAGAGGCCTATAATAACGTGAGGATCAGTGATTTCTAAAAAGTCATTTTACAAAACCATAAACATAACTTTTTTATATGGCCTCATGCACAACAGAGGGAATGTACCCTACAGTGGATTTCATTCAGGGCTCCAGGCAATTCTCCCTAGTATGCACACAAACATTTCTAGAATTGGAAGATTTTTTAAAACTTTTTAAACCAATAATTTGCATCAGTGTGGGTATAAAAGCAAAAAACAAAATGATATTAGTTTACTAAAGGCTTTGGGGAATTTTTTTATCTTGATTTTTAAAAACATACCATGCAAGAAGTCAAAAATTTTGGATTTCGCTGTGTGGATCAACAAGTGATTTTTGAAAGAATAAAATCTAAACAGAGGTATCAGTTTAAGGATTAGATTCAATCAAATTGTATTTGACCTAGAGATACATATAAAATAAATTAGTGTACTGTTGCTTCATAAACTCTTCTCTTTAAAACTGGGATAAAGGAGATACCTGTTCAGCAAAACAACTACTGAGCATGCTCAGGAAAAACTTCACACACAGTAAAGTACTGTCAAACACACATCTGTACCTGACAAAGCAACCTTTCAAAACAGATGGGTCATATGATGTTTCAAAGCTCAACTTTTTTTTTAAGTTTGTCACATTCAATCAAAGCAATTTTTGTTTTTCTGAAATCTGTGTGTTATTTTGGAGAAAACTTTTTTCGGTGTTTTTCCACTCTGGATCAACTAGCCCCTCTCTTTTCCTCCCAAGTGAACCTCGGAAACCACTGTGCCAGAGGGAATTCACCTTTTCTCACACAAAGACAAACTCTAATATTTTCAAATGGTCAATTTGAAAATAAGATCCTTTGCATGCCAATTTCTAAAACAAAAAGGACTTTGTTTCATGATTGGCACAGAAAAATGTACCAAAGTTACACCAATCTATAATTTAAAGTAATAATAAAGTCTTTCTCTCATTTTATATCATACTTCCTCTTCTCATCATACTTCACCTGGCCCAGCTTACCACTAATACAATAAATGCCTCATTTATTCAGCATTGACTAATAATGAGATATCTCACATATACAGATCTTCCAAATAACTAAGGTTTTACCCCTTTCAAAAAAGGAAGTCATTTTTAAGGTAATTTTACCCAGAACATACTACACATGTAATTACTTCTTGGTCACCTTAAATAATTTTTTTACATATTTTTTTTGTTGATTTCAGAGAAGAGAAGAGAAGAGAAGAGAAGAGAAGAGAAGAGAAGAGAAGAGAAGAGAAGAGAAGAGAAGGGAAGAGAAGAGAGGAGGGGAGGGGAGGGGAGGGGAGGGGAGGGGGAGGGGAGGGGAGGGGAGGGGAGAAAGGGAGGAGAGAGAGAAAAACATCAATGATGAGAGAGAATGATTGACTGGCTGCCTCCTGCAACACCCCACACTGAGGATGGAGCCCACAACCCAGGTATGTACCCTGACCGGGAATCTAACCATGACCTCCTGGTTCATAGGTCAACACTCAAAACACTGAACCATGCCAGCCGGGTGCACCTTAAATATTTTGAGCATCCAGAATATCACTTGTTAAAATTTTTGGAGGACCTGCACCATCATTATAAATACTAATTACAGATTATTAAACTTGGCATTTCAGTGTTTATCTCTACACCAAATGGTCCCATATTTCTATGTTTTATAGTCTGCCTACACTTCCTAAACCTCTTTTTTCCCCAACTCTGGCTACAGGCCAGTGTACACTCTGCCTCAAGCCCATCTGCCTGTTACTCTCAATTCTAAATTAACAAGCTCTGGATGAGGGCCCTCCCACCTACAGTAACCTATGGGGTCTTTTGACAGCTCTCCTCCTTATAACCCACCAAACATTTTGGCTACCTTGTGTGCTCCAGATGCACGTACCTGCCAAAAAACTGACACTGTATAATAATATTAGTGACAACATTAGCAGCAGAGTAGCAGCACTGTCCACACTAATCTAATGTGAATGGCAAGCCATCAAAGAAAGGGGAGCTTACACACTACTGTGAACTGTTGGGAATTTCAAAACTGTGCTAAAAGCCCTACTCTCCCATTGCTCTCGCAAGCATGTCAAACTCACGGCCAGCAAGCCACATGCCTCAAATTTGACATGCTTCCTAGGGCTTTGAGCATTTTAGAAAGTTTACTTTTATTTTTAAATATATTTTATTGATTTTTTTTTTTTTTTTTACAGAGAGGAAGGAGAGGGATAGAGTGTCAGAAACATCAATGGGAGAGAAACATCAATCAGCTGCCTTTAGCACACCCCTCACTGGGGTTGTGCCTGCAACCAAGGTACATACCCTTGACTGGAATCGAACCTGAGACCCTTCAGTCTACAGGCTGATGCTCTATCCACTGAGCCAAACCAGTTAGGGCGAAAGTTTACCTTTTTAAGAAGAGAAGAAAGCAAATATATGAATAGGTTATATATATACTAGAGGCCCAGTGCACAAAAATTCATGCACTGGGGGGAGGGGGGTCCCCTCAGCCCAGCCTGCCCCCTCTCACCGTCTGGGAGCCCTCAGGGGATGTCCTACTGGTGGCTTAGACCCGCAGGGAATGGGTCTAAGCCGAAGGCACCACCCCCATCACCCCACCGCTGCAGCTGCCACTGCCGGCCGCCACAGCCGCCAAGGTATTTTCCTCAACATGGAGTCCAGTCCCTTCACCACGAAAAAAATGACAACTTTCTTTAGGCATTTTCAAGATGTGTCTTTCATAGGATATGACCTTTCTTTCTTTCTTTTTTACCCTCACCTGAGGATGTTTTTCCACTGATTTTTACAGAGCGTGGAAGAGAGAGGGAAAGAGAAACATCAATGCCAGAGGGACACTTCGATTGGTTGCCTCCTGCATGAGCCCCGGCCAGGGAGGAGCCTGTAACCTAGGTACATGCCCTTGATCAGAACCGAACCTGGACCCTGCAGTCCGCAGGCTGAGGTTCTATCCATTGAGCCAAACCGGCTAGGGCAGGATATGACATTTCTTAGCCCCTCCAGCAGCAGACCTTCGTTGTTTCCTCCCGAAGTGAGGTGGAAAAACCCTAGATCACCTTCTTGGATTCTTATTACCCAAGCTACCAAGAACACTGCAAGTGGCATACCGGGAGCTTAGCCAATGAGCGGTCAGAAACGGTGTTTCCTCTGCAGCTCACGCGCAGAGGTGGGACTACTGGCGCACTGCGGCTGGCAGGCCCTCTTCTCTCCGGGCCTCCCCGCTGCTGGGGCGGCTGGCAGGCACTCTTCTCTCTGGGCCTGCACCATCCATGGCTTGTCTATGGCTTGTCTCACCGCACACGCAGTCCCCTCCCGCCCACCTGCATGTGCAGCCTCCGCCTGAGCGGTCATGATGTTACGGCATCCCAGACAATTTGCATATTACCTCTTTATTTATATATATATATATATATATATATATATATGCTATATATAAAGTTCTCTTGGTGTCTCCTGTCTTATTTATTTTTCAGGATGAAGAGATTTAACCTGCACATCCCAGATTCATTATAATTTTGGCATCATTTGTACTTTCTTCCACTGTAGTTTCTCAGTGGAACTTGTAATCCCCATTCCTTCCTGTCTTCACTCTCCCATCAGTGAGAGCAGGCACCATCATGGGAATCAGTGGTCCCTGTTCACTGTGTCCAGTACAGTGCAGGCAGGCTGCAGTCTGGACAGAGAAAACACAGAACAAGGTCACTCACAAAGCCCCTGTGCAGTGCAATGGTACCATCTGCAGCTCTCTGAAGTCAAGTCAGGATATGGCATCCCCCGGCCTTCGCTGTCAGAAGAACCAGTCAGACCAAACTCTGCAAATCACAGTTACGTAAGGAAAGGCATATACTAGTACACAGACTATTGCAGTTTCGCAGACTCAGGGAGATTCACTTTTTAAAACCTCTTTCTGAAATGAAAGCGTTTCTTTGCCCCAGAGATAACTCGTAATTTATGCTAGATTTCAACCTTTTTACTGTAAAAAGTATAGGAAATTGCATGGAAACAATGAATGGAAGTACACTTTTTTTTTAATCAAACAAGAACAGGAAACTTTCAGTAGTTCGTGGTAAAAACTACACATTTGAGCCAAAGAGAAAAATTAAACTACTCTCTTTTAATGCCTAACTGTTCAGCCTCTCCCATCTCAAACATAACAAAAATATACAGAACTGACATCCATGAAACAAACCTCAAGACTAAGAAAAAAAGAACTTTTACAGGCTTCAAAAATATATTTCCCCCAAATTACTTAATGAACCTCTTCAAACAAGCCTACACCTACTTCTTCTATTATTGTGTGGCCAAACGAGTCATAATAAAACTTTGGAATATTAAAGACAATAAGTGAGGAAATTCCAGAAAATATAAAATCTATTTCAGGGAGGCAAAACAGGACTCTATTTGTTTTTAATGCATAGGAATGAATAAACCAGCAAAATAACACCAGCAATCACAACAGTAATCATATCTGGCTACAGTTCCATAACATAAAGTCTTCCGAATTTACCACCTCCTTCATGCTAAAGAAATAACTTCCTTAACCTCCAGTACCCTCCTCACTCTAAAAACTTCTAATACACTGTGACCAATTTAAAAATAGATATTTTTTATTTCCATGTCATCTAACACATCAACTGACACCCAAAACAGGAAGAGTCGCTTACATTTAGTTCTCATTCACTTTATTCTTAGTCCAGCCTTGTCTGGGCAATGGCTCCAATTCCTAATAACATGTCACTTCCCTGAGCCTCAGTTTTCTCACCTTTAAAATGGACATAATACTTGTGCTACCTAATTACCAGGGTTGTTAGAAAAACAACCCTGGAAATAATTTTCCATTGATTTTTAGAGAGAATGGAAGGCAGGGGGAGAGGCAGAGAGAGAGAAACATTGATGTGAGAGAGACACATCGACTGGTTGTCTCCCTCATGTGTCCTGACCGGGCCCAGGGATCGAGCCTGCAACCAAGGTATGTGCCCTTGACTGGAATTGAACCCGGGACCCTTCAGTCCATGGGGCCGATGCTCTACCCACTGAGCCAAATCGGTTAGGGCAGAAAGGTGGTTTTTATATTAAATAGGGAAGCTCTATGCAACTATGAAGATATTACCAATAGATATATGAAAAATCAATAAAAAAGAACCTCCTTTCTCCTCACCATCCTGCCCTCCCTCTCCAAAAAGGAAGCTCCCAACCCATGATGCAGACCTTAGAAACTTTGAGGAAAGAAGGGTGAATGTGGCATTAGAAGACCTGGGTTCTAGTCTCAGCTCCGCCACTAACAAGCTGCTTAACCTGAGACACCCACTTAGCTTCCTCCCCTGTAAACTGGGGCCAATACTACCTGTCTTGCCAGAATAAATGGAAGTAATGGATAGCACAGTATTCTATAAGCTTAAGAATAGGATCTATATAAGAAATTAATGAGTCGATTTGCCTTACAAGAAGTTTGGACTTTTTGTTATAAAAGTGATTGACAAGGGAAGAAGCTGACTGTGATCAGACCTTCCCCAAACACCTGAAGGAAGAAGGCTAAGCGGAAACAGAGTAGAGAAGCCCCCACAGTGGGAACTCACGGATTAACTGCATAAAGAAATGGGGGCTTTAGAAATTGGAACTCAGAGCAAGTAACTGTGGGTTAGAATCCCTTGAGTCCACTTAAACCTGGGAATTGAAATATCGGGTCAGATCTTCTCCATTCCTGGTTAAGACAGAGGCAGGCAAAAGCTAATTCTACACACGGATGCCCAGCATTCCAGAATCAACAGCAGCTCCTGCAGAAAGCAATAGAAGCAGCGTAAGAGGAGAAAATAGATCAACAGACCGGTTGCTTAGTAATTAAAAGGGAAAAAAAGAAAAGAAAAGAACCTCTTTCAAAGTTCAACTCCAGGCTGAATTCCTATCAGAAACCTCCTGGAAGCCAAAGCCCACATCTGCATAATATTTTAAATCTGAGGCTGGTCTTTGAGAAAACATTTGGCAAAGATTATCAAAACACCAATTTCTCATTCTTTCTACTCATTTTTCTCAACATTTTTTATGCCTAATCCTTGAGCTTCACTTACCACTCCTGCTTTCTCAACTGCAGTCAGCAAATACATATCAATGTGGACTCAACAGACACCGTATAACATATTCTTCTGTATGTATTCTTTTTTATGTCGATATTTTCCCTTTGTAATTGAGTGAACAGCACACATCCAATTAACAGCCACCAAGATGGGCGGGTGCAGGAGTCACCCCTGATAGCGACTGCGCAGCGGCGGGTTCTGCCTGACGCCCACACACGTTCACTTGAACTGAACACAGCATCCGTGTCAGTGGTGGGTCTCTTCACCTTTACAGGATTGTGTTTTGAAAATCACTAGAGACTGTGGTTCCCGCCTATTGGCCTCAACTGAAACTTCAGACGCATGTGATGTGTTAACATTCAAGTATAACTGGACTGAGTGGCAGCACATCAAATGTAAAATGAAGCATTTAGAAATGAAACGACGTGCATTATTCCACATTCCTTTACACACGCAGGGTAAAAAGTACTTATTTTACTTTTTTCCCCCCAAAACGAATACAGGATTTTAACTATATTGAGATATGATTATTTTCAATTAGTCCTATGGAACAGATATTCCTATTAAAGAAAACACCTTCATGTAACCACATTATGAACTCACCTAACCCCCAAGTACCTTTGCATTAGTCGTCTCTCTACACATTTAACAGAATCACACTGTGGCCCCAAGTAATGAGAATGACTGGCCTCACTAAGAACCCAAGAACCCAGCATACAACAAGAACCCTAGTTGTGTATTTACTTTAAAATAAGAATAGTAACTTTTAACTCTACGCTTTAGACTCTGCCTCTGGCCTGATTTAAAAAAGAAAAAAAAGCTACCATGAGACCTAACTCCAGTTAGCATTAGTGTGTTAATGCAAATCAATAGCCATCTGACGGTATTTTTACAGACAAAGCATCATAAGAACATATGTTTCAGAAGGGCTGGGGGTTATGTTTTCAAGGTCCATATTGGACAATCTTTGGGATAGGTCTGCAGATATTAGCTCAGTGCAATAAATGCGACGCAATCTCCTCTTCACGACAAGTCACTTGCAAAAGAACACTCTGACCTTGGCCAAATTCTCAAAGGTTTAGACAAATAGGAACTACAAGAAGTGGTTTTTTGTTTGTTTGTTTTCAAATACTGCCTTTTTTAAATCACCCCCTTGATTTTTAAGCCAGAAAGGATGCAAATGTCTAAATTACTATAGTCACCTTCCTCCCACTGCTTTTAACTGCCTATAAAACAATCTTAAACTGCCTGGCCTTGCCAGGACAAATGTTGGCCCATGTATTCCAGAAAGGCCATGAATATTCTGAAGGTCAAACAAAATACGGATTCTTTCCAACCAGAAAGGAAGTCTGTGCTTTCTGGGAGGTGGCCCCCAGCTCAGCCTTGACTTGGTACCCAACAAAGCAAGTAAACCAAGAGCTGAAACAGCCTTGAGTTTTAATCAGTACTTTCTGAAGGATGCTGCTGATAACAGGGACGGGGGTGGGGAGATTTAAATGTAACTGATGTTCACATTTCTCTGTCCTGGCTTTTCTCCTCTTACAGATGCATGTACACATGTATGAAATAACACTTCACTAACAAAGCTTCCAATTCAACTGCAGTATATCCATTTGGATTCTTGCACCATTCATGAAAAAGCTTGACTCATCACTTGGGGTTGTTATTGTTTTTTTTCCTATTTACCCAAGCAAGTTTCCACAAGTCCTTCTTATAGTAAAAGCATCTTAGTGATAATGGTGCTAAAATGGGGGGGGTGGGGTGGGGGGGGGGGAAAGAGGGAGGAGGAAAGCTTTTTGCTGTCTACTTTCCATAAAGGGCCAAAACCTGTTTTCAAACAGTAAGGCACAAGACCGGAGGTAATTTGCATGCCTACACTACAAACACAATAATACTCTCTTTCTGTCTTTGGCATATCGAAACAAAAAGAGATCTCACCTGTGCTGTTTGTAGAGGAGGAAACTGGGGCCCAGACAAATTAAGGGACACTTTAGCTTGGTGGCCAGCACTTATCACAACACAGCCCCACTTGCTTCCGGGGCCTGGCCATCCAGAAAGGCCTTGAGCTTCCCCAGCTCTGGCACCTCATCCTCACTGCCGTGCTGAAAGCCCACCCAGACTTCAAAGCCCAGCTCCATGGCCTTCACCGCCTCCATAAAGCCTCTCAGCTACACATACCTTTGCCCTCGCCTCTGAAATCCTGCGGCACCAAGCTGCAAAGCTGAATGTGCTATTCAAGCCAGAGAAAGCGTTTTCTTATTAATCCTCCTCAGCACCTAGCTAGGATCTCGTACGTACTAAGCATTCAATACATACTTCTTAAATGGAATTATTGGGTCGGTTAATGAGAAAAGTGACCTTTCCAAATAAAATCCACTCTCCGTGATGACAGCGTCTAGTTTGCACCACAGGGCCCCAGAACTCCACGGTGGCCTTGCATGGTGGGTGTGGCGAGGTGTGTGCTGTGCGTGTGCACACACATGCGAGTCGTCACAACCAAGCAAAGAACAGTGGGACTTCTCACCATGACCTCAATTTTGATTTTTTTGTAAGTATCCCCACAGCCCCAGCTGCTACTTTATACTTTCACTCTTCGCTGAGAAAAATTTTAAGCGGGATCATTTCCTGTCCCCCCCCCCCCCCCGCACCCTCCCTCCTTTTGTGTTTTAAAGAAAGTTTAGGATAGCAAGGAAAAGTGCTGAGCTGAGACACAAGGAATAGCTGAGTCTGCACATGCCTCATTGTTTTCCATCCTCATTCCAGCACGGCTGTGGCTGGAAACCAGCATTTAGGATTCCCGGTGGACCTGCATCCCTGGTGTTCCAAAATGTCACACTTGACACACTGCTCTGTGAGGTGTGAGTCCATTGAGTATGTTCCCTCATATATATCACATATCTTTAGGGAAGTAACCAAAATATGTGTTTGGGAAAGGAGAGGGAAAGGGGGCCGAGGGAGTACTCAGAGATGTAATTACACCTACACGAGTGGGACCTTTTGCATGTGTGTTTTGGAGGTGGAAGGTTTAATGTAAACATTAACTTCGTTGGTGCTGCGGACTTACATATACACACTGCATCGCCACGCACTTGCGTCCACATCTGTTAAAAGTGCTGAGCCACTCACTGTGAGAACGCCATTCACCCTGTGGTGTGTGTTCTGCTGCGCTTTGCTTTGTTTTCGGATTTTCTTAGCGTTCTTCCTCAAATGCGCTGGTGACTTCATTTTAAATTTTTGATTATTTTATCGCTGATGAGATCCTCCTGTGATCCAAGGACACAGGTCATTTTGCCAGAGAGGAGAACCGATTCCTCTTTCTGAACTGCTCCGATTCCACCTCTGGGAGGAAAGGCTGCTCACGCCAACTTCGGGGACCTACACACACAGGGTCCAGGCAGAGCTGGAAACAACCCTGAAATCCTCACTGTCACCCCACTCCACCGTCCCTGTGAAAGGGACCACTTCTCAAAGAGCTAAGCCATCCCATGGGCTGAAGGGAATCCTTAGCTGCATAGAGACATTAAAACTCAAAGCAAGCTGAGATAATGCATCCACTGAGGGCTGTTCAGTTGGGAGAGGCCGCCAGGAGTCGGCTGCATCTAAACATACAGCTTTCTTGGCAGTGATTATTTTCCTGAGCTTGATACAAATCCACGGCTGACAGCAGCAGGACATTGCTGTCAGAGCACCCAGGGCTCTGATGCCACCATCACGGCCTCCTGAAGTCCTGAATGCCACCTCCAGCCTGATGACTCTGTCGCTTCAGCAGCCCCAGCCCCCAATTTGAGGATGCCTGCTCTTCTCTTCTCTACCCAGGCTTGGACTCCATTATTTCAAAGGTAGTTTACCTTTTATCATTTTCCTCCAAGTCCTTAGGAAGAGAATGGGCCAGCTTCAGAACAACGGGGAAAGGACACTGAGCTGGTCATCACAAAATAAGGGTTCAAGTTTTGAATCGGCATCCTAGAAGCCATGTCGCTTTATGCAAATCACAATCTTTCTGACTCTTGGTTTCAGACAAATGACGAGCAGTAGCACATGCTTCACAGTATCGTTATAAGATGCAACGAGCCCTGGCCAGTGTTTCTCAGTGGTTGGCACATCGGCCTGTGCGCCAAAGGGTTGCTGATTCGATCCCTGGCCCCGGCAGTCAGGGTGCATGCAGAAGGCAACCAATCAATGTTTCTCTCTCCTCTCTCTCTCCCCCCCCCCCCCCACTCCCTTCCCACTCTCTCTGGAAATCAATTGGAAATCAATGGAAAAAATATCCTCGGGTGAGGATGAACAAAGAACAAACAAAAGATTTAATGAGAAAGTACCTAGTGCATATTAAGTACTTCCAAGCCTTTTACCTACAAAGCAACCATAATGCTCAATTACCACTTCTCAGAGGGTTTGATCATTCAATAATAAAGACCCATAGGAGCTTTTTGCAATCTTAATTAGGTTCGGGTAGCAACTGAGGTGCCCCGAGTCTCTGTAAAGGTATTGCACCATAACTGCAATTATGCCGTATTGTAATTGGTACAACTGTAAATATACCAACTGCATTACATCATAACTTTACAACATAACTGAAAAGGCACTGCAGTGTTACACACATGGGTGTTAACTGCCATAATATTTACAATAGGGGAATACAAGAAATAACCTAAATGTTCGTGAGGGTATTTATGTTGCATGAAATATATATGCTGCAGTTAAAACGGTACTATTTGTACTAGCAGAAAAATCTTAATGACATATTGTTAACCTTCTTTTAAAACTGCAGAATATGAAAGAATGATATAACTCATGAATTCCCCTAAAACTCTGTGTATATATTCACACATATATAAGTGCATAGAGAAAGGATTGAATACATAATTCTAACTATAAATAGTTCTGACCTATGTTGGGGCAGTGCTAACATGGGTCAGAAAGATGAATGGGAACTGTGACTTCGCTTCCTGCTTGCTACAATATTTAACCCTTTTACCATGCAAATGTACTTCAAATATTACTTGCATCATGAAAACAGTTTTATTGTGTCATTAAAAACTAAAAATATATACCCTACTTTATCATTAAAATAATTCTGATAAAGCAAATGCTGGGTGATTCATTTTCTGCTCTGGATGTCTTATTTTGGTTCAGCATGACACGTGGTTCCAAAAAAAAACACACAAAAAAACCAGTGACTCTCTAGGCCCTGAGGGCCCTCATCTACTCTATTCCCATGACAACAGTCTCTCCTCACCTTGAGGACTTGGACCCAACCGCCTCCATCTCCACAGTCAGTGACTGCAAGCCTGAGGTCCTACGGATGCTGCGGTGCAAAGACCTGGCGTTCCCTCCGGGCCCTGCTGTGTGCCATCTGAGATTTTGCCTCCATTTCCTGTCTGTACAATAGGGAGGTATCTGCACTTCGCAGGGCTGTCACAGAGGTTATACTACACATACTAAGTCCTCAATAAGTGGCAGCTTTTATCATTACCATTACTAACCCGGAAATTCTCTGGGTCTCAAGACGAATTCTCATCTGTAAAAGGAGGGTCTATCGTTTGATTATTTCTAAAGCTTCCAGCTCTGATAGTCCATGTGCGTGTGCTAAGGGGGAAAGTGGACAAACACATACTGAAGAGTGCAGCCTGGTGTCTGGGACCAAAGAGATCGACAACCACCTAGACGGCCCCGGCAACCGAGCCCCCGTGTGACTGTTAGCACATCATGGGGAAAGAGGGTGAGAGAAGCCTTTTCTCTCCAATTTAGAAGACTTGCAATTTGGAGGAAATAATAGACAATAGACATAGCATTCACATTCTTCTACTGGCAAAACAAAATAAAACAAAAACATTTTCAATATCCCCTAGTGTCTGTCGTAGGCTGGGAACAGCAAAGTATCACAAAATAGATGAATTTTAGTGTGTGACCTTCCCAAACACAGCCCTCATTTTCCAGCCTCCTCAATCTTTTGGGACAGAAGTTTTAGTCAAATCCCTGGAGAACCAACATACAATAATATCTCTGCCACCTAAATCTAACTTTTGGGGCTCAGCTGAAACCCCACCTGCCTATTAACCCTCCCAAATCCTCCCCATTAAAGCCATCTCTCTCTCTCTCTCTCTCTCTCTCTCTCTCTCCCTCTCTCTCTCTCTCTCTCTCTCTCTCTCTGAATTCCTAGAGACTTTGTTCTATAATTCTATCAATTTCTACTTTATACTACACTTATTTGCATGCCTGTTTTACCTCTCTTACAGGACCATAAACTCCCATATATAAGTCAAAAAATGTTCAATTCAGTCCCACATTCACAGGCATTTATTGAGCAGCTACCTAGAGGATGAGTACTATCCAACGTCCTGGGGATACAGAGATAACAGCATTTTCTCCATCTTCAAGGAGCTCAGTTTAATAGGAAAAGAGAGCAAGTGAACAATGTCAATACTCAAGGTGCTGTAGTAGCATGGAGCCTCTCTAAGCCACCGCAAGGGAGGGGAAGATGAAGGTGAAAAGCTTCCTAGGCAGGCGATGTCTAATGCGTAGAAGTTAGTTGAAGCTACCTAAGCAAAAAAGGATAGGAAAGGACAAATCTGCATGAAATCAATAAAGGTGCATCTGCTTTGAAAACTGCATGGCAGTTTCTTATAAAGTAAAGCATGTATTTACCATACATCTGAGCAATTGCTCTGCTAAGTATTCAACCCCCTCTCCCCAAATGAGAACATATGTCTTCAAAAAAGACATGTCTGCAAATATTCATACCATTTTTCATAATATTCAAAGGAAACAACCCAAATGTCAACCAATAGGGACTGAATAAAAAACTGGGGTCTGTCCATACCGTGGACATACTTGGCATGGAAAAGGAACAAACTGCTGACACATGCAACACTCTGGCTGTGGACTCAGGTTGTTGACCTGATGGTTGAATCTCAGAAACATGTGGCTGAACAAAAGGAGCCAGATACAAAAGAAGGTAAGAAATTCTGAAACAAGCAAAACTACTCTAATAGTGACAGAAAGCAGATCAGCATGTGCCTGCAACCAGAGATTCTGACTGCAAAGGGGCACAAGAGAATTGGGGTGGGCCCTAGCCAGTTTGGCTCAGTGGCTAGAGCGTCGGCCTGCGGACCAAAGGGTCCCAGGTTTGATTCTGGTCAAGGGCACATACCTCGGTTGCAGGCTCCTCCCCAGACTGGGCCGTGGTCTGGGCGCATGCAGGAGGCAACCAATCAATGTGTTTCTCTCACATCGATGTTTCTCTCTGTCTTTCCCGCTCTCTTCCACTCTCTCTAAAATCAATGGAAAAATATCCTCCAGTGAGGATTAAAAAATATTAATAATAAATAAATGTTTAAAAAAAGAGAATTGGGGTGGAGGGAGGTGATAGAAAAATATATATATCTCTTCTATATCTTAATTACAGTGGTTATTACATAAATATGTATTCATTGAAACTCAAACTATGTGCATTTTAATTCATATAAATTATTTTTCAATAATTTTCAATAAATAACCTGATTTTAAAATAAAAATATAGCACTGTGTTTAAGAACACAGTCTGGTGCCATACTGCCAGACCTATAATATTATTAGTATTACTACTCATATTCTGGGCAGAGGGAAGAGCACAAGCAAAGATCTAGAGGTAAGAAACAACACAATAGCGTGGAGACTACAAAACAATTTAAAAGAAAAAATGTGAAAGAGATGAGGCCAGAGAGGTGGAGAGGGTCAAAGGTTACCCATCTCAATGCCTTCACATCTAACAGAGAGCTTCTGACACATCCAATTAAATGTTTATTTTTTTAATTGACAAATACACACCACTTGACATCCACCAGGATGGCTATAATCAAAAAGACAGATAAGAACAAGGATTGACAAGGATGTGGAGACACTAGAACTCTAATATATAGCTGCTTTGAATGTAAAATGATGCAATCACCTTGGAAAATAGTTTGGCTGATCCTCAAAAGGTTAAACACAGAGTTATCATATAATCCAGCTATTCTACTCCTAGATATACATATAGAGAGAAATAAAAACATATGCCCACACAAAAACTTATACATGAATGCTCATAGCAGCATCAATCATAATATTTGTAATAGCCCAAAACTGGTAACAATACAAATGTCCATCAACTGATAATGGATTGATAAAATATGGTACATACATACAATGGAATAGTATGTAGTCATAAAAAAGAAATGAAGTACTGATTCATGCTAAAACATGGGTCAACATTGAAAACATTATGCTAAGTAAGAGAAGCCAGGTACTAAAGTCACATATTGTATGATTCCATTTATATGGGGTGTCCAGGATAGGCAAACTCATAGAAACACAAAGCAGATTAGTGGTTAGCAGGGGCTGGAGGAAGGGACAAGTCGGGAGTTACTGCTGGTAGATATGAAGTTCCCTTGGAGGTGATAAAAATGTTCTATAACTGATTGTGGTAGTGGTTGCCCAATTCTGTGAACATACTAAAAATCATCAAATTCTGCACTTTAAATGAGTGAATTGTATGGCATGTAAATTATATCTCAATAAAGCTGTTATAAAACAATGAGCAAGAGGATATCAATGGTCCACTTATTTCAAGTAACATTTGCTAAAAGTTAAACACAAAGGAAATGGTTTAATCCAATTTGTCCAAACCCATATTAAGTTCTGACAATGTGCTAGGTATGATGGCCACAAATATTGAGTCTGCCTTAACCTTAAGAAGCTGTACTCTAGGAGTGAGGAGAGAGGCCAGTTCGCAGTGCAGCCCACATCAGAAGGCCCATAGAAGGCTGTGTAGGGATGGAGGGATCACAACCAAGGGCCAGGACCTCCTCTCCATTACTCTGCCCGTGTCCTTTTATCCTTATGCCATGGTCCTACTGGATGTACATTTCTTCTATTATAAGGTTTACTCACATTTATGTTGGTAGGAGGCCCCTGTGGTGAGCAGTGGGATTGATTCTCAGCTGAACAGTCTAAGCCAATCCTGGCAACTCCATGACTCTCTGCCAGTGACTGGTTCAAGGATAGGCAGGGCTAAGTCAGTTCAGCCAATGAATGCAACGCGAGGCCTGCTGGGAGTGTGGGGAAGGTGCTCTCTCACTCCTAAGAAACCTGAAGGCAGCATCATTCTTCTGTGAACTATGAACAAGACCACAGCCCTGGTACCTACTGACAGCCACTCCTACAACCACCAGCAGACCCCTCTTCAGTTAAGTTGACCCTATGGCTGGTAATGCAGAGAAACAAAACCACCTACAAATTGAATGAAATTAGGCAAGTTCCCATTTTCTCCTGTCCACCACTAAGTTTACGAAGCACCTGACGGTGTCACCTGATGTTTTCTCTTCCTTCACTGTCGGGAAGCACCTACAGCGCCGAGACTATAAGCTACATCTGTTTCATTTCCCCCCTCCAAGTCTAGCACGCTGTCAACCATTGCAAGTCACATGTTCTGGGAAGAACAGAAAACAACGGACAGAGTTGTTGGTCTGTTCTCGTTACGCTGAACCCTAAATATTTTTAAAAGCAGAATTTAACAGGAAAAAAAAGACATTTAACTAAATAAAAGCCTTCCCTATTCAAACAGACCTAGTTCCCATTATGGATTCCATCAAGGACCATATTTTATGGAGAGAAGGCTCCTGTCCCTTCCCCTCTGCCGCTTCCTGTGGTGCATGGGAGAACAGGCCCTGCCCTTCGAAGGCAAAGGGAGCTGCTGGGTAGGAACCCTGGAGGTGTGATGTAAAGTGCCAGGCAAATGACTGGCATTTGATGTTAAGCACCGTGGCAACAATCACAACAACAGAACCCGTGGGGCGTGTATGGACTGGCGATTACAACATGGAATGGTACTGGTTTCTATTCTCAGCATGTGTCACTGACTTACTGACAAGACAGCTAAACATAAAAAGCGCTCATTATCAGTGGTCACTGGGACAGAGTCCCTGAACTAGAAGGAATACGAAAACTCCAGCAGAGATTCCCAAACCTCCTATTTATCAACAGTTTCAATTTCTTCCTCCAAACCTTCCCCAAAACTGCTATTACCAAAGTAAACTAATGTAGATTGACTTCCACCTCCTTTCCCTGGTGTGAAAGCACCAAAGGATGAGCAGAAGAGACACAAAAGACCCCAATCAGCCTCCCCTTCTTAAGGAGGAGAGCCTGCTGCATGAGACCATTCCGTAACTAAGAATAAGTTACTGGTTGTGATCACACAGCGCCAGGCACACAGCGGGCAAATAAGTGTTTACTAAATGACCACAGGAAAAAACATCTGGGTGCTGGACGGGGAGAAACAAAGCCTCGACTCTCCCAGGATCACTTTTTGGCCAACCTGTTAACAATAATAACGACGCATGTCCTCAAAAGCTGAAAAGAGCCAGTTTTGCAGCCAAGGCCGCTGTTATTCACTGCTCACCCAATGAATAAACCTATTCAGTTTCTCTGACCCCCGTCCAGAGCATGAGTTATGGCCAGTGCAGGCATGGACTCCAAGCTAATTTGCCATTAACCCCACTAACTAACTGGGAATACTGGTAGACACTAGAGAAGTCTGGGACATCATTTGGTTCAGGCCTCATCTAGTCCAGGGCAGTGGGCTCCAGATCGCCCAACGGGGTCTGCTTTTCAAAGCCCACGAGAACCTGAATGCCATGACCGTTGTAGAATAAACCTGGAAAAGTTTACTTCTTCCCCTGATTACAACTGCTCAGAGCGAAGCCCGGGGTTCACCTGCACCGATATTCACGCCCAGGATGAACACCCAAATATCAACCCTTTCAGGACCTTAGCTTCGTTAACCAAGCAGCCGGAGGAAAAAGACTTTGCCCAAATGACCAACTCACACTTCACACAGGTGTCTCAGCCACGACAGGACGGAAACATCACCTCCATGGCCCCGTGTGTAAATGTTCAGCACTGAGATGAATGGAAACCAACAGGATGCTTGTGGTTATACTTTAACTTACATCCACAGTTAACGGAAAACTGCTGCTGATTTGGTTTGGTTCATCGACGGGAATGTTCGTAAGAATTATCATGAGCAAACAATGGCCGCCACTCAGTAACAGCACGGGCGTTAGTGAAGGAGGAGCATGTGAACTGGCTCCACTCCCTTCCCCTCAGCGAAGGGTCCCCTCTGAATGGATCACCCGCAGAGCAGCCGCTGTTCCAGCCCCAGGACTCATGGCTGATGTGAGGGAGCAAGGGCGGCGGGCAGAGGCCGACCTGGACTCTCCCAGGAAGGAACTCTGTGACTCTCACTGCAGTCACAACCAGTGGCACCCCCACTCCAGGTTCTTCTCCCCCTTATGCCCAACTCCTTGACATCTGATCAGATCAAGAAGAGCAGGTGGGAAACCCTGGGGCCTCCTCCATGCAGTGAATGGGCGTTTTAAACGTTAAAGCTAAAGCTAACTTACAACTTACATGGATGGATGTGAAGGAGACTCTCTTTCTTTGAACATGCCATGTTCCCGGGCATCTCTGTTCTGTAGGCAAATCACCTCTCGATCTCCACAACTCTTCCTCCTCTGAGATACCTCAGCCACCGCCCAAGCACACTCTCACAGGGATGAGGCATGGGGTGGGGAAGGGAGCTCTGAGTGAAATCAATAGACCAATGCTCTGGCCGGGCTCTGCCAAACTAGCCAAGTGCCCTATCACCTGGCTTACATATCTTTAAAATACAAGAGTGTGGCCCAGCAGGTGTGGCTCAGTGGTTGAGTGTCAACCTATGAACCAGGAGATCAAGGTTCAATTCCCGGTCAGGGCACATGCCCAGGTTTCGGGCTCGATCCCAGTGGGGGGCGTGCAGAAGGCAGCCGATCAATAGTTCTCTTTCATCATTGATGTTTCTATCTCTCTCTCTCTTCCTTCCTCTCTGAAATCAATAAAAATATATTAAAAAATAAAACAAACAACTAAAAAATAAATAAAATACAAGAGTGTGGTTTGATGATTGGGCCCTTCCAACTCCAAAATTCTAAGTCTTTGATGTGGACTACAGTTCTATCCATCAGGGCCCCAATGAAGTATCCAGTGATCATCTAAGTGAGTCCAAAGGGCACAGACGCCGAAGAATCCGGCCATGGGATCCTAACCTAAGAATATCAGAAGCACTCAGAACACAGCAGTCTCCTGGCAAGAAGCTCAGGGTTTCAGAGTGTGCTCAAAGTTGTCCATGGCTCCCCATTTCCCAAGGGAGCCATGACTACCCAGGGTGCTTTGGACACAAAGGACCATCACTGTGGAAGCAAGGACTCAAAGAGGACAAACTCCAAACACAGTTGTTCTAGACAAGGATCCAGTCTTAAGGTTCAGACCCAAACACCGCTTTACCGTTTACATAAAGGCAGAACCTAAAATAAGATTGTCAAGGAGTTAGATCCCTGGTGCCATAAGTTTCCTTTTAAACCCACAGCTAAGAGTCCAGGCCTGTGCAATACAAGGGTCCATGTAGAAAGCTGCCCATATGGGTACCAGGGTCTCTGACATCACTAAGATAAGCTCCCTCTGGCATAGTTCGGCAACCCAGCCATGGTGCACGTCCCATAAGGGCATAACGCTTCCCTGGCTACTCTTGTTTGGTGTGCCTTTGTTTTGGCTTAGCCCTGGCAATCTGGCAGGCGATATATTTCCAGAGGGACCTCTGTCCATGGTGTAGATGCCCCAGGCTTGAGGTCTTCATTCATTTTCATAAACAGAGCCCAGTTGCCACAGTGACTGGTGCTAGGAGCAGCTGTTAAATAGCAGAGGTCACCCACAGCTTTCTTTGGGTTCAACAGTCTGGGGCTCTTTGTTCCTACGCCTCTGCACAGTGGGGTCAACGGGAGCTGCAGTCACGCCAGCCAGTCCTTCATATGGGACCTGGGCCCTGAGGAGGAACTGCCAGGCAAGCTGCTAAACACAAATGTGAATTCAGGGGCACCCAGACCCACCTGACAGATTTCAACCTGGGGGAACAGGGAGAGTAAAGGACAGAGGAGTGGCAACTTCCTCCCTGCACTCCCATACTCCCCAGTATGGGGGGAGCAGGGCTGGAGCTCAATGCAAAGGGTAGGATCTTGGCACCCCAATTCTAGGCTGGCAGTCCTGGGGCCCTGGGCACCCCAATTCTAGGCAGTTCTGGGACCCTGGGCACCCCGATTCTAGGCTGGCAACTGGGACCCTGGGCACCCTGATTTTGTCCTGGGATCCTGGGCACCTCAAGTCTAAGCTAGCCGTCCTGGAACCCTGGGCACCCTGAGTCTAGGCTGGCAACTGGGACCCTCAGCACCCCAAGTCTAGACTAGCGGTCCTGGGGCCCTGAGCACCCCAATTCTAGGCTGGTAGTCCTGGGACCCTGGGCACCCCGATTCTAGGCTGGCAGTCCTGGTAGGATCCGGGCAGGATGGAGAGAGGCCAAACCACCATTTGCTGAGCACAGAAAAGCCCTGAAGCGGAGATAAGCAGGAGGGGAAACCTAAGACAGGGAGCTTAGTGGAGGTCACCAGCCTCTCTGATCGTCCTGGTTCTGGGCAATGGACCCCAGGTCACCCCTCCCTGCCTGCATTCCAAAGGGCTGGGAGAATGGGTGCCATGGGGTGGGGGGGTGGCTCCAGCCGCCCTCTGACTAAGCAGGTGTGGCACACTGGGAGGGCCCAGCTCTCACGTGGAACCACCCAGCCCCCACGCTGCTGTGAGGGGTGACCAAGCACCCCAGCTTGCCCAGGATGTTCCTGGTTTGAGCACTGAAAGTCTTGTGCCCCAGGAAATCCCTCCATCTGGGCAAATGGGGACAGTTGGTCCCCCAAGTGGCTGTGAAAATCTCTGGTAGGCCCCTTGGGGGAGGACGGCTCTGACAGCCTCATCAGGTATGACAGGCGGCTGAGGGCAGCTTAGGGGCCCCGAGGATGGAAGATGCCCTTCCAGGCCTTGTGACTGCCTTGTGGCGCAGGCATCAGAGCCACCCCACCTGGGACACTTTTCTGGGGAACCACACCCATTCTAACCCAACCTCCGGTCACCTGGAGAGGCAGGCAGACCCCACCCACCTGGTGCCAGGACACCAGGAGGCCAGGCGCCCTCTGCCACAGCCTCGTGGTCTTTCTAAAGCAAACCAGCAAACCGCGGTTGCTGGTTCCCCTCCATCTCTCCACACAGACCCGTTTCCCAGGCAGGGGGGCTGGCTGAACCCAGCCGCCGGCACGGGCGCTGTCTGATGTCCTCCCGTAGGAAAGATGAAGGGTTCCAAGGGACTCAGACCAGGGACGTACGCCCCTCCCCTCCCCTGTGGCTGTGGGGAATCCAAGGCCACTTGACAGTCAGCGTTAGATTATACTCCCTCCCTAGCTCTATGTGGGTCCCCACTGTCCCTGGTCTGGATGGATGCACAGACACCTCCTCAGTATCAAGGAACAAGGACCAAAGCCCACGTCTGACCTAACCATTAGCCGTCATGCCTTGAGGTCTGAACTGGAGAACTCCCAGTGCGAGAACGTGCCCCTCACTGTGCCGAGTGCTGGAGGAGGTGGGGCAGAGGGTGACATCTCCTCACCTGGGCGCCCACCTCTATGCGGTGTCACTTCCTGCTCCAGCGTGAGGACCGTGCTGCCAGCCTGGCAGGGCTTGTGTCCCACTGGCATCTGCAGTCCTCTCCTGGGAAAAGCCTCTCTGACTAAGGGCACCACAACTGGCTTGGAGTGGGCAATGTTCTGTACTCCGGGGCAGCTCCCTCGCCCCTTTCCAGCAGAGCGGGGTGGTGGCCCTGGGTGTCAATGAGGTGTCGCTGCTGATGTTCTTAACACTTAAACTCCTGGGGCCGAACGGAATTCTGCTCAGTGGGACGGCCCTGCGTGCACATGATGGAGCCACAGGCCTTCAGAGAACACGTTTAGGGTGCCTTATAGGTGGGAAGCCTCGCAACACGGAGACCTCCCTGGGAAGGGGTGGCCCTGCCTTAGTGGGGGATGGTGCGCTGAGGACAGGTTAGGGACACCCAGCCCTCAAACAGGACAGAATTCAAGTTTACCCCAAACCTGCTGTTCCTGGGAACCCTCTAAAGCGGAAATAACCCTGTTCAGCCATCCCAGGAACAGCAGTTGTTTCTCATGATTCAGGTCATCAACATGAACAAGAAATAAAATGGAAAGATCCAACCATGGGAGAAAAAAGAAAAGGGGGGCAGGATCTTGGGAAAGTTGGGCCTGTATAAGCAGAGCAGGTGTGAGGCCCAACCCGTGTCTGGAAACACGTGTGCCCCTGCCCACATCCCTGGTAGACGTCCAATAATCAACTATTACTGATCATTTGCTAAGATCAATGACAGTTGTTGTGTACTCTGCAAAGCACCGCTTCTGTCCTCAAGGTAGCTGCTTTCAGATACAAACAGCTATTAAAAAAAGAGAGACACTACTCGATAAGGCAGCTCCCATCAGCCCTTACAAAACCAAGTCATCTTGGTTGGGGCCCAAGGCAGCGGTAGAATGGAATTGAACATAAAACTCACTTAACATCTCTCAGACCCATTCCCATGTTAACAATGTGGAAGTAATAAACATTCTTTGGTCACAGAGCCAGTTCCAGAGACAAGTGATCATTTAAAACTTAAACAAAATGAAAGCATACCTTTCCCAGAAACATATGCTTCTGTCTTTATCAACCATGAGCCAATTACACCGCTACAAGGAGAAGAAAATGGGATGAAAAGTTCCCTAATTCGTCAGTGTAACTCAAAGGTAAACCTGACAATTTGGATCAAGCATGCTTTGCAAACAAGACCCAAATGTTTGACACATCGATGTTCTTGCATTAGTCCCGCCACTGCAGTTTATTACAGGCCTGAGGAAGCCTGAACAGTTACGTTTGTCCTTAGGCAAATAGTTCAATAATTTAGACTTCAAAGACTCCATATTAACCTCTGTTTACACAAAAGTAACGTGTTTCCTTTGCCCACTGAACATCAAAATAACTTCACAATTAATTACTCTATTTAAAACACACACACACACACACACACACACACACACACACACACAACTACAGCCTGTTAAATATAATGGCCAATATATTTTACGGGGGAAAAAAGCATGTTCAAAATCTGCTTTACTCTCTACAGAGACAAAGTGATAATTATGACAATATCCATGGAATTTGATTAATGTAGACAATTACTTTAAAAAAAAAACACTTTCCCTTCAAAATTTTAAGTTTTATCTATTTTCCCCCACTTGCCTATCAACACTGTGAGTCTACATGGGAACAGAGTGGGTTTTTACCCCCTATACTCAGTCAGTACTTTTCCTCAGAGCATTCCAAGTTCATGATTAATGGAGCACCCCAGAAAACGCCTCACCTCCCACAGGGAAGTGTAAATCAAGCACAGCGAGGGGCCCTGAATGGGGAAAAAAAACCTTTGCAAATACTAAGGTCATCATGGGAGACAAAGAATCAATATTCCTTGGAATTTGTATCGGGTTTTTAAATTTGCAAAGTTCTATTTTCCACTGTATAACTCTCAAAACATCCACATTTGACCACAATGTTATACGTTGTGCCAGGGCTCTCTTCTAAGCATTTTACTTATATTTACATATTTATTCCTCAAAACAACCTCAAGATATACTACGATTGTCACAGATGAAAAAACTGAGGTAGAATGATAATAAGCAACTCACTCAAAGCAAGAAAGTCATTGACTTCTGAGTTACCGACTTAACTGACTTAAGAGTTAAATGACTAAACGGAAGCCAGGCGGCAGGGCGAGGGTGGGACCTGGACTAGAAGGCCTTCTGGTTCCAAATGCAAAGAGTTTTTCTTCCTAGAAAAAATGCTGCACCAAGGAATATGCCAGATGAGTGCTGACCTAACTATAGGTCCTCATTCTGTGGAAAACTCAGCTACCGGAACATTAAAGAGGGACACAACACCAAAGAAAAAAGGAGGCTCAGATGTCCTTAATTAACTGTTGAAAGTTCTCAGGTAAAGTCATTTTACTTTTTCATCTATTTCCTGCCACATTAGATAGTCTGTGCAAATTACCTAAGGAAAAAATTAAAAGCCTTCAGAAAAATTAAATTCTGTTTGGACACTGTATGTTGGAATTTTCACTACATTTTTCTCCTACACTATAATATTTGGACGGCTTTTTACAACTCATGTTTCCGGCAAACTTTTTCTTTAGCACTCACAGTAGAGCTAAGCTCACAGAACATCATCCAGGCTGCAATGGGAAACTGCTATGGAGCCAGGTGGGTTTAAAATCGCAATTCTGATAGCATAGTATACCGCTGTCTTTGACAAAATTAGAAACCTCTCCTTCCTTTCTAGCAAATCCTCACATTTCAAAACGGAAACAATTTTTTTTTTTCTGAATGTGTTTGAAAGTTGCAAATAATAATAATAATAGAAGATACTTTTTCTGAGACCTCAATTCTTATTCTCTGATAGGCTTCTCCTTCAGCTCAGGCCCAAAGAACAGGCCATGAACAACAAGTGAAAGTGACATTAAATGGAAAACAGTCACATGTGTGTTGAATCTCCAATTCCATCATTTAAATATTGAGCACCTACGATAGGTGCTCAATAGCTCAAGGTCCTGTAGCTGCTAGAAACTCAGCAGTAAACAATATAATCAGTGTCTCCTCTGCTTTCATGAAGCTTCCATTTCATGAGGGAGAAACAGACAATAAACAGACGAACACAAAGAAGCTCCGCCCTCAGGAAAGGGCACGCACAATGATGCTTGGGGTGCTTCCTAAGAGTGGGGCCTGGCACTGCCCTTCCCCTCTCAGGCTCACAGGCCCACTGTAGGCTCTGCGGGGGAAATTTCGATGCCTCATGTGTTGCCAACTAGCTCAGGGCAACTCTATCTAGAAATACAAGCCTTACTTCTTTTACCACCAGGGAGCAAAGTCCTTTGAGCTCCCTGCACTTTGACATACAACATCCAGAATCTATTTACTTCACTGTCGCCATTCAGATGCGTGATTTGTTAGCCAAACTCTATGTAGCTCCACAAGGCAGAACTAGGTGCTGCGAGTGATGGTTACAGCCAGTGGGTTCTGCAACACAAGAAAGAAGTTCCCAAGTGTCAAAGATATTTTAAATTCAAGCAAGGCAGGGGGCTCAGTCAATAAATATTAGAAAGGTGATTTATGTATCAGGCTGAATTGGACCCGATCATCTCTAAGGTTCCTTAAAATACCAACATACCGCACTTCTAGAACTCTAGTAGTGTGCCTCAGGAATGCAAAGTCTTCCCAAAAGTAATTTATCCTAAAACATTGAAAATAATGTTGCTAATGAGATAAAAATTCACATATCATAAGGAAATAAGCAACCTCAAACACACCACAGGTTAGCAAAGCCATCATTTTAATCCTACACAAATACTAATGGCTGCAGCTTAGCAGTGCCCAGGGTGCCAGCAGCTTCTGAGCACGTGAAGCATGGCATCTCATTAAATCTTCAAGACAACCTACTGAGATGGGTGCTATTAGCAGCTCCCTTTTATACAAGCAGACGCTGAAGCAAACAGAGTTACTTTAGTGGCAGACCTGGGATTTGCACCCAGGCAGCTGGCTCTGAAGTTGTCTTGTTGGGAGTTGAGGCATGTTTTTCTCTTAGGTTGAGTTACAGGAATATCCTGAAATAGCTACCTTCTTAAAGGAACTTTTGAAATTCGATGAATGAAACTTTTTTGATATAAGATCATCATACACTTTTTTTCTAGATACAGTACATACTCAATTTACTTTACTATAATTTACTAAACTGTAGATGTGTTCAGAAAGTTAGTTCAGGCTCCAAATCTTATTTCCAAGTAGTAGCTCAAACACTGGAAGAATCTGGCTCAAAATCAATTACAAAATTTTCCTATGACAGTATAACAAACACACTGCGTTAGATATGTATAATTCTGCTAAATATCCGAGATGCCCAAATTGGTGATTATGACAGAGCTGGCCCTCAACTGTGGCAGTTTCCATTACAAAATCCACTTTACAGGAATGTGGGATCCTGTTTAAAAACTGATTTAGACTGATACTTAATAGGACAGCATACTGTTGGCCTCCCCTTCTCTAATGTTTCCTCATTGATGTCATCAAGTCTCCTTCCATTTCAACTGAAAAAGGAAAAAGTCAGTTCCAAATTTTTGGATTCTTAATACCTTATAGCTGGCATTTTATGTCTATACTTATAAATATTAATAATGTCTAAAGTCTTACACTATGGAGTTTCCTCAAAAAGTTAAAAATGGAACTCCCATTTGACCCAGTAATCCCACTTCTATGACTATATCCCAAAAAACCAGAAACACCAATCAGAAAGGATATATTCACCCCTATATTCATAGCAGCACACTTTACAATAGCTAAGATTTGGAAACAACCTAAGTGCCCATCAGCAGATGAGTGGATTAAAAAACTTGGTACACCTACACAATGGAATACTATGCTGCGGTAAAAAAGGAGTTCTTACAATTTGCAACAGCATGAATGGAACTGGAGAGCATTATGCTAAGCGAAATAAGCCAATCAGAGAAAGATAAATATCACATGATCTCACTCATTTATGGAATATAATGAACAACATAAACTGATGAACAAAAATAGCCCTAACAGGTTTGGCTCAGTGGGTAGAATGTTGGCCTGTGGACTGAAGGGTCCCAGGTTCGATTCCGGTCAAGAGCTTGTGGGCACATCCCCAGTAGGGAGTGTGTAGGAGGCAGCTGAATCAATGTTTCTCTCTCATTGATGTTTCTAACTCTCTATCTTTCTCCCTCTCCATTCCTCTCTGTAAAAAAATATTTTTTAAAAAAAAACAAAAAACAGATCCAGAGACAGAGAAGCATTGATCAGACCATCAAACCTGAAGGTTGGGAAGGGTGGGGGTAAGGGGGAGAAATCAACCAAAGGACTTGTATGCATGCATATAAGGATAACCAATGGACACAGACAACAGGGGGGTGAGGGCATGAGTGGGGGCGTGGGGCAATGGGGCAATAAGGACACATATGTAATACCTTAATCAATAAAGAAAAAAATACACTAAAAAAATTAAAAATTTTAAAAATAAATACCTTGCAAGAAAAAATAAATAGATCCAGAGACAAATGGCAGGGGCGGTGGCAGTGGGTGGGATTAGAGAGCAACCAAAGGACTTGTATGCATGCATATTAGCATAACCCAGTGGTCAGCAAACTGCGACTAGAGAGCCACATGCGGCTCTTTGGCCCCTCGAGTGTGACTCTTCCACAAAATACCACGTGTGGGCGCGCATGTACAGTGCAATTGAAACTTCGTGGCCCATGTGCAGAAGTGGGTTTTCAGCTCTCAAAAGAAATTTCAATCGTTGTACTGTTGATATTTGGCTCTGTTGACTAATGAGTTTGCTGACCACTGGCATAACCAATGGACACAGACACTGGGGCAGTGGGGGCTTGCCCAGGGTAGGAATGGCTGGGGGCGGGGGGTGTCAATCAGGGAAAAAGAAAGCATGTGTAAATCTTTAGACAATAAGTAAAGAAGAAAAAAAAAATGTTGAAAAAGTAAAAAAATATATAATGAAAATAAAGGTCACTCATCCTCCCCCCCCAAAAAATAATAATGTCTAAAGTCTTAAATTTTTTAAAAACCAAGTACTAAAACAACTAATTAACTTCATGAAGATTATGATTATATAATGGATGTTATAACCTGAGCCTGCTTCAATAGAGATATCAGTGGTATATCAAGAACCCATAATAAATAAAAATGATTTATGTAAATATTTCTACATATGCACACAAAAGAAATTTATACAAACACAGAGCTTTATATTTTGAGATAATTTTAGACTTACAGAGAGAACATGATACAGAAATTTCTAGGAAATCACGCACTTTTTAACTTGTGATATATATATATGTGTATATGTATGTGTGTGTGTGTGTATATATATATATGTATATATATATATATATATATATATGCTGACAAAAATTCCAGCAAGAATTTAAAATCCTTCCCTTACTTATTATAGTAAAATCCAATCATAATTACAACTCAGTTTATTTAAGGGGAGAGTGAAATAAATTATTTTACAGGCTCAAAAAGTCAGCACAAGTCCCTGACATCCCTGCCTCACACATACTCCCATGTCATATCCTCTAGACATGGTCTTCTTCATTAACCTGGCAAATATCACCCTTTAGAAATTACTTGCATTGCTCCATAATGTCTATACTGCCACAATGGCATCTTTGAAAGCAAGGAATCGTAGAATTTGGGAGCCGAAAGAAATCTGATGTTCCTCAAAATACTCTCTCTTACCTGCCAGGTGAGAAAGCTGACAGAGATGCTGAGTGGCATCCCCAGGACCAAGGCTCCTAGTGAAGTGACTGACTGAATCTTCCTTCAGGTCAGAAGACAAAATCCACCCTAGGCCCCAAGATACCTCTTCTCTCATTCAGAAAGCAGCAATTTGGAAATGTTTTAGTCTTAGGATCCCTTTATACTTTAAAATTACTGAGGACTCCAAAGAGATTCTGTTCAGAAGAGTTCTATCTAGCAGCATTTACTGCAATAAAAATTAAAACTGACATTTAAAATTTTTATTAATTCATTTTATATTTTATTTTTATTTTTTGTTGTTAATCCTCACCTGAGGATATTTTTCCGTTGATTTTTAGAAAGAGTAGAAGGAAGAGAGACAGAGAGAGAAACATCAATGTGAGAGAGACACATTGATTGGTTGTCTTCACATGCATGGAGCCTGCAATGGAGGTCTGTGCCCTTGATCAGAATCTAACCCAGGACCCATCAGTCCATGGGCCGATGCTCTATCCACTGAGCCAAACCAGCTAGGGCTATTAATTCATTTTAAGCCAACAATAACACAAATAGTATCTTTTATGAGCTATATTTTCTAAAATAGAACAATTTATAGAGAGAATAGTGGCTTTGTTTTACATTTTTGCAAATCTCTTTAATTTCTGGCTTAATAGAAGACAGCTGAGTTTTTGGATCTACTTCTGCATTCAATTTGTTGTGATACATTGTTCTGGTTGAAGGATATGAAGAAATCTGGCCTCACACAGATATTTCGTTAAAAGGGGAGGCCAATCTTAATAGTCTTTTCATATGCTTGTCACTATTTCTTCTTTGCTATTACACCTAAACTCAATAAATAATCATTTCTCAAAGGTCAGTTGGCTGCAATGTGGGATCTGACTCACAAAATGAACTTTTCATAGCTTATTATTTTAAATCCATTGCTCTCCCCAAAATACTGAGGGAAAAGTAATAAGTTACAGCAGAGAATTCTGGCAGGCACCACCTTAAACAAGTGATAAAGGTTAACATCACCAGTAATAAGATATATAAATATAATGTAACCTTTATCCTTCCCAAAAATGCGTTCTCTCAATGCACTCGTGAGAGAGCATCAGATAAGCTCAAATTGAGGGAAATCTTCCAAAACAACTTATCAGTACTGTTCAAAAGTGTCAAGGTTACTGAAAGACAGAGATCTGTCACAGATTGGAGGAGACCAAGGAGGCAAGACAATGTGAGATTTAGAGTTGTGTCCTGGAACAGAGAACGGACATTACTGGGAAAACTGGGGACTCCAGATAAAGTCTATCCTTCAGTGAGTAATAATAGTGTACTAAGATCCATTTCTTAGTTTTGATTATTGTTCTGTGGACATATAAGATGTTACCATAAGGTGAAGCTGGGTGAAGGGTATATGAGAACTCTGTACTATTTATGCAATTCCTCTGTAAGTCTAAAATTATCTCAAAATACAAAGTTCTTAAAAAGCAATTGCTTTTTCTTAGATAATCAAGCTGTGATATCTTTTACCCACACATGATTTTGTAGCATTATGTACTGGTCATCTGGAAAATAATGGTTCACTGAGTTATGCAAATACGCCAAATGTTGATACACTTCTTATACAACATAAAAAAAAATCACATTTGCTAATATCTCCATGGTCTCATTCAAAAAGTATTTAACTATTAAGAAACTGCCACAGTCATGGTAATGGATAAAAGTTTTCCAAAACTATAATTTCCGCTTTAAAAATAAAATTTTATCATTTGTAACAAATACTGTCAATAGTTTTCCTTGAAATAACAGGCTCACTTTGTTCTTTTTCAAAAAAATCTCTGCCAAATACTGAAGTCTGGATAACCAGCATTTGTCTGTCAGTCATTCTTTCAAGTAAAATGGTATTCCATGAAAAACAGACTAGTTCAACATGCAATTGAAACAACTGCACACGTGCCTTTTCTCAGGACAGCCAGCGTACTTTGGGATGTAGTATACTTCCCATTTCATCACACAGACTATGAACAAGACACATACTTGAGAGTGTTTACTGCTTCATCCAGAACACTGTTAAATGAAACCGGTGTGTGCCACTAGCTGTTTTATCCAATATTTATTTTACACCATCATTGCAACATTAACCCAAAGAAAAAGACATCTTAGAATTCTTATTAAAATAGTTCTGAACTCACAGACCTCCTGAAAAGATCTCAGATCCATGACCACACTTTGAGAACCACTGGTTTATGGAGTTAACCTTCAGGTCCTCAATGAACTATACCACCAATACTTTCGTCAACAGATAAAGTACTAAAAGAAAGTATCATGCTAAACTTCATATAATGTTTTCCAAGAAGCAATAGCTTGTTGTCAAAGACTCATAAAAATTGAGTGATAGATCCATTACCTGTCTTTAAATCAACCATCACAGGTGGTTTTATCTAAGAATCTGAAAAGACAGTGACCCCTCACCCAGTCTTTATGGGGTAGCCCTCATCCCAACACTGAGTACATTAACATTCAATTTTATTATTTTAGCAAAGTGTTTCTCTTTATTGTACTTTATAAATGAGACAGTGTTATAATTCATTTATTCAATAAATAGTATGTGCTAGGGAGTAGGGATTTATCAATCAACTGACCCCACCCTCTCCCTCAAAGGACACATTCAAAGAGGGACAAAGAAGACGTGGAAACTCCTCTACTTAAAAACTTTTATATACAGGGTGTCCCCCCAAAAAATGTATACACATTTTAACAGCTGATAGCTCATTTTTTTAAATGTATTTTAATAAACACTGCCTTTAAAATTATTCAAAGTGTGTGTATACATTTTAGGGGGGTACCCTATTGGTGGAAAAAGCTGCACCAGCGCAAAATCAAACTGACTTGTCTTTTCATGGAACTTACATTGGGGGAGATGAATAATAAGCATAATAAGTAAATTGTAAACATGTTTTAAGGTGATGAGTGCTCAGAGGACAAAAAATAGATGAAGATAAAAAGGAATGAGGCCCTAGCTGGTTTGGCTCAGTGGATAGAGCATCAGCCTGTGGAATGGGTTCAATTCCAGTCAAGGGCACATGCTGGTGGGGGGGGGAGGGGGAGGGGACGTGCAGGAGGCAGCCAATCAATGATTCTCATCATTGATGTTTCTATCTCTCTCTTCCTCTCTGAAATCAATAAAAATATTTTTTCTTCAAAAAAGGAATGGGAATACCAGGGATTGAGAGGGATCACAAATTTAAATAGGCTGGTTAGGGTGGAACTGAGCCCAGAGGTACCATACAGATGAGGAAAATTACCAATAGGTGGTCTCACTCCCTTGTTTCTGGGTTCTCCTGTCTCCCGCAGCCCCAGTCCTCAGTGCCACTACATATATTTCTTGCTTATCTTCCAATTTCCAGCTAAAGGTCAAGTTATCTAGCTCTAGATTTAACCCTTCAGCTGTTAAATGGCTCATTTGAAAGCCACCTGAGCCCTTGCTCAGCTAACAGAAAATAGTCATTTCCCAAAGAAATGCCCTGACCTGGCTTTTCTCTGTTGAAAGCACAGCTAAACATAAATCTGCCCATCATAAATTTGTTCTAGCTGTTGTTTTTCCCCCTAAATATGTGGATCTCTAAATAAAGATTAACTTTTTGAAAACCCAATATGCGCCATCAACTGCTGGCTGCTTTACATGTATTTTATTCTTTCAACAACCAACAGAATAAGTATTTTTAGCAGTATTTTATAGATAAGGCAACAGAAGCTCTGAAGATCAAAAACATGGAACTCATATGCAAATCTTCAAAACAAGAAAATAAGAAGAGAGCTTTTTATTCACAACCTCCTCCAAACTTCATCAGTCCCAGTGTACCACTTTGGTACTTACCAATGCACCACGCTGAGCAGAACATGCAGAAAATAAAGGAACTGGGCATTGATGGAGTCTGTCTTATTGGTAGAGTCTACAACAATTGTATTTCAGGACCAGACCTATTTTTGCACCAACAATAGATATAAAAACTGAGTAAAATGGGCAACTTACAATCTTTGGTTTCTGACACGCCCCTAACTCTGAACTTTAGGGTAAAGGAAGAAATGCTATGGATACTATGCTCAATAGCACCAGTTTGAGCCTCAGCTAAAGAAAATATTTCACACTGAGCTCTGACTTCCTACAACTTAGAGCAAATCCAGCCAGGCCAATAACTCACTTTAGCAAGTCGCCTTAATTATTTGTGACTTAGCTCACTCTCCAGATGGTCAGAGGGAATATTAGTTTTCATTATTATTAATGAAGAGTAGTTTGAAGGGTAGAGAATTTTAACTCTAAATTAGACACTCTCAAACCCAATTCTAATAAAATAAACAGGCATGATGAATACCTGGACACTCTATAGTCTTCAAAACAACTACAGAGAACTGCAAAAGCAGTGCTGAAAGAAAACCAAAATTAATAGGGGAATACTATGTTCATGGATAACAAAACAAATATGTCACACTACAGATTCTGTACACTTTTCATTCTATCAATGGCAAGCCTAACTCCTCTCTCTCCCACTCAAATATATTTAATGTAAGTAACCATGGTTGTTTTAGGGTAACCTTTAATTTTGTTTTATATTTTTTAAGGAAATCATTCTTTAAAGCCATTAATTTAACTGTTTGTTGGAACACTGGGATATGCCAGTAAGTACTCGACACTATAGCACAAAATTACTCTCTAAAATAAAAGAGTAATAAGACTGAATAAAATAAAGAGTGAAAAAAATCATAGTTATTTATTGGAACAAAGACTTTATTCCCAACTGTAAAAATATCTTTCATGGTCCCTCACAACTATGAGATTAGCACACCTATTCACTCCATCGAGTTCCCTGGGGACCATCTGCAGAAAGGGTTAAACGTCCAAAGTTACCACTCCAGACCTGCTGGTTAGAAGGAGGCAGGTTGCCCAGGGAATCAGGATAACCAGCCTCACACAGAGTGAACAGAGGCCACTGTGCACTTAGGAATAAATTCCTCAACCAGCACATATTCTCCTGAGGTTTTTCACGTTGGCTTTTTCCAACAGATTCCAAGTTGAGTAATAAACAGAAATAATAGATTTTGTTGGGCCTTCCTTGGGTTCAGGAAGATCTGACAATATAATGAAATAGCTCAACACAGTCCTCTGAAATTTTTCATTAGAATTCTTTTCTCCTGAATCATGTTAATAAGGTACAAATTGGCCCTGGGGTTTGTACGTAACTACTTACTCATGGGCTGCTCCAGCTCAGAGGGATGGGAAAAGACACTGAGGCCTGCCAGGAGGAGGCAGGGCCAGGCCCAGGTTTGGAAGATTTCTGGATGGAAACCCGAGCTAAATACTAATTAGAAAACAGCTACCTTATATAACACTCGATTGGCTCTGAGGTAAGTCTAGAATACTATTCTCTACTTTTATCTTTATCTGCTCTCAGAGTCACCAGAACTGGCATTTAACTCAACAAGCCTCAAATCACTTCTATCTTTTGTTTTTTTAATACATTTTTATTGATTTCAGTGAGGAAGGAAGAGGGAGAGAGAGGCAGAAGCATCAATGATGAAAGAGAATCATCGATTGGCTGCCTCCTACTGGGAATCAAGACCACAACCCAGGCATGTGCCCTGACCAGAAATCAAACCTTGACCTTCTGGTTCATGGGCCGACGCTCAGCCACTAACCCTGCCTGGCCAGGCTTGCTTCCATCTGTAAGGGGTAGCGACTTTATTATTTTTCTACAATTCAGCAGGCTAAGCTAACTCTAGGCATTATTATTCTGTAAGGTATTACAAATATAGCAAAAAGACACAAATATATCCCCCTCTTCATACATACAGTATACCCTGAATGTAAACTGGCATGCATTTGACTTCAAATTGAGATATTTTAACACTGTTTTCTAAATGCAGTAGCATTTTGCTGCCCTAGGCCAGCTAAACAGAGGAAATGAGGACTCTGACTTGTTTTATTTTAAGATGAAAAAAAAAAAAAAAAAAAAAACCCACACTTTAAGGCCTGTTCCTGGTGCCTTTGAACATTTAACACTTAAAACCTGAATTGTTTCATAACAAACTAGAGCTGCCTTTCCTCTCGCTAAGGAGAGGCCCTTGGGGAGTATTTATTTAGTTAATGAATGTTAAGTAGTTGTGTTTCTCTCACAAAACAAAAAAACAAAACCTCTAGCAGATGCCCTTTGGGCTCCCCAGCTCTGCAAGGCCACAAATCTCCAAGAGTCAAAAGCCAAGAGCCTGGAGCAGTAAACTGGAAATTTAGGGAACAGTATGGCCACAAGGCGCTTCTACAAAAGGAAAAACAACCCCCCACTTGGCTCAACTCCAAAAGGCAATTGAGCCCGTAATGTCGGGCTAATCTCTGAACAGCCGCTCTGCCAACTTTCTCCTGCAGGCATTAGGTTTTTCAGCATGGGTTTTACAAATAACCTAAAACAATTAATTAGAGCTTTTGAATACATCGGCTACCATTAACGAAACACTGCCAGACAGCCTTTGATAGCATATTTCCAGAGCTAACTAAACGTGGCAAAACGTGGCAAAGAGCACAGATTTCACAGGCACCCAAGAGGGCCAGGCTGGGTCCCGGTGGGTGACCATGAAGCCATCCCTGCAGGCCACCCGGGTGACGAAGATGGGGGCTGCTGGGTCAGGTCCTCCACAGTATGCCAGACAGACCCTGCTCTCAAATTATATAATTATCAGGCTGTTGAAATTAAAACTATTCGTTCACCCTGAAGACATTTTTTCTTCTAATGAGTAGAAATTCTTAATTTAATACTTAAAAGTTTGGTACTGCTTCTAGTCTATATTTTCATCCCCAAAGAGACTGATTTAAAAATATATTTTTAATGTATAGTTGTTTTTAAAAACTAAATATTAAAATGAATCTCATCCCAAAATTCCCTTCTTTCAGAGTCCTGCATAAACTGAGATTTCCCACTCCCATAACCTCAGTCATGTGGGAAATCTTTCTATTTTTTTCACTATCTAATGCCACACAGAATTCCAGACCGCTCCACATGCATGGCTGGCAAGATAAACACATCTTTAGGAGGCCTAGGCAAAAGTTAGCAGGGGGCAAGAAGTAAAACTGTTGCTGCATTCCTCTGGACTTTTCTGGTGCCATTTCAAAAACAGAACCACCACCACCTGGGCTTGTGGCAAACTCCAGCGCAGCACTGAGGCTGCTCACTGCCCTCCTCAGCACCCCCCATGCCAGTGATGAGGTCTGAGAAAGCAAATCAGAAACCTTATACACTCCTCAGTGGTGAAATAAACAAATAAGTGTTATGTTCAAAGACAACTTTGCAGGCCCAGAGGTTAAATCTTCTCAGTGTCTTATCTCAATTTTTAATAAATATGCTGTCAGGGTATTTAATAAATACTAATAACAACTGAGGGAATTTTTTCCCTTCTGAAAAAAAAAATTTTTTTAATTCTAGCCTGGAGTCTAACTATAGGAATGAAGTAGGGATCAGTGCGGGGAAGCCAGAGTTACAAACCAGAACACCTCCAGCAGAAATGAGTTGTGCCTCACTGTTTAACATTACCTTTTTTTAACACTCTTGTCAACCTACCTCACTTTTACCCAGTCAGCTGGTACCACCCCTCATTACCGAGTCTCCTCACCACAGCTGCATGTACCAACGGCCCCATGCTCACTAAACCAATACAAGTCTCCTACCTTGGTCTACTAAGTCACAAGGCAAGGAATGAGAAAAGGCAGCCCTGGCCGGTGTGGCTCACTTGGCTGGAACATTGTCCCATGCACCAAAAGGCTATGGGTTAGATACCTAGTCAGAGGCTATATTCAGGGTGTGGGTTAGATCCCCAGTCGGGGTATGTGTGGGAGGCAACTGACTCTCTCGTATCTCTCTCTCTCTCTCTCTCTCTTTCTCTCTCTCTCTCTCTCTCTCACTTTCTCTCTCTCTCTCCCCCCTCCCTCCTTTCCTCTTTCTAAAATCAATTTTTTAAAAAAACGTATAAAAAGAAATGGGAAAAGGCAAAAGAGGCACATAAAAGAAAGACCTAGGGGAGAATTCCTTCCTTAACAACTGTCATGATTATGCCAAGGTGTAGCCCCAGCTGGTAAATAATAAAGACACACCTGGTTTCTGCAGGTGTGCCACACTTACAGCTGGAGAGCTAAAAGCATCTGTGGAACTCACCCCCTCAACCCAAGTTCCTCATCAACACGTGGATCCCTCTGACGGGAAGGTCTTCAAGATAGCCATTCAAAGGCATGCTAAAACCAAGCTCCCTTAATTTAATACTTACTGGTAAACGTATTAAATTATGACAGTAAGAATTTTCTAGGTGTTTGCCAGGTCGGTGTTACAATTTGTGCATTAAGAAAAAAGACTGATCTACACTGTCAAACATGGTCCTCAGACCTGCAACACCAACATCAGACAGGCCTGTTAAAAAATATACAGTCTGCCCTAGCCGGTTTGGCTCAGTGGATAGAGCGTCAGCTGGTGGACTGAAGGGTCGCTGGTTTGATTCTGGACAAGGGCACAACCTTGGTTGTAGGCTCCATCCCCAGCCCCGGTCAGGGTGCTTGAGGGGAGCAACCAATCGCTGTGTCTCACATTGATGTTTCTCTCTCTCTGTCTCTCCCCCTCCCTTCCAGTCTCTCTAAAAATCAATGGGAAAAGATCCTCAGGTGAGGATTAACACCAAGAACAAAAAATGTACAATCTGTGTCCCATTGAGGCCTCCTAAACAGAATCTGCATGTTAACAAGATCCCCAATATTCGTATGCACATTAAACTTCAGGAAGCACTGGTCCAATGTCTGTTTATAGCTTCCAATTCCAAAAGCAAGGTGAGTATACCTCACCCTCAGGCAAAACCAATATGAATATCCACATTATAAAACATTTTAAAGTGATGATTTTCTTTACAGAAAAAAAAGTGCTATATGTATCAAGCTCCTTACTCATACTTAATATGTAGTTTAATTAGTAAAAATGAGTTTATAAACAATACATTTATTTACTACAGAAACTTAGATGCAACTGTATTTCTCTGAAACACTAGTTTGGCTATGGGAAGCACCTTTGCAAAAGGTGGCAAGAACCTCAAAATCCACTACCCTGAAAAACAGGCCACCCAGAGAATGAGAAGGACGAGACCAAAATCAGGAGAGTAAGTTGTAAAGAGGGGCCCAGGCTTTTAAAACAATGATTTTTCAAGAACAGTCATTCACAATGCAAAGAGTTTTTCTTTCAATGTCTTAGGGGATTGTTCTGTGTTTCAAGATATAGCTTTTACTGTTATATAGAAGTATTATCTTTACTATTAGGTTATGACATAGTGTTCCACTGGTAAGCCTTTATCATCTTTCCTCCCCAACATAAACAAATTGAAAGAAAATTTAAAAATCATTATTAATTTCATAACTATTTCCCTCCTATAGGTCCTTCCTTCTAATTTCTGCTCCTGGTCACCATCATCTCCTGCCTCAATTATTGCAATAACCACAAATCAGTATCCCCAAATGCACCCTCGCCCAGCAGTCTATTCTCAACACAGCAGCCAGCGTGATCCTGGTAAAACGCCCTTCAGATCATATCATTCCACTGCTCAACCCCTCCAGTGGCTCTGTATCAGAGTCAAAACCTCCCAATGGCCTATGAGGCTTTGCGCAGCCTCACACACGCATCCCCAATTAACTCTGCCTCTCCACACCAGCAGCCACCGGGCCTACTGACTGTCCCTTGAGCACGTCAGGTAAACTGTCACCTAAGGATCTTTGCACGTTTCCTTCTGCCTGAGATGCTCATTCCCCCAGATACCTACTCACCTCACCTTCCGAGCTTTGCTCAAATCTGCCAGAAGCATTTTTCCAGTTGAGGATGTCCCTAATCACCCCACTTTCAACAGTGTACTACCCCACTAATAAGCCCTAGCCCCTTTGCTTTTTCTCTATTGAACCTGGTACCATTTCCATAATTTTTGTTTGTTTCTGGTCTGTTTCTCCCCACTAACATTTAAGCTTCCTGAGGACAAGGATTGCTGTCTGCTTTGATCGATGCTCTATCCCCAACTCTGGGGGATAGGGGAGAAATAGTGCCTAGAGTGCTTAACCATGGTATAGAAAGTAGAAAACTTATTGTTTGCACTACCTCCAAAGTCTCCCCTTTCTGTGCCTCAGAAGCTAACAAAGCACCTGAGACTTAGTAGGCTCTCAGTTTGCTGACCAGACTACAGGTCCTCATCTAAACAGCAGTTATTTACAAGTTGAAAGAAATGGTGAAATGATAAATGGTTCTTTCCTCTAACTCAAAGAAAGGGGAGGATAGGAGCTGACTGGCATTCTGCTTCACATGCAGCAATGAAACAGTAGCATTGGCACGCACAGAGGCGTCCCCCTGGAAAAGCTGGTCGCAGCAAAGTGCTGCAGCAATTGGTGGCATCACCAATAGAAACGACAGAGAAGAGCCACCTCCTGGAGCTGACGCTCTGCTCTCCCCTGAGGCCTGTGCTACCTGAGCATCTTTTAGGTTGGGACAGGAGGGGAGGGAGGGAGGGAGGGAGGTGTTACTCCTGATGGCTCTAGTCTATGTCTAGGCCAGGACTGTTGCCCAGGCACGTAAGAATAAAGCAAAGCAACACAAAGAACCTAAAGCAGCTTTATTAGAACTTTTTCCTTTTGCCCTGACTACCACTTATTACTATACGAGTCCCTTCATTGACATCAGAGAGAATAACTTTAAGGGGGAAAAAAAAAATCAACATTTCCCTTTGAAAGCAGTAAGATTTTCTACATTCCACTCTAGGCTTTTTTTTTTTTTTTTTTTTTTTTTTTTAAGATTTCTAGGAGTTGGTAGGATAGGGCAGGAGAGTAGCTGGGCCTTGGTCCTCAGAGCACCTGCTATCTCCTCCTTGGAAGGGACATTCTGAGAGCAAGTGCATTGTTTAGCCCTCTAGAATTCCACCTGATTTGCAGTCTCCTCTCGGAGAACAAAATTGTAACTATAGTGGACTTCAGGATAAATCTTTTCTAGGCCACTCTGGCAGAGGATGTTTTAAAGGAAAGGCAGTGGCTCGCATGGCTGCAGAGCAGGCCCAAGAGGAAGCCCCTCGATGCCCCAATGCCCACATGCAGGGCAGTCCTGAGGGAGGGCCTCACATTGGACACTTTGCAGGATACTCCCTGCTCCTGCAACACTTCCAAACACGAGTGCCAGGAGCTCGGAGCTCTAGCAATGATTCAGGGTGACCTCAGAGTATGAGGAATTAGTTATCACAGCAAACTAGTTATAAAAAAGCCTAATTTTCTATATATACAATGTGCGAAGGTATAAGCTCTGAGCAATTAAACAGCTGTGTGGGCACATACAGCTCTGTCCTGATGAAAATATTGATCAGCATTTATAACATCGACCAATATTGGTGTCATGAATTAAATCAGGAATCTAGAAAGCAGGGTGGCAATTATACAGTCTAGGATAAGGACACAAAGGAGAGAGAAACCTGATGATTTGTCTGAATGCAAATATACGTATCTTATGTTCTTGGTAAGTATCTTTCTTACATTATATGCACATCTGGTTACCCAATTATATGTTAGTAAACTCTCTTTGCAAATGAAAAGGGGGGGGGGGCTTTAATTAGATGTATTATTACACACACATCCAGGGTAAGGGAATCTTTGAGAAATAAACTGATCTTTTTCTGGACTAGTGCTAACTGCCCCAACTCTGTGTGTGGTGTGCTGTGGTGTGGTATCTGTGTGCATGTGTTGACTGTTTCTGTGCAAAAGCATAAACAGGAAGGGACCTACCTCATCATGCTTGGGTGTTCCCAAAGAAAACACGACTTAAAATGCAGGCCACTCTATCTACTCTGGGCTTGTTTTTCATTTTTTAATTTATTGATTTGAGAGAGGAAGAGATATATACAATGTGTGATAGAGAAAGAGATAGTGACAAAGATAGAAACAGACAGAAATAGACAGAGAGAAACATCGATTTGTTGTTCCACTTATTTATGCATTCATTCATTGGTTGCTTCTTGTATGTGCCCTGACTAGAGACCAAACCCTCAACCTTGGCGTATTAGCATGAAGCTCTAACCAACTGAGCTACCCAACCAGGGCCTACTTTGGATTTTTGTTTTTAATGTAGTTTTTCGCTCTTTAAAAATAAATAGAAAGTAGGCACTCTGGTGATAGCTGTCATTACAACTGACGTAACTTTTCTCTAAGTGTCCAAAAGTGGAATTAAACACAAAAGTGGTTATAATCACAACCTAAAATCAATAATCATCACAGACCAAACCAACTAGCTGTGCCCTGGGGGTTTAGGGATTGGCGAGAGAAGGCCTTGTGGGATTTGCTTTGAACCTCCAAGCTTGGCCCTCCTCTGCCCTTTCCATCCCCTGGTGGTATCCCCCACCCGCACTCTCCCCACCGTCCTGCCATTAGGAGTCACAGCCTCTGATCACTCAATTGGCAGAAGGAAGAAACTATGGCAGAACCAGGCCGTTAATCTCGAGTCCAAGAGAAAGAACGCCAGTTCCTCTGGGGAGCGTAATAGAAAAAGTATGAGCTCCACAGTTGCTTCCACCCTGCCAGGGACTAGTTTTATGACTGTACATAAATAACCACTTTAACTTTTTACAAAACTGATTTCTCTCATTATATATTACATCTTTCTTCTCTAAGCCTCAGGTTTCTCAATGGTAAAATAAGTCTAATAACAGCAGTGGGAGGCGGTGGCAGTGGAACAATGACAAAAACAGTGATGATGATAAATGCCTACCTCGCTGGGTTTCTGTAAGGATTAAATGAATCAATACGTGTAAGGTGCCCCTGGGTCCTGGTGGGTGCTGTTCCCAGAGGTGCTCAGGCCAGCAGACCTGTCAGTCAGGACCGCCTGTCTGCAGAAGTGTGTTGAGTTCTGGTTTGACCGAGAGTTGAACCATCTTTCTAAATTGCTTTCCCTAAGTCTCATTATGTTCTTTCTAGAAATGAAAAAAACAATACTGGCCACCCCAGGGACTGCTCTGAGAATAAAATGAAATACTAGGTATAAAAGAGTGTTTTGGAAACTATAAATATAAAATGATATTGCAGGCATACCTCAGAGATATTACAGGCTGGGCTCCAGACCACCGCAATAAAGCGACTTGTCATCTTTTTGCTGGTGGAGGGTCTTGCCTTCAATATGTAAAAAAAGCAACATCACCTGGCCATCGTGGCTCAGTGGTTGAGTGTCGACCTATCAACCAGGAAGTACCGGTTCAATTCCCAGTCAGGGCACATGCCCAAGTTGCAGGCTCAGTCCCCAGTAGGGGATGTGTAGGAGGCAGCCAATCGATGAGCCTCCATCACTGATGCTTCAATCTCTCTCTCCCTCTCCCTTCCTCTGTGAAATCAATAAAAAAACATTTTTTAAAAAATCGCAACATTTATGAAGCACAATAAAGTGATGTGTGCTGGCACTGTTATTAGCTTAGCCTCCCCCGAGGCTGCCAGCCTGTCCCCTTCTAAACCAAGTATTAGCCAGCTGGCATCTCTACTTTGTGCCCCATGGGCACAAACAGTTCAGAGCTTTCTTAGCAGGAAAATAGCTCCAATTAAAATGTCTCTATTTTCCTGTGGACTATACCTGGAATTCCAGGTACATCTAGGACAAAGAAAAAGAAATGTGCTCACTCAATAGAAATGTGTGTGCACGTTGTAGGCAAGCCTCCAAAAGGATGCGTCTGCACCCAATGGAACAGTGGAATGAGGGAAACAGCCACCCATCAGCACCGGCAGGCACCGAGGCCAACCCCGTTTCTGCAGAGTTCACCTCAGCGGCACCCCTTTGACCTGCCACAAGAGACCAGTGGATTGGAGACAAGTCCATCCCTTCCACCCAAACCAATTTCCCTGAATTCCGTCTGTGCCTCTTTTTCTCGTTATTAAGGTTCCTGGGATCACAGCCCTGTGTAACTCTGGCAAGCCTCACAGGCAGCAGTTAATATTTTTTAAAGATGTGTAGCGCAACAGTTTTTAAAGTGAAAACGTAGTGAGCCTTAAACCCATAAGAGCAAGCATTTAGTTTTTAAACTTCCCACTTTTCTTAAGAGAGATGACAGGATCGAAGGTAAGGTGCCAAAACCTAAGGTAGTTTCTAATCAGAGGCCTTCTGGTCCACAGCTCCTGTTCGCTGGTGTGGCCCTCCCGCCCCACAATACTGTGCAATAACCATGGAACAAGGGAGGGAGGGAAGTGTGAATGCTGTCAAAGCAACCACTGACCATGGGACGTGTCTTGCTGCCCCCTGCCTCCTTCACACTCATCCTCAATCAGAGAAGGAAAAGCCCAGGCCAATCCATAGGGATGGAAAAGCAGCCTCCTCCTGTTCTAACTCAAGCTCATTTTATGCGCTGCGCTCCATCCTGTCCCGGGCATGAATCTAAAGGAGGCCTTTTACAGCCCTCACCCCGTCTGCTGCCAAGAAGCCTGCAACAGAGCTCCGTGGCCATGTCAGGGAAGTAAGAATGCAAACACAGAAGGCCCATTACGTGGTGTGCCTTCAGTTCTGATGACTTGCATATGTCTTTTCTGAGGCCAAAAGGGTTTAATCTTGGTTCCAGGATGTCTCATTGGGGCTCCCCAAACAAACCCAGAGGTTCACTCATACCACACTCAGGTCTCCTCCAGGGAGGCTGCGCTGGAGTGGCGAATGGGCTGGACCTGAGAGCCAACTGCCAGGCTTCAAGTCCCCATTCTGGAACGTTATACACATTATTAACCAAGTTGAGCCTCATTTTACTTGTCTGTAAAATGCAGATAATGATAATAAAACTGATACCCACCTCACAGTTTATCTTATAAAGACAAAATAAATGAGCTGGCAGAGAGCAAGCCCTTGGTAAATGGCAGCCTCCATTTTTGTCTTTGAAGCTAATGAGGCTGTGTTCTCAGCCTCACTTTTTTAAGTCCACAGTTTGAATTCTCAGATTAACAGTGTTTGCCTTTGGCTACAAGGGAATGGAAGAAGAGAGAATCCAAACCTCAAAATGATACCCACACGCCTCACTCTGACATGTAAGGTCCTACGCAATCTAGTCCCCTCCATTCTTCCAAACAGACCTCTTGCTACATTGCCATACCAGTTGTCCAGGTTGTCCACTCTTTAAAAAAAGATCAAGCACCTACGTGCCACGTTCCGTGCTAGCCACGTTCTCCCATGTGGTCAACACGATGCCTCCCTCTTTCTAGATTCCGCCTGACCTGCAAAGCAGACTCACACCTAGCGCTTCCACACAGCCATCCCCGGCTGCTCTAACCCAGCAGGGCTTCCCCTCCTCATCCCTCAGAGGTCTTGTGGCTTTCACTCGGCATTCATCAGACAGGGGTCATTTAGCTATATGGTTATACTTTATATGCCATATAACAAAGGGATAGAGCTTACGTTTGTTTATCTAGCCCTAAGCGGCTAGTACTTTGCACTTAGCAGGGACTCAGTAACTGATTTACTAGATGTTTCAAGATGGCACAGAGCAAACCCATTATCATTGTTTTTCAACAAATACCTTCCGATCAATGCTCCCTCTAGCATTGAGACCTAAAGGCTCAACCTACAGACCTAGACCAAGTAGGTTTACAGTTAAATCTGCCACTTGGATGTGTGACCTCGAGGAAGTCACCTCCCCTGTCTGTGCTTCAGTTTCCTCTTCTGTAAATGCAGATAAACAAAGTACCTACACTTTCTAAGGCAGTGATGAGAATGAAATTGAGATGACACTTTGAACAGGGCCTGGCACACAGTAATTAATTAATTACTCTGTAAATATTCAGTATTATTATCATTACTATGTTCAATTCACCTACAATGTCCCAAAAAGCATTTTGTAAAGTATGCTAGGCCTATGCAGAAAGCTACTAGGTATCAGCACATACAAAACATTTCTCCCTTCTTCGTTCATAGGCTGTTCAAAAGGCATCTCCACTTCGGTACTACTGATCAGTTGCCTTATGTTGTTACAGAATCTGTAATTCTCCTGAACCTTCAATTTTACTATACACCTCAGCAAAGCTTTGATTGCATATACAACTCAAAAAAATATTTACCATGGCTTGAAGGAGGAAGGAGGGTCTTAGGCAAAACTGATTCACTATCAAATATCAGTCACCACTTTACTATGCGGTACCCTCTTCAGTTATGTTTTCCCATCTGTCCCCAGTGTCAATGAAAGCAGAAAATTCTGCCTCAAACCCATTAGGTTTGATTATACATCTTGTCATCGAAACAGCACATTTTCCATCAAGCCATTTCCTTCTCTCTACTACTACTTTTCATTGAGATTTTAATTAAGATCAGTCTTAATGCACAGGCTAAAAGGCAAATAACTCTTCAATCATGAGACAAAATGAAACCGCTGACAGAGAGAAAGGGCAGTTCAAATTCACATGCTGCCATTAAAAAAAAAAAAAAAGAAAAGAAACTAGCAACTTTCTCTCAAAATATTAGCAACAAGGAAGACATCCTGCTTTCCAATCTCATAACCAAGTTCTAGAAACTGGCTTTTACTCAGTCTGTGCCACTATATGACTACTAGTCTGAGTCTACTGGAGCCCCAATTGGTGGTCTGGCTTCTTCATTATAGCACAGAGGTTAAGAGCATAGATGTAAAACTTAGCTCCTCCACTTCCCAGCTACATGACACTGTGCAAGTTATCTAATCTCTCCCTATCTCATTCCATCATCTGTAAAAGGAGAAAAATAATCAAACCTACCTCAGTGTTGTGATGAACTGAGCTCATGAAATAAGAATATGCTATTCATTGTTATATTCCACTGCCTGGCTGTAGTGCACACTCAATTTATGGTAATTATCATTGTTACCATCTCAACTGTATGTGAATTCAATAGCCAAAACCAAGAGGCTAATCATTTGTCAAGTCAATGTGTTTCTTGTTGAGACCAGCCAGTTTCAAGAACTGGTCCAACAAAACCATTTTATGTAGTCCATTATAGAACAGACAAAAAGCAAATGACAACAAAACAGAGCAAATTAAGCTTCCAACTGTGTTAAGTAACCCTGAGTGCCCACACTAAGACTCTGATATGGAGGATCTGATATTCTTATTTAAGCAACAATGTTCCAACCAAGTCATTTGTTTCTTCTCATCTCCAATCTCATACTCTGATGTAAATTTCAGTAACTTTTAAAAAGTTAAAGATTTAAATATCTGAAATAGACAAAATTAAATATCTTCTAAGCAGCCTATGCCAAATGTGTCTCCTCCATTTAGAAGATCTATCTATTTTGTAATAAAGAACAAAAAGGCCATCTTGAAAATCTTATTTAGGACAAGAAAGTAAATGTAATCTATGCATGTAATAAAATTAAGTGGGCTTAAACCCTAGCTTATTGGTTCTCTACATACCTCAACACTGAATGTTAGTGAGGTATCAGAATCTCTGACATTAGAATGTCTATCACCAAGCTATCAAAATGTAACAGGCAAATAAACTACGTGTCTGTATAGAAATCAAATATTTTATTACCCTGAAGAACATAAATACTCAAGTTTTGTATGTCACATGCCCTAAATTTTCCTAAACTGAGGAAACATATATCCAAAAGAATATAATAAACATGCAATTTAGATTATGCATCTTACCTGCTGTAGCTAAACAGGAACTCATTAGGGCAAAGATGGCAATCACATAATGAGGAGTCATTTTCATTTCTCCAAAAGTGTGTCCCGTCCGGTCACCTCTGCCGGCAGTTCTTCAGATCGAAATCTTTGCAAATCAGATGTGGCCTTAAAATCCTTCTTTCCAAGTGTCAAGTTCTCTGTAAAAATAAACATATTTCAAGAAGAAAACTTAATGCAGGAACTTCTTTTCATAAACACAGATTAGGGTGAAATGAAGAACTTCTAAAGAGGTTAAGATAAATTTATCTTAAAAGATGCCAAACAGCACTCAAGCAAACTGAGATGGGGTGATAATTACTTACTAAAGGTTTTTGTCTTTTTTAATAAATCTTTATTGTTCAGATTATGACAGGTGTTCCTCTTTTTTTTCCCCCATAGCTCCCCTCCACCTGATTCCCCACCCCACCCCATGCCTTTACCCCCCGCCACTGTCTTCATCCATAGGAGTAAGATTTTTGTCCAATCTCTTCCCGCACCCCTCACACCTGCTTCCCCTGAGAATCGTCAGTCCACTCCCTTTCTATGTCCCTGATTCTATTATATTCACCAGTCCATTCTGTTCTTCAGATTTTTTATTCACTTGATTTTTAGATTCACTTGTTGGTAGGTATGTATTTGATGTCATTTTGTTGTTCATAATTTTTATCTTTACCTTTTTCTTCTTCTTCCTCTTCTTAAAGAATATCTTTCATGTAATCCTGGTTTGGTGGTGATGAACTCCTTTAGCTTTTTCTTGTCTGTGAAGCTCTTTATCTGACCTTCAACTCTGAATGATAGCTTTGCTGGGTAGAGTAATCTTGGTTGTAGGTTCTTGCTGTTCATCACTTTGAATATTTCTTGCCACTCCCTTCTGGCCTGCATAGTTTCTGTTGAGAAATCAGCTGACAGTCGTATGGGTACTCCCTTGTAGGTAATTAACTGTTTTTCTCTTTCTGCTTTTAATATTCTCTCTTTGTCTTTTGCCCTTGGCATTTTAATTATGATGTGTCTTGGTGTGGTCCTCTTTGGATTCCTCTTGTATGGGATTCTGTGCACTTCCTGGACTTGTACGTCTATTTCTTTCACCAGGTAGGGAAAGTTTTCTGTCATTATTTCTTCTAATAGGTTTTCAATATTTTGCTCTCTCCCTTCTTCTGGCACCCCAAAAATTCGGATGTTGGTTCGCTTAAAGTTGTCCCAGAGGCTCCTTACACTATCTTCATATTTTTGGATTCTTTTTTCTTTTTGTTTTTCTGGTTGGATGTTTTTTGTTTCCACATATTTCAGATCTTTGGTTTGATTCTTGGGGTACGTTGATCTACAGTTGAGTTTCTGTATATTCTTTATTTCAGACAGTGTATGCTTCATTTCTGACTGAACCTTTTCCATTTTCTTGACATTCTCATTAATATCCTTACAGGTCTCATCAAGTTTCTCAGCGGTTTTAAGAAGATTCTTGAGTAACCTTATAAATGTGGTTCTGAACTCTATGTCATCCAGTAGTTTGCTTTCCTCCGTTTCTTTCATTCGTGACATGTTTCTTTGTCTCCACATTTTGGCTGCTTCCCTGTGTTGATGGAGTAGCTTTGTGTGGTAGGTGACCTATAGGGGGCAGTAGCTCAGCCTCCTCAATCACATGAGGTGGATGCTCTTGGTACACACCTTTGTGGGCTGAGTGCTAAGTCTTGGTGCAGTTAAGCCTTAATTGCTGTTGGTACACTGGGAGGAATTGACCTCCAGGCCAATTAGCTGTGAGCACTCGCTGTGTCTATAATGTTAGAACTGCTGCGCTGAAGACACGCTTATGGGGCAGGACTTGTTTCAGTAGGGCTTTGGTGCTCACTGAGTCTGCCTCTTGAATGTGTCACTTATGGATGTGAGGAGTTGAAATCTGGTGTCTCACACTGACCACTGGCTTCTGGATCTCCAATGGGGTGCAGGTCAGCTACTGTCTGAGGCCACCCAGCAGGAGCTACAGTGAGAGCTACAGTTTTCTCCTCTTTGCTTGGGGTTTGAAGGTTTTGGAGCTGCAAGTTTGCTAGGTTAAGCTGTGATAGGGCAGGCCTTTCTTATGCTAACTCCGCTGCTTGGAGCTTGGGTGGGTTTGTAGGTTGTGCAGGGTGGGGTCTCAGGGTGTCACTAGGCTAGGCGTGGCAAACAGCAATGGCTGCTAGTTAGCCAGCTCTGTGTCCCAGACGGCATCCCCGAGTCCCGTGCCCCAGTGCAGTAAACAATTATTCCTGCGCGCAGCTCTGCAAGCAAGCCACCCTCACTGGCAGACAGTCCAGTTTCTCCCCGTAGGAGTTTGGGTCCCCCGTGTCTCCCCAGAGACTGGATTTCAGAGTAATCAGGGGCTTGTCTCCCTTTGGGTTGAAAAAAGCAATGCCTGCCGCCAGCCCGGATCACGCGCCTCCGTACCTCAGCTTTTCAGCGCTCGTGCACGTCTCAATGCTCTTTTCTCTTTCCTTCTAGTTGTAGAACTTCCACTCAGCCAGCTTTCCCGTGGTTCTGGGTGATAGACGTTTTGTCTTTTAGTTGTAGTTTTGAAATTGTTGTGTGAGGCAGCAGTTTAGGTGTTTACCTACACCGCCATCTTGGATTGTCTGTGTCCTAAAGGTTTTTATAGCAAATACTTTTGCAAAACCACATTTCGTTTTGACATTTTTTCTAATTTTTTTTGTTGTTGTTGTTAACCCTCACCCGAGGATAGTTTTCCCTTTTTTTTTTCTTTTTTAGAGAAAGTGGAAGGGAAGGGGAGAGTCAGAGAGAGAGAAACATCGATGTGAGAGAGACACATCAATTAGGTGCCTCCCACATGCACTCCAACCAAGGCCGGGGATCGAGCCTGCAACTGAGGTATGTGTCCTTAACCAGAATCAAACCCGGAGCCATTTCTTGAGTGTGAGGGCTGACTCTCTTACCCAGTCTGGCTCAGTTAACCAGACGGGGTAGGACTATTGACATTTTAAGTCTTCAGTTTCATAAAAAATTGTCAGGACCACAGAAGAAAAGCAAGGTGCACCTAAGATATAACAAACCAGTTATGTTGTGGCACTAAAGCAATCAGTGACACTTGATTCATGAATTCCCTAGTGCTAGCAAGAAAACACAGCCCAGCCATTGTGGCTCAGTGGTCGAGTATCGACCCATGGACCAGGAGGTCATAGTTTGATTCCCAGTCAGGGAGGCATGCAGGAGACAGCTGATCAGTGATTCTCTTTCATCATTGATGTTTCTATCTCTCTCCCTCTCCCTTCCTCCCTCAGAAATCAATAAAAACCTTTTTTACAAAGAAGAAAATACAAATAGCTCTGACTAGAGAGACTCAATCTAATGTTAAAATGACAGTTATCACAGGGATCGAATTAAAAAAAGATTTAGAATCAATTTGGAAAATAAAGAACCATTAAAAGGCAAGATTCTTATTTCAACTGTTTGCTAGCCTTCTAGCAGGAAAAAGTCTTCCCTGTCTCTTAGCCCCCATCTGAGACTACCTGGTTCCTGGACTAGAGGGTCCAGAGGTCCTTTCGAACCTTCTCCAATCCATAGAACCCTGAATGGCAAGTTTTGTGGTAGTTGGCTTAACTTGACTCTCCTCCCTATGGCCCTAAAGGTTACTTCATTTAGTTATTTCCAGGCTTGTATCCCTGAGCCTGGCACAACCCACAAAAGCTGTCCAATCCAACAAACATTTATTGAGCACCTACTATTCTCCAAGCATTGTTTAAGACAGGGGTGAGAAAATCATCTGGTCTGGCCCTGCCAAGGCAACCACAGGCAGGGTTCGAAATTCAATAAATCTAGGAGCTATTTTCATAGCAATATAAACGTATATTAAGTGAATTACATCAAACAAATGATGTTATAAATAGCCAAATGGCCCTTGGCAGGAAAAAAGGTTCCCCACCCCTAGTTTAAGGACATGATTCCTTCTCATCAAGAATAAAAGTTAGCTAACGCCTAGATAAAAGCACAAACACCCTGCCTGAGCTAAGGCCTGGGCAAGGCCAGATCAAGATGTCTCCAGGAACCACCTCAGATAGCTGGGGATTGCAGCCTTGTTACCTTCAGCCAGGAGATAGCACCCCAGAACAAGCTTGCTACCTTCAGGGACAAAGCCAGCTTGGGCACTTGTAAGATACAGAACAAAAATATAAAGATAATGGCAAATTGAGTGTTCTTAGTTCACTGCTATAAGTGTTAAGACAAAGATATTTACAATGGCTCTTTACAGTAGTAATGCTAATTTCCTATGAGGAATAGGGAAAGCAATAGGGTGGTTGTGTTTGCATAGGTAGCTAGTTAGGTATTAACAAAGGGAAGGGTTGAGCTAAAATGGCTAAGCCTGTTGACTAATGAGTTTGCCGACCACTGGGATAGGATAAGAGCACAGAACCCAGAAAATCCAGGAAAGGGATTCGATAGGGGGAAGGCCCAGCACAAGCCCACGAAAGAATTAGGATGGAGGTTGGTTAGTTTAAAAGGAAGCATACCCCTTCCCAAACCCAAGGAGATATAATCAAAGTTTAACAAAGACTCCGGGTAGCATATTCTCTCTCCTAAGAAGCCCCAGTCCAAGCATAGTGCCAAAAGTACCCTTCCAATAAATCTTGCCACCACACCTCAAATCCTCTATGCATGTATCCTTAAAATGCATTTTCTGCGATGCCATGTAAGAATCCTATTTCTAGCCCTGGCTGGTGTGGCTCAGTTGGTTGAGCACTGTCCTGTGCACCGAAGGGTCACTGGTTTGATTCCCAGTCAGGGCACTTATCCAGGTTGTGGGTCCAATCCCCGGTCACGGCACATACAGGAGGCAACCGATCAATGTTTTTCTCTCACACATCAATGTTTCTCTCTCCTCTCTCTCTCCCTCCCTCCCTCCCTTCCTCCCTCCCTTCTTTTCTCTCTAAAAAAAGTCAATTTAAAAAAATAAAAAGAATCCTATTTCCAGACCTTGCCCAGGGCAGACCCGCCTTGGTACCAATCCACCTACTGAAACAGTTGAAGGGCAGTGATGGGAGGGAAGAGGAGCCTTTTCACTGAATTGCCATTTGAGTTTTATACCATTTGGGTTTTGAAAGTATTTCCTATGCAGAAATAGTAACAATGAAGTTCTAATTTCTAAAGGAATTTCTTAGACACATCTTGAAACTGAATTATATGTGGAAGAGGCACTTTGGTTCAATCTTAGTTTATGATAGTAATTAAAAGCCTACTATGAGCCCTGCTGGTGTGGCTCAGTGGATTGAGCGTCGTCCCATGCACCAAGCGGTCACCAATTCGATTCCCAGTCAGGGCACATGCCCAGGTTGCAGGATGGATCACCAGTAGGAGGCAGCCAATGGACGTTTCTCTCTCATGGATGTTTCTATTTCTCTCTCCCTTAAACATTTTTTTAATCCTACTATGAATAGAATATGGGTGGCAGTTAAAAGCCTGCCTAGGTTTGAGTCCACTCTGTCACCTACCAAACAGGTGCTGTTGGGCCGATTGTCCTCCATACATGAACCTATCCTGTGGGTTCATTTGAGGATGAAGTGCACACACACAGCTCATTAATATGTATTAATACTTAGAGTAGTACCAAACACATAATAAGCAATCAATAAGTATTAGCTATTACATCATTATTTGGCCATTCTTTGTGAGGTATACGGGGTGAGCAAAAGTAGATTTATAGATGTGAATATGTGAAACACGGGTTTAGTCTTGTATTATTATTTATTACTGTATTATTTTCCATACGAACAACTGCAAACCTACTTTTGCCCCACCCTGTATTTACGCCAACAAAGTAAAACAACTGGGATGTGGTTATTTATATAATTCTTAGCTAGTGTACAAGCAGTTCAAATCTTTTGTTTATTAAAAAATAAACATTTCAACAGACCCTAAAAGGAGATAAGCTAAAGAATAGAATCACTAAAATAAAATTGCCAGTTAAGTTGAGGCACAAATCACTGGTGCCAGAATGAACCTGTCTCGAAAACTGACTCGCTTATAAAGATAAAGTTAGAGGTCGTGAAATTGATGTCAATCATCCCTTGAAGTCCAGCATTTCTGTCACTGTAACTCCACATCACTTCAGATGAAATGGAAGTCTCTTCTGTTACCTTAACAAACCAACAACAGCAAAGAGAATTTGTCCTTATTTTTTACCGTCAAAAAATTAGATTTCCTGACTAAACTGGTAAGAAAAACCGTCTCTAAAAAAAAAAAAAAAATACACAAATGCTAAAGGCAATTTTCATAAAGCACAACTCCATAAAGAGATCTCAGAAGAAGATGGCTTCCCAGAGGATGTTTATGGAACACATAAACTATACCCAGCACGAGGCTTGTGGGAATAGTTAATGAGCTCATGTCACCCCCTGCCCGCAGCTGCAGAGGGTCTGTGGGCCGGTGCTCGTTAATCCCGGGCTTAAACCAGGTCTGAATAAACCTGTGGAAAAGAGAGGCAAACGGTTCTATTAAAAATATAGGCTGCAAATTGCTGACAAGAATATTGGGCAATTATTAAAATGCAGCAATTACAGATATAATAGAGCCAAGCTAAACAGTTTTGATGCCCAAAGGCAAACCACAGCAAGTTTACACCGGATCTTAAAACATCTCTGAGGAAATCCAGGACAAGTTGAAACTACACGCCACTGCCTCTAACAAAGAAGGAACTTTTCCTCTCTTAGCTTAAAAGTCTCTCCGTAATATAACTTATTCAAAAAGAAAATAAACTGCAGGGAGTTTTTGTCTAATCTCCCCAATGTGGCGACAGGATCCTACGGCAGAAGAGACTAAAAAGGGAAGCGTGTCATTCCCATTCGGTGGAACGCCAGTTTGGGCCAAGACTGGCACACATCAACGCCTTAGCACACAATTGAGGGGTCAGTTTCCCACCTGGAAGAATGCTGGATGATCGATGGCTTCCAAAAAGTTACAGATTTGAAGTGAAACCAGGGAAACACAAACACCCCATTCTTCTGGGAGGTTATATCATACCCAATTTGCAGAGAGCCGGGACTCCCCACCTTGGTTTTCCGACCTCACTGAATCTCCTGGACTGTATGAACTACATGCTTCCTTTAGAAATACAAATAGGGTACTCTGAGATCTTGAAAGAACAATTTAGGGTCTCGTCATTTTTCCCGAATTTCAAATGTGTTCTATCAAAGGGTAGCAGAACTTTTCGTAACCTCAACTGAACAGAAGAACGTTCTGAGTGAGTCCTTTCTGGATTTTTTTTTTAATCCTTCCCCAACGATATGTTTTTATTGACTTTTAGAGAGAGAAGAAAGGAGAGAGAAAGAAACACCATCGATGAGAGAGAGAAACATGGGTCGAGTGCCCTAGCCAGGTAGCTCAGTTCGTTAGAGTCGTTCCCATACACCAAGGTTGTGGGTTTGATCTCCGCCCGGTCAGGGCACATACAAGAAGCAACCAACAAATGTATAAATAAGTGGAACAACAAATTGCTGTTTCTCTCTCTCTAATCAATAAAAAAAAAGTTTAGAAAGAAAGAAACATCCATCAATTGCCTCCCCCATGCACCCAGATGGGGGTCCAACCTGAAACCTAGGTATGTGCCCTAACTGGGAATGGAACCAGCAACCTACTGACCCACCTGACCAGGGATGGATTTTTTTTTAAGATGAATGTGATACTAATTCTTCCAATTTAAGGTCCTCTATGGGTACATCTGAGACCATTAAACTGTGCATGCTGTCCCCACATTCCCTATTGACCCAACGGAGTGCACGGGTGAAGACCAAGAGTAGCTGAAGAACCCCTACCCAAGCAAGTCCTGAAAACCGTCATGGGTTAGACCACTGTTCAGAAAGAGCTGGTCGGGCACAGTATTCCCTGGGTCGACCATGGTGTCTTCTAAAAGAGCAGATTTTACTCTATCTTAGAGGAAACACATAGCAGAATGATGTCCGGCAGCCAGCTAAAAGCCAGCAACAAAAACTACTAACTTCCCCTAGATGGCTAACACAACTGGCTATATATACATGAGATTATTCAAAATCAAAACTTACAGCCAATCAAGTTCTCAATTGAAAGAATTAGCATGCTAAAGATAGATGAACAGCTTTTAAAGCTGGAAGAGATCAAGATGATGTCATTGAAGAGGAGCCAATCCTCACGACCAGCACTTGCCCAAAATAAAATGGCAGAAAAAATAATAATAATATGGCAGAGTTAGCACTCGAAACCGGGTATGTCCATAACCAGCACTGTACCTCCCAGCTCCAGGTCTGTTGCCACAAACCAGGAACCACTTTCTCCCCCTCAATATTCAATCTCTGAAACCAGAACACTTTCCCAAGAGAGAGGGAAAGCCTGCCACGGCTGCCATCAGACAATGGCATTTCCATGTTGACATATGCCCTCTGCACAAAGCATTACTGATCACAAACTGACTTGACTTCAGGACTGTGGGTGGCAGCTTTAAATAATAAACAGTCCTTGGAAATGCTGCACTCCAAGGTCTCTGAAAATCCAAAGGACAAGATGAAGCACAAACCTATGCATTGTATATCTTAACACTAAAACTGTTCATACCCCCAGCATCATAATAAAACGCTAATATGCAAATGGTCATCTCCCCATCACACTGTCACGCCCTAACACTGATCAGCAGGGACCTAAGGCTGCCTGGCACTGGGCCAGGGTGGGGGACCTGAGGCTGTGCCCCCTCCCCGGTGGGGCTTGACGAAGGACCTGAAGCCAGGCCCCCCACCCAGAGGGTCTTGACAGGGGACCTGAGGCGGGGGGACCTGAGGCCACACCCCCACCCCAGCGCCCTGCCGGGGAACTTGAGGCTGCACCCCCTGAGGCCACACCCCCTGCCCTGGTGCTGGGCTGGGGGACTTGAGGCCCACCCCCACCCCGGTGCCCAGGCCAGGAGACCTAAGGCCACACCCCTGAGGCTGCATCCTCTGAGGCCATGCCCCCTGCCCTGGCGCCATGCCAGGTGACCTGAGGCTGCCCCCACCTGCCCCCCCCCTCCGGTGCTGGGGCCAGGGGACCTGAGGCCATACCCCCCACCATCCTGGCACCAGGCCAGGGGACCTGAGGCCGCGCCCCCTGCCCCAGCGCCGGGACATGAGGCTGCATCCCCCACCCAACGGGGCTTAACTGGGGTGGGGCAAGCTGGATCCTGGTGTCGCCCAATGGAGATGGGGCAAGCTGGACACTTCTATTATAGAAAAAGGGCAAATAGCAATATTAAAATATTTCCTCTAATTAATTCTCTTTTAATGTGCACAAATTTTGTGCACCAGGCCACTAGTCAGGAAAATATTCAACAAATTTAAAGATCTTAAAGATAGGGACATATCCAGTGGAATAAAAACATCACCTCTCCCTAAACTCAAATAGTAAATAACACCTGAGTTTCTCATACCGTGAACATAAAATGGTTTTCCAATGAATCATTAAAATGTTTCTAGTCTGCCATTTCAGTAAATTTTTTGGAGAAAAATATACTGTGAAGTCTGCAAATGGTTAAATAAAAGCTGGTGGAGGAATTGTTCTGATGGCTATTCAACCTGTTATTCAGGGAACTCAGAAAAGAGGCAGGATGGATGACATCAGAATCTAGCCTGGCAGCTGTAAAAAGGGACACAGCACACGATGTAGAACAGATACTGCTGTTTGTCTGATGACATTGGGATGCCCTTCAGGACCTGTACACAGAGAAAGCAGAGCCACCTCACTGAGTCACAGCAGCAACTCTCGGGTTTCTCTACCACACAGAGAAACTGAGTAATTCCAAATCCCCATTTTCAATCAGAGTTGGCACAGGTCCTGGCTTTAGAGAAGAAATCTCTGGAATCGCATTTAATCACAACCAATACTCAACAAACATGCCTGGCCAGCATAGCTCAGTGGTTGAGCATCAAACTATGAACCGGGAGATCACAGTTCGATTCATGGTCAGGGCACATGCCCAGGTTGTGCTTGATCCCCAGTGTGGGTTGTACAGGAGGCAGCTGATCAATGATTTTCCCATCGTTGATGTTTTTATCTCTCTCTCCCTCTCCCTTCCTCTCTGAAATCAATAAAAATATATTTTAAAAAATATATTCAACAAATATTTTTTACTGAGCCAGGCACCATTGAAGATGCCAGGAATATAACATGGGGGAAAAGGAGCCAAAAATCCTGCCCTCATGGGTCTTATAGTCTAGTTATACCATTTATTACATAAGGCAAGATATTTAATATCCTGCACATCATTTCTTCCTTCAACAAATCGTTATTTATTGCTTACTCCATGCCAGGCAATGGGAATATAATGGCCAAAGAGACATGTTCTTTGTCCCCATGGGCTTAAAGATGGGATAAACAATCACAAATATGTAACTGCATGCTATAAGAACTCTAGAGAAAAAAGACCTGCTAACTGAAAGATAAGGAAAGGGTTAACAGGTCAGCTAAGGGATGACATTATAGGTAGAGGAACCTTACAGGTCCCTGTTGCGGGGGGAACATGGCTGCAAAGCCAAAAGGACAAGGAATAAGGTTCAAGAAAGGGTCTAAGCAGGGAAGTGATGCAATCCCACTGGGTTTTTTAAAATTCCCCTGGTACAGGGCACTGTGGGAAACAGTATGGAGGTTCCTCAAAAAATTAAAAATAGAACCACAATAGGATCCAACAATTCCACTTCTGGGTATATGTCCAAAGGGAATGAAATTACTATGCTGAAGAGATATCTACACCCCTATGTTCACTGCAGCATTATTTACAATAACCAAGACATAGAAACAACCTGCAACCATCAGCAGATGGACAGATAAAGAAAATGTGGTGTTTGTATATATAATGGAATACTATTCAGCCATAAAAAAAAAAGAAGAAGAAAATCCTGCCATTTGCAAAAATATGAATGGACCTTGTGGGCATTATGCTAAATTAAATCAGACGGACAGAGAAAAATACTGTATGATCTCACTTATATGTGGAATCTAAAAAACTGAACTCACAGAAACAGAGAACAGATTGGTGGTTGCCAGAGGTGAGGGGTAGGTAAAGGGGAAATGGGTGAAAGTGGCCAAAAGGCACACACTTCCAGTTATAAGATAAGTAAGTTCTGGGACAATGACTATCATTAGCAATACTGTATTGTATATTTGCAAGTTGCTAAGAGAGTAAATCTTAAAAGTTCTCATCACAAGGAAAAAAACATTTTCAACTATCTGAGGTGATGGATGTTAACTAAGCTTATTGTGGTATCATTTTGCAATATATACATATATCAAGTCATTACACTGTATCCTTTAAACTGATACATTATGTCAATTATATCTCAATAAAACTGGAAAAAAATAAAAATAAAGAAAGATTTCCCTGGGTACTGTATGGAGAACACACTGAAGAGAGCCCAAAGTACATAGAAGATCAGTTAAGACTCATCTAGCCGGTCAGACAAAAAAAGGAAGTTTAGATCAGAATGGAGCCTCAGTTTCTTCACTTGTAAGAAGATAAAAAACTAACCTTACTTACATCACAGGGTGTTGCAAGAATCAAATGAAATTGTAGATGTAACAGTATAAAAGTTATCACTATTTATAATTAACAGTTATCTCAACCAAACAGATTTTTTTTCCCCAGAAACCTAAGATTAATTAAATTCCCAATATTCAGTGGCTGCCAGTGGCAAGGAAAACACAAAAATTACTCTTGAGCCTGGCCAGCGTGGCTCAGTGGTTAAGCATCAACTTATAAACCAGGTCATGGTTTGATTCCCGACCAGAGCACATGCCTGGGTTGTGGCTCAATCCTCAGTAAGGGGTGTGCAGGAGGCAGACAATCAATGATTCTCTCTCATCATTGATATTTCTACCTCTTGCTCCCTCTCCCTTTCTGAAATCAGTAAAAATACATTAAAAGGAAAAAAGATTACTCTTGAACTACCTGTACTTGAGGGATGGAATTCCACCAGAACGCCCACTGGGTAAGGAGTCAGGACGCACAGAGGGTACAGGGTGTGCAGAGAAGCTGGACTCCACTCTACCCTCCACCTCCAGGCCTGTTCCACCCTCGCTCCTGGCTGAGAGTGTGACTAACACATCTCTAGCTGCAACATCCTTAGTTTCATTGGGGCTTACCTTAAATCAGTCCTTAAAAGCCCTCTGTCTATCCCAAGCACAACAGACTTCTGTGCCCAAGCAAAAGACAGCACAAAGGGGAGGGTGGGCTTGAATACATTATACAAGGTTGTTTTGTTCAGGTCCACAAATTAGGACAGATTTTTCACTGACCCTTGCAATAGTCCAAGAACCACCTTTCACGTTTAATATTTTTGCATCCAAAGATTTTTGTTACTTATAATTTTAAGCCAGAATTAATAGAGAACTGTATCTGAGGGTTCCAACATGGCTTACCCAGATGTGTTACATTGAAGCCATGTAGCCTTCATCACCCCTCATCTGTAAAATGATAATGATATTTTGACTGTAATATGATCTAGAACAGTGGTCGGCAAACTGCGGCTCTGTTGACTAATGAGTTTGCCGACCACTGATCTAGAATATGGGTGAGGTACCTAAAACAGTATCAGGCCCACACAGTGCATTTTTATAAAATAAGAGTCATTGAAGCTTTTATGGTTAAAATACATCTAGACTTTCAAAAAAACAAGCAAACTAACTACTAATAGTGAGATAATGTAAATAGTTAGTTTACATCAAAATTTGTATTAATTTGGGATTTAGACTTTATCCACTAAAATTTCAACAATTCCTTCTATCACCAAAAGATAACAATTCCAAACTCATTACAAGATAGGAGTCCTAAAGTTAGTTAGAATATGGAAAAGTTCCTAAAGGGCGATAGAGCTACTGCCTCAGCATCCCTGCTGTAAGTTACAAGGATTGGGCTGCAGGTCTCACTTAGTTCTACCTTATAATTCCCAAATTAGCTTCAGGGGTTTAGTCAGGAGCTGTGGAACTCAGCCTGGCACTGCCACCAAACCAGCCAGACTGCCTGGAGTGAAGAATCAGCCATCACCATATGGGCTTATTAAGTCATGGAGCTGCAATTATTCCAGCCCAACTCAGCAATCTGAATATTCTCAGGACACCCATCATCATCCCTTAGGCCCTCTCAAGCACCAGGCCATTAAAAAAAAGCTTTTGAGAAGCAACATCTACTAGACCTCCAGTAGACTTTGTACAAATATACAGTAAATTTACTAAAATATGTGACTCACGTGTTTATTTATATTCATAGGAATGCTGCAAATTTTATGAATTTAGAATAAATGCTCCAACAATAGACTATCTTGCTAATTACCACTAAGTATACTAGTTTTACTGTTATTTATCTCACTGACTTCTAATATAAAATTATTTCTCTTGCGTGGGGGTAATTCCTCAATAGATACATTTCAATTATTTAACTGATATTATTTGGTAAGGAAAGGGCTCAGCAGGCCAAGCATGTGAAACTTTAAGAATTAAAACCCTTCATGTGGCCGCTGGATGTTGCCAACTTAGTCCAACCTCATCCTCTGCATGGTCCAACCACACTTATCTCCATTCGGTTCCACCAAAGGCCAAGCACTTGCCTCCAGAAGCAAAGTTCACTGTGTTGGACCTCAATGACCCTCCATGGTCCCCCTAACATGGCCTCTTCCTAACACCCTCAGGTCTCAGGTCTGTGTCCGAGCATTACCTCTTAAGGAAGCCTCCTCTGGTTCTCTCAGATGAAATTAAACTTGGACACCTAGAATGCCGTGCATGTCAACCCTGCAGGTAAATCTTCATGTAATTATTTTCTTCCAGGTATGGCTTTCCCACTCTCTGTTCACTCCAGAAGGAGGGCTCACAGTCTACTAGCTTACGCTTGGTCATAGCAGACATCTGCTAAAGGTATCATGCTGTGCACTTTACAATGAAAAGTAGTATGGAACGATGCTGAATTGTCAGAACATTTCCCAATAAGTAAAAGATAAACCCTCAAATAAGAGCTTTGTCTAAGAAAGAACCTATACCCCAGGCAGCCTCGAAGGAACAGGACAGGTGGGAGTTCTGGCATCAATGTGTGTTATAAGCTCAGACAAGTGACTTCAACCTGGGCTTTAATTTCTTCATCTCTAATGTGAAGCAATTAAACAAGAAATCTTTTAGCCTGTACCTTATTTGGAATTGCCATTAAATGGGCTATCAACTAATTCTGAGTCCCTCCTATAAAAATCAGACTTCAAACTCACTGGTGGAAATCTGAAATGCATAACCATGTAATGGCTAGCAGGAACTGGAAAGTATCATTTAAGAAAAACATTCAATTTGACGACACAAGTGTGCATAAAATGCAGGCATCCTTGTTTCATCCAGTTCTGCTTTCTCGTGCTTCGCAGGTACTGAGTTTTTCGCAAATTGAACGTTTGTGGTAACCCTGAGTCAAGCAAGCCTATCATTTCTCCAATAGACTCAGATGACGCTTAGCATTTTTTTAGCAATCAAGTATCTTTAGGAGGAATCCAAGATGGTGGCATAGGTAAACACCTAAACTGCTGCCTCGCACAACAATTTCAAAACTACAAATAAAAGACAAAACGTCTATCACCCAGAACCACGGGAAAGCTGGCTGAGTGGAAGTTCTACAACTAGAAGGAAAGAGAAAAGAGCATTGAGACGTGCACGAGCGCTGAAAAGCTGAGGTACGGAGGCGCGGGATCCGGGCTGGCGGCGGGCGTTGCTTTTTTCAACCCAAAGGGAGACAAGCCCCCGATTACTCTGAAATCCAGTCTCTGGGGAGACACGGGGGACCCAAACTCCTACAGGGAGAAGCTGGATTGTCTGCTACTGGGTCGGAAAGTGAGGGGGGCCTGCTTGTAGAGCTGCGCACAGGAATAATTGTTTATCTGCGCTGGGGCACGGGACGGGAGGCAGTTGGAGACACAGAGCCGGCTAACTAGCAGCCATTGCTGTTTGCCATGCCCTAGCCTAGTGATGCCCTGAGACCCCGCCCCACACAACCTACAAACCCACCCAAGCTCCAAGCAGTGGCTTTTGCATATGAATGGACTGCCCTATCTAACAAACTTGCAGACCGGATCAGACAGCTTCAAAACCTCCAAACCCCAAGCAAAGAGGAAAAAACTGTAGCTCTCACTGTAGCTCCTGCTGGGTGGACTCAGACAATAGCTGACCTGCACCCCATTGGAGATCCAGAAGCCAGCATACCCAGTGGTCAGTGTGAGAAACCAGATTTCAACTCCTCACATCCATAAGTGACACATTCCAGAGGCAGACTCAGCGAGCACCAAAGCCCCACTGAAACAAGTCCTGCACCATAAGCGTGTCTCCAGCACAGCAGTTTTTATAGACACAGTGAGTCCTCACAGCCGATTGGCCTGGAGGTCAATTCCTCCCAGAGTACCAACAGCAATTAAGGCTTAACTACACCAAGACTTTGCACTCAGCCCACAAAGGGGTGTACCAAGAGCGTACACATCAGGTGATTGGGGAGGCTGAGCTACTGCCCCCTATAGGTCACCTACCACACAAAGCCACTCCATCAACACAGGGAAGCAGCCAAAATGCGGAAACAAAGAAACATGTCACGAATGAAAGAAACAGAGGAAAGCAAACTACTGGACGACATAGAGTTCAGAACCACTTTTATAAGGTTACTCAAGAATCTTCTAAAAACCGCCGAGAAACTTGATGACACTTCTGAGGAGCTTAGTGAGACCTTCAAGGACCTTAATGAGAATGCCAAAAAAATGGAAAAGGATCAGTCAGAAATGAAGCATACACTGTCTGAAATAAAGAATATACAGAAACTCAACTGTAGATCAACGTACCCCAAGAATCAAACCAAAGATCTGAAATATGAGGAAACAAAAAACACCCAACCAGAAAAACAAAAAGAAAAAATAATCCAAAAATATGAAGATAGTGTAAGGAGCCTCTGGGACAACTTCAAGCGTACCAACATCCGAATTTTTGGGGTGCCAGAAGAAGAGAGAGAGCAAAATACTGAAAACCTATTAGAAGAAATAATGACAGAAAACTTTCCCTACCTGGTGAAAGAAATAGACGTACAAGTCCAGGAAGCGCACAGAACCCCAAACAAAAGGAATCCAAAGAGGACCACACCAAGACACATCATAATTAAAATGCCAAGGGCAAAAGACAAAGAGAGAATCTTGAAAGCAGCAAGAGAAAAACGGTTAGTTACCTACAAGAGAGTACCCATACGACTGTCAGCTGATTTCTCAACAGAAACTATGCAGGCCAGAAGGGAGTGGCAAGAAATATTCAAAGTGATGAACAACAAGAACCTACAACCAAGATTACTCTACCCAGCAAAGCTATCATTCAGAGTTGAAGGTCAGATAAAGAGCTTCACAGACAAGAAAAAGCTAAAGGAGTTCATCACCACCAAACCAGGATTACATGAAATGCTGAAGGGTATTCTTTAAGAAGAGGAAGAAGAAGAAAAAGGTAAAGATAAAAATTATGAACAACAAAATGACATCAAATACATACCTACCAACAAGTGAATCTAAAAATCAAGTGAATAAAAATCTGAAGAACAGAATGGACTGGTGAATATAATAGAATCAGGGACATAGAAAGGGAGTGGACTGACAACTCTCAGGGGAAGCAGGTGTGAGGGATGCGGGAAGAGATTGGACAAAAATCTTACTCCTATGGATGAAGACAGTGGCGGGGGGTAAGGGCATGGGGTGGGGTGGGGAATCAGGTGGAGGGGAGCTATGGGGAAAAAAAAAAAGAGGAACACCTGTAATAATCTGAACAATAAAGATTTATTTTTTTTAAAAAGTATCTTTAAATTAAGGTATGTACATTGTGGTTTTGGACATAATGCTATTCCACACTAAATAGACTACAGTATAGTGTCAACTTTTATATGCATTGGGAAACAAAAAAATTGTGTGACTCATTATTGCAATATTCTCTTTACTGTGGTGGTCTGGAACCAAACCCATAGTACGCCAAGGTACTAATACATTAGCTATTTTAACACATATTTTATATAAACAAAAATATTTAAATGAATTATCTTGTGAGTGATGTAAGCACACACAAAACCTGAATCATGTCAGATCTACCCATTTTATCAAAATTGCCATAATTATTCTATTCCTCAAACTCCATGAGTTCTACTTGTTCCACTCATCTCATTCCCAAAGCCAGTTCTGATTTTCCCCATCCCACTGTGAACACTAACTCTTTGCCATTTTATGTATAATTTGTTCCATGTTAAAATCTACTCAACACCAACTCAGAATGTTGGAACAGATAACATCTACTCCAACCCTTTACTTTTACAGATTAACAAAACCAAGAATCAGAAAGGCTCAACCAGTGGCCCACGTTCCCCAGCTAGTTAGTAGCACAGCCAAGACCTATCCATGTGCTGCTTTGTATTATTCTGTGGTTGTTCATGTGTTTACACCACATTCACCTTCCTATGAGAGACTAACACCTGCTTTTCTCTTCTCACCTCACGCAACACCTAGCTACCATCTACTGAGCACCTACTGTGTTTTTCATAATTTCTCATTTCATCCTCTCAACAATCCAAGGAGAGAGATGTCCTTTATTCCCCCTTTGCAGTGAGAAAAGTGAGGCTTTACAATGCTAAACAACCCCAAGGTCACCAGCTAACCAGTCCTGGCTCCAGGAGAGGAGCTCAGGCCTGATTCCACAGCCCACGCTCTGAACCACAGACAGGAACTCCTCCAACTCTCCACCCAGGCCCTGCACAGACCCTCTGGTGGTGCAGTGTGATCAGATCTAACATGAGGGATGTCATTTCATTTTGAAACCGGGGAGGCAAGGCTCAATCAGCAGTTTTAGTTTCCCTTATTCATTCACTCAACAAACATTTACTAGCACCTACCTTGTTTCTGACACTGTTCCGGGAGCTGGGACACGGGGAACTAAACATGACACTGTTTACTTTCTGAAGGGGGAGACAGACCACAAATATATAATGTGTCAAATGGTGGTAAGTCCTATGAAGAAGAATAAAGCAGGTTAAGGAGAAAGAGTGATGAGAAGAAGGATGCTGTTTAGATAGAGTGGTCAGGGAAGGGGTGGTAGTGTAATTTACAATAAGAAATACATATTTGGTGGTCCTCCCTACTTCTGGCACAGAGCTGATAAAACCTTTGGAATTTCCTCAGTGATGAGAGGAATAAAGGTGTCTTATGTTAATGAGGTGGCTTCTGAACCCCCACTTAAAGAAGGGGCCAGTTGCCAGAAGAACTAACCACATATTTGGAGGAGAATAGAGGGGCTGGAGGATAAATCAATGGCCAATGGGCAATGATTTTATCAATCATTCTTACATGATGAAACTCCTATAAAAACCTAAAATGGTGAGATTCGGAGAGCTTCTGGGTTGGGGAACACCTGGAGATGCAGGAAGAATGGTGCTTAGCAAGAGTGGTGGGAAGCTCCGTGGCCTTCCCACACACCTTGCCCTACGCGACTCTTCCATCTGGCTGTTCCTGAGTTACATCCTTTTATAATAAACCAGTGACCTGGTAGGTAAAATGCTTCTGAGTTCTGTGAGTCACTCTAGCAAATACATTGCTCCTAAGGAGGGGGTGGCTGACCTCCGACCCATAGCCCGCAGGTCAGGAGGACAGGCTTGAACCTGTGTCTGAAGAGGACTGAGCCCTTCAACTGTGGAATCTGAGGCTATCTCCTGGCAGACAGAGATAGTGTCCGAATTGATCTGCGTTCCTGGACACCCTACTGGTGTCTGAGAATTGCTTGAAGTGTGGGGGGAACACCCCTCCCACACAGTGGAATTGGTGACCAGAAACCTTTTAGAAGGCCACTCAGATGAGGTGACATTTGAGCAGAGAGGTGAGAGACAGAGCTATGACAGTATCTGATGGAAAAACATCCCAGGCAGTGGGTGGCAAGTACAAAGGCCCCGCAGGGAGAGTACACTTGGTGTGTCCTAGGAGCAGAAAGTGTGGGATGCCACCCTCAGCTGAGATGGGTTCCAATTCCTGCCTTGCTTCTTCCTAGTGGTGTCACTGTAGCAACTTCCTAAACACCTCCATGCCTCACCTGTGAAGTGGAGGTAATGATTCTATTTCCCTAATGGGGTTGTTATGAGGATTAAGTTAGTTAATAACATGTGAAAGCACTTAATACCTACTATGGCCTTAGGGTCCAGGAAATAGTAGCTGTGATTTTTGACTAGGTCATTGGTAACTTAGCGCCAATCAAGACCATTTATTTTCAGTTTGATAGTTTTGAGCCCCAGGATTCCATTATGCTGCTGGCTTTGTACATGGCCAATCGCTTCCTCCTAAGCCTCTGGCTTCCTTGGCGGGGCCTCCTGTCCTGATGAGGCGGGCTCTCTGGGAACCACACTGATGTTATCACGAAGAGCAGAAGAACAGGAAGCAAATCACTCTGACATCACTGTCACCCTTTATAAGTTAGCTCTTCCTCCACGTCAGATGTTGCTTCAAAAGTGTCACTGACTGGGCCTTGGATGTAACACTGGTTGCACAGGTCTGAATCCCAGCAGCGCCTCCTCACTGCAGCTCTGACAGAAGGAAGCAGTCATTTCCTTTGCAACCCTCTGTCTTGAGAAGGGTTAAAACCTCTCCTCAAAATTAAGATGGTAATTTAATTTTTAAAAAAATCCTTTCTCCAGTGTCCTTTCTGTCAAAACTTCCCATTTCTTTTCAAATAAATTAGAACATCAAAGTAAAACCCGAAAGTCATCTGGCCCGGTGGTCTCCAGACCATTCCTTAGAGGACAGCCTTGCGGCAACGCTGGAAGGTACAGTGAGCGGCCCCGCAGATGGGCCCAGCGCCAGGGAAGATGTCAGGGCCACAAGGGAAGTCTGCTCCTCTCCCTCGGTTCTTTCCTTTAATGCTGTGTTTACTTTTCATCTTTGCAGCCCCATGGGTTAAAGGGCAAACCACAGGCAGAGAGAAACCACAGCAAGCCCGAGCCTGCTGGAGGTAAAATGGGAGTCTTCCCAAGCCACTTGGAAGGCTGGGGAGATGGGGAGAGCCCACAGTTGCTGCTTCAAGTCAGACAATTAAAAAGAGGTCAGTGTTCTAGTCTGACAGGCCTCGAATGTGGCTTTTCAAACATCAGATTCTCCTTCTTCCCGACAGACCTGATGGTTTTCCCTTTTTAATATCATAAGTGTACATTTAACAGTAAGAAATCCACAAAATCTTGCTTCTTCTTATTCATGTAGTCATACAACAGATATTTATCAAGTGCCTGCTCAATGCCAAGACTGTTCTAGGTGTGGGGATTCAACAAGGAATAAAATATATAAAAATCCCTGCCCTCGTGGAGCTTACATTAGTCCGGGGAGATTATAAACAAAATATATAATTGTATATGAGACCAAAATAAATGCTAAGAAAACAAGTAAAGCAAAAAAAACAAGGAAAGGACATATTTGAGGGTCTCTGGTTTGGTGTGTTTCTTTGTTTTGAGTAAGGAGCTATCGGAAGTGAACTTGGTAGCTATTTAGGAGAAAAACATTTCAAGCAAAGAAAAGAACACGTGCAAAGGCCCTGAGACAGAATGTGTCTGGCAGGCTAGGAAAATGGCAAGCAGGGCATGGAGCAGAGTGAGTGAGCCGGAGGAGTGCGGTTAAAGAAGTAGCAGGTGAGGGAGTCAGGGACTGGTTATGTATGACTTTACAGATCACTATAAGGATTTTGATTTTATGACAGGATCTGACTTAGGTCTTATCAGGGCCATTCTGGCTCTTGGGTGGAGAATATTGCAGAAAGGCAGAGGGAAGCACTATTTCCCAGCCACGTGACCTTGAGCAGTCCTCCTAACCTCTCTGTACCTGGTTCTTCTCATCTTTTGAGGGACTTAAAAAGAGGATATTTCTGAGCCCCACTCTATCCCTAAACTCTATGACTATGCGTTGATTTCCTTTGTCTTTCCTATTGTTATGACATCTATATATATATATATATATATATATAAAGCTAGCTACTGGAAAGCCGTAATGACCAGAACAACAGATTGCTATGATGCCCACTGCAGCCAGCGAACCAGGGCCAACCTCCCACAGTCCCTTCCCCTCTTCCCCCCCACCACCCCGCCCACCAATTGGCCTGCCCCACCCTGATTGACCCACAGCCCCTCCCCCCGGCCGGCCCTACCCCTGAATGACCCCCGCCAACCCCAATAGGGGGTGGAGCCAGCTGGCCAACCTCCTGCAGCCCCTGCCCCCAGCTGGCCCCGCCCCCAATGGGCCCCCACCACCCTGATCAGCCCGTGGCCCCTCCCCCCAGGCAGCTCCACCCCCGATCGGCTCTCCCACTCTGATCAGGGGCAAGGCCAGCCAGCCAATCACCCACAGCCCCTCCCCCAAGCTGGCCAGGCCCTGATTGGGCCCCAAACAGGGTGGGCTGGTTGGTCAACCTCCTGCCATCTCCTCCTCCCAACAGGCCCGGCCCCAATCCACCTTGATGGGGCCAGGCTGTCTAGACCCCACCCATGCACGAATTTGTGCACTGGGCCTCTAGTAATGACTATAAGCTTGCTCTTTCCCCAATGCTTTAACTGACTTGGAAGTGAGTTGAAGAATTCAATTTGACAACAAATATGCCAAGCCCATGCCACACACCCAGGATACAAAGATGGTAAGAATCTTGCTCTAGAGAAGTCCACAGTCTGGCAGAGGAGAAAAATTAGTTCTCACAAGGCTACAGATGTGCTATAAGAGAAATTAAGGGGGGAAGCAACCAACCCCTGCCAGGAGGAACCTTGTAAAGGGTCCTAGATTAGGAAACTGGGGGCCTCCAGAGAGAAGGGAAAGAAGGTGATGCTAGAGGGGGGACAAGTATGAAAGAAACAGGGCATGAGAGCACAGGGCATCCTTTGGAAACCATAAGGAGTCTCCGATGAGCACGGTGAGGTTCACGGAGGAAGTAAAGGAAAAATGGCTGAAAAGGAGGCTAACGCTGTGTTGTTAATAACTGGACATCCCGTGCTATGGATAATGGAACAGCAGAGCTTTTTAAAATGTAAGAAACAAAAACAGATCTGTGTTCTCCAACTATAATGCGTTTATCAATCATAATAAATGCATACTTTGAGACAGAGATGCTCAAGCCAAGAAAACCAACTGGAAGACACCTGTGCAGGTGAGATGATGATTTGCAAATGGAGAAGAAAATGCCAACTGAGAGCTGCTAAAGGTAAGACACCGTGGGGTTAGTGTGATCGGCCGGGAGAAGCAAGGGGGCAGAAAGGAGTTGCTGGCATAGATGTGGCCACTGAGGCATGGAAATATGAGCAACTAAATAATGAAGAAGGGAAGGGAAGGGGAAAACTGAACCTTGGAGAATGCCAACACCTGAGGATCGGACACTGAAAAGGACACCTGAACAGAGATCAGGAAGGTAAGGGGGAACCTGGAGAGGTAGTTTCAGGGAAGCCAAGATAATAAAACATGGGGCAGATAGGAGGATAAAGCAGCGAACGCAGCAGAGAGAGGGCAGGGAAATGCTGACTGAAACAAGCGCAGAATTTTGCACCTGGCATCTTTTCTAGCGCCCAGAGTCAGGGTGTGGCGGGCGCTAAACACCAGCAGCCCTGACAGATTAGTTGTTATCAAAGATTCTGTGTCACCAGAAAAGTTTTATTCAACACTCTGAGGAGGTTTAAGGTGTGAGAGACAGGAACTGAGCTCTTCTGGGGGTGATGTCTCTTAGTTAACACCTGGGTCTCACGGGGCCACTAATCCTGAAACCAGCAGCAGGCTTTCAAAAAGGCCATTTGCTTCTGACAAGTGCTGAGGACAATACATTCACCCACACACCATCCACCTTGCAGTCAGGCTTCTCACCTCTGTATTCTTCTCACTCTAGCATCCCTAGTCTTTCTCCCCCAGCAGAATAATGCTAACCAGCAGGACTATATTTCTGTTGAATGCAGTGCAAAAAGTATAACAACAGCAACAACAAACACACCATAGCACCAACTCCCTGGTGTGATACTGGGAGCCCATAACCTAGTACCATTCATTCAGGAAACAGCTTTACCAAAAATACCCATCAGTCCCAGAACACTGCGACCAAACCCCTTAACGTCAGCAGAAACTGCCTAACTGCTCTACTATTTGCGCTCCGAGAAACAAAAAGGAGACGAAGGAGGTGAGAGTGGTTAATTCCAAAATTACTCTTAATTTCCAATATAGAATGCTTGAGAAAAATTTGAAAGCCAACATAAAAACGAACAGATTTTTTTAAGTGCATCAACGATCCTTTCTCCTATACCCTCTATAAAAAAGCAACCCAACCACCAAATGATCATTTTTCTTGGCCTGATTTCCCTATTTTTGTGATATATAATTGGAAACAGACTGCTTTTTCCTGGCTTCAGAGAACAGGGTCTTTGGGGTTACAGGAGTTGCCAACTGCAGAACCTCAACCTTAGCAAAATTTCTTTTGCAAACCTCTTACCTATGTACATAACACATTTAAATCCCTTAGGTTTTGTTTTTTTTAATTGATTTCAGAGAGGAAGGGAGAGAGAGAGAGAGGTAGAAACATCAATGATGCAAGAGAATCATGGATTGGCTGACTCCTGCACAGCCTCTAATGGAGATCAAGCCTGCAACCCAGGCATGTACCCTGACTGGCATGGAACTGTGACCTCTGGGTTCATAGGTCAACACTCAACCACTGAGAAACAAGGGTGGGGTAAATACCTTGGGTTTTCAACAGAATACATATAATTCCCTTATTATTATGCAAAAGTGATTTTTTTCCTAACAAATTAGACACTCCCCTCCCTTTCCTAACCTCCCTTCCTAAGTAGAATCCTGCTTTGTGTTCAGTATCTTCCATTTAAACATTATCAAAAGCCCTACCCAGCACAGTATATGCAGTGGTCGGCAAACTCATTAGTCAACAGAGCCAAATATCAACAGTACAATGATTGAAATTTCTTTTGAGAACCACATTTTTTAAACTTAAACTTCTTCTAATGCCACTTCTTCAAAATAGACTCGCCCAGGCTGTGGTATTTTGTGGAAGAGCCACACTCAAGGGGCCAAAGAGCCGCATGTGGCTCGCGAGCCGCAGTTTGCCGACCACGGGTATATAGTATTTGGGATACTTTCTGGAAGCATTTTTAAGAATTTATCAGAACTGGTTCTACAAGAAACCTGCTTATTAGCCCACACACTGAATGAAAGTAAAACCTTGACTTTCTTAAAGAGCAACCACTCTAATAATGAAATAAAAATGTTAGTGCAGGAAACTGTGATTGCATCAAGCCATCCTTCCCCTGGCTCCTGTGTCAAAAGCATGATGCATCCAGTGGCTGTGCAGCAACTGTAACGATGAGGGTGATGAACTCAAAACAGAGAGACAGGTGCGCCTCCACAGAGTGGGTTGTTAGCCAAAGAAATTTTTCATGACTCAGATGGTATACTGTGAACACGCTACAAGGAACAATCTCTACAGAGACACAAAAATAAGAAAAATAAGAGGAATGCCTGCTTAGAAGCACTGGCAAAAAGAGGCCAGCAATAGTAAACATGCCCACTTAGAAGATCAGAAACTTCTCCCACACACATAGGGAAGACCTTCCACTACACTGATGCAAAATGTTTGCAATGAGTCAATGGTGCTTTCCCTCAACGTTGAATTCCATTTGCACAAAGTCTATTGTAACAAAATGAGACATTGATTCTGTGTGGATACTCAGAGTTTTGTGTTTGATTATGTTCTGTATTAAAGAAAAATAACAGAAAAGAAACAACTCATAACAACACAGGGAATATCTTACAAAAGTACTTAGGTTACCCATGTGAACACACGGCTTTGAGATTGGAATCTACGTATTTTACCTCAAATAATCTTCCAAGTATGAAAAAAAGGCCACATTCTGCTCCTGCAATCACCATACAGTTAGTTAATTATGAAATGAAATTGCAAATAGCCAGCAGTTTATTTTTGCATCCAATGACCAATTTCATAGTGTCAAAACATGTAAGTCACTAAAAATGCTAACAAATTGTACTCCCAAAAGGGAATCTTCTCCCACAGCAAATGGAATTAAGTAGTCACCAAATTTCCATTATTAAAATGGTATAGGAAGAATTTAAAAAAAAAAAGAAATCCAGCTTCTGCTATGCCCTCCACCAGGTGTTCTTTCTTACTACCAATGGTAGGTTGAGTCATCAAGCCTATAAAACTACAGGCCGTCTCCCAGGGCAGTCTGATCAAAAGCAAAGCTCAAGGACTAGTATTTGTAAACACTATTTTCTAAAGGCCATTTTTTCAAGGACTAATCCACGTCAATGTGTTTTTACAAATGGTCCGTCTGCAATTTCACACACAAACCTGACCTGCAGTGTGAAGCAGGGAAGTGAAGTATGCACCTGGAGGGACAGGCAAGCAGGCACATCTTCCTTCTTCAAACAGCACCCAACTCTGACGCACACCTTTCCCCCCGCACCCAGTGTCCAAGAGGTAGGGAGAGTATATGCTTCTGCATTACTATCCTTTTCCTTAAAGTAAAGACAGAACTAACATTTTAGACTTAACTCTAAATGATTATTGTGGCAGCCCTGGCCAGGTAGCTCAGTTGGTTGAAGAGTTGTCCCAATATGACAAGGTTGCAGGTTCAATCTCCGTTCAGGGCACATACAAGAAGCAACCAATGAATGCATAAATAAGTGGAACAACAAACAGACCTCTCTTTCTCTCTCTCTCCATCAATAAATAAAATTTAAATTAAAATATAAATTATTATTTTGCAACAATTTAAAATTATATACTAAAATTGAACTTTTCCAGTCTCTACTATCTCTCAGTCTTCTCCCCAGACTTGAAGAAGCTTTCAGCACAAACACCAGATGGTAATCTACCTTAAGCAGGACATAGCAGGATGATCTGGGCATGGTTCTGAGGCCCAAGTTTCAGATCTTTAGAACAATCTCAACTTTAAATATGGCCTCCACCCCTTGTAGGTATACCTGTAGTTGTCAGTCTACTAAGTCTTGATGTTTGGCCTGGAAAACCGAAGAATTTTAAAAAATTGAATAAAGTCGAAATGGGATTGGCCTCACACAAAATTTTTATGACTGTTGCATCAAACACTAACTATTGTGCACATCTTGGTTAAGAGTGAGAATCATTACTCTTTCCTAAGAGAAGAATGCTCGAAATCTGTGCTAAATCTGTGCAAGGGCTTTGCAAACAGAGAAAATAAAGCTCAATGTCAGTTAGCAACCAAGTGTGCTATTTCAAAAGATATAAAACCAAAAATCTAGAAATGGGCAGAGCCCAAGAAATGGACCCAAATCCTTCCCTGAAGGCCCTTCCAAGCTGTGTTGATTTCAGCTTGACTAGAATCCTAACAAATGGGCAATAGCTTGTGTTTCATGAAATGCTACAGAGACAATGCTATCATTCCAAGTGTTACCCTGAAGATGTGGAACCGGAGAAATCGCTGCCATGGATCTTGCTGCACTAATATTCTTCCAAAGCCACAAACGCCCTCACTGAAATTATTAGAGGCTAACTGTTATCTGTGAAAGGCTAGCTTTTCATATAACCTAGATTCACGCTTTCACTCCTAACTGTCCATGTTCCTAGAGGCAATACAAGATTACTTTTACATTAAAGATCCCTAAAAACATTTACCTAACTTGAGTTATGCAAATTTCAGAAAGTAGTTAACGTTGTTTACGTTTTAAAATTTCCAAAGAAGTGTAAAATATAAGGAAAATGCTCCAGCAGACAGACTGAAACAGCAATAACATTTTTTAAATAACTTAAGAGAGCTCTGGCCAGGTAGTTCGGTTGGTTAGAGCATTGTCCCACTACCCCAAGATTGTGGGTTCGATCCCCAACCAGAGCACATACAAGAAACAACTAATGAATGCACACATAAGTGGGACAACAGATTGATGTAAAAAAATAATAGCTTAAGAGAAAAAAAATTCTCATTAATGAACCTGAGAATTATAATTAGATTTTGCCCAAGAGCAATGAAAGGAGGCAAAAAAGTTTTTCAAAGTGGACTATCGAGAAGAAGGGTAATTCAAAATTACCACAAAGCAAATTCATCCAGGAGAAATATTACAGCAATGTTAATACTTACCAGTCATCCTCTAAATTCTAACTGTTCAGTCTGTTAAGCTTGAAATGTAAAGTCAGGCCTTAGCCAGTTTGGCTCAGTGGATAGAGCATCAGCCTGTGGACTGAAGGGTCCCTGGTTCGGGTCTGATTTCGGTCAAGGACTCGTACCTTGGTTGCAGGCTCCTCCCTGGCCTGAGCCCTGGTCGGGCTCCTGCAAGAGGCAACCAATCGATGTGTTTCTCTCACATCGATACCTTCCTGTCTTTCCTTCTCCTCTCTCTTCCTCTCTTTTTAAAAATCAATGGGAAAATATCCTGTGGTGAGGATTTAAAAAAAGAAGAAGAAATGTAAAGTCAGAACTTAACTACAGATTTCGAACCTAGGAAATCGGGCAACACTTAGTACTAAAGAAGTCAGAGTGATCACCTTCTTAGTACTCAAAGATCATCAAGAGACCTTTGGCCGGGCTGGTGTGGCGTGGTCACCCCCGCCGGGGCTTCCGGCTCAATCCCCAGCCCTGAGTGTGCAGGAGGCAGCTGATCAATCACATCAATGTTTCTCTCTCTCTCTGTCTCTCCCTTCCTCTCTCTGAAATCAATAAAAACTTTTTTTTTTTAAGAGTCCTTTGGCTCTAGGTGCTTAGGCACAGATTCTGTCCTTAGAAAAGCCAGCAGCCACTTGATTTTTACAGGATAAAAAGTTTGCATGCAAAAGGGAAAGATTAATTCCTTTGAGCCTTAAAAAAGAATGGGACAATACTTTCCTTAAACAAATCAATTTCCATAGACCTATAAAGGCTTTTCACTACAATGGCACCCAGAAGCCTTAAGGCATCTTGGCCCCCTGCTATCAGAGGATTGAAAAAGGACAACTTATTTGCCAAACTCTAAGACCAGGAACCATAAGCCTATTAGGGAGCTGGGGTTTGATAAATGTTTGCTGAATCAGAGTAAACTGGATGAGAGCATGGAAGATTAAATTAAATCCTAAATAAAATGCTACTCCAAAGTATAAGTGCAATGCTGAGATTTAAAAAGAAGAACCTAAATCTAAAAGTTATTTTAAAATAAAATCCCCTTGATCCTAACTTGGTAAATGAAATAAAGTTAAGTCAATAGTACCTGATGCATAAGAAACAAGAAAGGAAACTGGCCTACAAAACTGCAAAGATCAGAAACCTTTCTTTGGATTTGTATGCATGCATATAAGCCTAACCAATGGACACAGACAACAGGGGGGTGAAGGCATGAGGGGGTAGGTGGGGGGAAATGGGGGATTTAGGACACATATGTAACACCTTAATCAATAAAGAAATTTAAAAAAGAGAACTTTTTTTAAAGTCAGGTTGACTGTTTTTCCAAACATGTTGCTTCTTTAATATGGTTTATATCATATGTACAGGTATGAATGTCTTTAGACACATCACACCTATACTAGACAAACATGACACTTCTGAACATACTATACTAAAATATAAGCTTCTGAGGAACGCACAGTAATAGAAAGGCTGGTACTCAAGATAACAATCCCTTATTGTCTTGCACTTGGAAAATGTTAATGAAAAATTATAATGATAGGATTTGGGGCATACCAACCTCGCTGAGAACAAATTCACTACATGCAGCTTTCTACAAAATTAAGATCATTACAAAAAGATTCACAATGGGTCTCTCTGGACTCCCAGTTCTCCTCAGTAACTTCAAATATTATTCAAAATATACAAAACTACTTTAGAATCACCTCTTAGGAAAACAAGTGGGGGGAAAAAGTACATATGTATTTAATATCTGTCCAGCCACCACAAAGTTGATACATATCCAATATATACATGCAGGCCTTGTCCTCAAGGTCATTCTCATTGTCATCAGTTGAAATTAAACCCAGTTCTCCATTGTAAACTCAGAAAGCAACTTGGTTATTTTACTAGATAAATTCAAAACATTTTACACTTCTAAAATGTATGCTTACTGCTGTAAAAACTGGTTTACAGGCCTAACAGACATCAATAGTGTGTTATGCTCCCCCTGTTGGCTAATACTCAAAATAACAATGAATTCCCCAGGGGTTGCCTTTGAAGTGCTGGCGTTCAAAAGTAAGTTGGTGACTTTTATATTTAAAAACATGAGCTGGATGAACAGTTGTTAAGCAGAGCTGCCATGTAACGGTCAGATTCCATCAAAACAGGAAAAATTAAAGCTGACAAATGAGAAAGACAAACTGAAGGGCAAAAAAATATGCTGAAGCCTTGAAACACTAAACAATGCAGAATTAAAGCCAACAGCAGAGAACACCAAGAAACAGAGCAACATCCTTTAACTGACACAATGCCATGAAATCAATTTCATTTTAATAGCCCTTGAGGGGATAAGAATTATTTCCCTGCCTCTGGTGCCAACCCCAAGCTGTTTCCTAGGGAAGACAAGTAATGCTGACCAACAATGTCTGGAGAATTAATAAAAGACATGAAGAATAAAGATCCATGTTCATTAACACAGATCAGAGTTCTATCTATAATTACTTGGAACTAGTTTCAAAGGAGCTGTGATTTGGCACCCCCATAAGTATATCACCTAAACTGACCACAGATACCTTATTTGTGTTTCAAGGGACATGTGTTCACCTCAGATGGGAAGCTGAACAATGGGAGAAGAGCCTGGGCTCACGGCATACAAATCTGACTGTACTTGCTGCTCTCTGCTGACTGACTAAAGGAACTCTGGAGTCAGCACTAATAGAAAGTTGTGTAGGAGCTTGGGCAAGTCACTAACCTCTAGTGTCTTCATCTGTAAAAGGGAACTATTCATGTTTTTGCCGAAGAGTTGGTGTGAAGATGAAGTGCAACGGTGTCAGAAAGGCACCTGAGAGTGTCTGGCACAGAGTTTGGGCTCAATAAACGCCAGCTATGATTATTACTCAAAAGAAATGGCTCGTTTCACACCGAAGTAACTGCCTGCAGGCTAAAGTACCATTTCAGAAAAACTGAAAGGTCTTGACATGTGCTTTGCTACTTGTAGAGACTTCCATCCTCCCTAAGCGCTCGCTTACTTCTCTTGGCGACGGAGTTCAGAAAATACCCGGCTCCGCTTCTCCGTCTGTCTGTCAGTCCCACCGTCCCCTAGCCCCCTCGATCTTCTCTGTCACCCCTAGGCTCAGGACAGGCAGCACTAACACAGCAACTCGATGAGGCCAGGACTCTACTATGATTCCCATTTCACAGCTAAGGGAATGGGGCGATTCTCTCCTCGGAGCTTGTGTTGTAAACCCCACGTCCATGAAGTTCTGCTCTGCTTCGGTAATCCACGCTTGACAAGCCGGTTCCCTGCACTACGCGATCATGGAAAGTGGGCAAATGTCCTAATAAGAACAAGATTGCAAGCAGATTCTCCTAGCAACAGTCCGAGATTTCCAAGCTTGTTCTAACCAAATGAGCAAGAAATGCCTTCAACATAAACTGGGGAAGACAGCTAATAAGTTACAGGGGGGAAGGGTGAGGGGACGTTCTCCGCTGGGGCTCCCGGCTGCAGGGCTCCGCGCCGCCCACGGCGTGCGCCTGAGGGTGCGGCCGGCGGGGAGCGCAGCGAGGTCCCTCCGGAGCCCGGGTCCCACGGCTGCAGCCTCTGCAGCGGCAACTGAGTGCAAACCCACAACAAACCTTCCCACCGGCGCTGTCACGCGCTCGGTGGGAAGTGGCCAGCTCGTCCCGCGGGAGTCCTAAGAAACCGCGGAGAAGCGGAATGACGGCAGGCGCGGAGGAGAGGTCTGCCCCTGCACCGCGCATCGCCCGAACTCTGCCCACCCGGGGCGTCTGCTCCCCACGCACCGCCGGCCGCGGGTCCTGGCTCCTAGGCGCCCGACCAGGGCCACCCTGCCAAGCCCGGGGGTCCGGTTGGCCGGAGCGACGCCGGCCGTGGAGCAGGCAAGGAGCCCCGAGCAGCGCTAACAGGCACCGCGCAGCCTGCAGAGCCCGCGGCCGGGGCGGTGCTGCTGGGCTAGCGGCGTGCCCGGGGGTCCCGGCGTGGGCTGCGGAGCCGCGGGCCGGGCTGGCACGTACCTCGGAGGCGGTGTGTCAAGCGGAGATCCACCCGCTGCAAGTTGGAGGAAAGTTCCCCCGCCCAGCACTCGGCGGCGAGCTCCTGCAGCTGCTGCCGCGGCCAAACTACGCCATCCGGACCCGCCGGGACTTTCACCGCCTGCAGGGAGCTCCGGGGACCACGCAGGGAAAGTGGCCGCGCACGACAGCCACCGACTTCCCTCCCTCACTCACTAGGAAGAGGAAAGCGCCGCTCGGCGTCCCCGAAACCCTCGATTACCCCCATCGGGCCGACCAGCGCACTCCCCAGCCTCACACACGCGGGCGGGGACGGGCAGGACGCCACAGCAATCAGCGCGCGGGGGGAAGGGCGCTCCTCCCCCGCCGGCCCCACCGAGGCTCCGGGCCGCAGAGAAACTCCTCCTCCCGCCGCCCGCCTTCTCTCTCCTCCCCCTTTTCCTCCCGGACTGATGGATGAGCACCGAGCGCTGCTCGAGCGAGCCTGCGTTCCCTTCGGACCAAGGAGGGAGGAGGAGAAGGAACACGGGGAGCAGCCGGGCTGCTGCGCGCCCAGGTTGGGGCGACGGGTGGGGGGTCCCATTCCTCCAGGAAGATTGGGGTGAGAGGGCACAGCGACTCTGATGCGAGCTGCAGAGATCGCTCCCTCAAGCTGGGTCCCTCAAACTTTCCAGGGCTCTCTGGAGGAGTTGGGTTTTTATGTGGTTCCCTCCGTTTTGACGTAAAAATTCTAAAACCTCCAGTAATTTGATCACACCCTTTTGCCACTCCCTAGCCAACGCCCCCTGCACACATTCATTGTGTCCCTGTTTGTTTTTCCCACCTCCAGTCCTGCTTGTTGTCTCAAAATGCGCCGTGAGATCCGGCCTCCTGGTCTCTGACAGCTGAGAGCCCGTTACCCAGCAGGTCCCAGCTCGCTAAATAAATTAATACAATAGAGGAGCGAGGTCAGCGTAGCTGGTAACGGACGCTATCCTAAGGTTGGCGCGACATAAACCAGCCTGCCTGCGGCACATGTGCAGTGAACTACTCTGCAGGAGTTGATGAATGCAGCAACCAGAACACCGCTCTGATACTCTTGTTTACACCCCGTTTTTCTTTTAGAAGATGCGCTTAAGTCACAGGACACTGCCTTGCCCGAGTGGCTCAGTGGTTGAGTGACGACCTATGTACCAGGAGGTCACATGCTCGGACTGCTGGCTCAGGTGTGGGCGATCCCCAGTGCGATAATTCTCATCATTGATGTTTCTATCTCTCTCCCTCTCTGAAATCAATAATAAAAATTTTTTTAAAAACATACATACGTGTGTGTGTGTGTGTGTGTGTGTGTGTGTGTGTGTAATCACAGGACACTGTTTTATGAAGAGGCCAGTGAAAATACCATGGCTGATAGGTTATAGAGACAGGTTCTAGTACTGACTCTGACCTTAGAGTAGCTGTGGGACTTTGGACAAAGAGCTTAAACTCTCCAAGTCTCTTTTCTCCTTGGTAATATGAGGAGGTTGGCTTAGGAGACCTCTTCCAGTTTTAAAGTGTTATGACCCAAACCTTTGATATGTTTGCAAGTGGAATAGAGAGGTATCCTATACTTTTATTTGGAAAGTTATTGGATTTTCCTACTTTGAGAGAAAAGGAGGGATGTCTCATCCTTTCTATTTGGTCCCTACTCATAGAGAATAACCCAAACGGAGAAACTTCTCACAAAGGTCAAATCTTCGCTGGTCACCTGGATTCGCTGCAGAAGCCTTCTCAACGAACCATTCATTCTTTACCCTTGTTTACTGAGCATCTACTGTGAGAGGCTTCAGCTAGGCCTCAGAGACACACATAGGCATAACACCCTGAAGGAACCAACCGTCTAGGTGGAGTTAGCCTTAGCTTTGATATAATCTCTCTAGATTTAAGTTGTTAGATTTCCCAAAGACTCAAATTACACATAGTATTCATGCCTCAAATTGTCGTTTTAGTTTCAAGTGCAGACATGAACACTTGAGCTGGGTGTGAATATTTAATCCTACATTTAAATGTATCAATCATGTTAAGGCTTTCTACTTTCTAAATAAAATGGCATAGTGGAAGAAGAGAGAGAATAACCAAGTCCTAGAAAATTCAGGAGTGTCCTGTCTTTAAAGAGTGATGAAGTGACTGTTCACAATGAGGACAGGTTCGCAATGGTGTAACCATCAACATCTGCTGAACAGTTAATTCCTCTATGCCGAGCAGAATCCTAAACGCTCTATGCATATGGACAGATTTACTTCGCACAGCCCTATAAGGCTACCCACAAACCTGCACATACACTGAGGCCTGACAACTTGCTAGCATAGTATAGCTAATAAGTGGGAGGACTCAAACCCACACTCATCTAGCTCTGAGCCCAAATGTTCAACCACCAGGGCATACTACAAAATCTTTACATATTGGCCAAATGAAAGGTTGGGGTCAGGGGGAGGTTGGGATTTAAAAAAATTTTTTTTTCAAAGCATCTTTAAAATACTGGGCTATTTCATTGGTTTCTGTAAATGATATGGAAGAAAAGAGAATTTGTGTCCATTTTTACAAAACTAACAAAGTCTACAGAGCCATTTTTCTCTTTAAATCTTTACACTAATAATGTGATATTATTTGCAAAAATCCAGACACCTGAAGCATAGAACAAAGGCTTGAAATAAACTTAAAATTTTAGTTCTTCAGCAAAGCTCTAGAAAAAGGGTTCCCCTACTTTTTATTAACCGATTCCTAAGAAGAGGAACCCTGCGCTTTCGTTGGTTTCTCGTCTTGGTCATTGTTCCAAATTATTTCAAAAAGAATTCCAAGCTGGAGGGTTAAATAAAGAGGTGTGCTTTATCTCACTTGTATAAAAACATTTGACAGAAGAGAGTCTCAGTGATTTACTGAGACTGTGTTTCTCCCAAGGAACCTCCCCGCCTGTAGGTAGGGACCTGCTCCTTTATGGTGATTCATATTCACTGGCATGCCTCCAGACTGCTGATTAGGAGACAACTGAACAAAGTCATAATAACATGTTTCTGTTCCTTACAGAAGCAAACACCTCAAATTTCTGACTGTATCACTAGAAAAATCATTTAGTTGTGTTTTTTTTAACAAGTTCTCAGGTAGTACTTAGCATATGCCTTGCTCTTTACAAATTCTAATTTATTAAATCCTTATTACAATTTTATTATTCTCATTTTGTTACCAGGACCCCAATGTAGAGTCTGTCTGCCTGCTCCTGCTGACCCAAAGAAATGCAGGAGCAGGAGTTTGCAGTAGAAAGAAATATAGTTTGATGTTGAATTAGCCGATCCAGAGACAGAAGCTTATGCTCTAAAGACAACTCCCAGTGCTGTGTAGGTCACTGCTTATATAGGGCAAGATCACAATTCTCTGTGGATTAAGGGCTCAGGGTTCTGCTGGAAGTTGATTGGTCAGAGGTGAGAGAAGGGTGGTAAATCATTTCTTCAGGTCTTGAGGACAGTTCTGAGGTCTGTTCTTGCATGGGGCTTGTGGGAAAGTAGCCTGGGGGCTGTTCCACCCTTAGGCTCAGGAGCGGAAAGATAACTTAGTCAAGATGTTGTCTTTAGCCTTGCCAGGGTTCCAGACCTAGAGACCTTTAGTCAGGTCTGGCTTTTTTTTTTTTTAGAGAATGGAAGAGAGGGAAAGACAGAAAGAAATATCAATGTGAGAGGAATACATCGACTGGTTGCCTCCTACAGAGAGAGAGAGAGAGATAGAGAGAGAGACGACTTCTAGAGCTAGGATTTAAAGCTAACTGTAATCAGTCATGAGGACCCTCGTTTCAGTTTTACAGATTAGAAAATGATGTATGCAGAGGTTAAGGAACTTGCCCAAAGTTACACAAGTGGTAGAGCCGGTGCTGGCTCCAGAGTCTACTCTGAACCTCTACTTTGTGCTGTGAATAGGTGAAAGGGAGCCCCTTCTACTCATAGAGTCTTACTTTTTAAAAGCTCAATTCTTTAAAAGTTTCAAAAGACAGGAACCAAAGTTTGTTTAGGAGGAATATTACCCACCCACCCCCACCCCCACCGCCACATAAAATAGGTTTCTTTCACCCAGTGAAGAGGGAGAAGGGATACCCTTCAATGTTAAAGTTTGTCTGAAACAGCCAACATCTTGGAGGCAATTGCACAACTACTCTTCAGAATGTGTGACAGAACATGAACCAAATGTTCCAAAATTGTTGTGACAGGATACCAGTCTACAAACTACAGCATGTGCTCCTATTTTCTGCTTGGCTGACCCATTATTACAGACAGATTTACTACTTTATTTCTAAAAGTCGCCCATAAAGATTCCAGTTCATGCCTGTAGGTGTTTTATACATCACCGTAATCTGAGGCCATCATCTAAAACCACATTCTCTATATCTATATCCAAGATGAGAATTTGGTTTTCACTGATAAAATCTGCAGCTGGCAAATTTCAAATTAATAAGGAAAAAAAAACTATCAGATGAATCCGTATGCAGAGTAGAGCTCCAAACAGACACCTGATTCAGGCCTGGGGATTCTTCAGAGAACTTGGAAATAAAATCCAAAGCAAATTCCCTTACAGTAACCATGAGTTCCTGCAAACTTGTCATTTCCTGTGCTCCAATGGAGGTTTCCACAATGCACCTTCAATTTCCCTCTCAGCGGGGCTTCTGACAAAGCAGGAAACCTCACACCATTTCAAAGTAACAGCAGAACCCTCCTGAGACCCCCATGGTCTTAGTTCTGGAGGGGGTGTGATGGAGCCTCTGCTCTCCTGCCTGGGGAGCAGGGATTCCAGAGGTAAGACTTCTCTCTGACTCCTCCTTTGCCCCCCACCCCAATAGGGCTGCACTAGAGAGAACTTTTGTTTTGGCCTGGAGAAGAAGAAAAAAATCACAAGATACAAACATGTGGTTTTTGTGTTCAGTGGGACCAAAAAAGGGGAGGAGAACATATATTAATATTCGAGAATGCTACAAATCTCATTGCCTTCATTTTAACAAACACAAGAAATGCTGAAACTTTACTAAAAACACGCAAATTTAAAAATTATTACTGTTATTATTATTGATCCTCTGTTATTCTTGAGCACTTACTCTGTGCAAGACCTTGTTGTACGTTTGGCCTTTTAAATGTTATTTCCCAACATATTTTGAAAGTGGGTATTTCCATGTATTTGTTATGAAATTACCTGCTACAACGTTTTTTTAGGTCACTCACTGTTCTTTTAACATGTAATCTAAGTGGTGGTGCCAAAATGGCTGGAGTCAGGACCTTGGTTCAGGAACATTGGTACTTGAGTCCTGGCTAAAAAAGAATTCAGATCTAAGACTCAAATACAATCAAACGTTTATTTAGAAAGTCACAGAGATAGAAGAAGGGAGCTCTAGAAGAAATGGGCTCAGGAAACAAGATACAGAGGCAAAAGGAGCTTAGGAGAGAGAGAGAAGGAAAACTTGCCTGGAGGAAAGGGGTGGGGAAATGAAGGGGGAGGAGGAAGGAGGGGAGAGAGAGAGAAAAAGAGAGAGAGAGAGAGAGAGAGAGAGAGAGAGACTGGAACCTCTATCTTAAAGGCTTTTAAGAGCAAGGATTTTAGGGGAGGATCTCAATAGAATATTCATCGACATTCCAGGTGTGTCCTTTACAGGTCCTGGTCTCCACAGATTGATTAGTTCCTGGGCAGGGGATCATTAGTCAATGCATCTGATCCTGGTGTCAGCCATGGCATTACTTGTTTGGTTTTCCTGCTTTTCTGGACTTGGAGCTGAAACACAAATGAGGCCTAGATGTTATCCTTAAGAGTCAATGCTTAAAGAGATGGCCATGCAAGGACCCCCATGGGAGTGGAATGAGGCCACTCTTCAGCCCTCTGTTCCTCCACCAAGGGAGTCTGCTGTATGACTAGCCACATGCCAGGGAGGAAAGGTCAGGGGAGGGTCCAATCCACACGATCAGCCATATGAAAGGTCAGGGGGTCTGAACTGCATGACCAGTGATGTGCCAGGGAAGGAAAGGTCAGGGGAAGAGTCCGAATCACATGACCAGCCATATGCTAGAGGAGAAAAGGTTATCCTGGGGGTGAGATCCTTGTTTTCCAAGTTTTGTCCCTTGCTAGGTACCCGGGGGCCTTCTGCCCTGGTGACCTTCTGTACCTGGCTCATTTTCTTACTCTGCTTAGGCCTATCTAACTGCCTATCTAAGGAGGGGAGTTTCTTAACTGGGTCCTGCACAAGTATGAGGATCTCACATGCCTGTTTCCATCAGTCTTCATACGATGCCCAAGTCTCCTAAATCATTGCTCATCACCTAGACTCTTGTCATCATATGGCTCTGAATGTCCCCTAATCTAATTCAATCTCTCTGTTTCTCAACCTTCCGAACCTCAGTTTGCCCTCTAGAATTTATGACAAATCAACAGTAAAATCCCTTGTACAGTTCACCTCTGGAAAAATCTGGCCTCTCAGTTCCTTGACTTCCTCCCTTCCAGCATCCTGTTCTTCTACCCTACTTAGGTCACCTAGTACAATGGTCATGTCCAGATCATCTCCATTAGAAGTAACTGCTCCACTTATTTCAAGCATTCCTCTCTGACCACCAATCTCGACTGTTCCAACTAATTGCCCCTAGTATCTTGATTCCAGCAATTCTTTGACTCCACCAGGATCTCTAATCCATTGTCCCTACTGCTTTTTCACTATCCACAACCATAACTAGTCTCACTATAAATGTATGACCACAATCCTCAATGCACTCTTAGCACTGCTCAGTAATCTTACTGTATTTTCCTTACCAGCTCACTTTCTTATTCCCCAACAGGTTTATTTTACTTTTCCTCTTTCCTCAGATCTTCAATACCTTCTACCTCCTACTCAAACTCAACTGATGACCTTGATTCTTATATTACTTAAAAACATTGAAGCCCTCACCATCACTGGGTAGCTCAATTTGTTAGAGCGTCATAGGTGCAGGTTTGATTCCTAGTCAGGGCAAATACAAGAATCAACCAATGAATGCATAAATGAGTTTCTCTCTCTTTCTTTCTTCCTCTCTTAAAATAATCTATCTATAGATTGATAAATAGATAGATATGCCCTCAGAAGAAAATATCCTCACTTCCCTACATCTGCCAATTTATCTGTGTCTATTTTTCTCTGCTCTGATTTCTCTCTTGTTAACCTGGATGAATTGGCCCTGCTCCCTCCATCGGTGCCCTGGATTCCATTTCTTCAACTACAAAAGGACTCTCATCCTGTAGTATGATGTAGTATGACTCTCACTCACCTACATCCTCAGATTTCTCTCTCTCGGATTATTCCATCAACTTCCAAACATAGTATAACAGGTCTCATTTTAGAAACTCTTATGTGACCCCATATATCCATCTCACTCCCTCTCTACTCCCTTTGTAGTAAAACTCCTTATTTGTTGCCCATGCTTCTTCACCCTCCATTTCCTCCTCAATCAGATCCAATCAGACCACACTTGTCAAGGTCACCATGTGGCCAGACCAGTAGCCGACTCAGTTTTTATTACTTACCTACTGGTTTATGACCTTAGCACTCACTCTCTCCTCCTTGAGACATTTTATTTGGCATTCGTGGTTTCCCTTCTGCCTCACTGGCTCATCCTTCCAAGTCACCTATGCTGGCTTCACTTCTTGCTCCCAGGATCTAAATGTTGGCTTGACCCAGGGCAGGGTCTTTGGTTCTCTTTTCTACTGCCACTCTCTCTTAAGGTATTATCCAGACCCATCTCTTTAAATATATCCACACATTGCTGATCCTCAAAATTTTATCTCCATCCCAGACCTCTCCTCTGAACTCCAAACTCATGTATTTAGTCGATATTTCCACTCAATTTCTTCAATAGGAAAATCACATGTTAGATGTCAAAAATTGAACTCCTGCTTCCCTCACACACACCTCTCCCCTTTCCTCATCTCAGTAAATATCACCACCATTCATCCAGTGGCTCAGGTCAAAACCTAGGCGTCTTCATTGCTTCCTTTATGTCTCTCACACCCCATAACAAATCCATCGGCCAGTCCTGTTTGCTCTGCCTTCCAATAACCACTTCTATTTCTGTTGCAGAAAAATATCATAATCTCTAACCTTACAATTTTTTTCACCTATACATTTGTGATAGCTCTAGTCTCCCTACTCCTAATCTTTCTTCCCACCAATGAACACAGATGCATGCACACATAGTTATTCAGTGCTTTCTATGTACGCTTCACATTAGTGAATAAAACCTGGCCCCTGCTTAGAGCAGGCTTCCTGTGTAAGTTCCCATTAGACTACAAGCACAATGCGGGCAGGGACCATGGCTATCTTATTCAACATTGTATTCCCAGCTCTTAGCAGAATGTCTTACATCTAACAGTATCCAATAAACATTGAGTTAATGGATGGCTTTATTCCAGAGATAGATACCCACAGTTGAAAGACTGAAAAGAATAGTGACATTTTATAACAACCATCGAGAGACATGCTCCTCTAGCGGCTCAAAAAGAGGAGAGGAATCCAAGATGGCGGCATAGGTAAACACCTAAACTGCTGCCTCCCACAACAATTTAAACTGCAACTAAAAGACAAAACGTCTATCACCCAGAACCACGGGAAAGCTGGCTGAGTGGAAGTTCTACAACTAGAAGGAAAGAGAAAAGAGCTTAGAGACCTGCACGAGCGCTGAAAAGCTGAGGTACAGAGGCGCGTGATCCGGGCTGGCGGCGGGCGACTGGGTGCGTTGCTTTTTTCAACCTGAACCGAGACAAACCCCCGATTACTCTGAAATCCAGTCTCTGGGGAGACGCGGGGGACCCAAACTCCTACAGGGAGAAGGTGGACTGTCTGCCAGCGAGAGTGGCTTGCTTGCAGAGCTGCGCGCAGGAATAATTGTTTACGGCACTGGGGCACGGGACTCCAGGACAGGGTCGGGGACACAGAGCCGGCTTACTAGCAGCCATTGCTGTTTGCCACACCCTAACCTAGTGACGCCCTGAGACCCCGCCCCACACAACCTACAAACCCACCCAAGCTCCAAGCAGCTCAATTAGCATAAGAAAGCCTGCCCTATCGCAGCTTAACCTAGAAAACTTGCAGCCCAGGTCAGACAGCTCCAAAACCTCCAAACTCCAAGCAAAGAGGAGAAAACTGCAGCTCTCACTGTAGCTCCTGCTGAGTGGCCTCAGACAGTAGCTGACCTGCACCCCATTGGAGATCCAGAAGCCAGTGTACCTAGTGGTCAGTGTGAGACACCAGACTTCAACTCCTCACATCCATAAGTGACACATTCAAGAGGCAGACTCAGTGAGCACCAAAGCCCCACTGAAACAAGTCCTGCACCATAAGTGTGTCTTCAGCGCAGCACTTCTTCCATTATAGACACAGGGAGTGCTCACAGCTAATTGGCCTGGAGGTCAATTCCTCCCAGTGTACCAACAGCAATTCAGGCTTAACTACACCAAGACTTTGCACTCAGCCCACAAAGGGGTGTACCAAGAGCATCCACATCAGGGGATTGGGGAGGCTGAGCTACTGCCCCCTATAGGTCACCTACCACAAAAAGCCACTCCATCAACACAGGGAAGCAGCCAAAATGCAGAAACAAAGAAACATGTCACGAATGAAAGAAATGGAGGAAAACAAACTACTGGATGACATAGAGTTCAGAATCACATTTATAAGGTTACTCAAGAATCTTCTAAAAACCGCCGAGAAACTTGATGACACTTCTGAGGAGCTTAGTGAGACCTTCAAGGACCTTAATGAGAATGCCAAAAAAAATGGAAAAGGATCAGTCAGAAATGAAGCATACACTGTCTGAAATAAAGAATATACAGAAACTCAACTGTAGATCAACATACCCCAAGAATCAAACCAAAGATCTGAAATATGTGGAAAGAAAAAACATCCAACCAGAAAAACAAAAAGAAAAAAGAATCCAAAAATATGAAGATAATGTAAGGAGCCTCTGGGACAACTTTAAGCGAAACAACATCCGAATTTTTGGGGTGCCAGAAGAAGGGAGAGAGCAAAATATTGAAAACCTATTAGAAGAAATAATGACAGAAAACTTTCCCTACCTGGTGAAAGAAATAGACTTACAAGTTCAGGAAGCGCACAGAACCCCATACAAGAGGAACCCAAAGAGGACCACACCAAGACACATCATAATTAAAATGCCAAGGGCAAAAGACAAAGAGAGAATATTAAAAGCAGCAAGAGAAAAACAGTTAATTACCTACAAGGGAGTACCCATACGACTGTCAGCTGATTTCTCGGCAGAAACTATGCAGGCCAGAAGGGAGTGGCAAGAAATATTCAAAGTGATGAACAGCAAGAACCTACAACCAAGATTACTCTACCCAGCAAAGCTATCATTCAGAGTTGAAGGTCAGATAAAGAGCTTCACAGACAAGAAAAAGCTAAAGGAGTTCATCGCCACCAAACCAGGATTACATGAAATGCTGAAGGGTATTCTTTAAGAAGAAGAAGAAGAAGAAGAAGAAGAAGAAAAAGGTAAAGATAAAAATTATGAACAACAAAATGACATCAAATACATACCTACCAACAAGTGAATCTAAAAATCAAGTGAATAAAAAATCTGAAGAACAGAATGGACTGGTGAATATAATAGAATCAGGGACATAGAAAGGGAGTGGACTGACGATTCTCAGGGGAAGCAAGTGTGAGGGGTGCGGGAAGAGATTGGACAAAAATCTTACTCCTATGGATGAAGACAGTGGCGGGGGGTAAGGGCATGGGGTGGGGTGGGGAATCAGGTGGAGGGGAGCTATGGGGGGAAAAAAAGTGGAACACCTGTAATAATCTGAACAATAAAGATTTAATTAAGAAAAAAAAAAAAAAGAGAGACTAACCCCCCGGGCTTTGGGGGTTAGGAAGGCCAGGACTTGGGAGGCAGCAGAATACACCTGACCTAGGAGAATCGGCACCAATTTGTCCAGACAGGAAGCAAGTACGTACAGCAAGAATGAAGCTTGACCTGGAAGCCAGAGGTTCTAGCATGAGGAGGAGGCTTCTTGATCTCAGCCAGACCTGCTGCAGCTAAACCGAGCCCCCAGACCAGGGTACATAAGCCTACTGGCCAAAGTTAGCTGAAAGGAAAGAGTCAGGTGCCACTCACAGCGGAAACAATGTGCAGTGTCTTAGATATCACTCTTACTTTGTACTATGTTGACAGGGATAAAAATCGTATCGACATTACTAATATCATCGCTGGAAAATGCTGGTCATCTTGAAATGCTAGTGGCACTGATACTGAAGGAGGAAGAAACAGACCTTAAAGGGATTTTGCTATTTCCCAAGTGTGAGGGGAAAGGAAGGAAGCATTCATTAACTTAAAGTTTCCTCCCTTCCCACTCACCTTTTCTTTGGGAAACACCACCATTCCTCCTTTGCCTCTGGTCCCCTGCACTGCACAGTCCCACGAGCATTCCCTTCGTTTTCTCTATAGAAGGTTAAAACGTCAACTGTGTTTAAAACCAAGCAAACCAATTGCTCAGGCCCTGTTTGAAAAACAAAAGCTTTATAGGGTTTTATGCATTCTGGATGGCTTCTGGTTCCTCATTATTTTTTCTTCTCTTTTCTCTTTACCAATTTTCCTCCTGCTTTTAAGCATGTACAGTTGTAGGGTTTGTGCGCATTTATGAAAATGAGCATGTAAATTAGTAACTTGTATAGATATTTTTCCCTCACATGAATTATTTTCCAGTCTTTCATTGTGCCAAATATATTAAAAAACTTCACTGCTATTCTTTCAACTTTTCTCCAGGCCTAAAAATTTTCAAAGAACAAAGTAAGTTTGGAGGGAAGAAAACTTCACTGGAAAGGCTGAACTATAACTTTGCATTTGACCTGGGATAGTCTCAGATTTCATTCTGCTGGATAGACATCTCTTTCAACTTTTTTTTCCCCAGAGAGCTAAGTGGTATGTATCTTTAACTTTAAAAAAAAAAAAAAAAAAGACAGATTGAAGCTCCCAAACTGGTTCTTCAGATATTTGACTTAAAAAAAATAATAATAATACTTCAAGTTAAACTCAGCTGGAATTTTGAGTGTTGCTTGAGTGCACTTGTAGCCTTGCCTGGTTGCATTTCTCCTTCCTGTATTTTTTACTAACTGGTATTTCAGCTTTGAGGTTCTCTTTCAGAGGAGGATATAATGGTCCTTTCACTAGAACTCTTTAGCTCCACTGCTTCTATAGGCATCACACTGTCATGCTGTGGCCTGCTGGGGTATGGTACAGGCATGTGGGTATCTATGTGGTAGACATGCGGCATCAGCACACTTTGGGGAATATACAATTCGACTTGTTGAAAGGGGTGATATGGCCCTGGCCAGTGTGGCTCAGTTGGTTGGGCACTGTCCCATGCACCAAAATAGATTGCCGGTTCTATTTCCGATCAGGGCACATGCCCCTGGTTTTGAGCTCAGTCCCTGGCCAGAGTGCCTTCTGGAGGCAATCTGATTGATGTTACGCTCTCACATCAAAATAAACTATTTAAAAAAAAAAAAAAAGAGCCCTGGACTGTGTGACTATCTGTTTAGAGCATTTGGCCTGTGCACCTAAGGGGCGCCAGTTGGATTCCTGGACAAGGGCTCGTACCTCGGTTGCAGGTTCCCTATCTATCCCCCACCCAACCCCGAGTTGGGACATGTGTAGGAGGCAACCAGTCAATGTCTCTCATATCAATGTTTCTCTCTCTTCCTCCTTCCCTTCCTTCTACTCTCTCTGAAAAGCAATGGAAAAAAATATCCGGGTGAGGATTAACAACAAAAAAGAAAAGAAAAGGGTGATATGCCTGAAAGGCATATTTTAAAAGGATTTGTTATCTTTAGGAAAACCTCGTGCAGAAACACTAGAAAGGCATCATGCCCCAAAGGCTTTGATGTGGCACAGTTCCGGTTACAAGGTATTATCCTTGTATATATTGGGTTCATTAAGCTCAAACCAACCTCATAATTACATGATTGTGACAAGATTAACTGAATGGACAATCCAGAAGTCCTGAAGGTCAACTGCGGGGCCCTCTATCCAATAATACTCGTAGTTTTCCGTTATTTTTAGCTGCCTGGGTGAGAATGTGCCTGTACAGCCAGGCAGAGGATTATGAATGTTTTGTCCAAGACCCATTTATTACTATTGTGTGGGCTGGAAAGGCACAATTTACCAAACCTAAGCACGAAGTAGAATGCTGACCTAAAAAAAAAAAAAAGTACAGCTCTTGTTTACAAGAAAATTTTAAAGTACAGAAAAATGCAATGACACCCATGTGTTAACTCCCAGAATTGATCATTGTTAATATTTTGACAAATTGTCTTTCTATACGAGAAATAAAATGTTACAAATAAAATTAAAGTCCCCTCGACCTTCTCAACTCCCTCTCAGTCTCTTCAGAGGTAACCACTTTCATGGATTTAGTGTAAATCCTTAGTGTGTTTGTTATACTTTTACATATACATATATGTGTGAATGTGTGTATTTATATAAACATATGCACACATATATATGTAAAGGGAGTAATGCTTTATAATATGAATGTATATGTTCATTTTAAAATGTTACATAAGAGCACATAATTTTTAACTTGCTTTTTCATTCAACATTATAATTTTTAAATCCATCAGTGTTGTATATGTTGAGGTTAGTTCATTCTCTTAGCTGCTAGATAATATTTCACAATATTAATATACCATTTAAAAAATTTTTATTGAATTTTTTTAGAGAGAAAGGGAGAGGTATAGAGAAATAGAAACATCAATGATGAGCATCATTTATCAGCTGCTTTCTGCATGCCCCACACTGGGGACCAAGCCTGCTACCCTGGGCATGTGTCCTGCTACCCTGGGAATCGAACCGGTGACCTCTTAGTTCATGGGTTGATGCTCTACCACTGAGCAGCACTGGCCAGGCAAGTATACCATTTTAAATTTATCAGTTCCCTTAATGATAATCGCTTCTACTTTCTATTGTTACAAACAATGTTTCGATGACCAAGAGATTCTTGTACCTGTCTCCTTCCTAGTTCACATGTGTAACAATTTCTCTAATCTACAAAGTATGACTAGAAGTGGAATTATTGGGTTGAAGGGCATAAACGATTAAAATTTTACAGGTATTGTTAATGTGTATGTCATAGGGGGAGGAGACTAATTCACTTAGATTCCCTCTGGTGGAATGAGCCATCTACTTGTCCACACCCTCACCAACAGTTCATACTGTCAGACTTTCCAGTTTCTTAAATCTGAAGAGTGATTTGCTTTACCTTGACTCCTCATAGTCAAACATGGCTTTGTATGTTTGTTAATCACTCAGCTTTCAGTTACATGTGCAGTTCCTAGACAAAGCAAATCTTAAAATACAATTTAAAAACAGTTATCGAAAAGCAGTCATACTAAACTTTGACATATAAATAGTTAATATTTAAACTAGTATCTTAAAATCGTTTTTCATTTTTGTCCATCAGAGGGGGTGAGCTGTTTTAATTACTCCTCATGCAAACAAAAATATGCCTCTTAGATATAATAGCAAAACAAAAAACTTCAGTGTTCGACCCAAACAGTAGGCGCTCAATAAACTCCTCCTGGGTGAATCAATGAAGAGAGCAGGGCAAGAGGTAATTTCAGAGGGGGACTCAGAAATGGTGCTCTGCTAGAGATAAAACCACACAGTGAAGAAGTTTAAAAAATACAGTCAATACTTCTTTCTGCTAATCACATGATGATTATTCCACTTTCAGATTCCAAACCAAATCCTCTAATGCTGTTTTAACCAATGTCACTTTTAGCAGGGACTCACTGTCAAAGTCTATACACAAGGCTTCCCTGCCCTCCCTCTGATGTCATGTCCTGGTTTTGACTACAAATGAAACAAACATCATTAACTGAGTGTGGTAGTTGTAGCAACCCGAGTTTTCAGCTAAAAAAGTAACAGAAAAGGATTCTTAAAATATCAAGAAACTGCTTTGACTCTGTTTTTGCTCAGTTGACTACAATTTGGGGAGATACCTATTGTCCTTGTTTTTGCTTTTAAGATTCTGAAATGTACTCGTCCTAAAAATCACTCTCCATTTACATTAAGCTTAATTCTTTAAATCTAATCTTTTAGCTATTAAATGGGCCATTTCTAAGCTGTCTTCATTTTAGTGACAGTAACATTTATAATCTCTAGTAACAAGAACTCAAAATATGCCAACTGCAATTTCCTATCAAACACAACTGAAAAGTACCCCTATAAGAAACTCCACAGCTTGAACATTTTACCTTGCAATATGGTTTCTTGATTTCCTCTTAACTGTTGACACCCTTGCAAAGTGGACACGGTGGTCCATTATTAATGGTCTCTGTTTGGAAAATAGTGTGGTTGTAGTAAAGCTGAATCACCATATAGCTACACAAATACTAAATAACAAATACTAAAACTACTACTGGCCTTACTCCCTGAATATTTTCCCAGTAATGCTTATGGTGACAGAGATGGGCTTCACAGCAAACTCAAGAGAAATGAAAGTTCCTGTCTTAAGGAAAGCAGCTGACAAAGTATCATGCCTTTTAGGATACAGGGCAGCATTTTCACACTAGTGTGCCAGGAACTGCTTCCTTGGCCCAATGGGATTAGGAAAAATATAGTAATGTATTAACAAGAATATGAATTAATACAATAAATTTGCATTTAATGTTGTCAATAGGTTCTTGGAATTACAGCAAAGCAATGTATATAAGGAAACCAGTTTTACCATAGGGTAATTGATATAGGGTTAAGTTCCTAGGGCATTTCATCAATGTTAAAACAAAACAACTTTGAACAAAATGATGTTATTTGAGGACCTGCTGTACATTAACATTAATGTCAATACTTAACTTTAAATAAGTAACATCTAATATTTAATATTGGCATAGTAACATTAGCATAGTAAATAAAGTTTTTGAGATGTTCTGGAGTAAAAGATCCCAGTTTTAACTCTTTTAAGCCCCACAATTTCCAAACTTTTTAACCCCAGAACCCTTTCTTAGAATATAATATTCATAGAACAAATGTTCTACCAAACACAGTTTGGAAAATTCTGATATAGGGTCAAGAAATATGACTTCTTATTTGATTTAAACAATGCATTTCATTAGGTATGTCCTCAACAAATATTTCCTTAACTACATCCCAAAATCAAGATAAAACAAAAGTTAATTATTTTTGCAGTGCTTAATCTTTTATATGAGCAAAGTGACAAGGATTTAAATGTTTTTACTCAGTTATTTGTTTAAATAATGGCATTGCACATTTAAACATTACAAACACTATTGCATATTGCATTATAATACTTAAAGACATTAAGTCAACTGTTTCAACTCTTCTTGGAATTTTATTAAAATAAGCATATCAGAATAGATGGTATATGTGCCTTGATATCAAGGAATTTCTAGGAAATTTTTCTATCAATATTAAGAGTGCCTATTAATTTATAATAATGTTAGTGCTTTAAAACTTACAAAGTACCAGCAAGCACGTTATTTTATTTAATCTTCCTAACATCCTTGTGGGCTAAATCTTATTATTGAAAAACTGAAATGCAAACCATCTGCCCAAAAATATATACAAAGGTGGGCAAAAGTAAGTTAAATTACCAGCCATTATTGCCTAAAGATAAACCATTAGTATGGGTACAAAATGATAATAGTAATAATGATAAGACAAATAATACAAACTAATAATACAACAATTAATAAATTATAATACAAGGATAAACTTTCTCATACTTAAAACTGTAAACCTATTTTTGCCCTCCCCTATACTTAAGTGGTTAATTGAAACTTAAAGCAAGGTACTCTGTATTCAAATCCCCAACTCTTGCCCTAGCCTGTTTGGCTCAGTGGATAGAGCATCGGCCTGTGGACTGAAGGGTCCCAGGTTCAATTCTTGTCAAAGGCATGTACCTCGGTTGCAATCCCTGACCCTGCCAGGTTCATGTGGAAGGCAACTAATTGACTCACATCAATGTTTCTCTGTCTCTCCCCTTCCTTCCACTCTCTCTAAAAATCAGTGGGAAAATTACCTTGGGTGAGGGTTAACAACAAAAACAAAAATCCCTAACTCTTTTCACTCTTTATTAACTTAGTAAATAAAATTTTTGAGACAGTCTAGAGTAAAAGATCCCAGGTTTAACTCTTAAACCCCACATTTTCCAAACTTTTAAACTTTTAAACCCCAAAACCCTCTTTTAGAATGTAATACCCATGAAGTATCCAGAATACATTTGGAAACATTAGAAGGCATAGGACTATTTGAATTAGCTTAGTTTTGAAAATATTTTTTTTCACATCTTTTTGGGGTCTGTAAATGCACAGGACACTCCCCTCAAATAAAGACTCAATTAATTAGATTCTCTAAGCGGTCCCTCTGTGGAAAGCTAAACCAAGCATGCATCACCAGCTGCGAAAAGTGAACATGAAAACAGGGCGTTGCACACATTCAGACGATGGGGGTCAGGAGCACACATCCGCGCAAGAGCTTGGCTTAGAAGGCAGGAGCTGTGGGTCCGGCCAGTGTGACTCTCCACTGCCTTCCTCCTACTGCTGTGCCTAGGATCTCATTAGTTCCGTTGAGATGCCTTCCAAAGTCTCCCAAAACCACCAAGGGTTTGTGCATTTTGGGGAAAAGCAGCATCCTCAGGTTCTGCTAGCAGTCTGCAGGATTGGTTGTTTAACTTTTCTTTGTTTTTTAAATGCCAGCTCAGGCCACTTTCTATCGTAAGAGAAAACTTGTAAATGCAGATGTTGAGTGTTGTCTAAAGGAGAGAAGGCTAGCACTCCCCTTGACAAGAGTGGAAGAGGCTCTCGGGCCTAACAGCACTCCTACAGTGAAAGCATTGCTGCCTACTCTATGGCATCTAACTATCATTTTAAAATCAAGAAAAAAATAAAATGCAGATATTGAATTTTTTATGGCAAATTCTGATTTAGCCTTAAGAGTTTTAAAATAAGATTGCCATGTGAATTAGAAATTCTTGTATCTAACTCATAGTAGTTATAAAATATTGATACATTGATAAAATGTTTAGCCCTAACCTGTTTGGCCTAGTGGATAGAGTGTCGGCCTGCAGACTGAAGGGTCCCAGTTTTGATTTCGGTCAAGGGCATGTACCTGGGTTGCGGGCATATCCCCAGTGGGGGATGAGCAGGAGGCAGTTGATGGATGTTTCTCTCTCATTGATGTTTCTAGCTCTCTAACCCTCTTTCATCCTCTCTGCAAAAAATCAATAAAATATATATTTTTTAGAAATGTCTATGTATGTTTATATATTTACTGGAGGCCCAGTGCACAAATTTGTGGAGTCTGGCTGGCGAGGAGAGGGGCTGTGGGAAGCTGGCAGGCAGATCCCACCTCCATTGGGCCAGTTGGCCGGCCATAGTGCGTGTCATAGCGACTGGTCATTCTGGTCACTCCGGTCATTCAGGTAGCTTGGTTTTTATATATATAGATAAGTTCATAAGAACTTATGGATATTTACTATGTTATTTATACTATATTTATTATATCTATATCTACATAAATGTAGTTATACTGTGTCTACTATGAGCTAAGTATATCTCCAAAATATGTTGAAAAAAATCAATAACTAAACACACTTTTATGAACTTGGGAAACTTAAAGAAAGAGCAGTGGTTAAAAGCCTGGGCTATTAAATTAGAAAGACCTGGGCTTAGATTTTGGTTCTACTATTTGCCAGCTGTGTGAACTTGAGCACATTGCTGAACCTCTCTAAGATCCCTTATCTGTAAAAGGGGAATAATAACACCTGCTTTTTAGAGTTTCTGTGAGAATTAAATGTAAAATAATGACAGGCTTTGCACACTTTCTGGCACATGTGATGTGCCAATATGTTAAAGCTATTATTAGCACAGAGCCTTGAGATCATTTCTCTTGGCATCAGTTCCTGTACAATAATCCTATTAATGTTGAAAATGTGAGTGATTAAGTTGAACCTATAAGGACACTGACATAACCTGGAATTACATCTTTAAATAATCCTTGGGATCAGTTAGTTTATTTAACAGTTGTCTCTAGAGTACAGGAAAATGTTAGTTATTTGAGCTTTCTAAATTTAGGATTCCAAACCAACAAAAACTTACTGCTTATCCAAAATAGATTTTGATTAGATTTCTCTATTACTCAGAACTGTTGACAAGTTATTTTTGCTTGCACTGAGTTTGTCATTCTCACATCTAGGTGGAAAGCAATATCCAAAGCTCTTTAGGTTGAAAGTAGTAGAAATGCAACTCACATTAGCTTAACCAAAAGATAATGTATTGGCTCCAAAGACTGGGAACTTTGAGGGTTGATCTAGCTTCAGATGGTGCTAAATATTGCCAGAGCCCTGGTTCCCTCTGTGAGTTGGCATCATTATCAGAGACCTTCCATGAAGCCTGGGGTTGGGACCATAAGCTTCAGGCTTATGTGGTTTAGCTTAAGAGCCCAGAGAAATGGAACTCCTCTCTCTCCTCACAGCTATAAATCTTAGAGAAAGAAATTATAGAGAGGCTTCTTATTAGGTCAGAGTAGGCGGGGCCCTGTAGTCATCTCACTAGAACAACATGCCTAGGGAAAGATAATTCCCAAAAGAAAATCAAAATCTGATTCCTCACCAAGGAGGATGGCAGAGTGAGCAGGCTAAACCAATAGATGCCCATAGCAGATAGTTTGAGTGGGATTGTCTGAAAACAAAGACCTCAGCATGGCCGTCATGTCATGGCATCTATTAAAATATGCACTACTTCATGGAACCACATAAAAATGTTTCTAAGGGGCATTGGGTCGGGCATTCTTGACTCTGCTTATTCTTCACCCTAAGCTCCAAATGTGGTAAAAATCTGCAAAAAAAAATATAGTTATCCTCATCTGTTCTCCATCTTAAGCAGTATAGTATGTGTGTAATTACATGAAAACAAGGAAAATTCTTTCTCCATATTGAATAAGCAAATAAGACCATTAATTACAATACTATAAAAATGAAACAAGGAAATATCTCTCTATATTAAAAATACAAATCAGTCCTGGTTAGTGTGATTCAGTGGTTAGAGCATTGGCCTGTACACCGAAGGCTCTTGAGTTCAATTCCCAGTCAAGGGCATGTACCTGGGTTGCAGGTTCAATCTCTGTCTCCAGTGGGGGTGAGTGTGGGAGGCAACCAATCGATGTGTCTCTCTCACATTGATGTTTTTCTCTCTCAATCTCTTTCTCTCCCCCACTTTTCCTTCCACGTTCTCCAAAAAGCAATGGAAAAAATATTCTCAGTGAGGATTTTTTTTTAAATGCAAATCAGGCAATTAGCAAATAGTAGTCTAAAATCTTGTCAACTTCAAAATAAGAACAAAAGAGTTAACATTATACATCATGTCAAGATAAAATAAAATAAAACATTAGCATTATTTGCACTAGCAAATGACTATTGAGTCAATTTTTCTAAGTAAAACAGAATTACATTTGCAAGGGAAAGTAAGTTATTTTGAATATAAAAAATACAAAAAAAGAAAACCCTGTCTCCTTTAGTCCCAATGCTGAAAATAACTTTTAAACTCCTGATTTTATTCTTCAGCATTTTAGCATATGAGTGCATAAAATATTGATGGGTCTCAAATTAGAAGATTCTTGCTGAGACCTCATTGTGCACTGCAAACATGATCTCATCTTCCAGCTTGGTTATGTTCCAGGTCCAGGAGTGAGGGCAAGTTTATGATCAGGGAAGAAAAAAGGAAAATATTTATATAAGCTCCATAATACAACTTTTAAAAAATCCATGACATATATATAAACTCTCTGAACTTAATATGTGGGGTTACCCACCCCCAAATAGGGAAAAGCCACAGAATATGGAGAAGAAGTTGGAAAAAAGTCAATTCACCCTTTGTAATGGAGACACAAAAGAGAATGAGACGAGGGGATTCAGGGACTGGGAGTCTGGGAGGTGAAAAAAAAAATTTTTTAAAGGAGAATGAGATAAGCCATCTGAAGATCTCTTTCCAAGAGTGACACATCCTAATTTTGAAACATAACACTAGAGTGTTTTCCTAAATCACCAGGATATTGCATAAAAAAAAAATCTCATCTGGAAGGTGTCACATTTAAACATGAACTAATTAATATGTAATAAACTGACATCCTAGAAATGAAATATTCCAATCATGGACTCCTTTGCAACCAGTGAACAGAACATTAAGACCTTTAATGGTGTATCTCTATAGCCCTTTTAAAGGAGGATGGGCATTGTATGCCCTGTTATACATGGTAAGTAACTAAAGCTACTTTATAAAAATCTAATTTTTTATAATGTTCTCAAAATAGTTACTAAAGTTATCATGAAAGTTTCAGTACCTAACCTGTACTATTTCAATTTACCTATAATAGGTATAAATGTAATAATACTGTCCCTTATTGAGCTGTAATACTGTCAACAATAAAAAATATATATCCTCTATAATAAAAAGCTAATATGCAAATCAACGGAATGGCAGAACAACCGGTCACTATGATGCGCACTGACCACCAGGGGGCAGACGCTCAATGCAGGAGCTGCCCCCTGGTGGTCAGTGCTTTCCCACAGGGGGAGTGTCGCTCAGCCAGAAGCCGGGCTCATGGCTGGTGAGCACTCCGTGGCAGTCAGACATCCCCCGAGGGTTCCAGGACTGCAAGAGGGCACAGGCTGGACTGAGGAACACCCCCCCAACACCGAGTGCATGGATTTTGTGCACAAGGCCTCTAGTATTAAAATAAAATGAAGTGACTATTAAGAACAGGGGGTACAGATAAAACACTAAGATCTATTACCAATTCTGCCACCAACTAGCTGGTAACCTAATACTTTTTGGCTCTCTTTTGTAAAATACAAAGGAAAGCATAGTTTTCTAAGGTGTATACAAATTTAATCATAGAAAAAGCAACCACTTATTGGTAAAAGTCAAGTGAGCTAACAGAATGAACTTTCATACTTTTTTAAATTAAGAAAACTTAATATTTATTGTGGTATAATATTAATTCCATAGCTATTCTTTTTTTTTTTTGGTGCACAAGAAGATGCCCAGCCAACTGAGCTACACTGGCTAGAGCTTAATCGTCCTTTTTAAAAAATATATATATTTTTATTGATTTCAGAGAGAAAGAGAGAGATAGAAACGTCAATGATGAGAGGGAATCACTAATTGGCTGTCTCCTGCAGGTTGGACCGAGCCCGAAACCCAGGCATGTGCCCTTGACCAGAATCGAACCTGGGACCCTTCGGTTCACAGGCTGATCCTCTATCCACCGAGCCAAACCTGCTAGGGCTCCATAGCTATTCTTGAGATTCAATCTTTGCTGATGATCTAGGGATTAGTTTAAAAGCATATGCCTTATTCTTGCTTAAGGAAAAGATGTTAAATGTTAAGCATCTCACTTCCACCAACTAGAATAGAAGCTTCTTTTGATCTCTTTAGTTCACTTATGTATCAACACCTTGAGTGGTGCCTGCTTATGGGAGGCACTTAAACATTTGCTTAATTGGTGAATAAAAGAATGATGGAAAATGGGTCTTTATGACATGCTGTCACCTATTTTAGATCACCTGATGTTTAGAAGTTGTTAACTTTCATATCTTGGCAATCTATTTATTCCTTCAGTGGTCTGTGGATCTACCCTAACACAGGTAAGATCTGGTCAAATACGATTTGCTTTGTTTTTATAAACTTATGTATGTACAAATTACAGTGCAATTTTAACAATAAGAAAGAAATAAAGGTCTGAGGCTTTGACTCTACAAGGTCAATATAACTAATTAACAATAAACTTTTAGTTAAAAAAAAAATGGTGTCTGGCCACAGTGGCTCAGTGGTTGAGCATCGACCTATGAACTAGGAGGTCATGGTTCAATTTCCAGTTAGGGCACATGCCTGGGTTGTGGGTTCAATCCCCAGGGGGGATGTGCAGGAGGTGGCTGATCAATGATTCTCTCTCATCATTGATGTTTCTCTCTCTCCCTCTCCCTTTCTCTCTGAAATCAATTTTTAAAAAAATTTTTTAAGGACGGTATTATCTTATTTCACAAATCTTGACCTTTGTTTTTATGAAAGTACCTTGTTGTTTGGGCATTGTATTAAAACTACCTTGTTATGTCTATTTTGAGACTTAACCCAAGAATTCTATTTTGTTTTAAATAAACTCTTCTCACAGATCCATCTAGAAGACAAGACACCTTATTTTTCTGTTCAGGCAACTATTGATAAAGTAATTATGTTCCAAGCACTTTAAATAGACCCCAAACAATGAGGTTTATGAAACTTTGAAAAATATGAATGACAAAAGACAATTATGATAATAGATTAACTATAGCAAGCATTCAGTATTTTCTGATGCATGCTTTTATTTTTAAAAGTACTCTGCAAATGGAAAACACACTTCTTGCTTTAACTTTCAACTGTTGACTCAAAATATCAATAAAGACAAAAAGTAAGCACTTTCATTTATTTATATTTCGACATCCACAGATGCACAGAAAATACAACATCTATATACAGAATTTTTTAGAGAGAAATATGCTCAGAGTGGAGTGTCTGTGATGTTTACATTAAAATGAAAGTAGATACTAATCTCTCAAAGGGTCTCAAGACTTCCTTTCTGTCCTAGATAGAGAAGAATCCTCTGATTTAATATTTAGTTTGTTCATTAATCATCATCACTCTGCATCTTAAAAAAAAAAAAAAAGCCCAATATATTTTACAAGCTCAAAGTCACTAACTCCTTGTTTACTTAAAATACGATAGAAGCAAGAATGAATGAATCATAGGAAATACATTTTAGTGATCAACATACAAAAGATTAAAAACATACTCTGCGTTAATAAAACTTTCAAAGGGATTGTAGCCAATTCTGTCAAAGCCTCAGAAGTTCCTGTTTTGGCAGTTAAAAGAGAAGAACATGAAACATTTTGTGAATTTTTTTTCTTCGTGGATAATTAAGCACAAGCCACGAGAAAGAAAATGTACACATGTCCACCATATTTTCATCGCTCTGAGGACGAGGGCCATGGGCTGGAGATTTAACATTCAAAGGAAACACCATTTGAACTACATTTGAGACCTGTCACTGGTCTTTTTCTTAATGTTTTGTGGTCATTTTATCATGCTTAGCCCCTGTGTTCTCCTTTTTATTTAAAGTGATTTCGTTTAATATCATCTTCTCTTTTGTTTCAGGAAGGCCAAACACATTCTCAAACAACCAGAGTGCATTATTAGGTGTGAGTGAGCCGTGGGATGTGGCTCTGTGAGGGCTGCGGGGACATCAATCACCTTCACTGGGCTTTCTCTTCATTCATAAACGACAGCCACAGAGAAATCCGGTTGCCAGCACAAAATCAACATCATTTCTCCTGGGCCTGCAAGCATTTCTCTCCTTTTATTTGGGGTGGAAATTGATGCTCACAAGTGGAAACTGATAGGTAACACTATTCTCCTTACTGTGCTCCAGGAGTGAGTGCTCTCCAGGAGGGGAGAATCAGACTCAATATTATTACTAACTGCTTTTCAAAACCTAAAGAGCCACATAGAAGTGACCCATCCTGAGAATTCTTAGAATTAATTGAGTAACCAACAATTAGTGGCAATATATGTCCATTCATTTTATCTATTCAGCCAACTTTCATAACACTTGTGAAACTGCCCAGGCATTGCTCTCTGCATTTTTAAGCACATGCAGCAAAAATTCAGCACTCTTTTTGGACCACCAGCCCTGTGTCCAGCCCACACCTACCGACTCCACCATTGTAATGATGGAACGGCATGCACTGCTTCTTTAAAGTGACATCCTTCAGATGCTTGGTGACTTTGCGAATATGCATACCCTTGATGCATACCCTTGATGGCCTGAGCAGTTTCACAAGTGTTCTTAAAGTGAACATGAAGATTTGAACCTCTTGATTTGCATGATTTTGTGGGTTTTTCTGGGTCAAGTGAATACCGAACCATTTTCAGAAGTTACTTATGGCCACTTTGGGGAAAAATTTTTAATTTTCAAATTCAGTTGACATTCCATATTACATTAATTTTGATGTAGTGGTTACACATTTATATAACTTACTAGAGGCCCGGTGCACAAAATTCATGCATGGGGGGGTGTCCCTCAGCCCAGCCTGCACCCTATCCAATCTGGGACACCTCAAGAGATGTCTGACTGCCTCTCACAATCCAGGACTGCTGGCTCCCAACCACTTGCCTGCCTGCCTTCCTGATTGCCCCTAACCACTTCTGCCTACCAGCCTGATCACCCCCTAACCACTCCCCTGTCAACCTGATTGTTGCCTAACTCCTCCCCTGCAGGCCAATAACCCCTAATTGACCTCCCCTGCTGGCCTGGTCATTTTAACAGCCTTCCCCTGCAGGCCTGGTTGCCCCCAACTGCCCTCCCCTGCTGACCTGGTAGCCCCTAACTGCCCTCCCTTGCCAGCCTGATCGCCCCCAACTGCCCTCGTCTGCAGGCCTGGTTCCCTCCAACTGCTCTCCCCTGCAGGACTGGTAGCCCCCAACTGCCCTCCCCTTCAGGCCTGGTTGCCCTCAACTGCCCTCCCCAGCAGGCCTGGTCACCCCTAACTGCCCTCCCCTGCTGGCCTGGTTGCCCCTAACTGCCCTCCCTTGCCAGCCAGATCACCCCCAACTGCCCTCCCCTGCAGGCCTGAGTACCCCCAACTGCCCTCCCCCACAAGTCTGGTACTCTCCAACTGCCCTCCCCTGCAGGCCTGGGTCCCCCAAATGCCCTCCCTTGTAGGCCTGGGTCCCCCCAACCGTCCTCTCCTGCAGGCCTGGGTGCCCCCCAATTGCCCTCCTTTGCAAGCCTGGTCACCCCCAACTGCCCTCCCCTGCAGGCCTGAGTGCCCACAACTGCCCTCCCCTCCTGGTTATCTTGTGGCAGCCATCTTGTATCCACATGGGGGCAGCCATCTCTGACCACGTGGGGGCAGCCATCTTGTGTGTTGGATTAACAGTCAATTTGCATATTACCTCTTTATTATATATTACCTCAGGAAGTCTAATACCTACCTGACACCATATGTATTATTGACTGGATTCCTTATACTGTACTTTACATCCCTGTGAGATTTATAGTTTCCTATCCAAGGAGCAGCAGGAGGACACTGAAAGAAGCATGTTTGCATTTTGAAATCCTCACTCACATAGCAGAACTAGCAGAATGATCTGGGAGCAGGTAGAGGGAACTCAGGGTGCCTGGCCAGGAGTCCCAGTGGGGCTGATGATGGTAGCGATGGAGACTCGAGGTAGCATCCACGGACCAGTGAAAGTACCCATCACTTTAGAAAAGCAGAAACTCCAGAATAGCCCTTAAAATGCTGCAAAGTCCATGCAGTCGATTTTCTCCTGAATATTGTGAAGCTGCCTGTTGCATGTCACTGATGTTTCTTTCACTTCTCATTCTGAAGCTGAGATCCCACCAGCGGGACACCAGGGGTGAGGGAGGGAGTTTGGTACTGAGTTTTCAGACTACGGCCTTGGGAAAGGGAGGAGCCTTTCTATAGAAGGCTTTCCCCCCCGCATGCAAAGTGGTAGGGCAGACATGGCCAGGCTTCAGGGTCCCCACATCCTCATGATCATCCTTTTCTACTCAACTACCCACTGCATGGCCCAAACTTCATGCTTTTGTTCACAGCATCATAACCTGCTCTGGGGAAAGTATCTGATACACAAATTCTCACTAAGACGTAAAGGAAAGGTTATGGATGACTTCTATGAAAGATTATGTAGGTTTTATTTTATTTTATTACATTGTGCTATGATAAATGAACCACCCAATAGCCCCTGAGGCTAATACAGTTCTATCACAATTACTTTAGCAAACTTGGTTGCTTCCCATCACTTCTGCAATGCCATGCAAAGATAGAATATGTAGGTTTTAATGCCTGAAGAAATGAATCTCTAATCACGGAAGGTCAAGCATTAGTCAACAGATGGAGAAAGTATTTGGGAAGGCAGAATCACATTGTTTTGCCCTGAAATTATACTACCTTATAGTTAGCCATGCTCTTTTATAACTTGCCTCTCTTACAACTGTGGGCACCAGAGGTAAGGAAAAGAAAAAAAAAAGAAGGTAAAGAAGTGACCAGTTTCCCACAAATGGACTGAAAAGCACATGCCACTGTTCACAGGTGTTCCCCGGCTCTACTCTACACCCTCTTCCTAGGAGGTTGCTTCGATTTCTATGTTTTAAATGTGACCTGTATGCTGGCAATTCCGGATTTATCTCTTTTCTCCTGACCTTCCTCTGAGCTCCATACTCCTCCATCCAGCTACTTACCCACCTTCTCTGCTTAGACTTCACACAAGCATTTCAAACTGAACATGTCCAAACTTTCACTCTTTTTTTTTTTTTCAAATATTCACCCAAGGATATTTTTTCCATTAATTTCTAGAGAGAGTGAAAGGAAAGGAGGGGAGGGGAGAGAGAGAGAGAGAAACATCCATGTGAGAAAAACTCATGCTGCGCTCCCCCTGGAGGCTCTTGTCTCGTCCGTCTGTCTTCTGTGGCTCCAGGAATCCCCTGAGCTGCATCACCTCAATCTCTGCAACCGTCTTCACCTGGCCTTCTCCACTTTTCTCGGTGTCTCTCCTCTGTGTCTCTTATGAGGACACTTGTCATAGAAGTTGGGGTTTGGGTGGATAATCCAGGATGATGTCATTTGGAGATCCTTAACTTGATTACATCTACAAAGACATTTTTTTCCAAATAAGGTCACATTCTCAGGCTCCGGGGATTAAGACATGGACGTATCTTTTTGGGGCCATCCTTCAATCCACTAAAGTCTCTATTACTCCTCATAGCCAACCCATCCATAAGCCCTGGAGAAGTTACCTTTAAATTGTCTCTCTCAGCCAAGCACCCCACATTCATTGCTGTGAAGATGCTATGCTTCATTGCTCTCATCCCGATTCAAGTTGCCTTTGTCTCTCTTGAGCATTTCCGCCATGGCCCCTACCAGTAGCGGTCTCCCTGCTTCCACTATTTTCTTTCCCTATAGTGCAACCAAGAGGAGTGGCTTTAATGTATATCAATTGATTATGTCTATAAAAAAAATCAGGCCAAATCATTTAGCTGCTTAAAAACCTCCAATGCACTTAGAAGTCCCTTTGCCCTTAGAACACATTCCGGTGTTATCCAGCCCCAGCTCCCTTCCCCAGCCTTTCCTCCAGCCCCTCATGCTAACAGTGTTCTAGCCACATGGACCTCCTACTAGTTGTTCAGAGAAGTTGTCTCTGGCTGACCTGTGTGAGAATGCATTCGCTGCTACTCTCTAACATAGCACCTTGTCCGTGACTGCCAAAGCATTTCTCAATATGTAATTCACTTACCAGTTTATCCCCCAGCTCTTCACAGTAGACATGTTTTCTTTTATTTATTTCAGAGAGGAAGGGAGAGGGAGAGAGATAGAAACATCAATGATGAGAGAGAATCATTGATGGGCTGCCTCCTGCAAGCCCCCACCGGCGATCTAGCCCCCAAACCTACATGTGCCCCAACCGGGAATCAAACCGTGATCTCCTGAGCTACAGCTGAGTTCTCCACACTAGATTGAACCTGCCTGAAAGTAGGGACAAAACCCCCAGTGCCCAGCTGAGCACAGCACATTGTAGATGCCCAATAAACCTTTATTAAACAAATGATTGAATTAACTAATCAATGGTTCCCATTGACTATGGAATTAAGAAGAAACCTTGCCTGGTATTTCAGGTCTCTGGCCTCTAGTCCTCACCCACCACCTATCCTGCCTCATATGCCACTTCGCCCCCACAAGAAGCGTTAGCTCCTGCAAATTCCGTCTTCTTACATCCCTCCCCTCTTTGACTTACGCCATTTTCTCCTTTTGGAATGTCTATCCTCTCCCTTTGCTTACCACTTCTTGTTGCTTTCATATGCCCAGTTCACATCTCTCCTCCTCCAGGAAGCCCTCTGTCATCACTCCACCTACATTATTCTTTCCCACCTCTCTGCTCTCTCCTAAGCTGCTGTGCACCACAATAACACCGCCTCAGGTGATCCTCACTTACACCTCCAACTGGGCCAAAAGATATAAGAGCAACTCCGTCTCACACTTCTTTGAATTGTCCTTGATAGGAATGGAGATGGTGAAATATCCTGGAAACTAGCCACTGGCTATTTTCTCGTCTCAGTTCTGCCCACAACTAGCATATGACGTCAAGCACTTTACCTCACCTCTGGAGTGTATTTTCTTCTGGAGTTTTATTTTTCACATGTATAATAAAGTGCTTATGCCCGGCTGGCGTGGCTCAGTGGTTGGGCATCAACCTGTAAACCAGGAGGTCCCGGTTTGATTCCCAGTCAGGGCACATGCCCGGTTTGCGGGTTTGATCCCCAGTGTGGGGCGTGCAGGAGGCAGCCGATCCATGATTCTCTCTTATCATTGATGTTTCTGCCCTCTCCCTTCCTCTCTGAAATCAATAAAAATATATATTCAAAAAATAAAGTGCTTAGACCATATTGTTTTTAAGGCTCTTCTAGCTCTAAAATGCCAAGACTTTCATAATCAATCAACTTTAACAAATCTATTTCAGAAATGAGTATAGAGATTAAGTTAGTTGTTATATAAAGAATTTAGATATTAAGAATGAAGTCTCTGGAACTTAGAAAATATTCAATAAATGAGTTGCTGATTAGTTCTTTTTTTTTTCCTCCCAGCAAGAAAACTGAGGTTCAGTAATTTGAACAAAGTAACACAAGGTTAACAGTGAGTAATGACAAAACCCAGGTCCTCCAACTTAAAAAACCCATACTGGCCCTGGCTGGTTTGGCTCAGTGGATAGAGCATCGGCCTATGGGCCAGAGGGTCCCAGGTTCGATTCCAGTCAAGGGCACATGCTCGAGGTTGCAGGCTCAATCCCCAGTAGGAGGCGTGCAGGAGGCAGCCAATCAAAGATTTTCTCTCATCATTGATGTTTCTATCTCTCTCTCCCTCTCCCTTCCTCTCTGAAATCAATAAAAATATATTTTTTAAAAAACCCACACTGTCCCCATGCCTCTGTGATAATAACAATCACCTTACATACAGGGATTTTACTTCATATCTGTTTTCATAACTATTATTTCATCTCATCCTCATACCTATTCTGGTAGTATTATACCAATTTTACACAGAAGGAAAGTGAGGTTCAGAGGGGTTACATCATGTGCTGAAAGTCGTACACCAGTAAGGAGCTAAATTAGGACCGCACCCCAGATTTTAGAGTCAAAACCTTAGTTATTTCTAATATGCCATAGGCACTACAGCAAAGACAATTAATGAAATAGGCTTTTAAAGATCACATTTCTGCCAATAAAATTCTGCACTAAAAGTGCACCAGTGGTTGTTTCTTATAAACTTAGAAAACCTAAGAACAATATTTAATGGATTTAAATAATATTTTTACATGTAGGTGATTTTTCTGCTATCCCACTTCAGTGTTCTTCCAAAACCATTCAGAGCTCAGAGCAGTTCCTATTAATACTAATGGGACTCACACACCCTCATTTTTCACACAAAACACACCTAAAGCACTCAACCATATAAGAGGCAGAAATGTGTGTTGTCACATAAATAGACACACTGCTGCTCACTGGCACTGTCTGCTGGAAGCTTCCTAACTTAAACCATTTCCCCCCTAAACATATTTTGAAGTTTGCAGAGATCCAAAAAGAAATGCATTTCAGGATCCATCCCAAATCCAAAGGAGAGGCTGGAAAGCTTTTATGGTTTGAGTTTGGTTTAGTTTTTGTTTTTTAAGCTAAAAGTGATTTTTTAAAAGATTTTTAATTGATTTTTAGAGAGAGAGGCAGGGAGAGGGAGAGAGAGAAACATCAGTGTGAGAAGGCAACATTGACCAGCTGCCTCCTGCAAACCTAAGGGACTAGTACTATTACTGCCCGCTGAAGGCGAACTTCAGAGCAACGCTCCCATTTTCGAAGTATGGTATGTGTGTATGTCCTGCCACCTAGTGGCCGCACAAAGAAGTTATCTTTAACTGCTCCTGGTATTAAAATCAATGACGTGAAACTTAATCTTTTTAGAACTTTGAACCAATTCTCTCAATCTATCCAACTTCTTATAATCTTTACTGACTCTGTCAATATAGTATCGCAGCAGAAAAACTAGAAGCAGCATGGGAGACAGGCAATTAATGACTAAATATGAAATATGTTAGTTGATGATGAATTCTGTGAAGAGCAACAAAGCTGAGTAGGGATCATTGAGAGTGACTGGCCAGGTGGGGTGAGTCCCACCACAGACAGGGTTGTCAGGGAAGTCCTCTCAATAAAAGACCTGAAGGAAGTGAAGGGGCAAAGCATGCTGACATTTGGGGCGCAAGCGTGGTTTAGGCCAAGGGAACAGCAAATAGGCCACTGGAGCAGAAAGGAAAGGAGTGGCAAGGTCAGAGAGGTGGTGGGGGTACCAGGTCAGTACAAGTCATGGTTAGAAACTCACACTTGACATTGGAATCTCTCAGTGAGAGAAGGGAAGGCACTGGCGGGTTTTGAGCAGTGGAACGACCTAACAATTCTGAGTAACTCTATAAGGAACAAGATAAAATACCAAATAACCTGACAGACAAGTTTAATGGAATGCCTGGGGAGAAATAGTTCCCATAAGAATGTAAATTTTCAGAAGATTTAAGAAAACAGCTCTTTGAAGGGAACCCACAGGAAGGATTATAGAGGAAGAGAGCATAGCGTCTTTACACTGAAACAAGTTAAGTCAGGCAAGCCAAAGCTATTTTTACTCAAAATTGTGTTTTTATTTTTTAAAAACTTTCATAACAATGGTGCATACAGTGTCAAGGCACGCTTCAATGAAGAAATTAATACTTACTAAATGTCCAGGTTACCTGAAGCAGTTGGTATGTTTTACAAGACAGGGCTCTAACCTGGAAATACATCTGCGGAGATAAAACACGCACATAAAAGATAACAATAAAAATTGTGAGGGAAAGGCCACGCAGCATTTAGGAGAAGGGGCTGTGCTAATGCAGGAGCCACAGAGTGACACCCGTCCATCAGAAACTGAGGCAGGAAAACAGGGCAAGGGCAAGAGAGGTGGCCTGGGTCTAGGACAAAATCTAAGAAAGTCAAAATGCTATGCCCGAGGCTATAGACTCACAGAATTTTAGAACTAGAAGGAATTCACCACAAGAGAAAAAATGTAACTATGTAAGGTGACAGATGATAACTAGACTTATTGTGGTGATCATTTTGCAATATATTGAATTACAAATATTGAATCATTGCCCTGGCCAGGTAGCTCAGTTGGTTGGAGCATTATCCTGATACTCCAAGGTTGTGGGTTTGGTCCCCTGTCAGAGCACATACAAGAATCAACCAATGAATTGCATAAAGAAGTGGAACAATAAATTAATCTCTCTCTCCTTCTCCCCCACCCCCTACCTTATCTCTCTAAAAAGAAAAAAAAATCAATAAAAAACAAAACAGCCCAGCCATTGTGGCTCAGTGGTTGAACGCTGACCTAGGAACCAAGAGATGGAGGTTCGATTCCTAGTGAGGGCACATGGCCGGGTTGTGGGCTATTTCTCCAATGGGGGGTGGGCGGGGGTGGGCGTGTAGGAAGCAGCGGATTGATGATATTCTTCTCTTATCGATGTTTCTATCTCTCTATCCCTCTCCCTTCCTCTCTCTCTAAAAATCAATAAAAACATATTTTAAAAAAACACAAATATGGAATCATTATGTGTACAACTGAAACTAATATAATGTTATGTGTCAATTATATCTCAATTTAGAAAGAAAAGAACTGGAAGTAAAGTTAGAGATGGTTAAAGTCAGAGCTCTTGTTTTACAAACGAGGAAAATTAGATCAATCCAATTTCCACTGGTTGGTGACAGAGCTGAACCAAAAACTCATTATCCAGAGTTTTAGCCCATTGCTTTTGGGTATCACCACCAGGAATATGACAGTGAGCCTATGGAATGCTTAACTTTATTAACCAGGTTGGAATGGAGCCTCATGGTTAGAAGATGCTAGCCTAGGAGCTAGATGGTCAGCAAGGTGGGAAGAATTCAATAGGTGTGACACCATGGAAACTGGTTTCTGCCTCCACTTCCTGGAACAGAGCTCCTGCAAACCTTGTAATCTCCTTAGGACCTAAGTGATAAGAGCTCTAGGAGTATCTTTTGTTCTCAAACTATTCTTTAACCCTGGTTCCCCATCCAAGGCTCCTGAAGCCCTTGTAATTTCCTGGGTGATAGGAATGTCTTTGTTCTACTGAGGCTCCTGGATGAGGACTGATCACTAGAAAAAGCAAGCCAAGTTTAGAAGTTTGGAATTTTCAAAGCGCGCACTGCCCACCCCTCCCCCAGTTCTCTTGAGAAGGAAAGGGGGCTAAAAATGGAGTTAATGATCAATCGTGCCTATGGATGAAGACTCCATAAAAATCCCCAAGTTCAGGTAACTTTCAGGCGAGTGAACACCTGGAGGTGCTGGGAGAGTGGTGTGGCTGGAGGCATGAAAGCTCTGAGCCACTCCCTCAGCCCTGGCCCTATGCATCCGTCATCCAATGTTCACCTGCATCCTTTATCATATCCTTTTAAAATAAACCAGGAAAGGCAAGGAAATTTTTCCCTGAGTTCTGTGAGTCACTCTGGCGCATTAATCGAACCTGAAGCGGGGGTGTGAGAAGCTCCGATTTATAGTCAGTTGGTCAGAAGCACGTGTAGAAACCTGGACTTGCGACTGGCATCTGAAGCGGAACTGAGCCCACAACCAGTCGAATCTACTGCTGGTCTGGTAGTGAGACAGGCCACTAAGCCAGGACAAGTGGAATGGGGAAACTAAGGTAGGTGGTGTCCAAACTGGCAGATACAGAAGGTCCCCTCCCTAGAGAGAACATCTAGGCCTCAGTTGTATCTCAGCTCCAGACCCAGAAAAGCAGCAAAACCGGGGGGTGACACCAGGACCAGCTGCGATGACGGACAACCCCCGGCCCTAACATTGACCAATCAGTGGAGACCACGACCCTGAAGGAGCACACCTGGAAAACTGATGCATATTCTGCTAAAACCCTCCCCTGAGAACTCTCCTAAGATTCCTGCCTGCAAGGGAGGGATAAAAGCCTCGAGACAAAGGACCCAACTCTCACTCTTCCTCTGGGGACCAGCCCCCACCATCTTCTTCCCCCTCTTCTTCCCCCACTTCTTCCTTCACTTATTCCCCCTCTTCTTCCCCCACTTCTTCCCCCTCTTCTTCCCCCTCTTCTTCCCCCTCTTCTTCCCCTGTTCTGGCGTAAGTGACCCCAAGTCAGGACAGAGACCCCAACTGTATATTAAGGTTTGGCAGGTGACCCACGCTCAGAAGCATGTGGTTCGTCATGCTCCAGCCAGGCATGACTCCTGCCCTTTGTTTTAAAGTAAATCCATCCCACATCACAAAGGTAATTTTTCTGTGCCTGTGGACCAGAGCTACAGGAGATCAATTCCCACTGACTCAGTAGCTCCAGGAGTAGAAACTGTAAATAACTTTTGGAGATTATTAACTTTGCTCAATTCTGCTTCTGTACAATCTGCTTTCATATGATAGATCTACATTCCAATCCTATGTCCAGCAGGATGTGGCTGGGAGCGACCCTGTGGGCTGTGCCCAGCCTTTGTAATTTAGAGTTTAGAATAAAGGAAATCACAAGGCTGATCAAACAGGCAACTTACGCTGTAACTACATTCTCCCATGCTTTGTAACTTTTGTAATTGCTTGTTCAACTGAAAATCTTCCATTATTGTGAGTAATGTAACTGACTTTTTGACCCAAGTTTAACCAATCAGGTTCTGCCAAATCCCCCTGTGTGGGGGATAAAACTTGCTTGCTCCGAGTGTTCGGGGCTCACGCTGCTCCCTGCTGTGTCAGTGGAGACACGGGCCCAGGCTCGAGTTCATAATAAAGGCTTCTTAAATTTCAATTTGGCTGCCTGGTGGTCTTCATTCGCGGGTCGCCCCACAACATTTGGGGGCCCAGGCGAGGTACCCAAGAGGGAGGAGAGAAGGACCCCCCAGAAGGGGCTGGAGGCTCTCCCTCCTTTCGGGGACCTTAGCCGGCCTCCGGTGGTCTTATTCTGACTCCAGGGTTAGACCCCACAACACCCCCACTGGCATGCGTCTCCTAAACTCTAAGGGACCCACGGATCTTGCAGCGAGGGGAGCAATGGGCAGCCCCAGGCAAGGCCCCCTTTCTCTGACTTCCCAGAGAGCTAGGGCCGCCCAGCTCAGGCTCTCCTTTGCTCCTACGCCAGGGGTGGTGAACTTTTTTCCTGCCAAGGGTATACCTGTCACTTTTGTTCTAGAAGGAAATTGATTTTGTTTTCATTTTCTTCAAGGTTTATTGAGACATAATTGACAGATAACATTGCCCAAGTTTAAGGTGAGTCACATAATGAGCTGATATGTTATACTGCAGAAGGATTGCCACAGTAAGTTTAGTTAAGATCCATGCCCTCACCTGGTTACAAAGTTTTTTTTTTTTCTTGTGAAGAAAGCTTTTAAAATCTACTCTCTTCTGAGTCTGTTTCTCTAAACTTCTCAACAACTCGGTAGACTCCCGAAACGTTGAGAAGCCCTTTTACTGTTTAGATCAGCCGGGGGGTTCTGTTCTTCCCAACTGGAAGACTAACTGATGCAGAGAGTGTTTGGGTGGTAAGTGGAAGCTAATAGTGGCACCCAGGCTCAATTGTTCATTTTAAGCACATCGCAGTTTCCATTTATGTGGAGCCTGGTTAAGAGCCATATAGAGTATCATGTGCTATAATAAAAATTTAAATATTTGGTCTTTTTCCTGTTCCTAGCGGAGCTTCTAAAATGCTGAGAATTTCCTGAGCCATGAGGATGATAGGTGTGGCTTTTGTTATTCAAAAGCCCCCTTGCAACCATACCTGAGATTATGCCAATATGGTGAACCAGGGTGAGGCCCCTTTGATAGGCTCAGAATGGGAACTTGTCACCAGAAAGACCAAACACTTAATTAGAGGTTTGGAAATTTCAGCTCCACCCTGACCTCTAGGGAGGGGAGGGGGTCCAGAGATTAAATTCCTTAAAAACCTGTAGAGGAGGAGGGAGAATAGGAATGCTTCTGGGGTGGTGAACACGTGGAGGTGCTGAGATGGTGTCCAAAGGGAGAGGGCATGGAAGCTCTGAGCCCCCTGGCCTCTGCCTACTTCCACATGGCTGTTCCTGAGTTGCATCCTTTATCATGAACCTTGAAAGGTAAGTACAGTGTTCTTCTGAGTTGTGTGAATTGTTACAGCAAGAACCCAAGGAGGGGGTCTTGGGAACCCCCAAATTTGCAGTCTGCCAGGCAGAAGTGTGGGTAGCCTGAGCACTCCATGTGCAGCTGGCACCTAATAGGGGCAGACTTGTGGGTCTGGGCCTTTAATCTGTGGGGTCTGTGTTAACTCCCTGCAGTCAGTGTCAGAATTTAATTAAATTCTGGGAAATCCAGTTGCTGTTGAAGAACTGGTTGTTCGTGGCAGAAAAACCACACAGTATATTATCTAGTTTGACTTTAAAAGCTTCCTGCAAATAAGACATATTAAAAACAAGCCCTGGCCAGTGTGGCTCATTGGAGCATCATCCGTTGGACCAAAGGGTCTTGGCTTCAATTCCCTGTCAGGGCACAAACCCAGGTGGTGGGCTTGATCCCCAGTCAGAGCATGTGGGGGAGGCAGCCAATTGATGTTTCTCTCTCACGTCCATGTTCCTCTCTCTCTCCCTTCCCCTTTCTCTGCCTTTCCCGTTCTCTCTAAAACCAATAGCAGTAATAATAATAAAGCTGGGGTGATGAACACAAATATAATATACAGGAGATATACTGCAGAATTGTAAGTAATAATAAGGCAAATAGAAGCTAAAAAAGACTTGGAGACATACTTTATCATTTGTTTAGAAGTTTCAGTGGGTTTTGAAACTATTTGTTAAAAACATTTTAAAAAATGCATAATTCTCAATTTACAAAACATTAACTGACACATCAGGAAAGAAAGTTACTAGCCAGATATTAACAAAAACTTTGCAAAATTGGTGGGTTGAATTACCGAATGAGTATCAAGATGTCATAAATATAAGCAATAGTGTATTTCCATTGGAATCTGTGTACCACAATGAGATATCTTTATTAGCTAGGACTTCATTAAAACCAAATACCAAAATAAACTGAACTAGGTCTTTAAATTGTCCTATCACAAAGTGTTAAGCAATATTTTTTAAAATAGCAAATATGTGTATATGCATTGCTTTTACCATATCACTCAATACATATTGTGGGTGTATACTAACTTTTTTTTACTAATGGGGTAGTTGACCACAATCTTGGATTGGTCTAGGCCGGGGTTTTCCAAAGTGTTGTCCATGGATCTCTACATCAGAATTCTCCAGGGTACCCCTTAAATGCTGTTTCCTGAGCCTTGTGTTCAAAGCATAACTGTTACTAGTGAAAGGGACTGGCCCTAAGGGGGTCCCCCTTGGGCCAGCTGGTAGTATGTGAGTTCCTGATTTAATGCAGAAAAAATTTCACAATGTGAGTCCAGGTGAATTTTAGAGGATGTTTATTAAAGTTGGGGACAATGAAACAAGGAAGGGCTGGGAAATGAGCCTAGGCCGCTCTTCTTGGCTCACTAAGAAATCAGAGAAAAGGGGGGGAGGTTTGGGGGCAGGTTCAGGGAGTTTGCCTGGGATGAACTGCTGCTGCTCATTGCTGCCCTGGTTGTAAGCCTTGTAGGGTCTCTTAGGGTTTAGGAGATTAACATCCCCGTGAGAGAAGAATCAGGGAAGGTGTGGGGCAAAGGGGGGCTTGCTCCTGGGAGGGAGAGGCTGGGGGTTAAGGGAGGTCTTAGGGGAGGATTTCAATAGAGCATTCATCAGCTTTATGCTGATGTATCAAAATGAGATTTATTCTCCGAATTCCATCTGTCTTTGGGTGTGGTTGGCAAATGTCACTGATTGGATTTCTGCTATCTGTCCCCCTGAGTAGGTTGATTTAAACAATTTACCTTCTGGTTGGGGAGGGGAAGTGCTAACCATGCACTCTTTTTTTAAAATTTCTCTTTATTGTTGAAAGTATTACAGATGTCGCCTTTCTTCTCCCATTGAGCTCCTCCCCTCGCTTCCTCAACCTCCCCAGGCCTTCACTGCCCATTGTCTGTATCCATGGGTTATGTATATATGTATATAAGTCCTTCGGTTAATTTCTTCTGGCCCTTTCCCACTTCCCTCTGAAATACATCAGTCTGTTGCATGCTTCAATGTCTCTGGTTCTATTTTGTTCGTCTGTTTATTTTGTTCATTAGATTCCACATATAAGTGAAATCATGTAATACTTGTCTTTCTCTGACTGGCTTATTTCCCTTAGCACAAACCATTTACTCTTAAATATCCCTGGTTTTGGGAAGATAGGATTTACTAGATGGCTGCAACTGCTTGGCATTCTGATTTTTCCAGAGGGTTGCAAACTGCTGTATACTAGGTGTACTGGTTAATGATGCGGATTTTTGATGGAGTTCCACATATGTTGATATGTATGCACTTTAATATGTATGCTATTTTGTTGTATTGACAACAAACTTCAAAACTTCATATGTCTAATTTTCTGAAAGGTGTTAATATCATAGATATTTTTGGGGCACAAAATGTTGATTTTTGTGCCCCCAAAAAAGAGCATTTGCGGGCAGTTTTAATTCATTACTTTATTTTGAAGAAAAAGTCATCATATACTTTGGGAAGCTTATGGTGAACGTGCTCCATCTCAAGATAATCATCAACCAGTTAATAATGCGGATTAATTATTGACTGGTTAATAATTTAGATTTTGTAATCAAAGAAAACACGATAATTTCAAGAGAAACATCAAAAGTGCTTTATTCAAAGTATTGTCCATCACTAGCACTTTTCTTCAAAATAAAGTAATGAATTAAAGCTTCCCGCAAATGTTCCTTTTTTGGCACAAAATTCGACATTTTTAAGCATAAAAATATGTATGATGTTAACACCTTCAGAAAATTTGACATGTGAAGTTTTGAAGCTTGTTGTCAATACAACAAAATAGCATACATATCAAATTGCATATATATCAATATATGTGTCACCCCATCTATTAAAAAATATTCGCATTATTAACCATTACACCTAGTAACTATCTGGTCTCAGTTTCCCTATTCCAATTTGTCCTGGCTTACTGGCCTGTCTCAATATCAGCACCAAATTGAGATATTCTTTTGGGTTTAATAAGAAAAATTGAAAGATAACCAAACAGAAAAAACTGTATAACCATGTGATTCCCAGATATTTATTGCTGTTGTTTGTGAAATATCTCAAGTCACTGGTAAAATGTTTTCTTCAAGTTGATCCATTGATCTGCAGCAATTTCTTTTTTTTTTTTTTAATATATTTTATAGATTTTTCACAGAGGGGAAAGGAGAGAGGTAAGAGTTAGAAACATCAATCAGCTGCCTCCTGCACACCCCCTACTGGGGATGTGCCCGCAACCCAGGTACATGCCCTTGACTGGAATCAAACCTGGGACCCTTCAGTCCACAGGCTGACACTCTATCCACTGAGCCAAACCGGTTTCAGCAATCTGCAGCAATTTCAACCTAGATTTTATGCTACATCAAATTGAGTATTCATGTAAAGCCTGACTTTATTTTATCAGCTACCTTATTTAAGTAGTTTTGTTTATTTAATGAGCTAACAGAAGAAACTAGAAACAGAAGAATAGAAAATGAGTGAATATGTGCAGGAGGAGGACCCAGAGATGGACCTATTTGCAGGACTCTCCTTTTTGTTGTTGTTAATCCATTGATTTTTTTTTCTTTTCTTTTTCCTTTTTCTTTAGGGAGAGTGGAAAAGAGAGGGAAAGACAGAGAGAAACATCACTCGATAGAAACACATCTAATTGGAAACCTCCTGCACAAGCCCCAACCAGGGCCCAGGCCAGTGGGGAGCCTGCAACCAAGGTATGTGCTCTTGACCGTAATCCAACCCAGGACCCTTTGGTCCGAAGGTCATCGCTCTACTCTGAGCCAAACCCGGCTCAATGTCAAAATAATTTAAAAATTCATTTAAATTAACTTTCTTACTTTTTTTTCTTTACCCCAGGATATGTTTTTCTTTGATTTTAGAGAGAGGGAGGGAGAGAGAGAAACTGCAATCAATACAAATTAAAAAACAAACAAACTGTAGGGAGCGGCTCTAGGGTCAAGCCTCAGGCTGACCTGTGGCAAGGCCACAAACAAGTCCCAGCCTGGAGGGCAGAGGTCTCCTAGCATTGTTAAACCTGACCTTGTAGCCCTCCCTAATTCCTTCCTAAGGAGCTAACGGGCTGTGGGAGATGCAGCAAATGTTGCCAAAACAAGATCATTTGTATACATGTTAATCTTGGTTATAATCAGACTGTAAAATAGACTGTGCTGTATTGGCTCTGGGTCTCTGTCTCTCCATCAGAGGACAGCTGTCCCACCCAGCCCCAGCTTTTTCCTTCTATCTCTGTGTCTGCCTCTTTCTTTCATTTTCTCAATCCCCAGCAGTCCCTACTCAGGAACCGGACCACTCTCTAGCCGTGCTGGATTCGGAAAAGAGAGAAATATTTGTAACAAAGAAAAAGAACTGGAAAAGCTGCTAATAAAAATATTGACGTCAAATGCAAATAAGTCAAATTTTGAAACCATAAAATTGAATAGGAAGGGAATAAGACTAGGACTACAAAGTATGCCTCCTTTAAAGTGTAATGTATGTGTTACTTGACTCAAAACCTTTTTCATGCTTTGTCAACTAATAGGCCTGGTTTCTTCAAATAATTATGGAACATCCTGCCTGTCATAGTACTATTCTCTCAAAGTCATATTTGTAATACCTTTGAGCATCTTGCTCAAAATTTACTTATTAATATCTGCCTCACTAAGCAGGTCTTCCCAGGTAAACTTACCTATAATGACATATGTATAAACACAGGTTATGCCAGTTCTTTGTTCCAACTGTCTTTTTTCCTATTCTATGGTCATAAGTGTATGCCTTTCTGAGCAGAAAAACTCAAATGTGTATTAAATAATTCATTCATCAAATAATTATTGGGTATCTGCTATAATGCTAGTCACTGTTTTAGATACTTAGGATCCATCATGAACAAAACTGATTAAAAACCCATATGGAGCTTACAATCTAGTAGGGTAAGGAGACAATAAGTAAGATAAATGCAAACATACAGTATGCTAGTGATTAGAACTAAGGAGAAAAATAAAGCAGAAATGGAAATAGGAAATATATACATGTGTGCATGTATCTGATGTTTAATTTAGGTAAGCTAACTCTGCACGATCTGAAGAAAATGAGGGGCTGAGCCATTCCACTCTGAGGCAAAAGCCTTCCCGGCAAAGGGAACAACAGCTCCGGTGAAGGATCCGGCAGAAGCACAGCTAGTGTTCTGGGATCAGCAAAGAGGCAAGTTTGGCTGAGTGCAGTGCACTGCATGAGGAGCAGGCAATAAGATCAAATACGATGGGGGTGGGAGGAGAGAAGGAGCAAATGATGCAGAGCCTTGAAGACCATTGCAAGGACCCTGGATTTTACTGTGAGGGAAAAGGGGAGCCACTGAAAAGTTGTGAGGAGTGAAGTGACATGAATTGAATACCAAGATCATTCCTTTGCTGTGTTGAGGTTATGAAGGACTAAAGAAGCAGAAGCATTGGAGATCAGTTAGACACCTGTTGCTCTAAACTAGATGAAAAATTAACACTGACTTGTACTAGTTGGGATCCTGGATAGGTTCCTTGGTTGCTTGCTAGCTTGACTGTGGATAGGTTTTAAAAATGTAGGCATAAAGATTTGCTGATGAATCAAATCCTTTTGGACTTAATTAGTTGAAAGATGTGAAGGATAACTGAATTTTTAGCCTAAGTGAGTTTAGGATTGGAGTTTCAGTTTACTAAGATGGAGAAGACTGGGTGGAGCAGTTTGAAAGGGGATATCCTGAGTTCATGCTTGGACAAGCTAAATAAGTTTCAGTTGCTTATTAGACTTCACATGGAGATATCCAGTAGTCAGTTGATGAGGCAGGATGTATGAGTCGAGTTCAGGAAAAAAGGTTCAGGCTAGGCATGTAAATTTGGGAGCTAGGAGCAGATAAGCCTTGAGACTGGAAGTGCTCCTAAGCGTGGATCAATAGGGAGAAGGTCCAAGGACTGAGCATGGGAGCATTCCAGCACTGAGAATGGAAGGTTAAGAAGGAACTAGCAAGAACTGACTTTGGGCCCTGACTGGTTTGGCTCAGTGGATAGAGCATCCGCCTGTGGACTCAAGGGTCCTTGGTTGTGGGCATATCCCCAGTGCGGGGTTTGCAGGAGGCAGCTGATTGATGTTTCTCTCGCACCGATGTTTCTAACTCTCTCTCTCTCTCTCTCTCTCTCTCTCTCTCTCTCTCTCTCTCTCCCTTCCTCTCTGTAAAAAGTCAATAAAATGCTTAAAAAAAAAAAAAGAACTGATTTTGGAATTTAGCAACACAAAAGTAACAAATACTTTTTTTTAAAAATATATTTTATTGATTTTTTTACAGAGAGGAAGGGAGAGGGATAGAGAGTTAGAAACATCAATGAGAGAGAAACATCGATCAGCTGCCTCCCACACACTCCCTACTGGGGATGTGCCCGCAACCCAGGTACATGCCCTTGACCAGAATTGAACCTGGGACCCTTCAGTCCACAGGCCATCGCTCTATCCACTGAGCCAAACCAGTTAGGGCAACAAATACTTTTTTAAAAAATGTTTTTATTGATTTTAGAGAGAGAGAAAGAGAGGGGGAGAGAGATAGAAACATGGATCAGCTGCCTACCTACTACACACCCCCTCCTGACTGGAAATCAAACCAATGTGTCAGCGCTCAACCACTGAGCCACACTGGCCGGGCATGTAACAAATACTTTTATTTTTAGTAATAAATCATCTCCTATGTCTAAATGTATTATTTGCCTCCTAATTCCTACACAAAACTATTATTTGTAAATTTAAGTTCTTTAACTGAGTTCTGGGGACACATGAATCCATAGGAGACAAGAAAGTTAGGCTTCTTCTTGTTGAGTCTAATGTTAGAATAAAGGATGAAAACTTTAAAATGTTACTCAGCTATGTTCATATGGTAGCTTGATTTAAACAAATGCATACTTTATGTAACTATGTTTGATGCTAAAAAAAAATACATAATTACAACTATTTCCATATGTCATAGAATAGCCCTGTGATATCCTAGTGTCACTATGCTGGTCGTATCAGCTACTTTCTTTTCAATATCTTAGAAGCTACTTTTCTCTATTGTCTTTTTGTAATACATCCCTGGCAAATCTCAGTGTTGTAGAAAAGCAGCTATATCACTTCCCCTTGAACACTCACCAATTTCTCAGTCTTAACTGTCTCAAATATGTATCTTATCAACACCTTTGCCCGGTCAGCTTTTTCTCCATTCTCCATAATACTCTAAACCTTTCTCACTCTCCTAACCTCCTTTCTGCCCTCTTTTCCCATCTCAACCTAGACTATTTAGAACTGTGTAATAAACTCTCTATTTAACATTTCCACCCAGATATCTCAGAGGCACCCTGAATTCATTATGCTCAAAGACTGCGAAATCTCAGAGGGAAGGTGAGAGGGGGGGGTGTGGGTGGGAAGTGATCAACCAAAGAACTTGTGTGCATATGTGCATAACCCATGGATACAGACAATAAGTGAGGAAGGCCTAGGATGGGAGGTGGGGGCAGGCTAGAAGGGGTCAAGGGGGGGGGACATATGTAATACTTTCAACAATAAAGATTTCTTTAAAAACTGAACTAATGATCTTTTCCTTCACTCAAACTTGCCTTCCTTCCTACAATTCCCTTCCCAGTAAATGGTGCTCCCCTCCATGTACTCAAACCATAAACCCCAAATCATCATTATATCCACTCTAATACCAAGTAAGTTCCATTCTCTATATTTATTCTGCAACCATTTTAAGTTTTTCGGAATAAAACTTCAAATCTGTTTTTGTCATTCCCTCCCCTCCCCACCCACCCTTAATTCAAGTCTGATTTGTCACAGCCCTTAACACCTGGCAGGATTAAAAGATAACATACTCAAAAAAAAAAAAAGATGTATTCAATGATAATACACTTTATAGGCTTTTGGTACTATGCACTCACAGTGCTTACTATCTAGTAAGGAGAAGAGATGTTAAATATACCCCTGGCTATATAATTACAATAATAAAAAGTGCTATCTAATTAGGTCATAATGAAAGTTCTTAACAAGAAAACCTAATCTAATAGAGACCTCCGTGAGGGAATGACTTTAGGCAGACACCTGAGTGTGGGATGGGAGGAAAGAGGGAAGAGCCTGTTACAGAAGCCGCGGGAGAACACAGGGCACTGGGGAAAGCTAAACTGTCAGTGAAGCTGGAGCTAGGGGTATGGGGAGAGGGGTGGTGGGAACTGCAGGTGATTAATCATCTAGGACCTTCTAACTCATCTCAAGGGCCTTGATCTTTATCTTAAAACTAGTGAAAAGTAATTGGACCATTTTAAAATTGTTAATCATATTTGCCTTTTTTTAAAAAATCACTCAGGCTTCTGTGGAGCATGCACTTCTCCCTTCCACCGGTTCTTAGGAGGAGAGCCAAAAACTTGTTTGAAGAAATTTGCACTTGCATTAATCGCTGGCTTTCACTTTCTTTGACTTCCCTTAGATCTTTCTTGATAATGAGGGCAACACCTGGATTTGTACCTGGGTCACACCCTAAATCCTTTCTTTTCCCTGCATAATAAGATTTTAAACAACAAAAACAAGAATGCAAATACTAAATCTCAACAAATTTGACACTATTATTGACTCTTCCATGGGGTGAATTTGTTTAAATTTAATGATCGTTGAATTAACTTGAAAATAAAGGCCTTCTACTCCTTTCTTTTACTAAAACCAGCCATTTTCAGTGTTTTGAATAAGAAGGGCCTTACTAATGTAAACATGCCTGCAGGTCCCTTTCTTTAAGTGACCTCTAGTGTATTGCTGTTTTGTGAACCCTTGGTCCCGAGGACCTCCACTCACATAAAACTACCAAATTAGGATACGCCAAGGGCTGTGATGACCCCCAGATTTGAGCTTCAGGAAATGAGGTTGATTGGTTTTGTCAGCTTATCTGGAAGTTCCTCCGCTGTTTTTGTCCTTCCCCACCTAGGAATCAATATATTAAGAATTTAGAATCACTGCAATAGGATCCAAAAGGCAACTACTGTGCAAAATACATCCTTCTAATACACAGTCAGACATTATGAGGTGTTCACTAAATCACTCTCCTCCAGCAGCTGTTGTGAAACAGCTCTTAAGTGCTACTTAAAACTCAATGAACTACTTTAAGCTGTTTTCAAATACAAATAAAAATGCATTTAAAGAAAAAATAAAACTCAGTGACTCCTTATCGGCTCCAACCTCAGCCGCTACCTCATATTAAGCTCTCGCTAGATGCAAAAGATGGGAAGGTTGGAGAGGGCTGGAGAAAAGCATGCAAATGATGAAAACGCCGCAAGCCCAAACTCGGCAACTTCCAAAATAACTTCATGGGGCTGCTATTTTACAGTAAATGCCTCCAGGGCGGCGCTCCTGCTCTTAACCCTCCAGCTCCCTGCTCTGCGCCTGCCTTGCAGTAAGCGCTCAGCCACCATGTGCTCTGGGCGTGAGGACCTTCAGGCTGCACTCGGGCCCGCAGCCGCTGCGCTCACACCCAGGGCACGCCTCCCGCCCACGTGATGCGCGAGAGCCAATGGGCGGGCCGCCCGCGGGAGGGCTCCTATAAAAGCGCCTGCCGCAGCCTGCTAACAGCCGCCATCGGGGCAAGAGCTAGCGGCGACGGTTGGTGGAGAACCGTCGAGAGCCGCTGCCTGCACCATTTTATCCTGTGCAAGCTCAAGGGGACCATCGGACGAGAAAGATCCTTCTTACAAGATGTAAGAGCTTCTTCAGGGAGCATTGTCCTGGGACCCCGGGTGGGGAATAACCGTTTTTCCTCCCGTCCCCTCCCCCACCAGCACCGTGTGCCCGGGCGAGGCGGTTAGGGAGGCCATGCCGGTGCCGCCTGCCGCCAGGTGAGCTGCCACTTGGCTTCCTTTGGCCTCAATCAAGTGCAAGCTCGTTGGCCAATAGGCCCTTTTAAATTGTGTGTGGCTTTTCTCTTAACCGTGTTTCTGTTGCTGGGGTTCGGTTTGGGGGCTTTTTTTGCAAGGTTGGGATGGGCAGGAGGTTGGGGCGAGGAGTTGGGGGTCCAGTTGTACAACCGCCGCCTCTCCTGATGGGGATGTCTGGACCGGTGGACCGCGGCTGGGACTGATCACGGACGTTCCGGGAGCGCCTGGGAGAGTCCGGCGCTTTGGCTGCACCCGGCATTTTTGTTGTGTTTATTATGGAGATCCGCATCTGGGACAGGGAAATTCCTGTCCTTGACTCATTTATTCGTTTCACTAACATTAAGCCCCTGGAACAAGCTTAACCCTCGTTGAACGTTGCAGAATCGGGGTTGGGCCTGAGCTCAAGGTGCCAGCCTGTGTTAGGAATTAAGGTGAGGTGTGAACAAAAATCAGACCCTTGCACTAGTTCAGGTGGGAAGTGAGGGTGAACAAAACAAATGGTTTTGGGGACGGAGAATAGGAACACAGTACCTTTTTAAAATATTTTTTTATTGATTTCAGAGAGGAAGGGAGATAGAGAGAAACATCAATGCTGAGAGATAATCACTGATCGATCGATCAACTGCCTCCTGCCTGCCCCACATTGGGCACTGAGCCTGCAACCCCAGCATATGCCCTGACCAGGAATCCAAAAGGTAACTCGTACTTCATAGGTCAAAACTCTGGCCAGGCCACAAGAAGTATTCAGAATATGTACATTTATAGTCAGTCATGTGTGTAGCGATATTTGATATCTTGCGGTGACTGAGACCATATCCGGGGAGTTTGTAGATGAAGTATACATAGGGTGCAAAGGAGGGAAGGTTAATGGATTAGCCAAATGAGATTATGAAGCAAATAACGTCTGGAATTCCACTCTGGCCCTCTAGTTGTTCCCTTAGAACCCTGTTTTGTTTTTAATCCTCACCCAAGGATATTTTCCCATTGATTTTTTAGAGAGAGAGAAAGGCAGAGAAGTATTGATGTCAGAGAACACACATCGATGAGCCCTGATGTGTTTCCTGCAACCAAGGTACATGCCCTGGACTGGAATTGAACCCGAGACCCTTTGGTCCACAGGAAGATGCTCTATCCACTCTATCCACTGAGCCAAACCAGCTGGGGCTGGGTGTTTGTTGTTTGTTTGTTTGTTTGTTTTTGGGTTTGTTTGTGTTTTTTAAGCATCATTCTTTTCTCTAGAATAGTAGTAATTATATGTATTCTGAGTCTCTGTAAAGAGACTGTATCCCCAATTTCTAGCTCAGTGTTTGGCCTCATTGTAGGTGCTTTATAGATATTTAACAAATAGAATCTGGGGGAAAATGTATCCTGGCAACTGGAGAAGAGTTTTAAGAGAGTCACAATAGTCTAGTGACAGATGTGGTTGAGAGGTCAAATGAGATAGAGGTAAAAAAGAACCTATTGGATTTAACAACTAAGTATGGTGTTAACCTTAGTGTAAGGGAGTTTTAGAGAAATGGTGGGGGAAAGTTGAGTGTGAGGTGGGGGGGTAAAAAGGCCATTTTTAAGGATGTTCTGATGTGAGGTACAGAAGAAAGAAGATTGGGGCTACGAGGAGACAATAGGATCAAGAGAAGAATTTTAGGGACACTTGAAAAAGTTTATATGGGAGGGTAAGTTAGGATAGAAATGTTGAAGATCCAGTCAAGAGAGAGCAGGGACCTTCAGGAGGGGGTCATTATCTAGAGCAGTGGTCGGCAAACCGGGGCTCGCGACCCATATTTGGCTCGAGAGCTGAAGTTTGCTGCTCTGCTGACTGATGAGTTTGCCGACCACTGATCGAGAGTACCTAGAAGAGTTCTAGACAGGACTCAGATTGCAGGGAGGAGCAGATGAGAAGATTGGATTATTGTGAAGAAGATTCATTTTCTAGATTACCTGTTTGACCTTAATTGAAGCCTCATTTTATTTATATTTATATTTTATTTTTTAATATATTTTTATTGATTTCAGAGAGGAAGGGAGAGGAAGAGAGAAACACCTGGGCATGTGCCCTGACATTGAATCATGATAGGTCAATGCTCAACCAGTGAGGCACACCATCTGAGCACGAGCCATTTTCAGTTGTGATATTTTAGAATATCATCTTTGTTCTTAAAGACTCTTAAGAGTTTTAGTGTGTGTGTGTATGAGAAAAGTCAAATCATAAGAAGAAATAAATTATAAGATTGGTAATCACCTCCAAGTTAATGTAGTGGTTCTTAATCCTGGCTACACATCAGAGACACCAAAAACTTTTTAAGAGCGGAAAGGAGAGGGAGAGAGAGACATCCAATTGGTTGCCTCTCCTACACACCCTGATTAGGGATCAAACCTGAGACCTTTCGGTGTATAGGATGACACTCTAATCAACTGATCCACTCCAGCCAGGGCAGAAACACCAAAGTAGTTTAAAAATTAAGTAAACAAAACTGATTTCAAAGTCCCACCTCCAGAGGTTGGGACCTGAGCAGTGCTATTTTTAAAGTGATTGACACAGCTCACATCCATTAGGATGGTTACTTTTAAACAAAAATTTCAGAAAATAACAAATGATGTGCAGATGAGGAGGAACTGGAATCCTGTTGAATGCTGGGAATGTAAAATGATGCTGCCACTTAAGGAAAACACTTTGCAATTCCTCAAAAAAATTAGAATTACCATATGGTCTAGAAATTCCAGTCACACATTTCTAAAAGCAGGGTTCTGAAGAAATATTAATGCACCCATGCTCACAACACTTCTTAATAGGCAAGAGGTGGGCCAAAGTGTCCATCAATGAATGGATAAGCAAAATATGGTTCAAACATACAGTTGAACTTTATAAAATGAAGAACATTTTAACATATGCTACAATATAGTTGAAGCTTGAGAGTATTATCCTAAGATAAGGCAGTCACAAAAAGATAAATACTGTATGATTCCACTCAGGAGATGCCTGGAGTAGTCAAATTCATAGAAACAACAAATAGAATGTGTTTGCAAGAGGTTGGGGAGGGTGGAGAAAGAGGAGTTGTTTAATAGGTATAATTTGTTACATAAGATGATAAAGTTCTGGAAAATAGTTGGTCAAAAATATGAATATATTTAACACTACTGTACCATACTCTTAAATGGTTCAGATGGTAAATTTTATGTTATACATATTTTACCACAATTAAAAAGAAATTGAGAACTAACACTACATTAATGCAAACAAAGATATTGGCTAAATGTAACACTGATCTCTAAAAATGAACACTTGATTTGATAATCATACTTTTCATTTTGCTAGCATACTTGGTGTAATTCCTTTATTCTCTGCTCCGTAAAGTAACAATGCTTACTAGTTACGTTAGATACTGTCTTTGTGAAATACTCATGAAGTTTGAAACTTTTATTTTAGGTGTAGCAATATGCACTAAAAAGTAGCATGTTTAACATGTTTTTCTAATAATTGTTTTAAAATCATTTTATTTAAATTAGCCAGAAAATCCTTTATTTTTGCCATTTCCCCTACATTGAATTAATAATTATAGAATAACTATATATGAATATATTATTTTTAACTTCACCTCCTATTTTATTTTTCCAGAAACTTACAGACTTTTCCTGCTAAGACATCAGTTTGTGTCTTAGAAAAGCAGAAATACTGTGAAAGATTGAAATAACCTAAATCATCCAAAACTAAGGCATACATAATGAAACAACTTCTAGTACTCATATAGAAAAAGGTTTGTATTTGTTTAAAAATGGATTCATTTATCATTTGGTTTTTAAAAGGCATTATGTGCTTTAAAGTAAATAGCTGTTACTCTTGAATATACTTTCAGTCCTATAGAACCATTTTATTTTTATATTTTAAATCTTTATTGTTGAAAGTATTACATATGTCCCATTTCCCCCCCAATCTACCCCCTTCAGCCCACCCCTATCTCCTCTACCCCCCAGGCCCTCACTGGCCCACTGTTTGCATGCATGGGCCATGCATATATGCATACAAGGTCCTTGTTGATTACCTCCCTCCTTCCCACCCACCCACCCTTTCTCTCCTTCCCTCCAAGATTCTGCACTCTGTTCCATGTTTCCATGTCTCTGGATCCACTCCGTTCATCAGTTTATTTTGTTACTTAGATTCCACATATGAGTGAGATCATGTGATACTTGTCTTTCTGTACTCTCCAGATCCCTCCATGCTGTCTCAAGAGATTCTTCTTTTTCACTGCAGCATAGTATTCCATGGTGTAAATGTACCACAGCTTTTTTATACACTCATCTACTGACAGGCACTTGGGCTGTTTCCAGATCTTAGCTATTGTAAATTGTGCTGCTATGACAAGGGTGCATACATTCTTTCTGATTGGTGTTTTGGGTTTCTTAGGATATATTCCTATAAGTGGGATCACTGGGTCAAATGGCAGTTCCATCTTTAATTTTTTTAGGAAACTCCATACTGTCCTCCATAGTAGTTGCACCAGTCGGCATTCCCACCAGCAATGTGCTAGTAGGGTTCCTTTTTCTCCACATCCTCACCAGCACTTGTCATTTGTTGATGGTAGCCTTTCTGACAGGTGTGAGGTGATTCCTCATTGGTTTAATTTGATGATCAGTGACTTTGAGCATTTTTTATATGTCTCTTGTCTATCGGTATGTTCACTTTGGAGAAGTGACTATTTAGATCCTTTGCCCATTTTTTTAAAAATATTTTTTATTTTAAAAATATATTACTTTATTGATTTCAGAGAGGAAGAGAGAGAAACATCAAATGATGAGAGAGAATCACTGATTGGCTGCCTCCTGCACGCCCCCTACTGGGGATCGAGCCCGCAACCCAGGCATTTATGTGCCCTTGGCCAGAATCAAACCTGGGACCTCCCAGTCCACAGGCCAATGCTCTATCCACTGAGCAAAACAGGCTAGGGCATCCATTTCTTAATTGGATTGTTGGTCTTCCTTTTGTTAAGTTGCACGAGTTCCTTATATATATTGGATGTTAACCCCATACCAGATGTATCATCGCCAAATATGTTCTCCCATATGGTGGGCTTTCTTTTTGTTTTGTTGGTTTCTTTTGCTGTATGGAAGATTTTTATTTTGATGCAGTGCCATTTGTTTATTTTCTGTTATTCTTGAATAATACTTTCAGTTCCTATAGAACCATTTGAAAGTAACTCCGTTTTGTTTTATTTTTCAGGACATGTACTTGTAGACATTAGAATATCAGGATTTGAAGCAATTAAGAATGTCTCTGCCAAGTAGACAAATAGCTATTATTAACCCTCCACCACCAGAGTATATAAATACTAAGAAAAATGGGAGATTGACAAATCAACTGCAGTATCTACAAAAAGTTGTCTTGAAGGCTTTATGGAAGCATAGTTTTTCCTGGCCTTTTCAGCAGCCTGTGGATGCCGTGAAACTAGAGTTGCCTGTAAGTATGTCTTATAATTAATTATATTAGGTTGTTTTTTTTTAAGCAAAAGAAAACCATGTAAATCTCTGAAACAAATAAACTAGTCTTTAATATTATAAAATACCACAGGCCCGTCCCTAGGCCTGGCCAGCATTCCCACCAGCAGTGTGCTAGTAGGGTTCCTTTTTCTCCACATCCTCACCAGCACTTGTCATTTGTTGATGGTAGCCTTTCTGACAGGTGTGAGGTGATTCCTCATTGTTTTAATTTGATGATCAGTGACTTTGAGCATTTTTTATATGTCATCAGGTTCCCCACCTTCCTGCCTCCTCCTTCCCTAGCTCCATCAGCACACTGCCCCCCCCTCCCCCTGTTCTGGTCGCCTGCCATGTTCCGTGTCACCCCCTGGTGGTCAGTGCACTTCATAGTGAGCGATCGAACTCCCATTCTCCCAGTGGAAATCCTGAGAGGACACTTTGCATATTTGCCTTTTCTATAGAGAGATATTTAATAAGCACCTGATTTATTCAACACCACTGAAGAATACCCCAATGAGTATTTTTTCCTAAACAACAAAGCTCATTTTTCTGAGTATTGAAATTATTGTTTTAGTAGTTTGTGTTAAATTATAGTACATGCTTTCTTGTTATGGCTTATGTCACTTGACTTTTATTTTGTTAGTGCTCATCCAAGGATATTTTTCCATTGATTTTTAGAGAGAGTGGTAGGGAGGGGCAGGGAAAAGACAGAGAGAGAGAGATTGATGTGAGAGAGACATATCGATTGGTTGCCTGCAACTGAGATATGTGCCCTTGACCAGAATTGAACTGGGAACCGATAGAGCAGGCTGATGCTCTCTCCACTAAGCCAAAACAGCTAGGGCGTCACTTTTTAATGTGGGTTGTCATGAATTTGCTCCTGACAGTTCCTGGGAGATTGTTGCATCACAAACAGAATTCAACTTTAGGAATTTTTAGCCATCTTATAACAATGGCTAAGTAATGTGTAAAATAGAGTAAATCATGGAACTGGGATTACACTCTGGATCTCTCAGAGTCAATAAATAGTAGTTTATTTTTCTTCATGCCCTTTTTATTTTCCAGTATGATTCTACTTTAACATTCTTGTTTTTGTTATTTTTAATGATGTTTTCCCCTCTGAAAAATAATGCCATGACAATCAGACTTATTCCTCATAACTGATGGTTTTGGTTTCCAGATTATGGCATTCCTTAAATTTCTTTGTGTGCCAATTGTTGTAGTTCATTCATTAATACTAACATTTGTAATGTCTTTTTGAAAACTTTAGGATTATTATACCATTATCAAAAAACCAATGGATTTAAGTACAATTAAGAAGCGCTTGGAAAATAAGTATTATGTGCAGGCTTCAGAATGCATCGAAGATTTCAGAACAATGTTCTCGAATTGTTATCTATACAACAAGGTATGTAAGCCTTATGCAATCTATTTGCTATATTTTTTTCTAAATAGCTGTACTGACTTATTATGCTTTTAAAAATGAAATGCCAATGATAGCTGGCTTTTGTGAGTAAAGTATTATTTCAAAATGTCCTCTAACGCACTTCTGCCATTTTAGTTATAAAATGATAAACCTCATTATATACTAATCTTGTTTAGATTTTCATGTTGTGAATCCCTGGCCGTAACCTAAGAAGCTAAACAAATTACAGACTTCATGACAAATTTAAGATCAGGCACATTCTCTGTTATATCCTAGTAGTAGTATTTGCATCTGTTAATGCATTAGCTTGTTTGATAATATATGTGGTCATTTTAAACATAATCTTCACATTTCTTCCATGAAATTGGATTCCTAACTCTTCTGTGATATCTAATCCTTTTTAAATTTAGGTTCTATTTATTCAGAATCACTAGTGACACAGAAAGGTAATAGAGGTTTTTATTTGCTTCCCAAGGTAATTATCAGTGCCACTTTATAAGGTTAAAAAATTTAAGACTATTAGGCAATGTCTTTTTTTTTTTAAATTTAGAACCATTGATACAAAGTACCATTGGCTATTTCATTTTAATTTAGCAATTCCCTATTGTTAAGTTAACAATTTCATATTGAACATTTAAAAATAAAGTTCAGTAATTCTCCTGAGCTCCCTAACTTAGAAATAAGTGTTCTTGACTTTAGAGTTTTGCTTTGTAATTTATTTGAGGTTTTTCCCCCCTCAGTAGTGAAGTAAAGCAAAGCAAAGTAGTTATGATTTAAAAATTGAGTTCAATTATGTCATTTTATTGTTCAGTTAACTGAAAACTGAATTGGGACAAGTCTAGTAATTTGCATAGCCATGAATAAGTTTTGTAACCTATTTGTGAGGTACAAATTTTAATTTCTAATACCTTTCATATTAGTGGGATTGGTTGAGTTGTAACTCTAATGCTCAGAAGGCATCTTGGGTCCTTTTTAGAATTAAAGGGGTAGGATGTTAGAATTTAAAATATGAGCTGCTACACTTTTTTTAAAAACTTAATTTAGAAGTGATAGACAAAGAGTGCTATCAACACCTTCTATAAGATAGCCTGACATAGAAACTTGCTACTAATATTTGTAATGTCTTCTTGAAAACCATTGGATTAATATACCATTATTTAAAAAAAAAACACAACAACAACGGATTTAAGTACGATTAAGAAGTACTTGGTACAGTGACCATACTGTGTAACCTTATGGCATATTTTATATACTTTGTAGCCTGGAGATGACATTGTTCTTATGGTACAAGCTCTAGAGAATTTATTTAAACAGAAATTATTACAGATGCCAAAAGTAGAGCAAGTTGTGGGTGGTAAGGAAAGAATAAAGAAAGGTAAGCCAGAAGTTTATGTTCTCTTTCTCTTTCATATATATGAGTGTGTGTGTGTGCGTGTGTGTCTCCAAGATGTCTGAAACTTTTGCTTGTGTTTACTACCACCTATCTGTTAGTCTGAGTTTATGTTACACATCTTTGTGAGTAAAATTGATAAGCCCACCATTAATAACAGGTTTTGAAGTCTTTGCTAAATCTAAATTGGTCTAACACTATTCAACAGGTGTGTGGGCAGGGTTTAGAGGGGGAGTGGGAATGTGCCATGTTTATATTGCTAAAAAGTTGAATTAAATGAATTAATGTAAAATACTAAGAGAAAAATATCTTAGTTTTATATTTTACTCAAATAATGGTTCACACTTTACTAGGCACTCAACAGAATGTAGCAGTTTCTTCTGTTAAAGAAAAACAGTTTCCTAACGGATCAGAAAAAGTATTTAAGCAGCAAGTGAGTCCCTCTGTATTTCCTGAAACATCTACTTCTCCTTTAAATATGGCACAAGGTACTCCACCCAACTCTAGCTCACAAACAGTGGCCCAGGTAAGTTTACTGTAGCTTTAAATAGTTGAGTGTAAATTTGATTGTTGTGATGTCTATACTTTAAAAAATTAATATGAAAATTGACCTTTAGTTTACAGTGGTCAGTCTTCTTGTCTGTATACATGTTGTGAACAGAAATTTACATGTGAACCAAATTTTGGAGATTTCTTAGGTAGGATTTGAACTGGTTTAGAATCTTTGTAGTTTCTTTTGTGTGTGTGTGTGTGTGTGTGTGTGTGTGTGTGTGTGTGTGATGTAACTTATTTACTCACAATTTGGTGGGTCAATAACTTTCTTTTAAAATTCATACACTAGCTGATTTCAGGTATTCAAAAACTTTTGGTATAACTCTTTTTTTCTTCTATTTTTCATTGGTCTCAAAGGTTTTCACAAGAGAATTCTTGGGGTATGGGAAGAAAATATGTAAATTACTTATTTTGTCTATAAAAGAGAAAATAACTTTTACTAATATTTAATATGTGGAAGACTTGGTGCTAGTAATTCTTACCTTTGTTTTTTAAGAAAACTGTTGCTCTGAATTTCACCTTATAGTTTTGTTATTGAATTGTTTTGTTTTAGGTTACAAAGGGTGTAAAGAGGAAAGCAGATACAACAACTCCTACAACTTTAGTCGTTAAAGCAAGTGGTGAACCTTCCCCAGCACTTACAGAAAAGAAAACAGCAAAAATGCCACCCGTAAAAGAAAGTGGGGGGAAGAATGTTTTGCCGAATTCTCAGCAACAATATAAAGTTAAAGTAACCGAACCATTAAGGCACTGTAGTGAGATTCTGAAAGAACTGTTTGCAAAGAAGCACTTTTCATATGCATGGCCCTTTTATAATCCTGTTGATGTTAATGCATTGGGACTCCATAACTACTATGATATTGTGAAAAATCCAATGGATCTTGGAACTATCAAGGTAAATGTCTTAATAGGAGGGAGTTCTTTTCCTGATTATAAAAGTGATTGTGTCCTTGTAAAGAAATTTTAAATTCAGAAAATGATAAAGAAGAAAATTTAATCACCAGTAGTCTCACCACCAGGCATGAATCATGGGAACATTTAAAAGTATATCTTTTTATTTTCTTCTAATCAAACGTATCTATGGTTCTTTCCTATAATATTTGAGTTACAGCATATAACTGTACCATGAATTTTCATTTACTAAATTGTAAACATTATCTCATTATATATTCAATAATTTTTTTCCTTACCTGAGGATATGTTTATTTTAGAGAGAGAGGGGGAGAGAAAAATCAATTGGTTGATTCCCATGAGTATGTCCCAGTTAGGGATTGAACCCAAAACCTAGGTATGTGCTCTGATCGGCACATACCTTTCGGTGTACAGGACAATGCTCTAACCAACTGAGCCCCCAAAAAATGCCCTATATTTTTTCCCAATCTCACAAAAGAAAAACAGGTATGAGTTTTATTCATTCACACCAATGGCTATTCTTGTGTTAGCTGTGGTCATTTTTTCACTTGACAATCTAAAGGAAAAGAGGTCAGTGTTCCTGATAAGTAATTAGGTATTGTATGTTTTAAAAATTCTGGTGGCTGCCCTGACCGGTTTGGCTCAGTGGATAGAGCATCAGCCTGTGGACTAAAGGGTCCCATGTTCGATTCCCATCAAGGGCATGTACCTTGGTTGTGGGCACATCCCCAGAAGGGGGTGTACAGGAGGCAGCTGATTGATGTTTCTCTCTCATCAATGTTTCTAACTCTCTATCCCTCTCCCTTCCTCTCTGTAAAAAATCAATAAAACATATTTAAAATGAAAATCTTGCGGTACACTAATGTGCCACTTACACTGGCTGAAAAATCACTCGTCTGGAAGTTTGGTTTTTATTTAACACACAGTTTTATTTTATTTTGTATCATCAACTTCAGGTTTATTAACATGTTATTAAATTTTGTGTTTACCCTCATTTTTTTCATCTTACTTTTCCCTCTCAGTTTTTTTCTTTTCACAGAAGTGCAAACATTGTGGCTCTTCCACGAGGGCTTAGGTGTCTATATTTTGTCTTTATCCTTTTTTGAAAAGTAACTTTTTAGCTTCAGACACTTTTTAGCTCCAGTTGGTTGGAGTTATCCTGTACACTAAAAGGTAGGGAGTTCAATTCTCTGATCCCAGTCAGAGCACATTCCAATCTCCAGTGATCTGATAGGTAAAAAATTATTTCATGCTTTTGTTTTGCATTTCTTCAATTACAAATAAGGTCTGTCATGTTACATTTGTTTATTAGCCTTTTATATTTGTTTATGAATTGTTCATTAATACATATGTTTTGCCCAGCAGTCTAAAGGATTTACTTGTCTGTTGGTAGTTTTTATTTTATAGTGTCTGCCCAACTGGCTACTCTACATCCTCATTCTTCTATATACTTCATATGTAGCTACCTAAAAATGTAACCCTTGCTGATAATTTCTTTTCTGTTCATTTTTAAATGTCTTCATTCCTAGGACAGTTGTAATATACACCTTAAATTTAGGTTCTCTTTTCACTGCTTTTCTATGATCAAACTTGTCTATCCAAGATTATCTGAAAGCATCTTGTTTTCCTGCTTTTATGATTTTGTTCCTTTTTTTTTTTTTTTTTTTTTTTTACCATGTAATGCCCTCCTTCTTTATCTCTAAACACTTAATATAGGTGGTCAAATTATTATTGAGCTGCTTGTGAATCCTGTAATTTTTCATTTACTTAGAGAAAAATGGACAACCAAGAATATAAGGATGCATATGAATTTGCTGCAGATGTTAGATTAATGTTCATGAATTGCTACAGATACAATCCTCCAGATCATGAAGTTGTGACAATGGCAAGAATGCTCCAGGTAAGTTGTTACTTGTGCTCTGAAAGTGAATTTCCTCTGAATATAGTTTAGAAATTTTTGAACCATAACTCAAGAAATAAAGAATAACATCCAAGTAGTAAAGTACAATTTTTAAATTGGTGGGATTGCTTATTTTTTGAGGTATAGCCTCATTTAGTAGCAAATCTTTTAATGAAGTGCCCAGCATGTAGAGGATATTGGGGAAAATGTTAGTGAAGAGTGGATAGTAGATATCTGAGATAGGGTTCACTGGAGCTTATATCCCACTGAAGGAAAGACCTAAGGACTTTTGAGGCTGAACTATTGGGAAGCAGTAGACTGATAGATAAGCCAATCACAGCACAGGAGATCTGTGAAAGAAGATTCCCAATGTAACTTGGTCTACCTTACCTGAAAAAAGTGAGAAATGTTGCTATGGTTGGCTGGAGGGTAAGCTTAAGTCTTATATTTCTTCTTCTGGTAATTGTTATCTAGTTTTATAGAGATATAATTGGCGTGTAACACTGTATATGTTTTAAGTTGTACACATAATGACCTGATAAATGTATATATTACAAAATGATGACCACAAGGAAAACCAGATTGTCATAAAAATATGACACCAAAATGTAGCTTTTGTTAAAAGGGGACAGTACTGCATTAAATAGAAAATACAGAAAAACTTAACAGTCTAATTTTCCATTATAGGATGTTTTTGAAATGCATTTTGCAAAGATCCCAGATGAACCTGTTGAGAGTAAGCCTGTATATAATATAAAAACAGATACCACAAAGCCCCTTGGTAGAGAAAGCAGTATTGAAACTTCCTCTGAAGATAACTCTTCTGGTGATTCTGAAGATGACCAAGCTCCGTGTCTTGCAAAGCTTCAGAAACAGGTAGCTAAGTGTATTGATATACGTTTTTGTATTTATATGAGCTGTTGCTGCTGATCCTTCCTATATAATAAAAGTCTAATATGCTAAGTATCTGACTGCTCATTCGACCATTCATTCAACTGTTCCATCATCACTATGATGCACACTGACCACCAGGGGGCAGACACTCCAACCGGTAGGTTAGCTTGCTGCTGGGGGACTGGGTGAGGTGCGCTGGAGCCCTTCTGCAGTCCTGCCCTGGCCCACCAGCCCCAATCGGTCCCAATTGCTGGTCCCGAGGGACCCCACCAGGGCATGAATTTGTGTACCGGGCTTCTGGTCTATTATAAAATCCATTGTGTAGATTAAAAGCTGTTATATCTAGATCACTTAGCAACTATAACTCTATTTACCTATTGACACATTTATAATGTTTAATATTCTTTTCTAAAATATCTATCTTAAAATCCTGTTATATTTTTATTTTATTTTACTTTCTAAAATATATTTTTATTGATTTCAGAGACAAAGGGGGAGCGAGAGAGAGGGAGAGACAGAGACAGAGAGAGAGAGAGAGCAGCATCAATGATGAGAGTCATTGATCGGCTGCCTCCTGTACAGCCCCTACTGGGGATCGAGCCCGCAACCTGGGCATGTGCCCTGACCAGGGATCAAACCCAGGACCCTTCAGTCTGCAGGTCAACGCTCTATCCAGTTAGCCAAACCAGCCAGGGTTATTTATATTTTTAAACACAGTGAGCTAATTTGCTTTGAAATAGTTTATACTGTATATCATAATCAGAGCTATTTTATGGATGATATCTTTAATATTTGCTACCCTTTATGATAAAATGTTAATCTGCTCTAAGCTAAAGCCTGAAAAATCAATTATTTAAAACTTAAGACTACCTGAAATATTAATTATTGTTAGTCTCATTTAAATGAATATTTAAGCTTATGGGGTGAGCACATGATAGTGTTTGTAATTCAATATAATGAATTCATGAAATGAAATTAGAACCCAAGAGAAAAGTTATATTAAATGAATTTAAAATATAATGTGAAGGATACTCTTGACTTTTGAGTACATCAATTTTTTTCTAGTGTCTTTAAATTATTTAATTATTATTGAATTTTTCCTTTATCAGCTTAAAGCTGTTCATCAGCAACTGCAGGCTCTATCCCAAGCACCACACCATAAGCTAAAGAAAAAAAATGACAAGTCTAAACAGGAAAAGAAAAAAGAAAAGGTTAATAACACAGATGAAAATCCAAGAAAGAAGTTTAAGCAAATGAAATCAAAGGAGAAATCTAAGAGCAAGTAAGTATCTTTCATGATGCCTTATTAAAAGAATATTATGTAAAACTAGAGGCTCGGTGCATGAACTCATGCACTGGTGGGGTCCCTAGGCCTCAATGGCGATCAGGGCCTATCGGGGCCATCTTGCCGAGTCCGGATCAGGGCCAGGCTGATCAGGGCCTGCCATCCAGGGGGAGAGACGGGGAGAGGGACCATGGGAGGTTGGCCAGCTGGCCCCTATCGGGGCAGATCAGGGCTACCCGGCTTGGAGGGACCGCAGGAGGTTGGCTGGCCATGGGGGGTTGGCTATGGGAGCACACTGACCACCAGGGGGCAGTTCCTGCATTGAGCGTGTGTCCCCTGGTGGTCGGTGCACATCATAGCAACTGGTTGACCTGTTGTTCGATTATAACAATCACTTAGGTTTTTATATATTGTAAAATAAATTTGACTAAATTTAATTTTTGTTGCAGTGAGCCAAAGAAGAGGCAACAACCAGTGTTGGCTCTGAAATCTGAGGATGAAGATAATGCTAAACCTATGAGCCATGATGAGAAAAGGCGGTTAAGTTTGGATATAAACAAACTCCCTGGAGATAAACTTGGAAAAGTTGTTCATATAATACATTCAAGAGAACCTTCACTGAGAAATTCCAGTCATGAGGAGATAGAGATAGACTTTGAAATACTGAAAACAACAACACTGAGAGAGCTACAAAAATATGTTGCTGCATGTCTAAGAAAAAGACCACTAAAACCTCGTGGTAGGTATTTCTATATGTGAATAGATATCATTCTGATGTTCAGTAGTTTTAAGTTTGCTCACTCTTTTACTTTTGTCCTAAATCACAGATAAGAAAATAATGAAGTCAAATGAAGAATTTCATGCACAGAAAAAACAGGCGTTAGAAAAGCGATTACTGGATGTCAATAATCTGTTAAATTCCAGAAAATGCCAAACAAAATGTAGGTGGTCATTTTCAAATGTTCCTGTGACTATGGGGTGTCCCCCAAAAATGTATATACACACTTTGAATAATTATATAGGCTGTGTTTATTAAAACACATTTCATTTTCAAAATTGAGCTATTAGCTATTAAAGTGTGTATGCATTTTGGGGGGACACCTACTGGCATTTCAATGTGTTTCCCTATTTTGTAGCTAAGAAAACGCCACCATCCACAGCTGTTGTTGGAATTGGTTCCCGATTAAGTGACAGCAGCAGCAGTTCGTCAGAGTCTGAAAGTAGTAGCAGTGATTCAGTTTCTTCAGACAGCAGTGATTCCGAATCAGGTTAGCTATCCCTTTAAGCACACCTCTGGTTGTGGGAGAATTTTTGAAATGTTTGTTACTTACCCAGAGAGTATGGCTTGGGTGCCACACTTATTATTTAATCCCATGTTTGATGATCTCACTATTTTCTTTAAGAGGTACTGTGTAAAATAAACTTCATATTATATGTATGTGGCTTATAGGCTTGTAATATTGAAAATAATTTTACTAAAGGTGGGATAGCCTCTTAGTACATAATACCAGATCAAATCTTAATACCAGAAAATATCAAATAACAAAATGCTGGTCTTCTGTTTCTAAGATAAAACGTTGAGGACATTTTTCACTTTACTCTCCAGAATATATATATATTTATATATATATCAGATCACTCTAATGTTGCAAAGCATGTCCCATTGTGACAATATACTGTATTCTGATTCAAATAATCATTTTGAATTAAGAAAGCAGTCATCCTAGAAACTGTAAAACAGTTTCTTTCATTTATAGAAAATTGTATTTTAAATACAGACTCTCACTTATGCTAAAGTACCACAGTACCTCGTGCAGTTTATTGTCAGCTATATCAAACTTAACTCGTTCATGTTCTCTTCGTGCCCTTTCACTGATGGTTACGTAGCTGACAGGTAACCTCTGTCCCAAGGACCAAAGTGGTAGTAGCATTCGTCGTTGTTCACCAAAAGGCAAATTCAGAAGATAGAACACTTTTGTGCCTAAAATTTTGCTTTATTTTAAAATGAGATGTTTGTTGGTCATGAAACAAACATCCCACATAGAATATTGGCACATCAGGTATTCCTACCAACTATTAGAATATCCTTCTTATTTCAATCTGGCAGTAGGGTTTGCTGGCTTGCACTGCATTCTGTTTTTACTTTTGCTTCTGTTTAGTTAGTATTTATGTGGTGCTGATTTCTGTATTTTGTTTTTACATTTCTAAAGTACATAGTGGTAAATATTTTTGTTAGAATAAACAAAACTTATAATTTTGTTGGAATTTGTTATGCCAGAAAAATTTTAATTTAGGCCTCTGATTATACATTATTTCCGTATATTTGACTTTTAAGCATAAAACAATGCTGGGAAAACTCTTAAGTTGCATTTAGGGTTTTAAATTGTAATAGCATTTGTAATTTCATTTAATAAAGCATTTTTGGCCTAATAAGTTAGAGCACTTTGTCTTTTATTTGTAGAATAAAACTTATATTGGAACTATTAGTTTGAATTATCTAATTAGATATTAAATTCTGATCAGTAAATTCCTTGAGTATTAGAGGAAAAGTACTATATACAGAATGCTTTAACCAAGTACCTCAATTTTAATTTTAATTGTCAGTTTCTGATAGAATCTTCCAAAACTATATATTTAAAGTAGCAAAAAGTTTTATACTTCATTCCACATTATAATAGTATATAGGTTTGTGACACAAAGGTCAGTTTGTCTTTTAACATGATAGTATGAGTTATCATTTACCTTTGAAATTTATATTTTATCAATATTCAGATTGTGTACATCACTGAAAAAAATTACATTTTTGCTTAATAATTTAGTAAATGAAAGCAGTAGGACCTTTTGTCCTAAATATTAACTTCAGTTGTGCCCATTAAAATACTATAGGACTCCTAATTTCTAGTGTGTAAGCTAAGAACATTTTTACTTTTCCTGAGAACAATAAAATATAAATGAATTATAAATTATGAAAAGTAATCATCAGTTATCAATGACAATACCTATTGTAAAAATAACTTACACGTCTACCATTCTTAATTATACACATGACATTTTCAGGGAGTAAACAAATCCCAATTCTGAGTTTAAAGGTGGGAGAAAATAGGTCTATTCACTGAAAAAATATAATTTTTGAAAACGAGGCATATGAGCAAACACTTCATTAACATGAGTTAAAATTAACTGAAAATACATATAAGATTTTGTAGCTTTTCCCCCCAAATTATAAGAGAAAGTTTATATAGAAAATTAGAGAGGTAGTTGAAGTGAGCCAGGTGGACTGGGCAGGCTCAGGAAACAAATTTCAGAAGCAAAAGAAGGGCCCTTGAAGCTTACTAGAGGGAAAGGCAGAGGTAATGTGTCTGAGGGAAAGGCACAGGTGTGCTCCCAAGAGATAGAGCATGCCAAGATTTTGTGGCTTTAAAATTTATTATGACTATGAATATCTTGCTTCCCAGCACTGTAGTTAAGAAGGCCTTTGATTATTCATGATAGGAGATATGAATATAATTTCATTTCTGCAAAATTTTATTAGAGGAAACTTTTCTGAAATCTGTAAAAAATTATTTTCTGATAGAAACACATTGATCTTTATGAATTTCTTATTAATCTGTTTTTTAATACCCATCCTCCTGGATTTTTATAGCAACTTGATTTTATGCAGTTTTCTTAGTCAAGTCACAATTTCCTATAAAATTTGTTCATCAGAGACAAGTCTCTAAATTTAATTTTTAATGTTGCTGACACTCAAGGTTCTTATAGCTATCCTGTATTATGAGTTGGCATCTTTATTACAATACTAGAGGCCTGGTGCATGGATTCGTGCACCAGAGGGATCCCTCGGCCTGGCCTGTGGCATCAGGCAGAAACCGGCAGTCCAACAACCCCCAAGGGGGATGTAGTAGTGCGCTAAGTGGCAGGCAGCTCAGGAGAAGCCTGAGCCCAGGCCAAGGGGCGCCACTCCTGCTCATGCCGGCCCCACTGCACCTGCTGCCGCCTGGTAGGCTCGCTGCGGCTCCACTGTGGTCTTCACGTGCCCAACCTAGGGCGATACCAGCATGCCCATGACCAGGAAACAGCCGCGGGTTGGCACCCAGTCAGTCTCAATGCCAGTCCCAATCCTGGCCCCGTTCTGGATGGGGGAGGGGCACTCAGGAGGAGTGTCCACAGGAGAGGATCGTGCTGCAGCAGCGGCACTCATCAGCCGTGAGCCGGGCATCTGGTGCCTGTCAGTCAGCTGAACTGCCCTCCCACTGTGGGAGTGCACTGACCACTAGGGGGCAGCTCTTCATTGAGAATCTGCCCACTGATGGTCAGTGTGCATCATAGGGAATGGTCAACTACTCAATCACTTAGACTTTTATATATATATATATGGATAATTCTGTTTGGATGTGCCAATAAGTTTTAAGGGTAACATCTATGAAAAACATTTAAGTGTTGCAAATAGTGTTAGAGCTGTTTATTTTGCATTATTTAAATAAGTCTATGTAGTTTCAGACATTATTTTATGCACTTTTGAAAAACAGGGACTAAATTCCTTTTTTAATAAATATTTATTGTTCAGATTATTACAGATGTTCCTCTTCCCCCCCCGCCCAGTTCCCCTCCACCCAGTTCGCACCCCACAGCTTATCCTTACCCTTCTCCCCCACTGTCCTCATGCATCGTTGTAAGATTTTTGTCCAATCTCTTCCCATCATCTTGGTTCTCTCCAGGAACTAAATTCTTAATCCTGCTTTGTTAAGTAGAATAATTTAATGACAGCAGTGATTTCCAAGGAAAGTATTATTTAAAAAATTCTTTATAATTGCAAACAAGATATTAAGTCAGTTCTAAGATTCAATAGTAATGAAATCCCAAATCTTTGAAAAAAGTAATGAGAAATCTGTGGGTTAGTGGTTCTTAATTTGCAAACTTCTGATCTGCAAATTGTCATGTGCAGATATGTGATGAAAATTTATTGAACATTGGTATAAATATAAGACCTTTTTACTTTTAATCATCTCAAAATCTCATTAAATGTCAGATCAAAGATGTAAAGTAAGCCTGACAATACAATGGATTCCAGATATATATTCCTATGTAAGCTAGGCTGTGCTAGTATGCTCGTATAAGCTATTGAGAATTTTCTAATGCTCAACAACCTTAGCTATCTTGAGTGATATAATAAGAAGAAATATAATTACTGGATCTAATCTTGTGGCTGATAATATTACTGGGAAACAATCAAATGAAGCAGCTCAGCGGTAATAGTGCTTTTGAATTATACCTAAAAAGAAATAACTTTAGGAAATGTCTAAATGTAAGCACAGATACTGGATTAGAGTGAAATAGAATAATGTACAGGAATGTTTATAATTCCAATTGCTAAACAGTAATACACAAAGAAACAAAGGTTATGGCATCAATTCTTTACCTGGTTAAGACAAAGTGAATACATCACTTCATCCTCTGGACTTTTTGCTTTTATATGTTTTTTTTTAATATATTTTTATTGATTTCAGAGAGGAGGGAAGAAGGAGAGATAGAAACATCAATAATGACAGAGAATCATAAATTTTGTTGTGATGTTCAGATAATTAAGTTTTTAAACAATTGTTTCTTTTTAAAATAACTTTTCTTTTTGTGGGTGAGAAAATAAAAGAAAGAAAAATAAAAATTCTCTGGTATTACAGCCTAGGTCTTCTATAGAATTAGCCAGAATGTGTGTTTTTTTTTTCCACACAAGGGAAAAAGGACAAACATTCAAGTACAGATTTTGTCCTACCTTTTAGGAGAGGGTGGTTTAGGAAATGTAGGAAGTACAAAATGACAGCTTTGGAGTAATCTTTGCCATTCAAGCTAGAGAGTTTAAGAGAAATGATTAGTTTATCATTTAAATTTTTAAAACATGTATTAGGTTCTCATCAAAATGTTTACAAAGTAAAAAAAAAGGGTAAATTCAAGGATTGAAGCTTGATGAAAAATTTGCATATATTGAAGTCCATACTTGAGCTTTGAGTCTTATTAATAGTAATACATTTTGACTTGTATTTTTAAATTTTTCTGTTCAAACTGGACCTTCTTGAATAAACAGGCGTTGTAGAATAGTATTTCTCATCCTTGGCCATACATTAATAATGTATTTTTTAAAATGTATTTTTATTGATTTCAGAGAGGATAGGAGAGTGAGAGAGAGAGATAGAAACATCAATGATGAGAGAGAATCATTGATTGGCTACCTCCTCCACGCCCCACACTGGGGATCTAGCCCATGTGCCCTTGACCAGAATCGAACCCTGGACCCTTTAGTCCACAGGCCAAAGCTCTATCCACTGAGCGTGGCCATACATTATAAACACATGTAGAACTTTGAAAAGTGCCCAAATCTGAATTGAATGGAGAGTGGAGCAAGGCATATGCACTATTAAAAGTAACCCAGGTGACTTTAATGTGCTGCCATGTTTGTAACTATCAATGTAGGTTTTTTGTTTTGTTTCCACTTTCTAATTGTAGTTAAAATGACCTTGGTAAAAGGAATGGGCAATTTACAATCAGTTAGATGTTCTATATTAAAATAAGTTCCAAATAATTAGATGAAAATTGCCAAAACATTCTTTAAAGGAGCAAATGTTTTCCGTTCGGAAACAAATTGCTTTACTTTTATCAGTAGAACATGACTTAGGTGATAAGTTTGGGCAAATCATTTAGCACCTCTGGACATGCCTTCTTTCCTATAAAATAAGGTAGTAGAAGCAGGTAGTTATTTCAATCACTTCTCTATCCCTTTCATATGACATAAGTGTGATTTGTTTTTCTAATAAACCTTCAGTAATTTTTTTCTGAATATGGTATTATGTTCTTGTTTTGCATTATGGTATCATATTTATATCAACTTACCAAGTTTTAAGTCTTGCTGATAATATTTGGTAACTGGAGCACTTATCTCCGTGCTTGATAGTGATGGGTATTAAACCCTTTATCCAGCTCTATTGTTTTCTATAATTTGTTTTTGCCATATTTAAAATGAAAACTTTCCAATCAAACTTTCATATTGAGGTTTTTTGGGAGATGTGAAAACAGAACACATTACCTAACATTTAGGTTATTATTTGTTTAGTAGTTTACATATATTATCTAATTTGATCCTTATAAAGATAGGTATGCATGTTGTTGTCCCTGTTTCATTTATGTTTGCAAGACCTGGTAGGGCTTCTTTGCTACGTAAAATGTGTTCTTAAGCTTGAGAGTGAAAATATGTATTTTGTTTTTTCATTGCAAAGGCCAGAAACATAAACAGAAATATGCAGTTTTACTTTACTGTGTTTATGGAAAGTCAGTGATTTGAGAGTAGAATGAGAAGCAAAATGCTGAGTGGTGGCTATCATTTTCATCTATCTGTAGCAGGGGTCCTCAAACTACGGCCCGCCGGCCACATGCGACCCGCCGAGGACATTTATCCGGCCCGCTGGGTGCCGCTGCCTGTCCTGCTTAGCAGCCGACTCGTCCCGGGCCCGCAGTGCGCATAGGAATTTGTTCATAGTGTGTGTTTTTTTATCTATAGTCCGGCCCTCCAACGGTCTGAGGGACAGTGAACTGGCCCCCTGTTTAAAAAGTTTGAGGACCCCTGATCTATAGTCTGTAAGACTTAAAGACATACTATATTAGGTAGCTTTGATTATTTTTCCTTAAAGTAAATTTCTTGAAGCTCAGGATAGTGAGGCAAAGGAAGGGCCTTTGGATACAGGATGGGGGGACAGGAGAGAAGCCTGGGATGAGCTGCCACTGCCCACTGCCCCCCTGGTGGCAAACCTTGTTGGAACGCTTAGAGTTTAGGATAGAGGAAACAAAGATATACACCTGAGAAAGGGGTACAAGTGTACTCAAAGAAGAGTGAAACTGGCTTTGATTTTTTTAAATTTAAATTCTTTTATGCCTTTTGCTAATGTCTTCAGATTTCGAAGTGCTAATTTGTATAATAATTCAGAGCTTTAGTTTTATATATCAGAAAACCAAGATGATACCCTTGAATTTTTAGCAGAGTACTAACATAGTATGTCATATTTTTATTATACTTAAGAGGTTTATATCATAGAATAATGTAGTTTAGGTACATATTTGAACAATTAAGACAGATGTATAGATGTGCATATACTATAATTATATTAATAAAGTCTGGTTTTGTTCAAAGGTGAAACCATAATTTCTCCCCAAAATGTAAAAGCTACCTGGATCTATATCCTTAGTCTTTGCAGTCTATCTTCTTCCCTTCTCCTCCCACCTAACCCCCAACACTTAAATGATACTTAGTAGAATGACATTGATAGGGTTCATATAATTGAAAATACTTGAATCCTTTAAATTAAAGCACATTTTTTGCCAACTCAAACACAGAAAGTACTTCAGAACTATAAACAGCAACCACACACCAGGCCAGGTTTCAGAAGGTAGGTAAAACTGGGGTGAAAACTGGGCCACAGGCCCCTTGCCTGCATCACTATCCCTCAGGCTTTGCCTGTGTCTGGGAACACACGGTAAAAGAGAACCTTCCCAATTGGATTGCGAGTTGAGGAAATCTGAGGTCTCACGTTAAGTGAATATAGAGATATCTTCTTGGAAAGAGAAAGATTTTGCTTGCTTATACTTATACACACACACACACACACACTCACAACATCCCTGCATCATAAGCCATCTATAATCATTTTGATTTGCTTGAGCAGCACAATTGGACTTTTATAGATTATGTAAAAAATAAAGCCATTTCTGTCTCCTTTGCAGATTTTGCTCAGTTTCCTAGAGTATTCATAGTGTCCACACTTCAAGGGCCCACCACACTCTTTCAAAATATGCTTGGCTTTCAATATATTAGCATCTATTGCTGGCCTCAGGCTTTAAACACTGACATAGCCACTAATGTCAGTGATGCCAAATCAGTCTGTATGATTATGCTTTTGAAGAACAAAAGAGAATGTACCCATCACTCAAAAAGAAGGCCTTTGAGCTTTTCAGACATAAAAACAGTAAACTTCCTTGGGAATATTCCTCTTATCCACTGAACTTTTAAAGTAGACTATCAACCATTATAGGTGTTACTCATTTACACAACACTTTTCTAACATAAGCTTTGAGTACATTCTATTCCCCTAAGAGAGTTTACTAACTAGTATATCTTTTTATATAGACAATTTCTAAGTTCATATTTCTTTACAATTTTACTCTATTTTGTACTTAATTGCAGTTCACTTAATAAACTTTATTTCAATAGCTAAAAACAAAAACAAAAACAAAAAAACATACTATTGAGTAGCATTTAGCAATTTTAACAATGTCCAGCATCAAATATTTTAGGAAAGTAAAGAACAGTAACATATCCAATGGAAACTGATGACATTTCAGGAGGCAGAAGGTAATTATTAAAATTAAAATGTAGCCCTTGCCGGTTTGGCTTGGTGGATAGAGCGTCATCCTGTGGACTGAAGGGTTCCAAGTTCGATTCTAGTCAAGGGCATATACCTCAGTTGCAGGCTCCTCCTCAGCCCAGGCCCTGGTCAGGGCTCAAGCAGGAGGCAACCTGTGAATGTGTCTCTCACGTCATCAATGTTTCTCTTTGTCTTTCCTTCTCTTTTCTACTCTGTCTAAAAATTAATGGAAAAATATCCTCAGGTGAGGATTTTAAAAAATTTTAAATGTATTCAGTTTGAATAAGATTTGGTATTGACCAGGCTTGGTGTCCTGGAGCCTGAAGCAAATAATGATCATTTGCTCATGTAAGCTGGCCTGGAGAGAGTGGTCAAGGCACTAACTACAGTCTGGAGCTTTACCACACTGACCTAGACTTGCAATTGGGGAAAGTAGCACCAGAATCTATCTATCTATCTATCTATCTATCTATCTATCTATCTATCTATCTATCTATCTATCTATCTATCTATCTATCTGACTAATATGCTAATTGTCCCTCCAACGGTTTGACCATTCGACCAATCACTATGATGCACACTGACCAGCAGGAGGCAGATGACTGACCATAGGTTAGCTTGCTACTGGGGTCTGGCTGATCAGGACTGGGTGAGACAAGCCAGACACACCCTGGAGCCCTCCTGTGGTCCCTCCCTGGCCTGCCAACCTCCCACAGTCCCTCCCCAGCTGACCCCGATCACCCCAATCGGCACTGGGCTAGATGTGCCAGACATGCCCTGGAGCCCTCCCGCAATCCCTCCCCAGCCCCTATTGATCATGCACCAGTGCGGTCCCTTGGCCTGGCCAGCACCCTTTTTCAATCCAGGACTCCTTGGGGAATGTCTGCAGGCCAGGCTGAGGGACCTCTAGTTTTAATAAAGAAAGAAGAACCTATGAGTACCATGTCAGAGATCTGTTCTTATACTTACTCTACTGCCAGTGTCAGCTGTAAAGGTATTTGTTAAGTTAAATGAGTATAAAACTCCTTTGAAGCCATATGGTTGAGGATGCTGAATAGTTTAGATGTAACTGGAGTACTAATCAGATGGGATCTTTATTATAATGCCTAGCAAGCAGAGCAGACTTCACCATGAAATCAAATAGCTTCGCTTTCAATAAAATACTGTATCCTTTCAGATAAATTACATACCCTTGTCTTATAGTAAATTCTTATTTTAATTTAACTCTTAACAGCTACTTGGTAAATGATGATTTTAGTATAATTGGTACTGCTTGTTTAATTAAAACCTTATCTCTTTTGTGATTTGTTCCTTTTTTTAAAATATCACTGAGTTGAGCTCTTAACTGTGAAGTAACACTGTTCTTTTTTGCCTAAATAATGCAAATTGAAAATTGTGAGTGGATATGTATTCCATTATGTGGGAAAGAAATATCCCTTTTAAAAGCAAGTATCCCTTTAGAAATTTTGATGGATTCAAAGAGGGCAAAATCCTGGAGAGTATAAGAACCTCTTAAGAGGCTGGAGTTAAGGCATGTCACCATTTTATTTCTAATATGAAAATAATTGTAATTTAGAAGTAATTTTAAGCTTGCAAACATTTCTTTTGCAGAAATGTTACCTAAATTTACTGAAGTGAAACAGAATGGATCTCCTTCTAAAGAGAAAGTGAAGGTAAGTTAATTCTCCATTTTTACTCTACCTTAGAATTTTAAAATTATCTATTCTAATAAAAGGGTAAAATGCTAATTAGACCAGGAGACCTTCCAGATGTCCTTCCGGACAAAGCCATGGTGGCGGGGCCAAGGCAGAGGCGGTTAGAGGCGATCAGATCAGGCCAGAAGGAGAGGGCAGTTGTGGGGGATCAGGCCAGCAGGCAGAGTGCTTAGGGGCAATCAGGCAGGCAAGCAGGTGAGCGGTTAGGAGCCAGCGGTCCCACAGAGATTGGGCCTAAACCAGCAGTCAGACATCCCCCAAGGGGTCCCAGATTGGAGAGGGTGCAAGCCAGGCTGAGGGACCACCCCCTGCATGAATTTTGTGCACCAGGCCACTAGAGTATTTTATAACTCACTAGTATAGTAGTAGCTTTCTTTGCAATTGGTTTTTTGTTTGGTTTACATGAAGACTTATCACACTATTCAGTTTGTCAAATGTTCATAGATTTCTTACAAAAGAAGATTGAATAGAGAAAGTATTAGGCTATATTTTTCTAATAAAATATAACTATTATATAATTCAAACAAATAAGCAGAACAAATTATAGAATTTTTGGCTTAGTCTTGTGAGTCTAAATATAGAGGGCAGCTTGGTGTTCCCACATATTAGACACAGTAGGTGGAATAAGGGCTTAGCCTAGTGCCTTTCATAGCATAATCATTAAGTGTTAGCTATTATAATATAGCTTTTTAACTGAGTACTGAATCAGAATTTGTTGATAGTCGTATGGGTCAAACCATCATGTGATTTTAACCACCTCTCCCTTTAGGTCTGTAATTCAGTGAAGAAAAAGGGGTAAAAGAGGATTTGTCTTTAAATTTGGTATAAAGGCTAAGTTTTTATTTTCAGTAGATCACAGGAAAGCATTTAAAAATAAGTAGCACTGCCCTAACCGGTTTGGCTCAGTGGGTAAAACGTCGGTCTGTGGACTGAAGGGTCCCAGGTTAGATTCTGGTCAAGGGCATGTACCTTGGTTGCGAGCACATACCCAGTAGGGGGTGTGCAGGAGGCAGCTGATCATTGTTTCTCTCTCATTGACGTTTCTATCTCTCTATCCCTGTCCCTTCCTCTCTGTAAAAAAGTCAATAAAATATATTTAAAAAAATAATTAGCACTGTTTGATAATATACATATAAGTCTATGTCTACTAGTAGTTATGATTTTAGGCTTTGACTTAACTACTCAGTATAAGCTATGTATATGATAGCCAAGATATTTAATCTTTCTAAACCTTGGTTTTTCTCATTTGTAAGATAGGAATAATTATACCTTATAAGTTTGTGTGACTTAAGTAATTTCATATTTGAAGATAGTGTTAAATTATATTCTTTTCTCATATTTATATTCTTATATTTTGTGTGTGGTTAAAACTCTAAAGGTAATTTTATTTAACTTTATCTTAACAGATACAATCTTCTATGCAAGACATAACCTCTAGTACTATTGCCCTTTTTCATCAGACTACACATTCAAGTGGAACTGCACCAGATCACTACCTGTTAGCAATTAATCATCAAGAATTAGAATATAAACAGAGTGTGAAAAACATTTCACCTTTACAAATCCTGCCTCCCTCAGGTAATAAATTAGCAAGTAATAACTGCAAATGAGAAATTGACTTCTAAATCTGTATATGAAAACTAGAGGCCCTTTGCATGAAGAGATTCGTGCAATAGGCCTTCCTTCCCTTGGCTTCCAGCACCAGTTTTCCTCCGGCACCCGGGACCCAGGCCTTTTGCTCTAGCCGGAGTCTGCTGCCTTTGCTGCAGACTCCGGCCAGAGTCTGTCGCCTTCATCTTTGCTGTAGACTCAGGCCGGAGTCTGCAGTGTTCGTCTTCGCTGCGGCCAGAGTGCTGCTCCTGTAGATCCCTTCACCCCCTGCCCTCCCTCTCATAGCAGGCATCCTGCCCCACCCGGCCACTTTACACCTGGAGCAGCTGGGCGGCTGCTATCTTTGTCCTTCTAATTTGCATGTTCCTTCCTGATTGGCTGGTGGGCATAGCAGAGTGATGGTCAATTTGCATGTTTCTCTTTTATTAGTGTAGATGCTAAGGTCACCTTAGCACCATGGTCGGCAAACTGCGGCTCGTGAGCCACATGTGGCTCTTTGGCCCCTTGAGTGTGGCTCTTCCACAAAATACCACGGCCTGGACAAGTCTAGTTTGAAGAAGTGGCATTAGAAAAAGTTTAAGTTTAAAAAATTTGGCTCTCAAAAGAAATTTCAATCGTTGTACTGTTGATATTTGGCTCTGTTGACTAATGAGTTTGCCGACCACTGCCCTAGCCGGTTTGGCTCAGTGGATAGAGCGTCAGTAGACTGAAGTGTGTCCCAGGTTCAATTCTGGTCAAGGTCATATGCTCGGGTTGTGGGCTTGATCCCCAGTAGGGAGCATGCATGAGACAACTGATTAATGATTCTCTCTCATTATTGATGTTTCTATCTATCTCTTCCTCTCCCTTACTATCTGAAATCAATAAAAATATTTTTTTAATTGCTAAGGTCATCTTAATTGCTATGTGTCTGAGATACTGAAAATCATAACTAGTACATTTCAGTTTAGAAATGATCACTGAAACATTAGAAATTATATGCTTCATACCCAAAGGCACTCTTTACATTTGAATGAAAATTTATATGTAGACTTCGCATGCTACTTACTTTCATATACATTATACAGTATACATTGGCATGTTTGCTATAAAAAAAAAAACCTGTCAATGCCAGAGTCCATACTACCAAGTTCTGAGCAGACTTGGGAGATACTGCTTTTCATTTCCATGATGCCCATGCCTACATGGGTTGGAAAGGTAAGATGGAATAAGGAAAAGATATTTAGAAATTTCATAGAAAGAAATGGAATTATATCTATTAGAAATAGTTGACCGCTAAGCAAACTTGGGCTAGCAATACTTGCCTAATGATGGTTTTTATTTACCAAAAACGTCTTCTAAAGTTAGCTAACTTTATATTATTAGATTCATTTGACTTTATAAATGCCGTATAGATTGTCAGAAGTGGAGGAATTGCCAGTCTCAGAACTGTTCTCCAAGGGCTGTGTGGCACAAAGGATATTCTCTGATAGTGATGAGCACAGCCTAGGGAGTAAACCTTGAGACTAATGTATTTGGGGCAAGACTAGAGGCAGGTGTGGATATTCCTTATGCATGGCTCCTTCCCTCTAGGTGGCTTCTGGGTTTTCACTTGGCCTTCCAAAGCAGAAGAAATGTCTAAGCTCTTTTTCTGTAGCATAGAGTAGGAGGAACAGCGAAGTTTGATACACCTTTATTGCTTCAGTAAAAGCTCCCCGCTATTCTGTAGAGATCAAGAGAGAAAATATCTAAGGCAACACTACAGGGCATCTCGGGAAAAAGAATAACAAAAGATACAGAGTTTAAAATATTTATTCTTTTCTGGGAAAAAAAAAGATTTTCAAGATACTCAGGAGATGTAGTGGTTCTAGGTCATGATCGTCTTGAATACCAGTGCTAGATGTGGGTCTCTTATTTTGTAAAAACAAAACAAACAAAAACACACAATTTCAATCAGGAGTGTAACAATATTACAATTTATATTTAGGAAGAGAATTACTACTTACTATATGGAGAATGAATTAAAATGAAGATGCTCTGATCTAGTTGAGACCAAGCAGGAAATCTGAGTGCCATAGTCTAAGAAAGAAATTATGAGGACCAAAATTAGGCAGTAAATATAGACAACTAAGGGACCAGTGCACAAATTCGTGCACCTTGAAAGGAACTATGGGCTGCGAGGCTGTGGTGGGCCCATCCACCGTGCCCACACCCAGCCCCTCCCACCCGGTACCCTGTCTGCCTGCAGCCCTGCTCTAACCCCTGCTGCTGCTCCCATGCACTGATGATGCCGGCCCTGCTTATACCTGCTGACAGCAGAAAGTGATTGGGGCTGGCGACAGCAGCAGGTGTGAACAGGGCCGGCACTGGGCGGGACCACAGTGCACAGGAGCAAAGAATTTTCAGTAACCACCAGAGGCTCATCCCGATGACAGTGACCGGCGCCCTGCCTTGATCTGGTGCCCCCGCTCACCTGCTCCACCATCTCGCTGTGGCCAATGCCCGCCATATTCTGTGCTCTACCTCCTACTGCCAATGACCACCATGTTCCACACATGCCCCCTGGTGGTCAGCGCACATCATAGTGACAGGTTGTTCAGTTGTTTGGTTCCACTGTCAGGTCTATTTGTATATTAGGTTTTATATATATAGATATGTAAATGATTAGCAAGATATTTGTATAGCAGAATTGGTAGGCTTTGCTAGAATCAGTATCTTATCAGGGTTTTATCCAATAGTTGGGTTGAAAATAACAGGCCAGTGCTCATTTTGGACATGTGAGATGCTGTAGACTATCTAATTTGAAATATACAACCAGAAATAGGTGGAAACTAGTCCTAGCTGGTTTGGCTCAGTGGATAGAGTGTTGGCCTATGGACTGAAGGGTCCCAGGTTCGGTTCTGATCAAGGGCACATGCCTGGGTTGTGGGCTCAATCACCATTGGGGGGAGGGGAGCGTATAGGAGGCAGCCAATCAATGATTCTCTCTCTTCATTTATGTTTCTCTCTCTTTCCCTTCCTCTCTGAAATCAATAAAAATATTTAAAAAAAGAAATAGGTGGAAGCTATAACAAGAACTATAACTTGGGAATTCTCAGTATGTAGAGAAGCTACTTGAAGCCATGAGAATGAATGTATGAAAATACTCAGGAAAATGTGCAGAGCAGGAAGAGAAAGGTAGAGGATAATATTCTAGGAAACAAAACTTCATTAAGTGGGGAAAAATAAGTTAAAAGGAGATAATCAAAGGTGGAAAAGGAGGAAAAGTGGTATAACAGAAGTACAGGAAGAGAGGTTTTTAGAAGGAAATCATCACTGAGAGTATTACAGACTACAAAACATTAAATTAGGATAAGGAATGAGGAGACAGGATTAAAGCTGGCAATGTGAGATTTTTATTTTTTATTTTATTTTTTTTAGCTTTTGCAAAAGCTCTTTTAATCACCATTGTAACTGGGACCAAAACCAGATTATTGTATATTGAGAAATAATGGAATCTGAATATAGCCAGCCTTGTCAGAAGTTTATTGGTGAAGCAGATAGGAAGGAAAGATACCTGTGACTTTAACACTAAGATTTTTTTTTCTAAGACTGGGAGACATTGTTTTGTTTTGAGTTTTTTAATCAGGGATTTGAACATGTTTAAAGGCTGGTCAGAAGGGAAAAGTTGCTGTTTTCATTATAGTAAGTTAATAGAAGAATGATAGGGATAGCCTTGAAGAAGAATAAAGAGAATGAAAAACAATTGGAAAGAAGAAAGTCAAGATGGTTTTAAAAACATCCTATCTATGAAAAGGTAGGCTTTACATATCTAAGTCTTCAGCTGGAATCTGTTATTGTATTACTTCAATTTCTGTTTACATGCGATTATAACGTGATGTGTAAAGAGAAAGTTTGGGTGATGTTAGAGTGGCTGGCTGTCCGGCTACACTTACTCATTTTTCAGGAGCAACATGGTTTGCATTTGTCAACTGTAGGTGGCACTATGTTCAAGAGAAACTGTAAATATATAAAAGCTATAAAATGTATATATAGAATTTCACTTTTCTGGAGCTTAATCTCAATAGAAAAAATTGGGGGTTAAACCTCTAATTTAAATAATGAAAGTAAGAAAAACATTACTGAAGTTTTCTTACTTAAAAAAAACACACATGCAGAACTGGCGCCACAGGCTGAGGGTAATTGTGAGGATTAGAAATGACATGAACAGGGCCTAATACGGAGCTGACACATTCCTCAAGTCACCTGTTAAAAGAAAGAAAATGTTACTCAAGACACTTGTCGGAGACGCACTGGATCTCACTCCATCTCGTGTTCCTGTGCAAGGCTCTGTGAAGACCTGGTTCTCCCCAGAAACTTCATCCCAGAAGGTCTTCCCCTAGAAGGACGTGGCAGGCCTGATGATGCCTGTTGAGCTGGGGCAGGCCCTAGTCCTGCTGCCACCGCTGGCAAAGGCAGACCAGATGCTGCCCCTCAAGGGGAGCCCTCCAGCCCTGAGACTGCATGCCACCTTTTCAGGCAGTTTCGTTACCAGGTGATGTCTGGGCCCTCGGAAGCTCTGTTTCCAGTGGCTGCAGCCAGAGGTTCACACCAAGGAGCAGATCTTAGAGCTCCTCATGTTGGAGCAGTTCCTGACCATTCTGCCCAGGGAGATTCAGATGTGGGTGCGGAAACAGTGTCCTGGCAGCGGAGAGGAGGCAGTGACCCTAGTGGAAAGCTTGAAGGGAGACCCCGAGTCTGTGGCAGTGGATCAGCATGCAGGTTCTAGGACAGGACACCTTACTCGAACAGGTGGAGTCTGCAAGCTGTCAAGTGGGGGAAGTGGAGTCTCCTCTTGAAGTGATGCCCCAGGAGCTGGGACTTGGGAATTCACCCTCTGGGCCCGGGGAGCCACCGAGCCACATGGTGAAGGAGGAGTATGAAGCGGAACAAGAGCTAGTGGCTGCTTCTCAGCTTCCTGCCCAGCCTGAGGAGAGGCTCATCGGAGACCAGGACTTAGGAATCTCCCTTCTCCACACGGCACCTCAGGAGCACTGGAGGCACCTGGATTCCATTCAGAAGGAGCAATACTGGGATCTCATGCTGAAGACCTATGGGAAAATGGTCTCAGGAGGCATTTCCAATTCCAAGCCTGACCTAATTCAGCAGAGTGTGGGGAAGAACTGGCAGGACTGCGCCTGCATGTCAGAAGATCCTAAGACCCACCTGCAGAGGAGATAGACAGGAGAATGACAAAGAGACCCTAAACTTGGAAAATCACAGGGACCAGGAGCCTCCAGATGCCCCTGTCGCACCTCAGAGGAGCCGCCTTCTCAGGCTTCCCTGAGTGGCCTCTTCACTGAAGAGGAGCCAAGTCGCTTTGGAGAAGAAGAGATCTTCCTGAGGCTCAGGAAAGCCTTCCGGGTGAGCGAGTAGAGGAACAGCTCTCTCCTCAAGAAAAGAATTCTGGGAAGCAGCCAGGCCATCATGTGTCTAATCCTCATCCAGGGGAACTGTCCATGCTGTGTCTTGAAGGGAAGAAAGAGGCCTCCCCTAAAGGGCAGCTGAGAGCCCCCATGGCCCAGAAACTTCCCACCTGCAGGGAGTGTGGGAAAACCTTCTACAGGGACTCTCAGCTTGTTTTTCACCAAAGAACTCACACCAGAGAGAAATACTTCCAGTGCCTCACCTGCAGAAAAGCCTTCCGGCGGAGTTCAGACTTCATGAAACATCAGCGAATTCACACGGGAGAGAAGCCCTGTAAATGTGACTACTGTGGGAAAGGCTTCAGTGACTTCTCCAGATTGCGACACCACGAGAAAATTCACACAGGAGAGAAACCCTACAAGTGTCCCATCTGCGAGAAGAGCTTTATTCAAAGATCAAACTTTAATAGGCATCAGAGGGTTCACACAGGAGAGAAACCTTACAAATGTTCCTGCTGCGGGAAAAGTTTCTGCTGGAGTTCTAGCCTTGATAAACATCAAAGGGCCCACTTAGGAAAGAAGCCCTTTCAGTAGCCACCCGCGCTTAGCCCATTTCTGTGTCCTGGCCTGTTTGAAACACATAGCTCCCCAGGAGGAATTAGGTCTCTTAGTGGATAGCCCTGCTCTCTCATGCCCGGATGAAGGAAGAGAGTGTCTGCACATGGGTTTGGACTCGGAGACTGTGTTGGCCTGTGGGTTGGATCTCATGCTGATTTAATTTTTTTTGCTTCTGCATCAGGAGACAGAATAGTCTTTGTCTTTTATCACATCTCTTTGGAAGGAGATGGGAAAAACCTATCGCTTGGAGGTCCCATTTTAGAAGTGCTACCTGGGAAGAGGTTAACTGGATTAGCCCCAATTGCGGTCATGGGAAGCACCTCAGATTGGCCCTTTAGAACTGGGGGTCCTGGAGCAGGCCATCTGTTACAGAAGGGAGGCATAGAGGACCAGAGCTCAGTGTGTTCTTAGTCATATTGGTACAAAATTAATGTCCTGTCCCTTTTTAAAAATAAACTTGGTAGAATCCAAACAAACAAACAAACAAAACCACATGACAAAATATTAGAGTAAGCAAAATATTTTTTAAATTGAATTTTCAGTGTCATCAGCTTTTTTAAAAAAAACCTCTGCCATTATCTCTACATGAACTGAAAGATGTCTAATTTTTTTTCCTTAAAATAAGTTGATATTTTTAGTCATAAAGAATTACTACCTTATCTTTATAACTTAACCTTTCCCCAGCATATAAACCTATCAATTTTATTAAGAATTTTTTAAAAACCAAAACGTATGCTGATATCAGTGTGGATTTGCATGGCAAATGGAAAGGTACATCAAAGAGTTTGCTATCTAGCAGCAAAAACAAACAACTGGAATATAAACTAAAAAATATAATATTCCTTAAAAGAATCAAAAATGAAATTTAAGGATGTGGTAAGGCAGAATAACTTGATCTCTTTGGCAGATATGTATTTTACAGGGTAAATATAATTTGAGCTGGATACTAGAGAAAAATTAAGACTTATCTATGTATATCTAGGATTGGAAGGCATTCTGTATGGTGGAAACAGCATGAATGAAGGTATTTAGGAAACCAGTCATTCGATGTGGTTAAAGCTTTGACTGGATAAACAGAAATACAAGGAAATAAATTTGGAAATGTAAACCTGGTTCAGAAAATAAAGAACCTTGATATCTAAAGACTTTGGACATGATGGCAACGGTATAGTCAGTAGGTAACCAATGAAGGTTTTTTTGAGCAAAGGGGTGTGCTTCAAAATAATTAATCTGCCAATATTATGTAGATTAGTTGGAGGAATGGGGCACAGAGACCAGAGAAGGAGGAGAGCAACTGGGCTGTTGCTTTAACTGTTGATAATAATCTGTGTTATATCCTTAAGCCTCTCTCCTATCATTTTACTTTACTGCAGGGCTTTTTAGCCATGTTCCAAAGTATAGGCTTCATAAGCTAGTGATCTCCTGTCATAGCAGTAGGCTTGAAGCCGACTTGAATTTGCTCAAGTGTACAATGATCCTTCCTGGGTGATCATCTTGGTGTCTATGACTTCTAGTCTCATTTTTACAACTCAAGGATCCAAGCCCCAGATATATTTATATAACTCTACTGAACATCTATTCTTAAACATAACATAAGCATGTCAAACAGCATTTCAAAACTAAATTTCCCCTTTTTAACCCCCACATTTAAATCGTTTCTTTCTAATTATTGATAAGGGCACTGCCACCACTTACTCTGAATTAGCAAACTGAGAGTCATTTAGAATTTACTTGACATATATACTCTTTCTACTTCTTGAATAATATTTTGCCCCAAGCAGAGAAGGGATATACACTGAGTGGCCAGATTATTATGACCACCTGACATGTGTAGGCAAATTAGCCGTACACTGCATCGTATGGGATATGGAAGCCGAAGGCCTGTTCGAACACCTTTGCTGTCTGCAGTTACCAAGATAAGACGTCTCCAATTCGCACAGGAACACAAGGATTGGACAGTTGAGCATTGGAAAAAAGTCATGTGGTCTGATGAATCACGTTTCCAGTTGCATCATGCAGATGGCAGAGTGAGAATTTTGTGGAAACAGCATGAAAGCATGCACGCCACATGCATGAGTACAACCCTTCGAGCTGGTGGGGGCAGTGTTATGGTTTGGGGCATGTTTTCCTGGCATGATTTGGGCCCTTTAATTCGTGTGGAACAACATCTGAATAGCACAACATACCTAAGTATCGTTGCTGATCAAGTGCATTCTATCATGTTGATGGCGTACCCCAATGGAGATGGCTTCTTCCAACAAGATAATGCACCATGCCACGGTGCTCATATTGTGCAGGAGTGGTTTCAAGAACATGAGGGAGACTTTACCTTGCTTAGGTGGCCCCCACAATCACCAGATCTCAATCTAATTGAATATTTGTGGGACAAAGTTAAAAGAGCCATCAGGCAGCTGGTTCCACAACCATCAAATCTCACAGAACTGGACAGTGCTATTCATCAGGCATGGTGTCAGACTCCTTGCATCACCTTTCAACATCTCATAGAGTCAATGCCAAGAAGAATTGCTGAAGTATTGAAGGCAAAAAGGTGGCCCAACAAAATACTGATGGGGTGGTCATAATAATCTGGCCACTCAAGTGTAGTTCTGCACTTACAGCTTTCCTCCCTGTTTTTCCATTCCTTGTTGAACTGAGAAAGTGTAGGTACATTGGGCCATCTTATATAATAAAAGGCTAATATGCAAATTGATCAAACAGTGGAATGATCGGTTGCTATGACATGCACTGACCACCAGGGGGAGATGCTCAATGCAGGAGCTGCCCCCTCCCCCTTCCCCCCCCCCCCCCCCCCCCGTGATCAGTGTGCTCCCACAGTGGGGGCGCTGCTCAGCCAGAAGCCGGCAAGCATAGCAGCAGTGGCAGGAGCCTCTCCTGTCTGTGCAACAGCACTAAGGATGTCCGACTGCCGGCTCAAGCCCACTCCCTGCCATCAGTCGGCCATCCCCCAAGGGCTCCCAGACTGCGAGGGGGTGCAGGCCAGGCTGAGAGAACCCCCCACCCCCCGAGTGCACAAATTTCATGCACTGGGCCTCTAGTATAGGAATATACACATTTAAATTTTGGTCATTCATACATCCATTGATAGTGTTTTGTTTCACCCTCCTATGCTCACTTCCTATCCCTTAATGTTTCTCTCTTTTTCAAGCCTCAACTTCAACTAGTGTGATTTAGCCAGAGGATCAGTCAAGGGATTGATGGGTGGTAGAGCTTAAATGTAAATTCCTACATATGCAAGTGGCCAGGAATTTGTGACCTTGAGTCAGTGAACAAAAGTAATGGTACAGTTTTATTTGTTTCCTCTGTCCTTGTGTCACTAGTTAGGACCTGTAGACTATAATTAGAGAGAATTGAAACAGAAGTGACCCAATTAAGTTTCAAGCATCAAGATGCTCTTGGTCAGAAATTACAAAAAAAACTCAGCTCAAACTGGTGTAAACAATAAGGAATTTTGTTACCATACAAAACCAGTAGTCCACATATAGGTCAGTTGTTTAGGCATGGTTTAACAAAGGTGCAAGCTCTTTCTGCATTTGTCTTCATCCATAATAAATGGCATATTTGTATGAAAACTTAATAATTAACAGGATTGCATAGTTCTCTTCATGTAGAGTCAAACCAACCTTTTGCTATTCCCATCCTCTCACTAGCTACTATAGGTGTCTGGTGTCTTATTTCTTCCATTCTTTGAGTTTCCTTTGTTCTCAGTTTGGCCATCAGGATGAATCTTTCCCTAGAAACCCTACATTGGCTTATGACTTCCCTTTCTTAAATGATCCATGCGGGTAGGATTACCGTGGTTCGTTTATTCCAATGGAGCTGAGGTCACCCTACACACTGGAGGACTGCTGTAGTTTTGGGACAGATAAAATATATTTTGGTGGGTGAACCACAATGTCAGCTTTAATTTATGCTGACAAAAAAAGCAGGGAGACGGAGGGGACAGAAATAGAGGTGGTAAATTTCAAGTGAAAAATGTTTATTTTACAGTATAATGATTCCCAGGAAAGTTGAGAAGCATCAAAAGTTTCTGACCCAGAGAGGGGGACAAAGACAAATTCTGGACAAGCAAAATTAACTGTTTTGATTATATTGTTTTTAAAATGTTTGCATCTAGGTGATTATGAAAATCACTTGAATGGCCTAACTGTGATGCATCAGTCTGGTGATGACACAATGGTGGTTGAGTCTGAATGTCAAGTTTCTGTGCAGAAGGTAAGAGTAATGTTATTTTTTTCCTCAAAAGTATTAAAGGGATTTAAAATTTAATATGGTAATGGCCCTAATTAACTTGAATGAGATTTTGGATCTCTAAACCTAATTTTTGCCTATTAAAAAAGTTACCTGTGAACAACCTTTCCCCACCCTTAGTTCTTATGATTGTATTTATTTGTAAATTCTATAATGCTGATATTTGCCAGATATCTGGGTTTTTGTTATTTTTTAAATCCTCACCTGAGAACATACTTGAGAAACATCCGATTGGTTGCCTTCTGCCCCAGGTGCCCCAGCCTATGCCATTCTTATGGTATCATCTGACTTTGTCTCATTAATCATTTGTATACTTGCTTTATTTTTCCTATAGGATGATAAATATTATTACAGTGACTGGTTTATTTATTTCTATATATTTTTGCAGATTATCATACTCTTAGTACATGTTTTACACATTAATTGAAATCCTTGTCATGAATGTTATTTTAATTTGTCTTAGATGAATAACTGAATTTAGCTTATCTGTTTTCATATCTTTTCTGACTATAGTAACCTTTTATAAAATTACATTAAGCCTTTATCTATTACCATATCAAAAAACATTGTTATCTTTCCAAAATTTAGATGATATATGGGGACATAGACTGAATCAGATTTTTTTTTTTTTTTTTAGGATATAAAACTCAAGAATGCTGACTCTTGGAAAAGTTTAGGCAAATCAGTTAAAACTTCAGGTGTACGGAAATCCTCAGATGAGCTCTTCAACCAATTTAGAAAAGCAGCAATAGAGAAGGAAGTAAAAGCTCGAACACAGGAACTAATACAGAAACATCTGGAACAGAATACAAAGGAACCCAAAGTATTTCAAGAAAATCAAAGGTCTGTAATTTACTGGATTAAGGGAGGCCTTGAGAGATTTAGACATGTATTTAAAATATATTAAATTTCTGTTCTGTTACGTGATTATGATTTACCTATTTTTAGTAGGACATAGAGAAAATTATAATTGCAAGAGAGTAAATTTATTTTTTATTGATAAGTAGTAGTTTGCTTTGAAAAGGATAGAAATAACCAAGTTATTCAATGAGTTGCTAAAGTTACTAATATTTCTAAATGATAAGTATATAATAATTTAACAGAAATGTCTTAGTACTGTTTCCATTCTATGTGTAAGAAGATAGTAGTATACCTTGGTCACAGTTTTCAAAACCCATCTATTTGTTAGACACCAAAAATTAAAAAAAAGTCTTGGTTTTGTTTTGTGTGTGTGTGTGTGTTTTGTTAATCCTCACCCGAGAATATTTTTCCCATTGATTTTAAGAGAGTGGAAGGGAGGTGAAGAGACAGAGAGAAACATCAATGGGAGAAAGACACATAGATGGGTTGCCTCCCACATGTCCCCCAACCAGGGCCAGGGATGTAGCCTGCACCATCAGTTGCAGGCTAATGATCTAACATTGAGCAAGACTGGTTAGGGCTCAAAAATAAATCTTTAAAATAATGTTATGATATGTGAAGAGGGGTTTCTAGAACATTGCTTTATATTTGTCATTTAATAGCATATCTTTGTAATAACTTTTAAGGAATTTGAAACCTACTTGAGTCCTACTATTCCTTTCAGGCACCCTGGCTCCACTCTGGAATCTTTTTCAAATAAGATGCCAAACAAGTGCCTTGGTGACAAGCAAAAAGAACATCAGAAGTCATTGGAAGCTCAAGAGAACAGTAGACTAGGGCTTCTCAAAGACCGTAATTTAGCAAGGGAGAGAGAGCAAGAGCGGAGGAGGAGAGAAGCAGTAAGTGAATTTCAGTTTACTAAATCTAACTAACAAAGGACAGATTTAACAGAGCAGTGTCTTCACATGTTCAAACATGCATTTGAGGTAGTTGTTTAATGACAGTGTTATCTCTTTAGAGAGGATCAGGTTCTGGAGCTACTACAATATGTGGGTTCAAATACTGATTCTGCCATTTGCTAGATTTTTGGGTCTGGGCTAGCTATTTAACCTCTCTGTGCCTCGAATTCCTTATCTATAAGGAAGGATAATAATGCCTATTGTGAAGATGAAATGAATTTATATGTATTGAGCATGTAGGACAGTGATTCTCAACCTTTTTAATAATGCCGTGACCCTTTAATACTCAGTTCCTAATGTTGTGGTGACCCCCAAGCATAAAATTATTTTCGTTGCTACTTCATAACTGTAATTTTGCTACTGTTATGAATTGTAATGCAAATATCTGTGTTTTCTGATGGTCTTAGGCTCTACAGCAGTGGTTCTCAACCTGTGGGTCGCGACCCACAGGTTGAGAACTGCTAGCAGGGTCACCTAAGACCATCAGAAAACACAGATATTTACATTACGATTCATAACAGTAGCAAAATTATAGTTATGAAGTAGCAACAAAAATAATTTTATGGTTGGGGGTCACCACAACATGAGGAACTGTATCAAAGGATCACGGCATTAGAAAGGTTGAGAACCACTGATGTAGGACAATATTTAGCACATAGGTAAAGTGATTTATCACTTACTTAGCAGTGTTGTTACACATGATGGGTCTACTTTAAAGTAGTGTGGACTTATAGAACTTTCTAAAATGATAGAAATGTTATTTATCTATTAAATATAATAGTGACCTGCCATGTATGTGGCTAATAAATTTTACTTAATTTTAATGAATTTAAACAGCAAAGTTTGATATTATCATTTTTTATGGTTTTTAGGAGCTCTTTATTAAAATTTCATTAGCACTTTACTAGAAGTCTTCCTTTAGTGACCTCGGAATTTTCCTATTCATACTCACAAGGGCCTGATTTCAGTCACCCATATGTGATTTCTCAGCAACCTAATTACCACTTAACAATCTAAGTAGTACCTGATATAATTTCTAATATCCTACACACTTTCCTGGAGCTGGAATAAACCTGGAACCCACCAAAACTTGACTAATAAAGCCACACCTAACAGCTTGATAACTGTTACTTTTGACAACCTGCACTCTTATGTTGCTACTTGACAGATCCATACTCTAAAAACCTGCAATGACTTGAACCCTAACAGAGCTCATTTCATGCCAATTTCTTTGGCCAAGTTTTTTTTCTTAATTTTAAATGGTTGAAGTGTATGTAAGAAAGGAATATCCAGGTTATGGTGCCAGCTGCAGAGAGTTTTCATGCACCGGATTTGCACACCAGTGGGGTCCCTCAGCCTGGCCTGATCCCTGCAGGCCCAATCCAGACAGGAGGGAGACTGATCCTGTGCATTAAGCATCTATCCCCTGGTGGTCAGTGCAAGTCATAGTGACCGGTTGACTGGTCATTCGGTCATTTGGTCACTTAGGCTTTTATATATAGAGAGTAGAGTGTTCATATTTAAATCATGGTATCTGTTAACTGGTGTAGAGAATAACTAGTTCCATATCAATTATTCCACAAGTGAAGATTTTTAGTCAGGATGGAAGAGATTCTGAAATAAAGTGTCTTTAAATAAAAATAAGTTTCATTACAATATTCTTGGAATTTTGTAGTCTGTTTGGATAGTTATAGGAGTAGCACATGATATTTCAACTAGGACAATGTATCCAACTCTCATATTGGAGGGTTAAAATAGCACTTTGAGGAACCATCTGGATTTGGGCAGATATTTGGCATCCTAAGAGCTGGCATTAAGAAAGTAGTCTGGGTAAAGATGTAAGAAATTATCATTTTTGTCTTTAAGGCATATTTAAAGAAATTTTTGTAGTTCATAAGTCACACCTAACTTTTTAATATCATTTTGGTCAATAAGTAATAATTCCAAATCTTTTCCCAGATAGCCAATGAAAACATTAATCCCCATCTAAGAAGTCAACAAATTTTTGCAAATTGATGCGTTTACCTATCACTCAAAGCTCTTGCAGTTTACTGATAAAAAAACCAAACTTGTTTTGAGCTTTCACAGTTGGTATCGTTGCAGAGGCCCGAGAATATCTAACCTAAGGAGGCTTCAAATTGTAAATGTTGTTTCCTTTGTCTTAATTAGCCTTTTCTTTACTTTAGCTTATATTTTTTAATGGCTCCTTAGCATTTAATAAACATTGTATTGGGTGTTATACCTGCAATCTGGTTTGATCTTCATAAATATCTACATATAAAATAAATTGGCTTAAATAATTTGCTTAAGGTTACATAGTTATTAAGTGGCAGAATTAAGGAAAATCCATAGCTTTAGCATACAATAGTTTTCTTGCATAGGTAAGATATTGGTTCATTCAGAAAATAATTTGATGTGCCTGTGCCTAGCATTATGTTGGTTACAGAGATACATGAAATAATGTAATCTCAGTTCATGTTCTTATTAATACCCATTCTGTCAACACTGAGAATTTTCTCTTGAAGAGAAAGATTAAGCTTGTTCTTAGTGTTCTTGTAAGTTTTAATTATTATTTATCACATAAACAATATTTAACAAAAATTATACAGTATATATACAGAAATAAAAATTTATGTACAAAATCATTATGTTAAATAAGTTGGATTCATATTGTATGATCTGATCCAAATGTTGCATAATCATGTTTATATAGATGTAATAAAGTCATAAATGTTTTTAAGTAACATTTAAATTTTCTCTTCTTTTTTATAGATGGCTGGTACCATTGATATGACTCTTCAACGTGACATTATGACAATGTTTGAAAACAACTTTGATTAAAACTCAGTTTTTGAATTAACCACCAACTTAAAATGAATGATATAAAAGATTAAGATGCATATGGCAAAATTATTGCTTTCAGACATCAATACACCAATCTTAATGTTGTATTTTGACTGCTCTAAAATGATTAAACAATTTTCACTATATTTCTTAATAGGTATATGTTCATTTTTTAATGACATTACAGGAACTTTTATAATATTGGATCCCTAAAAATTGAATAAATTACCAGATGTTATTCATTTTCTAAATAATTATTTGCTTTGTATTATAGGCTTTGTCTTAGCAATGAAAATCCAAAAGAGATAGTCCCTGTTTGTTTAAAAATGAAGAATATATAAAGGTGTATCTAAAACATAGTTCCTGTTGAGTTTTTAACTTTTAAAACAAATATTTGTCTTCCTTCAAAAATATTTAGAACCTCTAACAAATAATAGTTGGTTTCTTTGAGTGTCAGGTTACATAAGACTTTCTGCTGGTTATATATTCAAAATTTATATTGAAATTAGTATAAGGAAAAGATTACCTATGGTTTGAAAGATGTTAAACTTGAGGCAAAATAACTAACAGTAAGTATTAATTATGTATATAAGTCTCTATAGGAACTTATACAGCATTTCTTAACTTGTATATGTGATAGCAATGGATGTAAATCTTAATTGTAGTACAGCTCTTTATTTAAATCTGTAAAATATTTTTCTTTCATTATTCTCAAGTTGCTATTTATGTACAAATCATGTGTATCAGCTCCATGTATTTTAAGATTTTGGACTCTTCAAGTGTTATACAATTCAGGCACTATTCTGATACCAGCTAAAGTAAAAATTAAAAATGTGTATGTATTATGGATAGAAACAAAAAAGTTTCTTGAGTTTGTTTTTTTATAATATACTTTTTGGAAACACTTCTAAACTGTTATCCACTTAAAAAACATGATTAACTAGTGGCTAAAGTGATGTTGATACCTTCGTAAAACAGCCAATATTAAAATAATATCATACCTATTCAACTAAACCTATTTTTAACCAAGAAATTCGTATTGTCTACTAACAGTATGCATTATGTTATTTCCTAAAAGATCATAGAGATATAGATGAGCTGTATCTCTATGTAATCTGTGTTATGCATGAGCTGTATCTCTATGTAATCTGTGTTATGCATGTGTATATATATTAAGATACATGAGAAATACATAGTGGCTACCTCTAGATGATGGAAAAACAGGTATTGCTTTCATTTCCTTTATACTTCAGTATTTTAATGGTTCTTTTTAATATTGATTATGTGATACTTTTAAGATTTGGGAAATTTTCCTTACAACCTTGATATATAGGGACAGTGTTCTAACCAACTGAGCTACCCAGCCAGGGCAAATTTTCCATTTTGAAGAGAAAGAATGAGAATAGTAAATAAGAATTTACTTCTGTCAAATGCACACACTCAATCTTTCAACTGTCTTTAATTAATAAAACTGATCAAGTATCTTTGTCTATAGATAAAATAAGAAAGTGTAGCTTTAACATACCTTTTTATATTAAAGAATAATGGGTGTTTATTTATTAATTTGAGAGAGAGACATCAATTTGTTGTTCCACTTCTTTATGCACCCATTCATTGATTATTCTATGTGCCCTGACTGGGAATTGAACCCACAACCTTGTTGAATTGAGATGATGCTCTAACCAACTGAGCACTAAGCCAGGGTGATAACAGCTTTCTTAAGGTTTTTATATAAACACTTGGAGCAGCACTTAGAGAGCTGTAATATGAGTATCAGTATTTAGTTTAACCAACTTAAACTTAAACCTTTTCTCAGTCTGTAAGGAGTCTGGCATGTTGCAGATGCTCAACAAACTTTTGGTAGGTGGTTGAAGTCAGTTTACGAGAGAAAAATATCAGTTTATAACATTACTAGTGGCCCGGTGCACAAAATTCGTGCATGGGTGGGGTCCCTTCGCCTGGCTGACCATTGGGGCCAATCAGAGCCATCTCGCCCAGTCTCAATGGGGGCCGATCAGGGTCAGTGGCCAGGGAGGGACTGCGGGAGGGACCATAGGAGGGCTCCAGGGTGTGTCCGGCCCATCTCGCCCAGTCCCAATCGGCCGGACCCCAGCAGCAAGCTAACCTACTGGTTGGAGCATCTGCCCCCTGGTGGTCAGTGCACATCATAGTAACCAATCGGTTGACCACTCAGTCAGATACTTAGCATATTAGGCTTTTATATATATAGATATGCAGTAAAAGATTGTTTGACTTCTCTTCTTACATGTAGTTTACTTTTGTTAATTTCATCATGAAATATTGTATGTAATTTGTTAGCCTTCAACTAAAACCTGGTTTCAGGAGGACCTGTTTCTGTCCTCATCTCTCCTCTCCAACTTCTAAGACGTTTTCATTGTGTTTTCTGGTATTAGTGATCAGCCATCAACAGCATTCCTTCTATAATCAAACTTTTTACTTGTTTCTTTCCTATTTTTGTTCTTTAGTTCTGCACATTTGGTCCTCAGGCCATCTGTCTCAGCATCATGTGGGAATGTTTTAGAAATGAAAATTCTCAGATTTACTAAATCAGAAAATCTGGGGATGGGGGGGCATTAGTTTACATAGTTGAGCAAGCCCTTTAAGTTTGAGAGCCACACTTGAACTGAACCCTGGCTCTCTTTCTCCTGCAGACTCTCATTTTAACTGCCTGGTTTTTGTTTTCAGTAGTGTTTTGCTTACGTTTGGAGTACCAGTTGAAGACCATTCTCCCTCTTTCCTAAATACCCCAGTTTTATGTTTTTCATGATCATAAGACTATAATACCACCCATAGTCATTTGCCATCCCTGATTCACTCCTTGTTCCCCAGAGGTTTTAGTCTGTTTCATTGTCACTTTCTAAACACTTCTGAAATTCTTGACCTTTCTGCTTATGATCTTAGTATCTAATCAATCATAGCTGCTCCTTTGTCAATACCAATAACTAAAACCCTTCCCTAGTCTATTTCAAGCCCCCTAGTCTCTCACTGTTTTTTCTAGCTTACTCCCGTGACTCCAGCCATCCTTAGACATCATAGGGACCTACAGCGCATTAATCCTAATGCCTTCACAAAGTAGCTCTCCACGAATCTTAACTGGTTAGAGAAAGACATGCAACCATGATAACTCCTCTCACTTAAAATTCATGAGCATAAACTCAAGTTAGTCTTATATCTGCCCAGAAATCTTACAACATTTCCCTTGGTCCATTCACTCTCTCTAGGCAGTCAATTATATCTCCACTGTGCTCAGAACTCTAACCAATACCACCTCTCCCATCATCAATCTATGATCTAAACATTCTTTTCTTTACGGGAATTTGAAAATTACTATTTTTAAAATATATTTTTATTTCATAGAGGAAGGGAGAGGGAGATAGAAACATCAATGATGAGAGAGAATCATTGATTGGCTGCCTTCTGCACACTCTGTATTAGGGATCAAGCTGGCAACCTGGGCATGTGCCCTTGACTGGAATCGAACCAGGGATCCTACAGTCTGCAGGCCAACACTCTATCCACTGAGCCAAACTATCCTGGGCAGAATTTGAAAATTATTAAGCTACAATTCACCCTTCGAAGTGTAATTCAGTGATTTTCAATATAGTCAATTATGGGAATTTGTTTCTTTATCTTCATATATTCTGGATATTAATATTTTGTGTTATGAATATTGTCTCTAATTGTCACTTGTCAATTTGTTAATTTGTACATAATTTTGTAGAAGCCAACAGTTGAGGTTAATGTCAGTCCAAAAATCATGTTACTAGTTTTTTTAAAAAATACATTTTTATTGATTTCAGAGAAAGAAAGATATCAAAGATGAGAGAGAATCATTGATTGGCTGCCTCCTGCACAACTCTCCCACCCCCCACTGAGGATCCAGCCAGCAACCCAGGCATGTGCCCTGACTAGGAATGGAAACAGAACCTCCGGTTCATAGTTTGACGCTCAACCTCTGAACCACACTGGCCCAGCATTTTTTTTTTTTTTTCCAATCTTCCTCTGAGGATAAGTTTTTATTGGTTTAGAGAGAAGGGGAGAGAGAGAGAAACATCGCTATGACAGAGGAACATTGATGGGTTGCCTCCTGTATGTGCCCCCACTGGGGATTGAACTTGAAATCTAGGTATGTGCCGTGACTGGGAATCAAACCCATAACCTTGTGTATGTGATGAGGCTGCAACCAACTGAACAAACCAGCCAGGGCATGTTACTAATCATTTATACAAGAATATGATATCTAATTATAAATTTTGTTATTTCTCATTTTAAATCACAAAGCTTTTATTTAAAGACAAAATTTAGAGACAGTAAGAATTTCTCTTTCCCACCCCAGCTATTGAGAAATTAGAGCTTAAATGCTCAAGAGGCTTTGAGGGGCTTTTTTCTTAATGTATCACGAGCATCTATCTAGGTGTAAGTACCACTTTCCCATTATCCTCACCAGCATTAGATGTTGCTGCCCTCGTATTCTTTGATACTTTGACTAAAAAAAAATAATTGTTTTTTTTAATTGGCATTTCCCAGACTACAAGTAGGGTTGATCATCTTATATTTGTTAGCCATATGACTTGTGTAGTCACTAATATCCTTTAGTAATTCTCCTTTTAGGTTTCATAGACTTTTTTTCCTTTAGATGTTAGCTCTTCAGCTTAAACATTTTTCACAATCTATTGTTTGGCTTTTCAGATTTATCTTTTTTTTCTCATACAATTTAAATTTTCCAACAAAAACTTTGTCGTTGAAAGTATTACATATGTCCCTTTATATTCCCCATTGACTTCTAGCCCACCTCTTCCCCAAGCTTCCACTACCCTATTGTCTGTGTCCACAAGATATGCATACAAGTTCTTTAGTTTATATAGTCATTTTAGTGATTTTCCTTTTTAGTGTCAGGATATTCTGCTTTGTTTTGGAATGTATCCTTCATATCAAGATGATAAAAGAGTCTTACTTTTTTTGCACTAAAAACATCCAGATATAATTAATAATTTTTACCCTAAAATTCCAGATGGAGTAAAGATGTTTTTATATATGGTATGAGGTAGGGGACCATATCTCTTTTTCTAAATTAACTACCAATTATGCTATCACAATGTACTTACTGAACCTCTGAATTAAATAGCTGTCACTCTTTTATTTTATAATCACTTATCTACTTTGTAAAAGTTGAGTGTATAAATAAGTGAACAACAAAATTGATTCCTCTAAAATCAATAAAATAAATTACTTTTTAAAACTCAACAGTAGCTTAGCCGACTTGGCTCAGTGGATAGAGCGTCAGCCTGCGGACTGAGGGCTCCCAGGTTGGATTCCAGCCAAGGGCACATGCCTGGATTGTGGGCTCAATCCCCAGTAGTGGATGTACAGGAGGCAGCCGATGAATGATTCTCATCATTGATGTTTCTAGCTCTCTCTCCTTCTCCCTTCCTCTCTGGAATCAATAAAGAAATATATTTTAAAAAACTCAACAATAAAATAACAAACTAAATAAAAAATAGGCAAAAAAAACCAAAATTTTACCAAAGAGAATATACATATGGCAAATATATATATGAAAATATTTTTTAGCCTTAGCTGGTTTGGCTCAGTGGATAGAGCATCAGCCTGCAGACTGAAGGGTCCTGGGTTCGATTCCAGTCAAGGGTACATACCTGGGTTGCGGGCTCGATCCCCAGTGGGGGGGGGGGCGGCTACAGGAGGCAGCCAATCCATGATTCTTTCTCATCATTGATGTTTCTATCTCTCTCACACTCTTCTCTGAAATCAATAAAAACATATTTAAAAAAAAACATTTTTTAGCATCATTAACTATCAGTGACTAATGAGATCAGAAAGGTTAAAATGAAAAATAGTGATAACACAAAATGTTGACAAGTATGCAGACAAATGGGTCACTCATACATTGCTGGTGGTACTTAAAATCATACAGCCACACTAAAAACTAGTTGGCAGTTTCTTATAAAAAAAACATTCAAAGCCATATAAAAAAATCCCAAAAGGTTATAGACTATATGATCTCATAATATTTTTGAAATGACAAAAAATTGGAAACGGAGAACAGATTAGGGTTGCTAGGATGGAAAAGGTGTAGGTGATATAAAAGGGCAACAAAAAGCATCCTTGTTATAGAAATGTTCTGAACTCTTAACTTTGTTGGTGAATACACAAAGTTACATATACAATAAAATTATAGAGTGTAAATTACATCGCATAAAGTGCCCACACATTCTCTATTCTCTTATGCTTACACTAGAGGCCCAATGTATGAAATTCATGCATGGGGGGAGGAGAGGGGTGACCCTCAGCCCATGCCTGCACCCTTTCCAATCTGGGACTGTTGGCTCCCAACCACTTGCCTGCCTGCCTGATTGCCCCTAACCGCTTCTGCCTGCCAGCCTGATCATCCTAACCAACCCCTGCCACCTTAATCGACGCCTAACTGCTCCCCTGCTGGACCGATTGCCCCTAACTGCCCTCCCCTGCAGGCCTGGTCACCCCAAACTGCCCTCCCCAGCTGGTCTGGTAACCCCCAACTGCCCTCCCTTGCCAGCCTGGTTGCCCCTAACTGCTTTCCCCTGCCGGCCTCTCTTGCTGGCCCAATTGCCCCTAACTGCCCTCCCCTGCAGGCCTGGTTCCCCTCAACTGCCCTCTCCTACAGGCCTGGTCACCTCCAACTACCCTCCCCTGCAGGCTTGGTCACCCCTAACTGCCCTCCCCTGCAGGCCTGGTTCCCCCCAACTGCCCTTCTGTAGAGGGTCCCTTGGGAAGGCACATGGGCACTCTTTAATTATTGTCAGCTGAACCCAGTGGCGTCGGCAAAGCCATGCCCTGAGAACAACCCTTGCCAAAAGGGCAAGGGTGTTGTCAGCTTGACCTTCATTTCAGTCCATGGTGTGGGGAAGTGGGTTTTGATACCTAAATCCAGCCTAGCACAAGGAATGCTCAGGGCCTACTCAGGAATGCAAATAATCTCCTTTTGTCTTGACCTTTTGGTGAAACTTCCTGGTATTTGGGGGTGTAAAATAAACACACTGCATCAGCTCTGGGTCACTGTCTCTCCATGAGAAGAGGGCAGCGGTTCACCTGGCCCCAGCTTTTCTTTCTATCTCTGTGTCTTGTCTCTTTCTTTTATTTCTCAATCCCCAACCACCTCTACTCAGGAATTAGACCCGCTCTCTAGCCGTGCTGGACACAGAAAAGAGAGAAAATATTTACACCTTCTCTGCAGGCCTGGTTGCCCACAACTGCTCTTCCCTGCAGGCCTGGTCCCCTCTCCCCCCCACAACTGCCCTCCTCTGCAGGCCCAATCCCCCGCAACTGCCCTCCCCTGCAGGCCTGATCGCACCCAACTGCCCTCCCCTGCAGGCCATCTTGTGGCGACCATCTTGTGTCCACATGAGGGCAGCCATCTTTGACCACATGGGGTGGCCATCTTGTGTGTTGGAGTGATGGTCAATTTGCATATTACCTCTTTATTATATAGGAGGATATAAATTTATATTATTAAAATTTTCAATTAAAAAAGGTAATACTCTCAAAAAATTCTAAACTTATTGTGATCATTGTACAATATATACTTAAATCATATATCTAAAACAAATATAATGCTATATGTCAATTACAGGGTTTGGTAAAAATAGATTTACAGCTGTGAGTTTATCTTGTACTAGAGGCCTGTTGCACATATTCATGCACTGGTGGGGTCCCTCAGCCTGACCTGCGGGGATTACGTTGAAACCAGCTCTCCAACATCCCCTCCGAGGGGTCCTAGATTGCAGGAGGGTGCTTCTTGGGTGACACACCCTGGAATCAGGCTCCCTCCTCTCTGGTTCCAGGTGCATCACCTGAGAACCTCAGCTGCCAAGTCACTGCAGCTCAGAAGCTCCTGCATTGAGCATCTGCCCCCTGGTGGTCATTGCATGTCATAGCTACTGGACAGTTGCTTAGGCTTTTATATATCTTGTATTATTTATTAACTAGAGGCCCGATGCACAAAATTTATGCAAGTGTAGGCCTTGCTATAAAAATAATAATTGAAGGCTGAGATTGCAGGGTAACCAAAATAACCTGAAATCTAAGAAAAGACAAACACATCAAAGTAGAGGCAGGACATAAGTACTGGCTTACCTGAGCAGATACCATCAAATGCTATATAATCTGGTAACAACAACAAAAATCTTCTAAAAGTTGTATCAAATGGCTAAAGGTTGAGTAGCTGAGAGTGTAGAACCCCTGGGAACACAAGAGAAATCTGCAAACACTTTCAGGCTCTTCTCCATAGACTGCATCCGGGCATCAGTACTGCACAAAGAAGATTTGGGGTGCAGGATAAGGATTCTAAGGAAGCCATCCTTCAGATGCAGGCCTGAAAGACAATGGCAGCAGATATAAAAAAAGCAAAGAGCCCTCCCTGCCCACCCCCCAACCCCCACCCTCAAATCTTTCTCCCCTATCTTCCCTAAAGAATATAAACCTTGCCTTTGCCAGTTTGGCTCACTGGATAGAGCGGTCCCAGGTCGATTCCCCGCACTACCTCCGTTGCAGGCTCCTCCTCCTCGCACCTGGGCTGGTGCAGGAAGCAACCAATCCATGTGTTTCTCTCACATGATGTTTCTGTCTTTCCCCTCTCTTCCACTTTCCCTAAAAATCAATGGGAAAAGATCCTCAGGTGAGGATTAACAACCAGGAAAGAATACAAACCTCGAGTTTCTGGGAGGAGAACAACAAACCCTATCACCTTTAAGGCACTGATGAAGAGCCACGGGGAAGGAAATGCATCTCAGGCGCAGACTATCGAAGGTACTGGGGGTGGGGAAGGATAATTAAGAATGTGCCGCCCTGATGTCCAATGACATAGTGCCTGCCTTTGAGGCTAAATTAGGACAGCAGAGAATGCCCCTCTGCGCTCTGCACTTCCTACCAGCAGTAACAAAAGCAGTCAAAGAAGAATGTATTTGAGTGGCACACAAGTGCTACAGATGTTCAACATTCTTCATTAGGGAAATGCAAATTAAAATGTCAATGATACCACTACACACTTCTTAGAATGGCTAAAATTTAAAAGATCTTTTTTTTTTTTACAATCCCAGTGCTTGCAGGAATCTGACCCAACCATCACTCTCACACACTGCCCATGTAAACTCAAAACTGTACAGTTTGTCAGTTTCTCATAAAGTTGAATGCACACTTGCCACCTCACCCAGCAATCCCACTCTTATTTGGCCAAGGTAAATGAAAACGTATGTTCACACACAAAAAAACACTTTACATGAATGTTTATAGTGGTTTTACTCATAGCCACCAAAACTGGAAGAAACTCAACTGTCCCTTAACTGGGGAATGGATAAACAATACTGTACATCCATTCAATGAAACACTACTTACTCAGCAATAAAAAAGGAACAACAGCATGGTTGAATCTCAGACGCATTATGCTAAGTGTAAGAAGCCAAAAACAAAAGGTTACATACTAGATGGTTCTATTTATACAATATTCTTGTAAAGGGAAAACTTATAGGGACAGAGAACAGACCAGGGGTTTCCAGACATGACTCTGTATATAACTGAGAAGGCTAACCCCTATTTTGTAAAACCACTGTTTGAAATTCTCTGATATTTAGACAGCCCCTTATTCTGAAAAAAAAAAAAAAAAAAAAACACAAAAACAACAACAACAACAACAACAAAACCTTGGTTTTCTAGCCTGCTTGAATAATGAGGAAGATAAACTTAGCTGTCTGACCTTGTAGGCCAGAGACTAGATATGCCCATACTCTCATGCCACGCCAGATGTATTTTTTAATTGGATAGAACTGTGTTGTTTTCAAGGCCACAAGCTTCCAACAAGATAACCACTAAGCACACATAGGACTGGCTCTTCAATAAAAAGAAAAATTCTGCTTGTTTGCTCTGCTTAGAATTTGAATTCATTTTTCTCTAAGCCCACCCGACTCCAAACTCTCCAAGCGTTGCTTGGTGGTTTTTTTTTGTTTGTTTTTTTCCGGTCTTCTTCAACATAACGACTGAACTAGTTGGAGAATATCAGCACCTTCAGAAAAGTATTAGGAACGAACCAAGTCATAATGTCTGCTGAGTAGTATGAAAACCAGTTACTGCCCCTCTCTGGGTCATAATTCTATGATCTAGAATAAAGGCCTAATGAACTTCCAACAGGCAAGTGGGCAACGAGAAAATCTGAACACCGGTCAAAATAAGAGAGGCTCTTCCCTCCGCGGCACCTGGGATGACTGGGAGTCTCACCATTTCCCCACAGTTTTTAGCAACGCAGCCTCGCCGAGTCCTGGGCGGACGGACCTCTGAGCGCTGGGGCCCAGAGCACGCCCCGGGAGTGCAGAGCCCGAGGCTATGACACGGGACGTCGGCGGGCGCGGCTGCTGGGCCCTCCGGGAGGTGTGCGCGGAGCCGGCGATCGGGACGGACGGGCGGGCAGGCCTGACGCCGCGGCGCTCGCTGCCTCGCTGCGGCTGTGTGAGCGCCGCCGCTCCGGTGCCTCATAGGGCGGTGGGCCCCGCCGCCCGCCGCGCGATGGCGAGGCTGCGGGATTGCCTGCCCCGCCTGATGTTCACGATCCGGTCCCTGCTCTTCTGGTCCCTGGTCTACGGCTACTGCGGGCTCTGCGCCTCCATCTACCTGCTCAAACTTTTGTGGAGCATCGGCAAGGGACCCGCGCAGACCTTCCGGCGGGGCGCGCGGGAGCACCCGCCCCCGTGCTTGAACGACCCCTCCCTGGGTACCCACTGCTACGTGCGCATCAAGGTGAAGGCCGGCGCCGGCCAGGCGGGGGGGGGGGAGGGAACGTGGCACGCGGGAGAGCAGAGGGCTCCGCGCTGCTCCTTCCCTGACGCCCGGCCCAGTGTCCCCTGGTGTCTCGGGGCTCGCAGGGCGCGCGGCGGGGACGACCAAGATGCCAAAGGGAGGCAAGAGGGGCGAGGTGTGGCCGCAGAGGGGTCGGGACGGTGTGTGTTTACGTTCCCTGTTTCGTGTGTGCGCGGTGTGTGTGTGTGTGGGGGGGGGGTTAGGGGAGGGTAAGAGAGGGAGCGGAGGATGAGAGAATAGGTTGAGTGGGAAGGGGAAGCTGTCTCCCGTCCCCTTTTTGCCCTTTAGAGCTCAGATCGGCTGTAGGAGATTGTTCCAGGTGGCGCCCTAATGTCTCAGGAGTCTGTCCTTGCCTAAATTATAGAATAAAAGAGTAAATAGAATAATTAGTTGGAAATCAGGAGTTTATTCAGATCAGCAGAATGGAACATTCACAGATGACCTAAGCAGCATGAAATCATAAATAAGTGGTGTATGTTTGTGGAGAAGGAAGCCAACTAATGAAGTCAGAGACCAGAGGAGTGGAATTAAAAGTGCCTACCATGCATGCAGACTCATCAATGGCCACGCTTGTCCCAGGGCTCCTTACAGCCACGATGTTCTGTTTCCTGAGGCTTCAGGCGAGGCCCTTTGCGATGCACCCTACAGTTTGACTCGCAGGCCTTTCAAAACCAGCTTCAAATGAGGGGACTGTGTGTTACCACATGGAGGATTCCTATTAGGAGCTAGATTACCCAGCATCTGGAGTCCAGAAGACCAAGGGATATGCCTCTCTTACCTTTATTCAGCCCATGATATGATCATTAAAGAGTCCAGATTTGTGAAACAACAACAACCAAAAAGACCAGTGTCTGGCCCCAGTCGGTTTGGCTCAGTGGATAGAGCATCTGCTGTGGACCAAAGGGTCCCAGGTTCGACCTTGGTCAAGGGCATGTACCTTGGTTGCAGGCTCCTTCCCTGCCCGAGCCCTGGTAGAGGACCAGGGCCCATTCAGGAGGCAACCAATTAATGTGTCTCTCACATCAATGTTTCTCTTCCACTCTCTCTAAAAATCAATGGAAAAATATCCTTGGGTGAAGATTAAAAAAAAAAAAAAGACCAGTGTCTGGCACACGGTAAGTGCAGTAATTTGTTTACTAAATTTAATCAAGTGCCCACAGTATTTTATCTTCCAAGACTCACCACCAAGAAAAGAAGTTGCTGACCTAGGAAGGCATTCTGCAGTTGAGGACAAAGTCAGATTTATAGTCAGATTTACTCTCTTCATTCAACGTAAGGAGAAAAAAAGTAGTGTAAAACACATCTGAAATGCCTCAGAATGCCTTTCTTCTCACCGGCCATCCAAAGAGTTTCCCCAGAGACACAGACCAAGGAGTGGAAGAACATTGTCCTGGTAGGTTCTAGTCACAGCCCTCCTCCTAACCAATGTCATGATCTGTGTTAACATCTTTAGACCTCAGTTTCTAAATCTGCAAAAATGATGGGGTTGGGTTAAATGGCTTTTAAGATTTTTTCACATCTGAAAACCCAAGTACTTGGGTAACCTGATATAATACCAGTGTCTGTGCCCAGCTTTTGGCTCTTGCTTTCTTTCCTCACTTCTTTATGAGTTTTTGTTTCTCTTTCTTGCTTTTTTTCTCCAGTTTTCTCTCTTCAGTTTGCTTTGTATTCACGGTATTCCTGTCTCATTCCCATGCTTTTTATTTCCCTGGGCAGTCTTGAGCACTCAAGAGTGTTCTGCTATTACAAATACACAGATATGACATGAGGAGCAAGCTGCATGCTACTCTCAACTTAAAAATGTGGGAAGGAGAGAACTAAAAATAAGGAAAGAAGGTGTGAATTATGTAACTGATGGCATAGCTCTTGATGGGCAAGCTGAGAAAAGTACTTGACTAGGGGGTAGACATGGCAGGAATATAAATTCAAATCAGAATTATTTACATGTCCTATAGAATTTGAATGAGATGAGATGTGACACAGCAGTAAAATGAAAGTCACAAATTGTGACATTGTTTCAGAAGCTCATAATATTTAAGTTGACTTTGTAAGAAGAAGAAGGGAAGGTACTATAAAGGGAATGTTGACAAAGTAAATCTGTCCATTCATCCTACTGATAAATCATAAAGTTTTTTTCCCTTTGAAAAGTAATATTTATTTTATTCTTTTTTAAAAGGTGTTTTGTGTTGTTATAATCCTCACCCGAGAATATTTTTCCATTGATTTTTAGAGAGAGTGAATGGGAGGGGGAGACACAGAGCAAGAGAGAGAGACATGATGTGAGAGAGACACATCGATTGGTTGCCTCCTGCACGTACCCCAAGCAGGGCCTGGGATCCAACCTGCAGCCAAGGTACATGCCCTTGGACCGGAATCGAACCCGGCACCCTTCAGTCTACAGGCCGATGCTCTATCCACTGAACCAAACTGGCTATGGAATTTTTATTTCTTGATATTAAAAATAATGCAAGTGAGTTGTTTTTTTTTTAATGAAATGGAAATACTAACTATACTACTTTAACAACACAAATCATCACTGAAACTTCATGTTTTCTACTGCAGGATTCTGGATTAAGATTTCATTATGTTGCTGCTGGAGAAAGAGGCAAACCACTTATGTTGCTACTTCATGGATTTCCAGAATTCTGGTAAACTTACAAATTAACTATTTTTTTAGCATTAAATAGTTGGCTCATCAGAGTGCCATACACACAGGGACTTTATTAATAAATGCGTTGAGGATGCTAGTGCACTAGACATTGAAGAAAAGAATGGAGGATGGCACAAAACCATTCTTCCAAAGCAAAAAGTCTATGAATGCCTTTTCCTAAGAAGATTTTCCCCACATAAAGATTTTTCTCCACTCTGGATTTACCTGCATAAATAAACATAAGTTATTTCCATGTTAAATTTTTATTTTCTTTCATCTGGAGACAATTGGGTGGTAAATAGCCCATGCAAATCAACATGTGTATGTAGGTTCAGCTAGTGGAGTGCTTGACATGATTGACTCACAATAAAATGTAAGTCTGAAGCATTAGTCAAATCTGCATAAAGTAACATGGGCAGTGACTTCTGGCTCAGTCACTTACTTGCTGCATCATTTAAAAAAGTATTCTGAGTTGATGCCAGCAATTTCTTTGAGTCGTCTTCATCACCAGCTGTATGGAATGCATTTGTCATTATTCAAGTGCATAGACAAATGAGGGCTCTTCATATGCACAGCTGAGCACAGAGGCTGATGACGACTGCCTGTCCTCTGTTGTGAGGGGGAAAGGATAGTCTACATTTGAAAATGGCTAGCCTGGGAAACCAGAAACACTCCTTACATTAAGAGTAATAACTAGGAAAGAGGTTTTTAAAAAACTAATGGCCCAGTGCATGAAATTCGTGCATGGGGGGCAGGGGGGGGGCGATGTCCCCAGCCTGGCCTGCACCCTCTCACAATCCGGGACCGCTGGCTCCTAACCACTCACCTGCCTGTCTGCTTGATCACCCCTAACTACCTCTGCCTCGGCCCCACCACCATGGCTTTGTCTGGAAAGACGTCTGGAAGGTCTCCTGGTCTCATTAGCATATTACCTTTTTATTAGCATAGATAGTTCTCTGCTATTCCCAAAAGCTACCAGAAAAAAAAAATGTGGGTGAAAATAGTTTGTTTTGTTTATTTATAATATTTCCAGGAGTTACTGATTTTGCAATATGTCTCATTCTTGTATCAAAGGGGTTGTTTTTGTTTTAATCATATGAATCACTGATATGATTTCTTTTTCAGTTTAAAGTGTAAGTCAATTATGATTTATTTATGAACTCTAGGGAGATTACATTTAAAAATTATTCTTTTGCAGTTTATTAAAATAGCAGTTGTGCTATTTCTTAGAAATGTTTAAGATATTGTTTGACTCCATTCACTGATAATGGCAATAGTTAAATTTATTTGTAAGGCTATTTTAACTATTAATATGATAATGCAGGTATTATGTTTGCATAGTATCTAATACAATTTTAAATGTAAAATATTGTGAGATTATAAACATTATCTTGAATCAAATTTCTACCATGAAATCTCTAATTAAGTGAATTCTGAATGAAGACACAGATACTTAAGATATTAAAACAATGCACATTTTAACAGGGGGCGCTGGGTGAAACAGTGAAGGTATTAAGAAGTACAGATTGGGCCTTGGCCCATATGGCTCAGTGGGTTGGAGTGTAGTCCCGTATACTAAAAGGTGTGGGCCTGTGGTGAGAATGATGTAGATGCTAGCTCTTTTTATTATATAGCAGATGACAGGGTGTAAAGTAATTGGGCTGGAAAATTGGGTAATAGTTAAATCTTGGAGGTTTTGTCTGCCAGAAGTAGTTTGAACTTCACATATGAGTAATAAGGTGTTGAGAAAATATTTTAAGTGGGGAAATTACATGAGAGAGTGTGTGGTTTTGCTACATCACTTTGGTTTCATAGAAGAAAGAACCGAAGGGAATGACATGGACACAGACCAATCAATAGGTTGTTGCATCAGTGGAGGCCTGAATTAAGATAATGTTAGCAAGGATGGGCAGGAAAAGTGATTAATTAAATATTTAAGAGCTTAAATCTGCAGAACTTTATTGATTAGGTACAAAGACATAAAAAATTAATTCAAAATTTTAAGTAAAGCTAATGAGAAAATAATAATACCATATGTGTTGACAGATGAGTATCTTAAGGAAACAAAGTGCTTCATTTGTTTGTTACAACCCAGAGGCAAAATTAACAATATTGCCCAGCTGGCATGGCTCAGTGGTTGAGTGTCAACCTATGAAACAGAAGATCATGGGTTTGATTTCCAATCAGGGCACATGCCCAGGTTGCCTGTCGATCCCCAGTGTGGGACTTGCAGGAGACAGCCGACCAATGATTCTCTCTCATCATTGATGTTTCTGTCTCTCTCTCTCCCTCCCTTCCTCTCTGAAATCAATAAAAATATATTTAAAAGAAAAGATTAACATTATTACTATGGCCTAGCTAAGAAAGATACTTTTATTAACATTTTCAAATCCATCTTAATTGGTAATGATTTTGTAGTTTTACATAAATCATAGATCAAAGATTCTGTATCCATTCATAATTCCAAGTATGTGTCTGATACCCTTCCTGATAATGTCTGTTGATGAAAAGTGGTTGATTTGTTTCATTGATCTTATTGCTTTGTATCATATCACATTGCAGTCCCTCTCTCACTATCTGCGGTAATAAAAGAGAAAGATGCAAATTGACCGTACCTTCACAACGCCCAACAGCCAATCAAGAGTGAGTATGCAAATTAACCCAACAAAGATGGAAAGTTAATTTGCATACCCAGGTGCCGAGCGGCCGGGGGTGGGGCAGGACAACCGCTCCGGGCCTCTAGGCAGCATGGGAAGGTGGAAAGGTGGCTCTGGGCCAGAGTAAAGGCAGTGCTGGCAGCCAGGGGAAGGAAGGCCCATTCTTGCATGAATCTTCATGCATCGGGCCTCTAGTTGGTTTATAATCTCACTTGCCTATTGTACTCCAAAAATCTTTTCAGATAATAATCTCCCATTTGATTGTGTCAGATATGAAATGCGAATACAAATCGTTAATGCATATTCTGAGTTCTATAACATAGTGAATTACTTTGAAAACGTTGTCTTTTTTTTTTTCTGTTATCCAAAATGATTTTGCTTATTGGAAGAAGAAAAGCTCTTAGATCTCTGTATTTAAATTAATTCTGCTGTTCCATGATCTAGCACAAAGGGAATACCTGCCCAACAGAGGCCTCATAATGTGGCTATCACAATATGGCCATTTTAATTGGTCAGTGCTGGTGCCATTTTGATTGTTAAATGTTTTTAATATCATGCTTGCTTGTACTTTATGGCGTAGGATCTTCTCCACAGAAGAATTTTGTTTTAGCAAGAAGAGGTTTATTTTAACCAGTTGTTTTATTGGATTCTTTTTTTTTTTTTTTTTTACGGGCCACACAAAACAGTGTGAAACACTATTCACTCCAAAACAAGACTATGCTCAGATACTGAGGGAGGCAGTTCAGTCACAAACAGACACAAGCACCAGGGCTTCATGGGGATTGGCACACAGATTCATGGCTTCCACAAACACAGGCTTTTCAAGGAAGCATCACCATGTCATGAGACTGTGGCCTCACACACACATTCCAAACGTAGTTTGATACTGGGTAGGTCAGTACAGGGGGAAAACTGGAAGGCATGGGTCCCTCCGTGCCAACAGCAACATCAGTGTGGAGGACGTAGACACCAGGAAGAGCAGACACCTGGGCACTAGATGAAGACATCCACCGAAACCCACACTGAGTGACCACATAGGGCAGACCCAAGGAAGGCACACCTGTCATACATGGCCAAACAGGGAATTCCGGGTTCAGTGACTTTGCTACAGACTGATTCGTTTGCCTCGCAGCATAACCATTATTGTCTCATTTTTGGTTCTTGTAAGTGTATTTCTAGCATCACATGATCCCACTCATCTTCACTTCGCACACGGTCTCCCTCACTTCACCATGAGGGAAGTCGTCAGAGCACGTTCAAAAAATGAGGTCCAACTTCCACAAGTCATGCACACACTCCTTGCTCTTCTCTATTAACACGTGAAAGGTTCCCAGGAGTCACTGTCCACAGGGAAACACTTCCATCACACTCAACCACAGACAGCAGGGCCCTCGGCCTTCCTTCAAGGAACTGAGACACTGACAATGCTCTTACAGGATTCTTTAAGTCATAATCTGTCTGTAATCTTCAGACTTTTTTCACTCATAAGTAAACTGTTATTACTAAAAAACACTGAGCCTTATCTGACAGTGGAGTAAGATGAGTAACATCTACTTTTTAGGCAAATAGATTTTCGTCTTATACATTTTTTTAGAGAATCAAACAGTTCTGCAATAACAGAAGTATTTATAGATATATATTCCCTGAGAGCTACACATATTATTTAAGAAAAGCTTAGAAAATTGATTTCTTAAGTGCAGATATAACTACATGCTTTTAATATCTGGTATTTTGTAGTTTCTGTAAATACTGGCCCTTTGTTACACCCCACTGGAGCTGGTAAAAAAATAAAATAATTTTAATAAAGAATGTCAGTGCTCCCTTCTCAAACAGGTCTCTTCTTTCCTGCTTATACTAAGCTCTACAACCTTTCTCAAGATAAGGAGTTTCTTATAGTTTTCCACTTAGAAAATCTATAATGTTACTATTTGTATTAGTCACTGTGGTATATTTAATATTCCTTATATCCTGCAGGTATTCTTGGCGTCACCAGCTAAGGGAGTTTAAAAGTGCATACCGAGTTGTGGCGCTGGATTTGAGAGGCTATGGAGAAACAGACGCTCCCATTCATCGAGAGAATTATAAACTGGACTGTCTAATTACAGATATAAAGGATATTTTAGACTCCTTAGGTGGGTTACTTAAAAAAAATAGTATTAATTCTTTCTAAGAACCACAATTCAAGAAATTGTGAACTGATAGCCTAATTCTTTGGGAGGATGCCCTTTTCACCTACCTGGATTGTTATCTGGATCCTGTTACTATGGTTTGGGGTTCCAGATCAAAATGCTTATTCAGGGAATTTAAAATAACACATCCAGAATAATTATTCAGTCCACTAGCCAAAAATTACTTTCAAAATTTGTTTTTAGAAACAGACCTAATGTGAAGTTACTATTTATTATTTTCAAGACTTATTGTTGGAAATTTGAGTCTTGCACTAAAAAAAATGGTCTTCAGAACTCACACCTAAACATTCATTTAAAAATGTTACAAGATGTGGAAGAACTTGCGTTATCTTACTTGTATTGATCAGCGAGTGTCACAGTAATATTGTATAACAAACCACCCTAGACTCAATGACATACTGCCATATGCATTTATTCCTGTGCTCTTGAATCTGAAGATCAACTGTAGGCTGGACACCTCTGGGTTTTTTACTCAGGCTGACATGTAGGTCCAGCTGGGAGTGGCTTCTCACTGTGAGTTGGGCTAAAGGGGAGTAGCTACCTGGGGAAGCTCTTTTCCTAGCAGTGGCAGAAATGGTAAGAGGGTGAGCTCAGCTGCATCCACATATTTCAGGTCACTGCTATCAGCCCATTGGTCAAAGCAAGTCATGTGGCTGAGCCCACAGTCAAGTCATACACCTATCGCAGGAACAAAGCAAAGCACACAGTCCAGTCTACCATCAATGGGGCAGCAAAGTACATTCTTTCTATGGCAGTGGGGACCGGGGAAGAGTAAAATTTTTTTTAACATCAATCTAATCCACTGCATCCCTTTCGACTACAACCCACCTGTTACCATCAGTGTGTTAATGGTGACAACATAGTGAGAAACCCATGAAATCAAATTAAAGTCCCTTTTTACAATAATCTATTGAGACCATAGCTCAAGCCATATTTTTATTTTATTTTATTTTTTATATACTTTTATTGATTTCAGAGAGGGAGGGAGACGGAGAGAGAGGAACATGAATGATGAGAGAGAATCATTGATTGGCTGCCCCCTGCACGCCTCCTGCTGAGGATCGAGCCTGCAACCTGGGCATGTGCCCTTGAGCAGAATCGAACTCAGGACCCTTCAGTCTGCAGGCCAATGCTCTATCCACTAAGCCAAACCAGCTAGGGCCTAGCCAATATTTTTAGAGGAGAAAAAAATGGATGAGTCTGGGGGTATCAATGCAGTGTTACTCTTTAGTCTGATTACAATAAAATAGACTCAGAGACACAGATTTCCAACAGCCAGATTTCATTCATATTTTAGACCTGGCTTACGTTTGTCAACGTACAATTTTCTAGGCAAATAAATAATATAAGCAAGATGTTCCTCTGTGTGTGTATGTGCGTGCATGTTAGTATAGTGGTGGGGTGATGATGAAAAATACTTATTTGAAAAAATTAATTTGAAGTACTGTAGAAATAAATTACAAATTAATCTTATCCATCCATACAAAGGAAATCCTGTAGGAAATCACTACTAATTAGTATTTTAACCTGATTTAAGTAACTGTAATGATTATATGAAATGAAACTTGTATGAACTTAGTACTATAATTAAGACTTTCAGTTTCACTTCACAGTCCCAAATTAGTGATGTTTTACTGTTTTGCTGTAACATTGAATTTGGCAAATTAGGGAGAAAATAGATGCTTCTTTGAAATAAAGATTTACCAGTTGGACATAGGTGGGACATTTAGGTTTTTACTGTAATTAGAAATTCTCCAACATTCAAAAATAACTCAAGTAATCTTGTTTATGACCTAATTATATGTGGTCTTAATCATGGTGTCCAAACTATTTCAGATTAAAATTATTTATATTCCTAGGAGAGATTCTGAACTTGTACTAAGTCTAGAGTGGAGCTTGTGCACCTGAATTTTCTAAAAAGTTACGTAGGTGATGCGGACGTACCTACAGGTTTTGAAAATACCAAACTCAGAGCCTGCACAAAGTGGATGAATAATTAGGGTAGAATAGTGGAAAGATTAGTTTCAGAAGGAAACCTATTTTATGTGAGTTAGTGATGAGCCCACCTGTTTCTTTTCAATGACGTCAATATTTATTTCTTGATTACAGGTTATAGCAAATGTGTTCTTATTGGCCACGACTGGGGGGGCATGATTGCCTGGCTAATTGCCATCTGTTATCCTGAAATGGTGATGAAGCTTATTGTTATTAACTTCCCTCATCCAAATGTATTTACAGGTGAGCTTAAATTTCCATTATGAATTGCCAACATAACAATTCACTGTTGCCATTGACACTCTGGATTAAAAACAGCAAAATTTGATTAACATCATTTTTTAAAAATTAACATATTTAAAAAATTAAATGGCTAAAATATATTAGCACATGACAATGTGCTTTAAATATTTAATATTTAGAGTCTAAGAAACTGTAGCTTCATGTTTGCTTGCATAATTTTATTTTTAGAAAATATTTTACTGCTAACTTGGGGAGAGATAAAAGGGAAGATGCAGTAACACTACTTAGATGGTAATGGATTTTGACAGCCTAGAAATAAGTTCTCCTCTTGCCTGACAGCTTTGGCTATCAGGAATGGCAACATTTTTTAAAACAGCAATTCTCAAATTTTGGTCTCAGGATTCCTTTATATCTTAAAAGTTATTAAAGACCCATTGAGCTTTTGTTTAGATGGATTATATCTATCAATGTTCCCTGTATTGGAAATTTAAAATGAGACGTTGAAAAATGTATGTGTGAAATTATCTAAAAAAAAACAATAACTCCAGTACATGTTAACATAAAAAAAAAAACATTTTAATGAAAACTAACTACATCTTTCAAAACAAAATTTTAGTGAGAATAGTGTCATTGTTTTACATATTTGCAAACCTCTTTAATTTTTGGCTTAATAAAAGGCAGCTGGATTCTCAGATCTGCTTCTGCATTCAATCTGTTGCAATATGTTGTTTGAATTGAAGTATATGAAGAAATCTGGTCTCATACAGATTTGTAATTGAAAAAGGCTGGAGTATTTTAATAGCCTTTTCAGAGAATTGTGGATTTTCTTCTTTACCACTACATCAAACTCAAAAATTGGTGGTTCCTTAAAGGTTAGTAACAATGTGAAATCTGATGTCAGATTAATGAACTTTTTGTGCTCTGTTATGTTAAAGTCCATTGGTATCTCTATCACTTTGAATGGATTTTTCATCATGCATTGGAAGACAGTGGTTGAGTTATTTAGATCTTCTGTAATTTGACACATTTCATTATATGATATCAAAGACTCATATTCATTAATATTATCCCAATTTCTATTTTTTTAAAGCCATTAAGTGTTCCAAAGCCGTCAAGCTCACAGTAGCACATACAAGTTTCCAAAATTCTAATTTTCAGTTGAAAGCTTGAATTTTATTATCATTGGCAGCAAATACTGCCGATTGTTTTCCCTCAAGTGAAAAGCTTGCTCTGTTCATGTTCAAGAGTCAGTCTGCCACATGCCCAGGTCTGACTGTTAATAGTTTGTTAGTCATTCTTTCAGGTAAAAATGATGTTCCGTAAAAAATGCAGCCAGTTCCATTTATAGACTCAAACAATTGCAGAGGTGCTTTTCCTCAAGGCAGCCATTGGATTTGGGGGTGCAACAGAACTGCTTTGTGTGTACATTCTATTTCATCACAATGTTAAAAAGACAAGTACTCAAAGGTGGGAATGTAATAAAGTTCATAATTTTTGCTGTTTCACCAAGGACATTCCTAAGTGAAACTGGCATTTAGTTTTATGTATTTGTTTATTGCAAGTGTGTGGTAGTGAAGAATACGATGACTACTAGTATTGTTTCGTGTCACTGCCTTGATTTATGCACAGGCAGCAATGGTCCTACCTACCATGGCTTTTGTATCATCAGTGCAAATGGCAACCAAATGCAAAAAGCTAATAATGTCTTAGTGTTGTTAGGAAATCGTTTTGACCATCCATATTCCTTAAAAGGGTCTTCGGGATCCACAGGGATATACATGGACTATATTTTGAGAACCTCTGTTATAAAGGGAATTCATAAAATCTTAAAAGTGATTAAAGATCTGTGAACAATGTGTAGGAACATTTTTATTTGGTTTTGGCAGAAATTATAATTTTGTCCTCTTTAACTAGACTTGTCAAATTTTCTGGGGTTCAGGTATTGCTACAACCCACAGCAGCCTCTGGGGAACAAAAAATTCAGAACGACGTATGTCTGTTTCTTCCTCAAAATTGAGCAGGTTGGGGAGAAAGAGACCATGACTACCTAAATATTGTATATTATAAGTACATGTAAGAGTCAAATTTTAGATTCATATCCAATTGACCTATCTCTGTTGAGGCAATAGGATGGATGCTTAGGATTCAAATATCTAACAGATATGTCATGTTTTTTTCCCATTTCATTAGTCAACAGAAGTCATATTACATCCTTGCTCAATTGATCAGGACCCAGAGTTAATATTGTTTTAGAAAAGCTGTAATTGGTCATTTCAGCAAAAACTTGGAATATTGCTAAAACTGTTTTATCAATGGGATCAACCCCAGTCAATATGAAGTTGTCAAGTAATATGCTTATAATTGTATTGATATCTCTTAATGCAGGACTGACAAAATCTTGTTCAATGATGACAATACTCCACTTACTCAAGAATATGCACATTTAATATGCATGATTTCACTACTTTCCAATTTAAAACTTCAGTGTCTTCCCAAAACATTTTTAAATCCTTATCAATGTTGGCACTACCTGCCCAGGCTTCTGCTTTTCTTTCTGACTCATTTCATACCATATCCCCCTCCTTATTCACTACATACCAGCCAAAATAGCCTTTCTGCTTCTTGAATGTGCCAGGTCCAGGATCTACATTCTGTTTCTGGATGCTCTTTCTAGATCTTTGCATGACTGATTCCTTTTTACCATTCAGGACTCAGCCCAGAGAAGTCTATTCTGACAACCTCTACTATATAATAGTCCCTCCACACCACCCAACCATCATTCTTAATCAAATTACCTTGTTTTGTTTTCTTTATGGTATTATTTCTATCAAAATGTTCTTTTAACTATTAGTTACTTATTTATTCTATAAGTTAATGAGAACATCTTTTGTTCACTGCTAAATCCCCTCAAATAGGGTAGATATTCAAATATTCATTGAATGAAAGAATTTTCTGGATTCATGAGTAAATTTATAGGGAACACTTTCTTTTCTTTTGAGGTCAAATGGATAAGGCATTCAAAGCAACCAATAAAGAAAATCTTTTAAACAGTAGAAAATGACCTCCCTCTGCATCCCTAGGAAAAGTGCTACGTCACTGATAATGACCTTAAAAGAATGGTGGTGTTGTTTGAGTTTCCTGTTCCTTTCTGATTCAAGACTTCATAAAGGGGAACTTCCTTCTTTCTTTAAAGTGCTATAAATTTTTCTAAATACCAGAAATACCCATAATAAAATACAAGAACATAGAAATTGTTCCAAAGAGAAATTACACAGAAACCCTTATTTGTGGATGCTTTTAAGGAGTCATCTCAAAGGTGAAATTGCCTTAAAAAATTAGTTCTTTCAAAAGTAACTAGTTTTATATTCGTTGGATAAGGTCTAACATGACATTTTAATTTCAGAATATATTTTACGACACCCTACCCAGCTGTTCAAATCCAGCTATTATTACTTCTTCCAAATACCATGGTTCCCAGAATTTATGTTCTCAATAAATGATTTCAAGGTAAGTCATAGGTAGTGATAGATGTTAAACAGTGCTTATTGCAGTGGTCATTTTGCAACATATACAATATCAAATCATTATGTTGAACACCTGAAACTAACACTGATATTATAAAACAACTAGAGGCCTGGTGCACAAAATTTGTGCACAGGAAGGGGTGTCCCTCAGCCCAGCCTGCACCCTCTCCAATCTGGGACCCCTCGAGGGATGTCCAACTGCCCGTTTAGGCCTGATCCTACCAGGACTCTGGCTCCCAACTGCTTGCCTGCCTGCCTTCCTGATTGCCCCTAACCGCTTCTGCCTGCCAGCCTGATCACCCCCTAACCACTCCCCTGCCAGCCTGATTGATGCCTAACTGCTCCCCTGCCAGCCTGGTTACCCCTAACTGCCCTCCCCTGCAGGCCTGGTCCCCCGCAACTGCCCTCCCCTGCAGGCCTGGGTCCCCCCTAACTGCCCTTCCCTGCAGGCCCGGTCGCTCCCAACTTCCCTCCTCTGCTGGCCTGGTCACCCCTAACTACCCTCCCCTGCAGGCTTAATCACCCCAACTGCCCTCCCTTGCAGGCCTGGTCCCTCCCAACTGCCCTTCCCTGCTGGCCTGATCACTGACAACTGCCCTCCCCTGCTGGCCATCTTATGGTGGCCATCTTGTGTCCACATGGGGGCAGCCATCTTGTGTGTTGGAGTGATAGTCAATTTGCATATTACTATTTTATTAGATAGGATAGAGGCCTGGTGCATGGGTGGGGGCCAGCTGGTTAGCCCTAAGGGTGTCTGGGATCAGGGTGGGGGTTCCCTTGGTGCATCGGGAGGCCTGGGCAAGGGGCCTGTGGTGGTTTGCACACTGGCCACGCCCCCCAGCAACCCAAGTGGAGGCCCTGGTATCTGGGATTTATTTATCTTCTATAATTGAAACTTTGTAGCCTTCAGCAGAGGCTAGGGCAGGCCAGGAACTTGGCTTCCTCCATTGCTGGGGAAACCCAAGCCTCCTGCTCACTCTGTGGCCGCAGCCATTTTTGTTGGGATTTATTTATCTTCTATAATTGAAACTTTGTAGCCTTGAGAGGAGGCCTGGGCTGGCCAGGGTATACAGGAAGCTTGGCTTCCTCCATTGCTGGGGAAACCCAAGCCTCCTGCTTGCTCTGTGGCTGCAGCAATCTTTGTTGGGTTAGTTTGCATACTCGCTCCTGATTGGCTGGTGGGCGTGGCTTTGGGTGTCGTGGAGGTATGGTCAATTTGCATATTACTCTTTTATTAGTTAGATTAAAAACAAAAAGACTTGGTGCCCCAAGAAGATGACAAAATTAGGAAGTTAAAAATAAAGATAGACTGAAGCACTAAAAAAAGAAAAGAACTGGTCCTGCTTTTGTTGTTTTGCTGTGTTTTAAATAATCATTTGTTGAACATCTGTTATATTGTGTGCACTGTGTTAGGCATTTCCTCCTATGCAAAAAAAAAAGAAGAATATTTTAAATTAAAGTCCATCCTTAAGAAAGAAAAATAGATGAAATATTAAAACTTAATAAATGCTTCTAAGGCTTCATTTATAGGCTTACTTATTTTTAAAATCTGTTTATATATTTGAATGCCTGGCTGCTCAGGTGTTTTGTTTTGTTTTGTTTTGTTTTTGAGAGCCTAAAGCCTATAAGAATACCTCTTTTTAGAGAACAACCCAAGGGGGAGATGAGGGAATATGAATGCCAGGTGAGAGAGTTTGACAGAAAAAGTGGAAGCCCTTGGAGGTAAACAAAACCCTGAAACAAAATAAGCATGCAGTTATTGGTGTACCATGTACCCTGACACCAGGAGTCCTATGTAGTAGCGATTTTTTAGAAGGGCATTGAATGCCTCTTGTATGTCCAACATAGTAGTAGATATTTAGGGAGATTAAAAAAAAAGACGATATTATTTTACCTGAAAAATACTTCTGCATATATCTCTGATAATAATGACTTGTCTTTTCTACATAACCCCAATGACATTAACAAACCCTACCAAAATGAACAACTTTGTCATATCATTTAATTCCCATTTAAATGTCCTTACTATCTCAACTGTCTTTATACACTTCATTTGTTTGGATCAGAAACTAAACAAGATCCAGACATTGTATTTGGTTGTGATGGCTTTTAAAATTATAACAGTTCCTTTTTGTGTGTGTGTTGTTTTTTAAACAAAACAACACTTCCCTCCCCCCCCCCCCAGAAGATTAGACTACTTAAGATGTTACTTAAGATTTAAATTTTAGTATACCAGATTTTCCTGAATGATTTGTCTCCTCAGTCATTATCTATAGGGCTCTGAGAAGCCATAGGAATATGTAGGTACAAACTCAAGGCCCAGGCTTATCTCCAATGTCGTGGAAAAGGATTGCACACCTTGGGGCAGAGCCTTATGCTTCCCTATGCCACCTGGACAGAGCCTGGAAGAGTAACCTCCCAGGGTATCCACATAGGGTTTCTGTTGTTTAACACAATTAAAAAAATTTTTTTTAAATTTATTTCAGAGAGAGAAAGGGAGAGAAAGAGATAAAAACATCAATGATGAGAGGGAGTCGTTCATTGGCTACCTCTAATACACCCCACACTGGAGATTAAGACTGGAACCTGAGCATGTGCTCTGACCAGGAATTGAACTGTGATCTCCTGATTCATAGGTCAATGCTCAACCATTGAGCCATACCAGTCGGGCAACTTTTTATTATTATTATTAAAGAAATTTAGTCATTTGTCCTGAGGAATGATCTACATTTTTTATTTGACTGACTTCTTCATTATGGTGTTATATAAACTATTTTGCTAACCCTTGTTTTTTCTACTCTGTAGATGTTAGTGATCCAGAGGTTTGATTATACATTTAATTTGACAAGCATAGTTGTGTATTTCCTAATGTTATCACATCAGGGAAGTACATAATGTCTAGCTGTCTGTTGTAATAATGCTTACACTGACTAGTGGGCTCACAAGTTGTCAGCCTATCCAAAATTTCCAAGCAATCTTGCACCAAATAATTTTAGTATAATTTGATCATCATTGCTTGGTCCATTATTTCATTAGGGTTTGCAAATTGGTGATTTTCTAATTCTATTATTCTTTCTGCTTTTATTAACTGCAATTCTCCTATAAAGAAGGATTTTCGTTTCTTCTTCTTTTGAAATATATTTTTATTAACTTCAGAGAGGAAGGGAGAGGGAGAGAGAACTAGAAACATCAATGGTGAGAGAGAATAATTGATCAGATGCCTCCTGCACGCTCTCTACTGGGGATCGAGCCCACAAACTTGGCATGTGCCCTTGACTGGGAATCGATCCAGCAACCTTTTGGTGCATGGGACAACACTCAACCAACTGAGCCACACCGGCCAGGGCAGCTCCTGTGTCCTTTTGACAGAAGCACTTTAGTCAGCGATAATTTGCTTTCTTAATGATCTAGGTTTCTTTTATTTTCTGCCCCAGATCTGGAATCGGACATTTATCAAAGGAAATGACCTATTAGTAGAAAATGGTATTTAGAGACCACAATCTGAGTGTCCAGGTGATCATTGTCTAACTGGGTTTTCCATTATCTCTTTCCATTGGACCAAATTTGGACGTACATATTTTTTAGAGACAAAAAAAAAAAATCATGATTTCTTACTCATATTTTCAAAGCAAATTTAAGATTACAGTGTTTTTACTCAACTTATATAAGACATTCAATATAAAATATTTATATGGTTTCAAGTCAAAATTCTAAAACAAGGTACAGAGAGGTCTCACATTTCTGTTTCCTCTGTTTCTCTGTTTCCTCCCACTCACATAGAAAACAATTTTAATTAGTTTTCATTTCATCTTTTTATTCTTTCTTTTTGAAACTATAAGGAAATATTTATATATTTGTCTCTCCCTTTTTACACAAGAGATAACATAGTTTATTATGAGGTAACAAAAAGTTTTAATTATTCTCTTTCCACCTAAATTAGGCTTTGAAACATCTGTTTACCAGTCATCACACTGGCATTAGAAGAAAAGGATGTCGATTAACCACAGAAGATCTGGAAGCTTATATTTATGTTTTTTCCCAGCCTGGAGCATTAAATGGTCCAATTAACCATTACCGAAATATCTTCAGGTCAGTATAATATTTTGGGTTGAATAATATATTCATTCCCTAAAGAGCTGATACTCCATTTTTAATATTAAGTTCACCACTTGTCAAATTCAAATGAAGTATTATGACTTAGTAAGTTGAATAATCTTTTTTATGGAAAATTTCAAAAACCTGGAAAAGTAGAGCGAATAATATAATGGATCCCAATATAGTTGTCACTAGTTTTATCCATAACTCTATTCACTTCATCTCTCCCTTTAGATTGTTTGAATAGATGATTATTTTAGTTATATTTTTCATGATTATTTATTCACTCAAGAAATATTTATTAAGCACTCTTTATATTATGGCTATGCCAGAACTCAGAGTATAGTAATGAACAGAACTAGATAAGGTCCCTGATTTGACAAAACTTATAGCCAAGTAGGGAAAACAGCCATCAAGCAAATATTCACAGTAATGACTATATGGTTATAAACTAACATAAAGACTTTGAAAGAAAGTGATGCGAACTAAAGAAATGATGCTTGAACAGATAAATAAAAGATGAGTTAAGTACTGACTAGACCAAGTTCGAGGTAGGGGAATTAGTCTCCTAGACAAAGGAAATAGCTTGTACCAAAACTGTGTGGGAAGATGGAGGGTTGTGGTTTTAAGTAACACAGCGAGAGCCAATCTGGCTGGAGTATAGAAAGTGAGAGTGAGAAGAAGATAATGGAATCAGACTGAGTCTGAGAGGTAGGCAGCCCTGGTCACCCAAAGCCTAGTAGACCATATTAAGGACTTGCTAGCCATGAATATAAAGCCAGTGAATGAGAGTTTCAAGCAGGAAAGAGAAACAATCCAATTTGTATTTGGATAAATTCACTCTTTGTGGAGAATGTATTGGAGGAATGAGTGTGGGGAACCAGTAGCTTGAAGTACTCTGAGAACAGTGGAGATTGGGTAGATTTAAGAGAGATTTGGTGAAATAAGAGGTGAAATTGATAGGGGCATATGATAGGTTGGGTGGGGAGATGAGGAGCTGGCAAGGATGGCTCCTGGGTTTGTGGAATGAACAACTGTATGCATAATCATGCCATTCATTGAACTAGAAGACACTAGAAGGGAACTACTTTTGAGGGGAAGGTCATGAATTTTATTGATCTTAAACTAGTTGAATTTGAGGTGGTGTCTTAGATATTCAAATCGGTAGTTGGATACCAGGACATAGGAGGGAATCTGGGACGCAGGAGGGAATCTGGGATGAAGATATGTGAAATCTTGGAGCTGCTGACAGAGACAACTGAAGCTTTCATTGCAGAAGGTATTATCAAGGAGAAAGTATAGAGTAAAAAGTAAGACCTGGGGGCTTGTCTGTTTGGGTTTGGACTCTAGATAGGAGAAAAAGAATTTCCATTGAGAATTGGGGACTATAGCCTGCCTTGAAAGGTTTAGGGGCTTGGATTTATGCTAGTTCCATAATATTGGAATTCTTAGGGAAAAATATTTTTTAATGTGGTCTTCGGTTGTAATATTCCCTAGGAAGCCTGGCAGAAACAAACAAAAAGCTTCTCAGGAGGATACATCTCAACTCAGACTCACACTGTTCCCACAGATTAAGTCCCCTGAAGATGAGTTCATAATCCAAATACCAATGTGGCAGAACTCCTAATATTTCAAATACTAGGACAGAGATTTTAAAGCATGTTCAAATCATTGAATATGTAAAAGAATAAAAAATGTGAGAAAAGAATAAGGTAATATCAAGACAGACCAGAAAGAGCTGAAAAAGAATCAAAATATAGCTTAGAGAGATAAAGAAGTGAAAATAGAAAAGACAATGTATATTTGACATAGAGGATAAAATTATAGATAGATGATAGATAATTAGAAATCATATATAATATATGGTATATGCTAAGAATTTTTTCTAGAAAAATCAAATAATAGATATAGAATGTATTATTTTCAAATTAGTAGACGGGGACAAGAAAACTATCAATTTTTCTCCATTTATTTTTAGGGAGAGTAGAGTGGCGGGATGGGGAGGAGAGAGAGAGAAACATCATGTAACAGAGACACATGGATTGGTTGCCTCCCGCATGCACCCTGACAGAGCTGGGGATTGGACCTAAAACCCAGGTATGGGCCCTTAACTGGGAATCGAACTCATGACTCTCTGGTGTGCAGGCCAATGCTCTAATCCTCAATGAGCAATGCCATCCAGGGCTAGAAAACTATATATTTTTTAAAAAGGCAAGAAAGGAGAAAAAGGAAGCAAAGCAGGGTAAATAGAAAGCACAGATTGACAATAATTTCAATATTTCAGTATGCTCAAGAAATATTAACATATTCAACTTGCCAGTTAAAAAACAAAATGTCAATTGGATTTAGTCAAAATTAAAACAAAAAAGACACACAAAGGTTGAAATCAAGTGTATGGGGAAAAGTTATAGTAGGTGTTATTCTAAATAAAACAAAATCTCTCATCAGAGAAAGACAAGTATTGCATAATCTCACTCATATGTGGAATCTAATGAACAAAATAAATTGATGAACAAAACAGACTCAGAGACATAGATGCATAGAACAGACTAGAATCTCAGAGGGAAGGCGGGGGAGCATGGGAAGTGATCAACCAAAGAACTTGTATGCATATATGCTTAACCCATAGACACAGACAATAGGGTGGTGAAGGCCTGGGGCAGAAGGGGGCGGGGTGACAGGGACTGGTTAGAAGGGGTAAATGGGGGAAATATATAATACTTTCAACAATAGAGATTAAAAATATAAAATAAAAATAAATAAAACAAAATCTCTCAAGCTCTTTGAATGTGGAATCCAAGGGGAATCATGAGATTATATGAATGAGGGGAGAAGAGGTAAATCCAAAATCCAAACCTTTTTTACTAACAAGACTTGCATATAGGTACAGATATAACTTTGGCAAATAGAGATGTTAATTTAAAAGGTACTTGTAGGTAATAATTTATCAACCAAGGCAATGAGAAAGGCAGACAGAGGCTACTGGTTCCATTTTACAGGATATAGCAACATTGTCTGAAGTCCATGTTCTGTTTTTTGTTTTTTTTGTGGGGTTTTTTTTACAAATAACATTTGTAAAGATAACTGTAAGAGAAAGTAGAATGACACATTTTCATGCAGTCTAAATTTTGGACAGGGGACAGGAATGATAGTTTTAAAATGTTCTCAATTTATCTCTTTACCAGAGATAGCTTTGTGATACAAAATAGCATGTTTTAAGCAGCTATCAGGAAGAAGGGAAATTATTTTCATCTTGCTTAGGTTCTTTCACTAACCATTTGTTCATTAGGAGGACCTGCGTTCCCAAGAGTAATTGTTACAGAAAACCGGAGAAGAACCAAGCAATAGCCCATGTGCCTTCCCAGGGGGCCCTCTACAATAGTTAGAGAGATGGAGTTACATTTATTATGTGCAGATCCAGAGGAAAATGTCTCTCAAATTCTGGGCCCCAACATGGAGGAATTTTCCCTATTTATATGTTTTTACCTTATTTGTCTCCCAAATATGGGGTGTTTCCGGCCCCTTTTGCAAGTTCTTAAAGAGCCCTATGTGCTGGGGCCTTGAGACCTCAACCAAAGGCCTAGCCTGGTGCCAGCACAATAATTTTGTCCGGGGAAGGTTTAATGGCCTCTCTGAAGTGGGAGTAGTCTTATTTTCCTTATTATTTAAGCAAGCAAACATTTACAGAAGCCATATAGCAGGGTTAAAATTTCAAACAGCAGTTTTCATATAAGACGGAAGCTTCATTCCCCACTGGTTTTATGTACATGAGTCAAATCATCAACTCTTAGTCATTGTCAGGGAGGGAGTTATATTTACCCCTGAGGACTATAATTTTAATTTTCTGCCTAATAAAGTTAGTGGGCCTGCTTATAAGATAAGGGCCCAGAATGAGGCCCAGGAGTAATCTTTAGAGAGTCCAAAAAGTCCTGGACTTTCTATTTTTACTGGCTGTCTTAAGCCAGGTGTGATGAAGCCACATTGGGATTCCGTTGACCTTGACTGCCATGGAAGTGGTCCTTTCCAGGTAGGAGTCAGTCCTTAGGTGGCAAATTTCTTTACCCAAACAGAGTCACCAGGGTGGAAGGGATGAACTGTGTCAGAAGTTGGTACAGGCAGAGCGTCTCAGATGTGCTTCTTGCTTCCTGGGTAGACTGTAAAGTCTGTAAGAACTTGAGTAAAGACTGGTTATGGATTTCAGCTTTTCTAGATTGGGTAGATCAGGGTCTGGAAGAGTCACTAGAATCTGTAGAGGCCCCACTGGTTTTAGGGCAGCCTCCCAGACAGCTTCATCTGTGGCCCGGTTCCCTCTTGCTTCTGTGGAGACCCCTTACCTTGTAAATAGCACTATGTATGTTAGCCATTGTAAATGCGTACCTGCTATCAGTATAAATTGTTACTGATTTTTCTTTTGTCTACCAGAGAGCCTGAAACTGGGTGACTCGAGTGTTTGACATCCAGCACTCCAGTGTGTTCCAGAGTAAAGCCTCGACCTCATGTGGGGCAGTTAGGATTAGTTACTGCCCTAGGGTTAACTTAATTGCTTTTTCGATAAGCATAGCTGTGGCTGCTACCGCCTGGAGGCAAGTATGTCACGCAAATGCAAAGGGTTCAAGTCTTTTGGACAAATAGGCTACTGGCCTTTTCTAAGGGCTGAGACTTTGGGTGAGTACCTCTTTGGCTGTGCCCCTTGTCTCACATACATAGAGGTGGAAAGACTTAGTTACATCTGGTAGCACTAGTTGGCCCATCGTCCTTGCTCTGCTCATGTCTGTCTAACTGCCTAATATATTACCTCAAGGATCCTGGCTCTGAATTCTTTTAGGGGAAATGGACGTTGAATTTCTTCTGTAGCTGCTTTCTGCTGAGGAAGGATGGAGTTTTCTCTCAGAGCCAAGAGATCCTTGCTGTCTGTCAGAGGGACGATGAGGCCTGGGCACAGAAGGAGGTGGGCTTGTGACCTGGCAGAGACAAACTGTAACAAATGGCCTGATGGAAGGGAAAGAAAACATTTCAGTTTTAATAACCTCTATTAAAATAGAATTTTTCTCCTCAAAATTACCCTATGTTTATTAAAAGAGCCAAATCAAGACCAATTTACCTATTGTATTTAATTTGGCCTGATTGTTTGCATAAACACAACAAGAATGGTAACTAACTACCTTTGCCAGAATTTTATGATTGAATCATAGTGTGCCCCGTAGGGCCAGGAAGCCAAGCCATCCAGCTGCCATCCAGCTTGCCTGCAGTATCTGCTGAGTTAGGTGAATCCCTCACCTGCAGCAACTCCAACTGGACCCACGCCCTAGGTTTTAAGGCCCATCTCAGTAGCCCTCCTACTTGTCATGGCCTAGAGTGTGTGGGGGTTCCACAGGGGTGCAGAGGCGTCCTTATTGCTCCCTTTCTACTCTGACCAACCGCCATTGATGGTAGGGCATGGGCCTGATGCTCCAGTGCCAGCCATTTTCAGGGCTCTCAAGCAGGATACCAGTCTTTTCCTTGGCACTCTTATTGGCTTCAAGTCTTCAGATTTCAGACAGGGCTCTTTAAAACATGATACTCCAGTCAAAGTTTCCAGTCAATAAAACCACTATTAGAAACCGGTCTTATTGAATTTATGCAAAGAAATATATTGCCATGATTTATTAAGCATTGCCAAATTTCAGAGGAATTATATAAGGAGAAAAATACACTGACCTGCTTTAAGATCTTCTGATTTTCCTTGTCAGTTCTTTCTGTGGATTCTTCAGAGTAATATAACTGTCTTCAAATGATAAGGAGAAATTCAAAATGTGTCTATATTCAAGTAGACAATTATAGCTGTCCTTCTAGTAGGGTTCCCCCTACTTGACTTGTCCTTAAAATTTCATATGGTCTCTGGGAGGGGTGACATGCCCTCTGAGATAGGACTAAGAGAGCTTTATTGCTTTACAGGGTCTCACATGTCACAGGACCTCACGGAGTCTGTAATGCCTATAACAAAGGGCTGGTACTCACCACTTCCCTCTGTTCCAAACAGGCCTTGCCCAGTTTCCTAAAGTTGAGGTTTGTGCCACACCTGACATGGGTATGGCCACACAGGCCTGCAAGACAGTATACAGGCTGCCAACTGTCTTTCAATAGAGACCAAAACCAGATGGGTATTTTCCTTGCCCATTTGGGCACCTGCCCTTTTGGCAACTGCATTCAAATCTCTAAGGTTAATGCAAAATTATTAACACAATGAAGTACAATATTGGCACTGTGGCCACTTTAGGTAGCCAAATCTTCTGCTACCATATATGACACATGGTAGGGCTATACAGATATCTTAGGGAGGTGACTAAAAGTCTGTTCTTGACCTTCCCACACAAAGCAAAATTGTCCTGGTCTTTCTGGAGTATGTCCATGAAGATGCAGGCATCATCTAAGTCTATTATACAGTTTTCTGCAGGCCACTGTCAGGGCTGTGTATGGTGGCCAGTTCTTCTTTCTAGCCACAAACACAGTCTATCCAATTTCCCTAAAATGTATTCTGGCACGGGAGAAAGTTCTTTTGCTGTAAACAGGCAGCTTAACCCCTGCATAACTGGGTTTGGACATCTGCCTAGAAAGCCGTAATTTATAAGTTTAACATGTGGCCTTGGGTCCTTCCAACCCAACAGGGTCTCTGCCATCCCTCAGTCAGACTCCTCCTCTCTTGGAGAATCTCAAGGTCCTGAAGGATCCCCGGTCAGGGAGAGTACCTTTCCTTTGTTCTTTGACTTTAAGCTGCCAGTCCAAAACAGCCAGAGTTGCAGTTAGAAACAGCTTTGCATATTGCAAAGTGCTTCTGTGGCAGTGGCTTGGGTATTAGGCCCCTTGTCTTCCTGCCAGTCCCCTTTGTGGCAGAGCAGAGACCAGGCCTCTCCCAAGGGAGTGCACTGGAAAGGGATCTCAGCCCCTCCTCTCCCAGCAGCAACAGGTACTGAACCCTTTCAGTACATTTGCAAACAGGGAGCTTTCACTAGCTCTTTCTGCTGCTTTTACAGATCCCCGGCCTGCTGCTCTATTCCTGGGGCTGCAGGAAGGCCAGTAGCAGTCACTGGCTTCTGGTTTAACTGCTGCAGCCAGCAAGCCAAAGACCTAAGTCTTGTATTGCTTGTTGTAAAACACTCATTACTCACTGGGCAGCAACAGGGCAGCTAGATTAATTATGCTTGCAGAAAACTTGTGACCTGGAATATAGTGAAGTTCTGATAAGACAACTAGATCAGACCCCTATGCCAGCAGAGCAGTCTGCAGCCAGTAAAAATCAACAAAAACCTATCTCATAACCCTGCTTCATAAATAACTGCCGACACCACCCCCCCTTTCCTGTATTAACCATTTACTCTGTCCTGAAACAAGCAAATGGTCTGAGATCCTGTATATTTAGGCTTTTTACATTTAAGGACACTTTTTTCTTTTTGTAACCGTTGTTTTCCCTAATAGATTTTTACTCTAAGTTCCTAGACTCCTAGAGGATCTTAAATCCTCCTCCTTTACCACTCTTGATTTCTCTGACCACCCCCCACGCCAAACCCGGTCCCGACCCCCAGTCCAGTTGCTTGTCTCCCTTTCCTATTGTGAGTCAGAGGAAGACAATTCCTACAGAGGGGAGAAATAGAAACAGAGGGAGTTTCAGAGAAAACTACAGACTACCACTGTAGTAGTCCTCCCTTTCGAAGGCTGAGGTTCGACCTGTGGAGAAAAATGACTCTTAGTCAGCCTGGAAAAATAGCGGATGAGGATAAGGTTGTGTAGGGAGATTTCTTGTGAACTGAAAGCCTGGATGGCCTCCTAAAAGAAAAGATCTTTAATCCACTTACAGATGCTATTAGAATCAGGATGAGAGAGGAAGGGAAAGAGGAAGAAAAAAGTGGATCTCAGACCATTTGCTTGTTTCAGGACAGAGTAAATGGTTAATACAGAAAGGTCCTCTATGAGGATCCTAATAACTGAAAGCAGCAAGTCAAACAAAACACACAACCACGAAGACAACAGACCACACAAGACACACAACCAGGGTTAATGGGGTCCATAGACAGTTAATAATAACTTTAGCCTTAGTTCCACCTCAGGTGGCTCACATTGGACTATGATGTCACAGACAAGGACAGGGCCTATAAATCTCTCTGCCCTGTGGAGCTGTAAGCCCTGCCCCTGGAAGTCTCTGACCACCAAAAGAGATAAGAAAGCCCTAAATAAAAGTTCTTTGTTCTTTGAAATGTCACAAATTTATACCTTTAAATTAAACCTAGGACTTTAAAATTTCAATTTAATACAGCAAATTCACAAATCAGAGCAAACTGAAACCCTTACTTATACAAAATTAGAGAGAAATTTTTATTAGCTAAGTGGGCTGATTCCCTCTCTGACAGAGAGCAAACAACTCTGAGAAAAAGAAATCTCAGCAGCTGCTAAAAACTTGCATTCCATCACAGCAGGTCCGCCCTATCTTTAAACAAATTAAACAATAGAAAGAGATAACAAAGACTCTCCTGTGTACAGCCAGAAGCCACAAAGTGGCTTTTGCTTCACACAGACCAGTTAATGAGCAGATAATTATGCCAAGACAGACAAACATCCATACTCACACTCGCTCAGTAGACTAGCCCAGACTGGAGCTGAGCAGATAAATGAAACAATGCCCAACTCCCCAAACAGGCTTGGGGGCACTCCCGGCACCCATGCCCCAGAACAGAATTCTCTACCAACATCTTGGTGAGAACCTATTGGAGGAGTTAAGACCGCATCCAGTCCCCCTTCTCAGTAGCAAATTGGCTAGTGAACACAAACAGCAGAGTGAACTCATAATTCCTTAATCGAATCTGAATTCATTCACCTCCAGAGTCCCACATTTATATACTAGACAGTCCGAGTTTTTGACTTCTACCAGATATTTACCCAGAGTTTAAATAATCTACCTGATTCCTTGTCCTCCTAACCAAACAGGGTCTCGGCTAGTCCCCGAGGAAGTCCTTGACTTCCGGGGAGGTGATCAAGCTCCCCCTTCCACTCTTTCGGAGTGGGCCTAACTGACGGGGCCCCACCTTACTGATTCTGTCGACAGGTCCAAAAGTGTCCATCCACTCTTTCCAGATGCCGGCCGGGTCCTGGGCTGAGGTCCAGGAGCACCCGGAGTCCCCCGGTTCAATTCTGCTAAATCAGCAGAGCGGCACCTCCCGGAGACCTATCTGGCTTCCCTGGGCTTCAAACCCAGCCCTTTCACCGGAGGCCAAAAGGCCAAGCACAGTTGTTTTCCAGCTCAGGGAACCACTAATGTTACAGAAAACTGGAGAAGAACCAAGCAATACTTAGAAAGATGGAGTTACATTTATTACGCTCGGGTCCAGAGGAAAATGTCTCTCAAATTCTGGGCCCCAACATGGAGGAATTTTCCCTATTTATATGTTTTTACCTTCTTTGTCTCCCAAATATGGGGTGTTTCTGGCCCCTTTTGCAAGTTCTTAAAGAGCCCCTATGTGCTGGGGCCTTGAGACCTCAACCAAAGGCCTAGCCTGGTGCCAGCACTGATAATTCTGTCTGGGCAAGGTTTAATGGCCTCTTTGAAGTGGGATAGTCTTATTTTCCTTATTATTTAAGCAAGAAAGCATTTACAGAAGCCAAATAGCAGGGTTAAAATTTCAAACAGCAGTTTTTATATAAGATGGCTGCTTCATAATCGCTAAAGAATCTTGTTAATTAGTGTAGAGAGAGGGCGGAGGAAGCAAGCCTGTGAAGGTAGAAACTCATACTTCTATATGAAAGCAAAGACAATTTTGCCTAGGTTGTTGTAAGTTAAATCTAGCTGGATGAAGGTCACATCAGACTTTATCAAAGTTCAACTGACTCCCTCTGACCATTCTTTATGTAGGGTAATCAAGATTAAGTACATCATTAAAAACACAGTGCTACAATATATAATTACTACAGAAGAGTACAGTACATCATAAGCAGGCATGAAAATCTCCCCCATTTATCACACTAAGGCTCCCCAGGACTATAGCCTTGTCAAAGGACTTTTCAAAATTTGAAGTCAAAGAACCAAAATGAACTAGGAATCAGACTAGCGACAGGACCTAGCCTGCAAAAAAAGTGAATACATGTAAACTTATAACAAAGCATCAAATAATAAAGCAAAAACTGACAAACATACAAGGAAAAATGAAAACCCACAATTGCTATTGGAGATTTTAATCTAACTCTCTCAGAAGTTGATCAGTCAAACAGAAAAAAAAAAGGTTATAAAGATATAGAAAATTGAACAATCCAGTCAGATCTTTGACCTGTGAACAATTCTAGAGTCCTGCACCCAACAATTAGAAAATACACAATATATTTAAGCACAAATGAATGTTTACAAACATTGATTAAATACTGGACTACAAAGCAAGTCTTAACCCATACCAAAGGATCAAATTATACATACTATGTTCTCTGAACACAATGCAGTTAGAAAACAACAAACTTTTAGAAAACTCCATATATTCAGAAAATTAAAATATATATGTGTGTGTGTATATTATTGATTTCAGAGAGGAAGGGAGGGGGAGAGAGAGATAGAAACATCAATGATGAGAGAGAATCATTGATTGGCTGCCTCCTGTAGGCCCCCTCCTGGGGATAGAGCCCACAACCCGGGCATGTGCCCTTGACCGGAATCGAACTCCAGACCTTTCAGTCTGCAGGCTGATGCTCTATCCACTGAGAAAACCCAGCCAGGGCCATATATTCAGAAATTTTAAAAACATTTCAAAATTACATTAAAGAAATCATTAAAGCCCGGCTGGTGTGGCTCAGTGGTTGAGCGTCGACCTATGAACCTGGAAGTCACTGTTGATTCCCAGTAGGGGACATACAGGAGGCAGCTGATTAATGATTCTCATCACTGATGTTTCTATCTCTTTTCTTTCTCCTTCACTCTCTGAAATCAATAAAAGTATTTTTTAAAATCATTAAAAACGTAGAAAATGATAACATCAAAACATGCAGAATACAGTTTTAAAATATTTAGGAAGAAACATATTTGTGGCTTTCCTTGTTTACATTAGAAAAGAAGACTGAAAATTAGTCAGCTAAGAGTTCCATTCAAGAAGTTAGAGAAGCAACATATAAACAAAAATAAATTAGAAGGAAAGTGGTTTAAATTAGATAAAAAGTGGAAATTAATACAATGAAAAATAAAGATACAATAGAGAAAATAAAAGAAAAAGCAGATTCTTTGGAGACTATTAACATAGATAAATTTTTGGCAAGCTTGGTCACAAAAAAAAAAAAGATGATACAAATAAACAATATTAGGAGGTAGAAGGTAGATGTTACTACAAACATAATAGACATTAAAATATAAATTAGGGTTAACAAATTTAAGAACTTTGACAAAATGGGCAGTTAAAAAAATAACACATAACAAACACCCAAAACTGACTCAAGAAGAAGTAGAAAACCTGAATAGATGTAGCCATTAAAGAAACTGGTTTCCTGATTTAAAGCAATTTATCTACAAAAACACACAAATACACAGCCACACAGATAGGCCTGAATGGTAAGTTCTACCACCGAAAATTCCACTCTTAAAAGAACTCTTTCAGACATTGTAAAAAGAAAGTATATGCTTCAGCTCATTTTGTAAGAATAGTATAACTTTCATACTAAAACAAGACAAGGATTGTTTAAAACAGGACAATTATAGGTCAAATTAAATTACAAACATAGATCCATAAATTCAAAATAAAAATGTTATCAAACTGAACCCAGCATGCATTAAAAATTAAACCAAATTTAGCATTAAATATCCTTTAATTTAATTCATGTTAACAAATTAAAGGGTTAATTAATTCACCACATTAACAGATTTAATGATTGAATGGAAAATATGATCATGTGAATAAATTAAATAAAAACATTTAATGAAATACAACACACATTCATGCAACAGTTCTCAGTAATGTAGAAAGAGAGGCTATAAGATTAGACCTCAGACAGGTCAGGTAAGCTTGAATCTTCTGAAGGGATATTTCTGGGAAACTGACCTTAGCTTTCCTCAATTGTCTGAGAAAAAATGAAGTATTGGAGGTGTTTTGCACTTCTTATTTGCACCTGAAGAACTGGTCGGCACATACAAAGATATTAAAGATATTCCAGGAGTCAAGTACAAGAGGACAAAATGGAGATTTTAAAATCTCCACTAAAAGGGGGAAATACTTTATGGTACGGCCCTTTACTGTATTTCCATGGGAAACTTTGGGGGGCCTGGGAAGTCCTACTTCTTTCTGAGAGAATAACATGTCATCTCCTGCCTTATAAAACCAACTCTGTAAATTTTCTTTTCCTTTGCCATTAAACTTGATACCCTCTGTGTCTGTTAGTCTGTTTCTGTTAATCATATTAAGGTCCCATTATGACAAGAATGCAGAAGGGAACTTCTGTGTGCCAGTAATCTATAGCAAATATACTTTGTGATGAAACACTAAAAGCATTCCCTTTAAAAATAAAGACTAATGATAAATTTGGCTGCTATAACTGCTTCTATTGACCACTGTACTGGAAGTCTTTGCCAGCACATAGGATAAGGAAAAAAACCTGAAAAAGTGTAAGTCTTGGGAAAGGAAGAAACAAAACCATGGTAATTCATAGATAATGTGGTTATATATCTAGAAAAACAGAATCTACAGAAAAATTATTAGAAAAAAAATAGTTCAGCAAAGTTGATACACGTTAAGTTTAATATATAAAAAGTATCTTATAAACCAAAACAGTTAGAAAATGTATTTTTAAAATAGATACCCCTACATAGCAACAAAATTGTATACTTAGTAATGTCTCTAACAAAAGATGACCTTTATGAATTATCAAAATTTATTGGAAGCAGTAAAGAATTCAGGCTCTGGAGAATTACTAACCAGCAGAGAAAAGTATTTTAATATTTTCACAATTGATATAGACTTGCTGGTGTAAACAACTGAAAATTAGCCCTGGTTTGTTAGTTCATGAGTGAAAAACTTCAATATCATAAAGTTATTTATTTCCCCAAAATTAATCTATAAATTTAATGCAATTTCAATCAAAACCTTAAAGTTTTTCATGAAACTTGATAAGCTGATTGTATGGGAAAGCATAAGCTAAAAATGTTCAAGATAATTTCAAAGAAAATAGGAGGATGACTAACCCTATTAGATATTAAGACATAATGAGGCTATAAAGTAAATGCAATATTGTGTTGACTCTGGATAGACAAATTGACTAATGGAACAGAAGAAAGAAAGAGAAGAAAGCTCAAAAATGGAGCCACATTTATGGGAACTTGGTATAACAGAGAGAATTTTAAACCAATGGTAAAAAGAGTCAATACCTTTTGTTGAAATAATTGGATATTCATATAGATATCCATAAAATGAAATTAGATCCCTATCATTTACCAAACAAATAAAAAAAAAAAAAAACCCTTAGGAACATAAAAAAAAAAAAAAAAAAAACCCTTAGGAACATTAAAAAAAAAAAAAAAAACACCTGAATATGATAAGCAAACCTTGTAAATGTCTAAAAGATAATATCAGAGAAAGCGTTAATGACCTTAGGTGGGAAAGATATATATATATATATTTAAATATATTTTATTCATTTTTTTACAGAGATAAAGGGAGAGGGAGAGGGATACAGAGCTAGAAACATCGATGAGAGAGAAACATCGATCAGCTGCCTCCTGCACACCCACCACTGGGGATGTGCCCGCAACCAAGGTGCATGCCCTTGACTGGAATCGAACCCGGGACCTTTCAGTCTGCAGGCCAATGCTTTTATCCACTGAGCCAAACCAGTTAGGGCAGGAAAGATATTTTTTTAAAATATATTTTTATTGATTTCAGAGAGGAAGGGAGAGAGAGTTAGAAACATCAGTGATGAGAGAGAATCATTGGTTGGCTGCCTCCTTTATGCCCCCTACTGGGGATTGAGCCTGCAGCCTGGGCTTGTGTCCTTGCCTGGAATTGAACCCAGGATCCTTCAGTCTGCAGGCTGACACTCTATCCACTGAGCCAAACCAGCAAAGGCACAATTTCTTTAATAGGACACAAATAGCTCAAATTAAGGAGACTGGTGAATTGGATAACATTAAAATTTAAAATATCTATACTAATAAAAGGGTAATATGCTAATTAGACCAGACATCTTCTGGACATCCTTCTGGACAAAGCCATGGTGGCGGGGGCCAAGGCAGAGGCGGTTAGGGACAATCAGGCCAGCAAGGGAGACCACTTAGGAGCTATCAGGCTGGCAGGGGAGAGCAGTTAGGGGCAATCAGGCCAGCAGGGGAGAGCAGTTAGGGGCAATCAGGCCAGCAGGGGAGAGCAGTTAGGGATGATCAGGCAGGCAGGCAGGTGGAGTGGTTAGGAGCCAGCAGTCCCAGATATCCCCTGAGGGGTCCTGGATTGGAGAGGGTGCAGGCCGGGCTGAGGGGACCTCCCCTCCCCATGCATGAATTTTGTGCACCAGGCCTCTAGTCTATATATAAAAAGATATCATAAAATGATGAAGCTGCCTCAGAGAGGGAGAAGTTATTTGCAATACATAATTAAACCGGAATTAGTAATATCTGGAGTTTATAAAGAATGTCTCCAAATCAGTAAGACAAAGGAAGCCCAATCCAAAAATGGGTAAAGGATAAAAGTCAGTTCACAGAAGAGGAATCTAATGGTCAGTACCATGAAAGATGGTCAACTTTACTAGCAGTCAGCTATAGAACATAGTTTTACTGGTTGTGACAGAGATCTAAAGTAACATAAAAAGAGATAGAATGTGTTTCTCTCACAGAGAAAGTCTAGGCTGTTATAGTGGCTGGGTCCCATGAAATCATCAAAGTTGTGTTACTCTTTGGTCAGAGACCTGCACACTTTCTGTCTTGTTTTTCTGCCATTTTTACAGTGTTGCCCTTCTTTGTGTGGTCCAACGTGGTTTTCCACAAAATCTGCATTTTAGTCAGTATAAACTGGGAAAAGAGAAGTGGCAGTGGGTGGGCAGAGATGGGGAATGGGCACAACTCCGAAGTTACACACATTATTTCTCATAATATCCTCTCTGCAAGAGGCCTGGAGAATGTAGTCAGTCTTTATTCTGGGTGGCCTTTTGTCCAGCTAAAAATTGGGGTTTTTATCACTATAGTGGAAGGGAAGAAGTTTGAGGAAGCAGTCTCTGCCACATCAAGTAAATGAAGAGCATTCACACTCATTTGGTTGGGAAAAAAATTAAACTTTTGAGAACAAGTGTTGGCAATGATATGGAGCAAAGTGAATTCTCATATGCTGCTTGTGAAGCATTCAATCAGTTTGGAAAACAACTTGACAATATCAAGTAAGGTGGAAGACTTGCTACTCTCTGAGGAAGCATTGTTTCTGGGATGGACTGTAAGGAAACTCTTCCACATGTGCACAAGTGGACATGTACAAGAATGAGTTCAGTATTATTTGAATTATCAAAATAATTGGAAAATTTTTAATGTCCATTAACAGGCAAATGCATCAATTGTGGTATAGTCATATGATGGAATTTTACACAAGAGTGAAAAATGAAGAACTACATGTATCATCAATGGATAAATCTTAAAAATATAATGTTAAAGCAGAAAAGCAAGTTGTGGAAGGATATGTGCAATATGCTATTTAATAAAGTTTTTAAAATGCCAAACACCTCTCTATATATTGTTTACAGAAATACATATACTGTATTTGGGGGAATCTGACATGTAGACCCCCTTTTCCTGCCTAATATCTGAACTAGTTGAGAAGTCAATCACGAATCAGTAGATGAAAAATAAAATATCACCTTCATTACTGACAAAGGATAGCTTGAAGGCTATGGCATAATATGAGAACTGAAATGGTCTTGCTAACTCCCTACTGCCAGTGTAGACTTTAGAGTAGTTTGCCTGTAGGAAAGTTTGCAGAGCAAATTAAATCTCTTACCTATAGGACATATTATTTGAATAGACCCACCTAGCTCAAAACCCAGAACCAACAACTGTCACTCACCAATCAAGAGTGGGGCAAAGATCCAGGAGGGGTTAAGTAAAATCTCTCCTTAGGGAACCAGAGGAATGGGGTAGAGGTATTCTAATACATATGAGTTTAAAAATATTCATGGGGATTGTAAGAACCAAATTCAACCTAGTCCTTACTCCTAAGGCAGTGGTTCCTCACTCTAGTTTGTATCAGAATCACCTGGAGAGCTTGTTAAACCATAGATGGCTCAACTCCACCCTTAGAGTTTCTGATTCAGTCAACCTGGAGTGGGGCCCAGGAATTGGCATTTCTATGGCTCAGTGGTTGAGTATTGACCTATGAACCCGGAGGTCATGATTCGATTCCTGGTCAGGGCACATGCCCAGGGTTTCAGGCTCAGTCCCCAGTTAGAGGGCATGCAGGAAACAGCTGATCAATGATTCTCATCATTGATGTTTCTTTCTCTCTCTCCCTTCCTCTCTGAAATCAATAAAAATATATTTTTTAAAGGAATTGGCATTTCTGACAAGTTCACAGTTGCCTTAGGGCAGTGGTCGGCAAACTGCGGCTTGCGAACCCCATGCGGCTCTTTGGCCCCTTGAGTGTGGCTCTTCCACAAAATACCACAGCCTGGATGAGTCTATTTTGAAGAAGTGGTGTTAGAAGTTTAAAAAAATTGGCTCTCAAAAGAAATTTCAATCATTGTACTATTGATATTTGGCTCTGTTGACTAATGAGTTTGCCAACCATTGCCTTAGGGTGAGATGAAGAAAAGAAATAGTATCAAGGAAAGGTAAGCAGAAAGAGCTAATTATATTTTCAGTGTTTTATTTATTACTAAAAGCCCAGTGCACAAATTCATGCACCAGTGGGGTCCCTTGGCCTGGCCTGCAGGATCAGGCTGAACTGACTCTCCGACATCCCCCAAGGGGTCCCAGATTGCGAGAGGGCACAGGCCAGGCTGAGGGACCCCACCAGTGCATGATCAGGGCCGGGGAGGGATGCAGGAGGTTGGCCAGCCAGGGAGGGACCTTGGGAGGGCTCCAGGGCATGTCTGGCCCATCTCACTCAGTCCTGATCAGCCAGACCCCAGCAGCAAGCTGACCTACCGGTCAGAGCGTCTGCCCCCTGGTGGTCAGTACAAATCACAGCGATCAGTTGAGCTGCCTTAGTATATCATTAGCATATTATGCTTTGATTGGTTGAACAGACGACCAGACACTTAGCATATAGGCATTTATTATATAGGATTTTTTGGGTAATCCTCACTCAAGGATATTTTTTCCATTGATTTTTAGAGAGAGTGGAAGGGAGGGAGAGGAAGAGAGAGAGGGATAAAGAGAGAGACATCAATGTGAGAGAGACACATTGATTAGCTGCCTCCCATATACACATATGCCAGAGACGAGCTTTGACCAGGAATCAAATCCATGACCCTTTGGTACTCTGGCCGATGCTCCAACCACTGAGCCATGCCAACCAGGGCAGTGTTTTATTTCTTGAGCTGAGTGGTGAGTGTTATTATTTTCTGCATTATCTTTTTAAATCAAAGTAATGAAATATTTTCACATACAAAAGTAATGATAGAATATATAAAATTCTGGAAAATGCTGCCTTAATATTTACAAATCATCTGATTACTCAGACTTTGGAGGAGTAACATGTTAAATTCAGATTGATTTGGAATAAGTATGTTAAATACATTTTTATAGGTTAAATGATTAACAATGTAGAGCAATAATTGTTACTACTTGTTACAGTTTTGTAGGACTTTCAAATTGTTTCTATACTTACTCAAATCACTTTTAATCAGAAACTGTTATTGCTTTTCCCAATAAATTCTTTAGCTTAACATACTAAAACCTACTCTGTTTAAAAAATTTAATGTTTTGCTTTGTTTTATTTTATTACTTAGTTTTATTGTGATACAAGTGACATATAACATTATATTAGCCTTTGGTATACAACAAAATGATTTGATGTCTCTATATATAACAAAATGATTACCACAATAAGTAGTTAACATTCATCACCACATATCATCATAAAATTTAGTTTTCTTGTGATGAGAACTTTTAAGATCTACTCTGTTAGCCACTTTCAAATAGGCAATACAATATCATTAACTCCAGTCATCAAGCTATACCTACTTTGTTTTACATGTAACTTATATTTCATGTGAAATTTAGTAGTTTGAATTCTCAGGACCAGAGAATATGTGTTTCTTTTAGTTTTCTGGAAACTCCTCCCTTTTAATTTTAATTTGATCTGGTGAAGAATTTATGTTTCTATTTGTTTTTTGACTAATAGCTTTTTAAAACTCCCCTTATCTTACTGATTGAATTATAACATGTTCAGATACACAGATAACTGTTAAAAAATGGTTTACCTTTGAACATTTTATGAGCTCTAGAATTTAAGTGGCATGCAAGTTTGCATAGCAATTCATGTATTAATAATTAAGTATAGAATATATTTTTCTATCAGTTAGCCATTCACAAAGAATTTTTAGGAGCATAACAACCAAATGATGGCCACTTGCATGGGAGTTAAAAGGTAAGTCCTTGGTGGGCATATGTAATATCCTGTACATTCCAGCAGCATCTACCAGCCCCAACTAACCACAAGTCAAACTTTTGGATAAGTAGTGAAAATATTCGTCTGTGCTGGAGAGTGTGTAGCTAGATGTTCTTTCTCATTCTTCACTGCAAGAGTATAATTAATATCATACGACCTTTCTGAAAAGTAGTGTAGCAGAAGGTATCAAAAACTTTAAAAGTACTTATACTCTTTACCTAAGGAATTCCTCTTTCAGGGCTACTCAAAGAAATGATCTGAAATGCCAACAAAGATTCACAAAATGCTCATAATATCATCACTTAAAATAAGGGGATGTTTAAAGTGATGCTATGACCTAAATAATTCAATTATAAGAAAATAGTCAAGTCAATTTTGGGTTATTATGCCGTAAAATAGTATCTTTTACAATTACCTTTGGAAAACTTATTGAAATGAGAATGATCTTAAGTTATAGTTTAATATAAAATTTGAATATGTATACTGTGTGTATTTATTGCCTTGTATTCATAGTATGGGTTTAAATATATGCATAGAAAATGACCAAAGATTATCTTTTAATGATGGAATCATGCATGATTTTATTCTTTATACTTTTCTGTATTTAAGAAAATATGTAATAAAACTTTGTTTTAAAAAGATTCTTCTTGAAAAATAAATATAGTGTCATGTAGTATGAAAGCTAGGTCCATATATACAGCGTGTCCCCAAAAATGTATACACACTTTAACAGCTGATAGCTCAATTTTGAAAATGAAATGTATTTTAATAAACACTGCCTTTAATTATTCAAAGTGCCTTTTTTTGGAGACACCCTATATTTTCTGATTTTCTATTTCCAATTTTCACATAAAATGCTTTAACTTATCTAACAAACTATTTAAAATATATTTAAACAAAAACACTATTTAAAGCTCTCTTTCATCACATCATTCAGAAATTTTGGTGTCTTTTTAAAGCAAATTATTCCTCATACTAATGAATTTTGTATATAATTTATAGGTATCATTATAAATTTTGCTAGCCTTATCCAATTAAAAATTTTATTGGGTTCTTTCTTAAATAGCTGTTTAAATACTTTATTGTATAGATTGCCTAAAGCAGTGTTTCTCAACCATTTTTTTCATCATCACCTCCCTAAGGAGACTTTGTAGACATTTTTTCCTAATTGCTCCCACCCCATGAAATTTTAATATCTGCTTATGTAGTATATGTATATCTGTAGTTTATGTGTAGAGTCAGATGTTTTTTCACTCTTCCAGGAACCAATTTTCACCCCTTTGGTGGTGATATTAGCCCCCTTTGAGAATGTATGGCCTAAAGGAACATTATGAAAAAAAGTTATATTAACGTTTAAAATGAGTCTCAAGCCCACATGTTTTGTTTTTATAGCTGCCTGCCTCTCAAACATCACATGGTGACCACTCCAACACTACTACTGTGGGGAGAGAAAGACGCATTTATGGAGGTTGAAATGGCTGAAGTCACAAAGATTTATGTTAAAAACTATTTCAGGCTAACTGTTTTGTCAGAAGCCAGTCATTGGCTTCAGCAAGAACAACCTGACATAGTGAACAAATTGATATGGACATTTCTAAAAGAAGAAACCAGGAAAAAAGATTGACTTTTCTATATCTGCTATGAGAGGTCTGTAATAAAATCTCTAAATATATATTTTAAATTGTTCGTCAACTTCTGTGAGATTCACTAGGAAAACATTGTTTTCACATGCTTTATCATAAATAAATATCCTGACAAATATTACTGAGAAAAAAATCTGAGAATGTGTGTGAACTTGTAATATAATGTTGATTTTCCTCTATTGTATTTTACACTGAAAATCACCTGCCTTAAAATGCACATACTTGTACAAAAAGAAAGTTGGGGAGAGTGGCTAGTTTTGGTTTCTTGCATTCTTTTTTTTTTTTTTTTTTAATATATTTTTATTGGTTTCAGGGAGGAAGGGAGAGGGAGAGAGACAGAAACATCAATGATGAGAGAGAACCTTTGATCGGCTGCCTCCTGCACGCCTCCTACTGGGGATCGGGCCCACAACCCAGGCATGTGCTCTTGACTGGAAACAAACCCAAGGACCCTTCAGTTCACAGGCAGATACTCTATCCACTGAGCCAAACCGGCTAGGGCAAGTTTCTTGCATTCTTTACCCTGTTAACATATGGTGCCTTTTACATATATATATATTAAAGATTAGTCATATTGTCCTAGCCAGTGGTTGGAGTGTCGGCTGCGGACTGAAGGGTCCCGGGTTTGATTCCAGTCAAGTGTACATACCTCGGTTGCAGGTTCGATTTCCGGCCCCAGTTGGGGTACCTGCGGGAGGCAATCAGTTGATGTTTCTCTCTTGCATCAGTGTTTCTCTCTCTCTGTCTCTTCCCATCCCTTCCATTTTCTTTCTAAAAAATTCATGGAAAAAATATCCTCGGGTGAGGATTAACAATAACAAATAAATAAATAAAAAGATTAGCCATATTAAAAGGCAAACCTGCAACGGTATAAATTTTCATTTTATTGTTCAAAAGTTCTTTTAACTATTTTTTAACCATTAAAAATTCTATTAACAGGTTTCTTGTATTTAGAGTATATTTATTAGTTTGAAAGCAAATATGACTAGATGAATACTAGTACACACTCTTAAAACAGACCATAAATACTACTTATACTGGGAAGATTAACAAGAGATGATATGAAGATTCTCATATATACATATATGTATTAAACATTGCAAAGTAGGAAAGCATGTCCATTAAATTATTTGCCTTAATTCTCCAGCTAAATTGGTGAAAGATTTAGAAAAATATCAAAGTGTCAGTTTGCCCCACTCCAGGCAACAAGAATTGAATGTTATCTTCCTATGTGCACTAGAATCTAAGCTCCCCAGGGCAGAGACTTTTTATTGTTTTATTAACTGATACATCCAGCATCTGGAAAAAGGGACTGGCTCGTTGTAGGAACTCAAATACTTGCTTAATAAATAAATATCTGCCACACTGCTAGGCACTGTGGGAGAAATATAAAGGAAAGATGACATGGTAATATAGAACTTTCCCTTACAGAATGCAGTTAATTAAGCAAGGGTTCAAGAATAGTAATGTAAATACAAATAAAAGTGGGAAGAGTTACAGAATAGAGAACAATACCAGCTCAAGGGACTACTCATTCTCCTGGGTTGCTCTCCTTGGCAAAGGAGACAACCACTGCTGTTGCCAAGCCATGGCCCCTTAGAGACTACGTTTGTGTTCCCTTGGTGAAAGGAATGTTTCCCTCCCTAAGCATAGTTCTGATAGTGACAGAAGAAAGAGGAATGTCCCTAAGAATTCTCATCATTGTATCCTAACAACTTGTATTTACTAATAAAAGCCCACTTTCCTCTACATATTATACTTACGCCTCATAACAACATTCCCAGGTAGGGAGTATCAACAATTTACAGATGTGAAAATGAGGTTGGCCAATGACCACAGTGTTGGAACCAGGATCTGAACTAGATCCATCTGGTTGTAAAACCCATAATCTTTACACGGATCACATTCTGTTTAACAGGCTCTGGTGTCCACATATGTATAGGAAAGATTAGTTATATTGGCCTAGCCGGTTTGGCTCAGGGGTTAAAGCATTGGCCTGCAGATTGAAGGGTCATGGAGCAAATCTGGTATGCTCCAAGAAAGAGAAACATATCTCAGAAACCTTCAGTTCAACTTTCAATTCCAAGAAAAGGAATTTAACTTAGCAATTAGTGAACACAGGAATATTCAATATAGCACTGTCAGGGTTGCAAATGCTACAAAGTATATATAGAGAGAGCCTGGTTCACACCAGCTTTGATTATGCTTCCCATTGATCAATTCCAAAAGACAATAATAAAGGGAAGAGACAGGATGTTGATTGTGGTTGGCGCAATGAATAATCCTGATTTATTTTAATGAAAACTTGTTACTGACAAAGGTAATCATAAGGTTTGCTGCTGTTACTTATGTCTGTTTGAAATGCTGATTGGTTCATGTGGAATAATATTAAGAGTATGAATCAAACGTTACATGGCTAATTCTGGCCTATGATAATGGATATAGTCTAATTTTCAATAGATGTAGGAGAGTGTTTGTAAAAGATAAAGGCTCAAGGGTGCCACCAGTTAAACCTCTGAACATAAAGCGATATTACTGTTTCTGTAGAAATCAATTGTAGGGAGAGAAAATGAATTTGACTTACCAGTTCCCAAAACATCTCACAATAAAAATTGTCATTAAGATTCATATATTTAAATTATTATAGCCCTAGTAGCTATATACTATGTGCTTAATATAAACATCAGCAATTGTTATATGGAAATAATTTATTAAGCATATATATATATATAGATATATATATAAAAAAAAGATGTTTACAAAAAGCAAATAATATTGTCCCATTGATATGATTCTAATCCTCCTGCTACATCATTTACCATTTAAAATTTTTTGGATTTTAAAGGTAATACATCATATCCTATTAACACACAATTGCCTCTAAGTTCTAATGATGTGTGAACAGAAAGAGCAGGAGGGGAAAGATGTGCGCTCTGGCGGCCGACCCAGATCCCAGCTGCTGGACTCCTAAGACCACTGAAGAGTCGGCCCCCATGTCTCGGCTCTCCTCCTCGGACTGGGAAATGGACGGGTGGGAGTCCTCTGGCAGTCTACTGAGGAGCAAGTCCTTGTACCCGCCAGCGGTGGCCAACCCCTTCGTGCAGCAGACGCACATCAGCGCGTGGCGCTGGGCCTCCATCCTCCTCCTGGGGACTGTGCTGGTGCCGGTGCGGGTGTCCTGCATGGCCGTCCTCTTCGTCTTCCTCTGGCCCATGACCATACTGTCCACCATAGGCCACTCTGCTCACCGAGGCAAGCCCGCCAAGAGCTGGAGAAGAAAACTGGTGCAACGACCCCTCAGATTCTTGCTTCAGACGTGTTTCCTTGTATTAGGGTTCCTGGTTAAAGTGAAAGGGAAAAAGGCAACCCGAAACGAGGCCCCCATCTTCGTTACAGCTCCGCACTCCACTTTCTTCGATGCCATCGCCTGTGTGGTGGCAGGGTTACCCTCCGTGGTCTCTGAGAGTCAAAACGCCCGGATCCCAGTGGCTGGGAAATTCCTGTTGTCAACCCAGCCGGTGCTTGTGACTAGAGAGGACCCCAACTCTAGGAAGACGACCCGGGATGAAATCCTGAAGCGAGTGACAGCCAAAGGGGAGTGGCCACAGATCATGATTTTCCCAGAAGGAGTGTGTACCAATCGCACGTGTCTGATCACTTTTAAACTAGGGGCCTTCTCCCCAGGGGTTCCCGTGCAGCCAGTGCTGCTCAGGTACCCGAACAGCCTGGACACGGTGACCTGGACCTGGCAGGGCTTTACAGCCTTCCAGGTATGTATGCTGACCCTGAGCCAGCTCTTCACCAGGGTAGAAGTAGAGTTTATGCCTGTGTACATCCCAAGTGACCAAGAAAAAAAAGACCCCATCCTTTTTGCCAATGCAGTGAGGGTCAACATGGCAAATGCTCTGGGGGTGCCTGTGACAGACCACACTTACGAAGACTGCAAACTAATGATCAGCGCAGGTAACCTTCAACTACCCATGGAAGCTGGTTTGGTGGAATTTACAAAAATTAGCCGGAAGTTGAAGTTAGATTGGGATAGTATTCATCAGCATTTGGATGAATATGCTGCAATCGCAGTTGCCTCAAAAGGAGGGAAGATAGGAATTGAAGAATTTGCAAGTTATTTAAAACTCCCAATTTCAGAGCCCTTCAGACAACTTTTTGCCCTTTTTGACAGGAATAACGATGGCAGCATAGACTTCAGAGAGTACGTGGTAGGGCTGACTGTCCTGTGCAATCCTGCCAACACGGACAAGATTCTGCGAATGTCATTTAAGCTTTTTGATCTTGATGAGGATGGTTTCATAACACAACCGGAGTTGGCTGCTATACTACAGGCAGCTTTTGGAGTGACCAACCTTGATGTTTCCAGTCTCTTTCAGGGAATAGCTAGACAGAACTCAGAGTACATTTCATACAAGAACTTTAGGAAATTTGCTTTGAAGCATCCAGAATATGCCAATCTATTTAAGTCATATTTAGAACTCCAGGCAGCCTATATATATACATTACCACGAGAACAAGTTTAATCACTGTATTTAATGGTTTAAGTCAGCCCTGAAAATGGTGCAAGTACCTTCCAGGTAGACACTACGAAATAAAAATATTTCTTTGCGGAAAAACACAATCGTGTTTACTCTAAGTGGCCTAGGCACTTAATTATGATATTTAAAATGTACTTAAGGCATGTATATTTCAATTAGACTTTATAGCATCTAATTTTTTTCTATTTCTTTTTTTTAAGAATAAAACTTAGATTAGATAGAATTGCCCCCTATAGCAGCAGTATTAATAAATATATCATTTCTTTGATTTAACATACTAAGAAGTATAATTTCAGGGGAAAAGGAAAAAGATCCTTAAATGTGTACTTCTATTATAAAACAATTGTTGACACCTGTTTTTTGTTTGTTTGTTTTTAAAGAATTTGTTTTTTAAAATATATTTTTTATTGATTTCCGAGAGGAAGGGGGAAAGAGAGATAGAAACATCAATGATGAGAGAGCATCATTGATGGGTTGCCTCCTGCACACCCCACAATGGGGATTGAGCCCAACAACCTGGGCATGTGCCCTTGACTGGCATCAAACCTGGGAACCTTCAGTCTGCAGGCTGATGCTCTCTATCCACTGAGCCAAACCAGCTAGGGCTTTTGATACCTGTTTTTAAAGATATGTTATAATTATTTTAGATATATGAAAGATGAGAACATGTGTACTTTAGAATCTAAGAAATACAGGGATGTGTCATGTGTAGCAATGTGAAGCAGTAACTGTTGTGTCTGAGGAGAAAGCTGGTGAAGGAAGAGGTAGAACATTGCCCCACAAACAGACATAGAAAAGGGTCAGGAGTGATCTTGACACCCTCGGTGAAATAGGAATTTTTAGTGTTGAAATAGGCAAGTTTAGGGAATTTTTTAAATTAAGGGGGTCCATGGAAAAAACACAGGGCTATAGACTTGCAAAATGATACATTTCCGTAAGACAAGGGAAAGGCAGAAGTTACATTTCCTTAAGATAAGGGAACTAGGAGTAGCCAAAGGTCTATATTTACAAAATAAAGAAGGAGGGCCTCACACATCCCATGTGAGGTTTGATCTTTGAGCTCAGAAGTTGCTATAGTGACCAAATCAAAGGGCAACAGTGGCCAATCAGAGGGGATATCAAGGCACAAAAACTGTAGTCTTTATAAACCGGGAAAAAGGAACTTGGTGGGACTCTTTCCCCCTCCCTACGTGGGAGTCTGTACTTGTTCTTCAATAAATTTCCACCTTTGCTATACCAACTTCCATCCGTGGTTCCATTCTTTAACTCCCATGGACAAAAAATCTGGGAAGCCATGCTGCCCAGGGAACACCGCATGTTTCAGTCCAAAAATCCCGTTCATCAGCAACCACTGCTGTCCTCTCAGCCCACCCTTCTCTGCCCCTCCCTTATGTCCAGAATAGCTAATTCTCATCTGTGCTAGATGGTAGTTGTTTCTTTTGTGTGTGTTCTTTTTTATCACGAAAGCTATTTTTAACTGGGTTGTTTTGATTCTCCACCATTATGGGTTTTTAACAGTAACCAACAGTCTAACAAATGTACACAGTGCAAACATGTTCTTAGCAATGATGACAGAATAGTCATATGTGTGAACTGCTAACCTTTGTGTTTACTCTGAGCAAATGAGCAGTATGTAGACATATGAAATATATGTGTTTAATATTCTGTCATGAAAGGTGGTTCAATTCTATAGTCCATTTTGTATTTTTTTCCATATGAAAAGTACCTGACAATGGCACCACCAGTTGTTCATCAGTCCATGTGAGCCCACCCTCTGTCAGCCTGTGAGTTTCTCATGATATACGTACTAGTACATGGAATGCCCTGTTGCCTTTTCTCTGCTTCCTTATGCACAGGGGTGATGTCTCCTTCGGGCACAGGGCCTCTGATTAGTGACATCTGTGCGCTCCCTTTCTTGGATCATAGCCACCAGTTTCTGTTTAATTTGGTTCCTGTCTAGGGCCTTCAAATTTTTATTTTCTTACATATTTCTTCAGCTTTTAAAATTATTATCAGTATGAGGATTAGTTCAATGGAAGTTACTTTGCTGTGGCTGAACCACAACTCCTGGAATCCAGAGTAAGGAGGCCAGATGAGACCGGAGTTTGTGAGGAGAAACTGGGGTCTGTGGCTCTGTGGGGAGAGCAGACGGGGACAGCCCCCAGGACCCCTGTGTAGAGTCACACTCCTGCACCACAGACACCATCCTTCCAGGGTCAATATAGTTATTTCAGTGTAACTTAGTGGTAGAAGAATAAGAGATCCAGTCATAAACTTTGTTCACCTAGCATGGTTCTGCTTAGTGCCTTCATTTTACTCAAAGTAAGTAAGTAAAATAAAGGCACACGGTATTTTTGTTATGGCAGTCCAAATGGACTGAAACAGTGGGGATTATGAAGTACTTCAAGTAAGTAAAATAAGTGCCTTTATTTTGCTCAGGTAAGGCCAGAGGAACATTATAGGCCACCATTTCTCCCTCATGTTTGCAGAGAAAATATCTCATTAAGAGCTCCACTGGCAATAAATAAATACATTAAATTATTTTTATTCTCTCCAAAAACAGATTTGCTGGCTAAATGCCTCCTTACCCTTTTTCAAAGTAGCCCAAATGTTCTTATTCTACAAGAGGAAATAAAAATGAAGAGGAAGAGATAGTATTGGGAATACCATTGAAACAGTTATATATGGTATGGCTGTCCATTATTATTTTTTTTTTTTAGGTATGGAAGTGTTATATAGAATGAGAAAAGAAATCACAACAGACTACAACATATATATATATAATTGATTTCAGAGAGGAAGGGAGAGGGAGAGAGAGATAGAAACATCAATGATAAGAGAGAATCATTGATTGGCTGCCTCCTGCACACCCCCCACTGGAGATCAAGCTTGAAACCTGGGCATGTGCCCTGACCAGGAACTGAACTGGTGACCTCTTGGTTCCTGGGTTGACGCTCAGCCGCTGAGCTACACCCGGCTGGGCCAGACTACAACTTCTGGAAAGCTAATATCACAAACAAAGGTTATGAATACAGGAATTCTGACAAATTCTATTTTTGTATGATTCTCAAAGAAAGGGAAAAACTGCATGTTCTGCATTAGTGAGAATAATCCTTTTGTTCTGACTAGACACCAATGAGAACTGAAGCCTCTCCTTACTGTTGTGCATCCCCTTCACTACCCATATACTTCCAGCACCCTTTGCTATAAGACATCTTCACATAATGATGTGACCTTGGGTTCTGTCACTTCATGTCACCACATGGGATGAATCAACGAGTATTCCTAGAAGCCATTTCTACACCAGAACAGGGAGCAACTTACTTAGATGTGGAAGTGATTTTGAACCAATAAAGATTCCTTGCTAATCTAAACTACTGTATTCCCAAATTAGTTTCATTGTGGCTAAGTCTCAAAATTGCCTGTAGCCACTCAGTGTCATCAGATATGAGGGGACATTTGACTAAGGGGTAAGTCTTGATCATTTATGGTCAACATCTCTTAGTTTTGCAAACTTTACAAAAAACATACTCAAGTAGACACATTTCTCGGGATCTTACTTAGAGATTTGGAATGAGCTTGTGCAAATAGGGTCCCTAAAGCTTAAACTTCATTAGTTAGCTTCCTGGTATTTTGAAGAAGAAATGAATGGGAGAAAGGTAAGCAGATGGGGAAAGCTGAAGGAAAGGGAAAGAAAAACACCAATGATTGTTTTCAGATAATTTCCATGTAGGTCTCACCCAAGAAGAGGAGATCATTGAATGATATTTCTTTCTTTTTTAAATATATTTTATTGATTTTTTACAGAGAGAAAGGGAGAGAGCTAGAGAGTTAGAAACATCGATCAGCTGCCTCCTGCACGCCCCCTACTGAGGATGTGCCCGCAACCCAGGTACATGCCCTTGACCGGAATCGAACCTGGGACCTTTCAGTCCGCAGGCTGATGCTCTATCCACTGAGCCAAACCGGTTTCGGCCATGAAGTGATATTTCATAATCCCTTCTGTCTCAGTCCATTTGGGCTGCCACAACTAAAATATATAGATAAGTAATTTAAATAACATTTATTTCTCACAGTTCTGAAGGCTGGGAAGTTCAATGCACTGGCCGACTTGGTGTCTGGTGAGAGCCTGCTTCCTGGTACATAGATGAGTGCCTATCTTCTTGCTGTGTCCTCACCTAGTAAACCAGGGAGAGAGCTCTCTGGAGTGTCTTTTATAAGGTTACTAACCCCATTCATGAAGGTTTCACCCTCATAACCTGATCACCTCCTAAAGGCCCCATCTCCAAATATCATCCATCACATGGGAGATTAGATTTCCATTTTTGAATTTGGAGAGGATACAAATATTTCCATGGTAATAGTGCATACATGTAATTCAAATACAGTAAGTTTTAAGATGTACTGGAAAATAGTAATGTGAATAAGAGATTTTCGCTTAAAAGCAGTTGCCAACGTATATCTTTATTGAAAAAAAAATGGTATATTACTCAAACTCTTCTTAACTCTAAAACTATCTAATTAGAAAATTAACTGTATAAAATATCAGAGTCATTTATTTATTTTTCACTTTTCCAGCAAGTATTTAATATTAGTTAACCCATGATTCAGGATCCCAGGGTGGGATGTAACCAGTTCAGATCTTCTCAGGAAACTGCCTTTTGCTCCGTGGTGGTCCCAGGATATGGGGCGGAGGGACTTGCACACATGCTAGTCCCATTTGCACATGGAGACATCACCCCCTCTAGCAGTCACTGCCTTCTCACAGTGGAGGAGGTCCAGGTTGGCTAACAGTTTCTGGTTGAAGTGGCTGTTAAAAGGGTAGCTATTGATTTTGGTCTTGATGTCTTCTGCCATGTTGCTGACTCTTAAAGATGCCCCTGAAACCACTCGCAGCTTAATGTGACCCTCAGCAAAGCCCCCTCCGTCAGACCAGAAGTGGAATTCCGGGTCATTTATTATACTCTACAGTTTTTTAAAAAAATATATGTTTTTATTGATTTTAGGGAGAGAGAGGAAGAGAGCGAGAGAGATAGAAGCATGGATGAATGAGAGAGAACATCAACATCCATCAGCTGCCGGCTGCCTCTGGCACACCCCCTACTGGGGATCAAGCCCACACCCAGGCATATGCCCTAATCTGGAATCTAACAGGTGACCTCTTGGTGCAACCACTGAACCATACGGGCTGGGCTATTATACTCTACCTTTTAGCTCAAAATGTGTAACATAATACGTAACACAAAATTGTTCTTATTGTAAAACAAATACAGATCAAACCATTCTGTAGCTAACAGTTAATACATAAGTATATAATATATATTAAATACATATAATATTTTTCTTCTAATTATTTTTAAATTCTCACACGAGTATATTTTTCTATTGATTTTTAGAGAGAGCGGGAAAGAGAAATATTGACGTGAGAGAAACACATTGATTGGTTGCCTCCTGCACGAGCCCTGACCAGGGTCCAGCTGGGGAGGAGCCTGCAACCAAGGCCTCCCAGACAACCAAGGTACATACCCTTGACCAGCATCAAACCTGGGACCCTTTGGTTTGCAGGCAGATGCTCTATCCACAGAGCCAAACCCACTAGGGCAGTGGTCGGCAAACCGCAGCTCGTGAGCCACATGCAGCTCTTTGGCCCCTTGAGTGTTCTAACGCCACTTCTTCAAAATAGACTCGCCCAGGCCAAAAACCAACTTCTGTGCATGGGCCACAAAGTTTCAATCGCACTGTACATACGCGCCCACATGTGGTATTTTGTGGAAGAGCCACACTCAAGGGCCCAAAGAACCACATGTGGCTCGTGAGCCACGGTTTGCCGACCACTACACTAATATTAAAGGGCATTAATATAATACTTTTCAAGATGAACATTCTTGTCACTAACACTTGGATCAAGACATAAAACTTTTCTAGCTCCCCAGCCCCCCAAGCATAATTACAACCTTCTCCTTCCTCCCAAAATCAAGCTATTTTCCCGACTTCCATGTTTTCACTCACTTGTGTTTCTTTACATTTTTATCATCTAAATTTGCATGTTTCCTTATATGTAAACTGGGCTCATAGCAGTACCTACCTAAATGGTGGTTGTGAGGATTAGTTGAATTAATACATATAAAGCAGGTAGGGCAGTTTTCTCACCTAACAAGCACTCAATAAATATTAACCATTACACTGAGTGGCCAGATTATGATGATCTCTAAACACATAATAATCTGGCCACTCAGGGTATATCCTATATAATAAAAGGCTAATATGCAAATTGTCCCCTCTACCAGGAGTTTGACCAGCGGGCAGGCTGGCCAACCGCCCATGTCCCCTCCCCCTGGCCAGGCTGGCCGGACCCCACCCATGCTCGAATTCATGCACTGGGCCTCTAGTGTGTGTGTGTGTGTGTACTGAGTGGCCAGATTATTATGCATTCAGAGATCATAATAATCTGGCCACTTAGTGTGTATTATCTCTGACATTCCTCTTTTCTACAGGAATAAGAATCAATTATCCAGTTACATTTTAATTAAGGTGTCTGAATAATTGAGAAGGGCATTATTTGGAGAAATTGCTACTTCTTGGCCAATCTTATGGTACAAGGTCCGTGTATTTTCCAAGCAATTAGTATTTTACTCATTACTTTATATAGACCTTCCGAATGAAACAGAACGAATGAGCATTCTTCCTTTGGAGAAAGTGCAGTATTAAAATTAAAAAACTTTTTAAATGATTCCACTATTGTTTTCAGGCCAAAATATTCAAAATTCTGTAACTCCTCAATCCTCCCACTTTCCTACTCAAAGGCTTTGTCCCTACAACTTTACCTCCTCACTTCATAGTCATTCTGTGGCTTTATAAGCAAAGTGCTGTAATATAACCCAACATTTCTCAGCCGAAGTCCAAGAGCAATTATACGCGCTGCTCTAGATTCTATACACACCCACTGCAGGGGACTCAGGAGTGTTCTGACTCCTGCTGATTTTATGTTCTCCCCTGCACCCCAGAACCCCCAACTTTTCTTGCCCAAAGCCATTTAAGTAAGGGAGTGCCACTGGTCGCTGGAAGGGTCTTGTGAACCTTTTTGTGTGTGTGGCGCGAGGCGGGAAGTGGCGGGGGGTGGCGGGGGAGGGGGTTCTCTGACATCCCACATAGTGTAGAAAGGCTGCAAGGATTGATTAGAACTTAGCTCTCCATAAAACATTTATGAAAATGAATTTCTAGCAACAACCCGAAAGCAAAGAAGAGGAACGGGGATGAGGAACACCAGGGACTGGCTAGTCCCGAGAGAACCGTTTGCCCCTGGAGCAATGAGGAGCCGGGTACCGTCCGGCAGAGGTAAACACAGCTACTACGCCTGCGCACAGCCTCCCCGGGTCACGTGCCGGCGCTGCCCCTCCTCCGGGGTTGTCCCGGATTGCAGTTCGGCTGCCGTCAGGGACCATCTACAAACTGACGGGAGGCGTCCACCTTTTCCCCGAGGGGGCGGATTCTGGTAGGAGCCGAGCGTTCGGTAGGAGCCGCCCCTTTCCTCCGGAGGTGGGGCGTGAGGCTGCGCACTGAGCTTGCAGGCGCCGCCCGCCTCTGCGGGACATGGCCCGCCATGGGGAGGGCGGCGCGGCCCCGACGGTATTTGTGGGGTCCCCTGCAGCGTGCACTAAGGGGTTGCAGAGGAAGGGGCCGTGTGAGCGGCGCCGGCTGAAGGCGTTGGTGTCGGAGCAGCTCAGCCAGGATCTGCTCAGGTAGGAGGAGGCGGGAACTCAGCCGCTTCAGTTCTTCGCGCGCCCACCTCCGCCCCCGAAGCTGTGGCTCTTCTCCGACTCTATCCCCACCTTGTTCTCCGCGCCTCTGGCCGCTGCGTGGTGTTCAGCAGTTTCCTCCCTACGGAGCGATTCGCCTTCCCGCAGTAACCAGTCCCGAGCTGCTCGGAGACCACGTACCAGATTCCAAAAGAAAACCAAAATCAATATCATAGTTATGTGCAGAACCAGTTTATGCCAAAATACGCTAACACGGCTTAGGTCTTGAAAGACATCTCGCTAAGGTCGGGGTGCCTCCAGGGTTCGCGGTCCTGAAACGTACACGTTTTGCTAAGCTTAAGCGGTTTTAAGAAAAATGATAAAATTAGGCAGAAAAAAAAATGAATATTTAGAATGAGGAAAAATAGAACAAGTTACTGGAGCCTTGGAGGACTCCTTCTTCCAAGCTCTCTTTAAACAATTCATCACAAATGCTGACATAGAAATACTTCCCTATTGCAACCTGGCTTCCCCTCTGCACCTAGAACCCTCTACAGCTCCCAGCAGCTTAGCGCTCCCTGCAGACAAGCCGATGGAGGGTTGTTGTGAAATTTACCAGACTATGGTAAATCCAGCTAAAGTCACCTAAGTTTCTAAAGAAAATGAAGCTTAGAAGTATTCCCCAGCTAATTTCCATTTCCACCAAACATTGATTCTTGAACTTTAAAGTGCATCAAAATCACCTGGAGGCCTTGTTAAAATTTAGATTTACCGGGTCCCAGACCATGGGTCTGATTCATTTGGTCCACGTTGGGCCTGATGTTTTTGCATTTCTAACAAGGTCCCAGGTGATGCTGATATTGCTGGCCTTGAGCCACACTTTGAGAACTACTGAACTAGATAGAGTAAACACAGTTACTACTAATTAACAGCTGTGCAGCTTTCTACATTTTTTTTTTTAAAAAGCACTTTCATACACACTTAAAAGGCTCCAGCAGCTATAAAATGAACTTTATAAGGTTAAAAAATTTCCTTTTAATTTGGGCCTATCTACCAGAGATGCTCCTTTGTCTCCACCAGTGGTGGATGGATGGAAAAGATGGAAAAAACAAGTCTGAAGTTGTTCTGTTTCTAGGATGAGTCTCTAAGGATAAGGTGCTCCTCTTCAGTGACTTTATTCTTCTGGCTGTATTGTGAGCAGAAAGTGTCATGAATTTAAGGAAGATAACATACTTAATTTATATAAAGAAAATTAGGTTAAAAGTACAGCAGGTGAGCAATGTATCTTCATTCTAGCAGCAGTTAAGGACAGGACCCTGCGCTCCCAAGTTCTTATCCTATATAACAAAAGGGTAATATGCAAATTGACCCTAGGGGCAGAAAGACCAGAACTATCGGTGGCTGTGATGCGCACTGACCTCCAGGGGGCAGATGCTCAATGCAGGAGCTGTCCCCTGGTGGTCAGTGCACTCCCACATGGGGAGCTCCCCTCAGCCACAAGCCCGGCTCATGGCTGTAAGTGCAGCAGTGGTGGCGGGAGCCTCTCCTGCCTCTTCCACAGCGCCAAGGATATCTGACTGCAGGGAGCGGGCCTAAGCCGTCAGTTGCACATCCCCCTAGGGCTCCCGGGCCACCAGAGGGATGTCTGACTGCCAGGTTAGGCCCGATCCCCTGGGGAGCGGGCCTATGCCAGCAGGTGGACATACCCTGAGGGGTCCTGGACTGCAAGAGGGTGCAGGCCAGGCTGAGGGACCCCTGCGTGCACAAATTTTCATGCACCGGGCCTCTAGTTGAAAATAAAGAAAAATAGGTGCAGGCCCTAGCCAGTTTGACTCTGTGGATAGAGTGTAGGCCTGCGGACTGAAGGGTATCAGGTTTGGTTCTGGTCAAGGGCATTGATGTATCTCTTCTCTGTCACTCCCCTCCCACTCTCTATAAAAAAGTAAAAATTAAAAAATAGGTGCAGCATCTTTTTAATTACAAAAAAACTTCACATGCTCACCCAGCCACCTTAAATGCTAATATTCTTCAAGCACAGCAATATCATTGATTTATTTTAGAAATATTAATGAAGTAGCTAGCACCTACCTGGCGCTGTTAGAGCAAGCTCCTGTAGAATCAAAGATTAATAGGATATGGCTTTGGTGTTTGTGTTTACACTCTAGTGAGAGAGAATAACCAAACAAAAGTGATGTTGGGACCCCAGTGAGTTGTAGAAAGCTTTATAAGGTAACATCTGAATGATCTCTGGGGGTTGATTAAAATTGATTAGGTAGAGATTAGTAAGTGAGAAATCACAGGGTATTTAAACAAAGGGAATGGAGATTGGAAAGAGCTTGATATAGTCTCAGAAAGCAAGTTGTATTAGATTCTTCTAAACAGCAAGGAACAGAAACACCTCTGGGTTACCTGAGGCATTAGGATATATGGAGAAGTAAGGCAAAACAGGAAACAGTTTCAACATAAAAAAAGCCAAGTCTGAGATCTGATATAGAATTGGAAAGTTGCTGGGGATATAACAGCAACTGTAAAATGAATCATTATTCAGGACAATTGTAATAAAAATATGTAATACTTCTTGCCATCCTACTACTCTGTAAGGTAAATCTTGTTGTTATTCCCATTCAACATACCAGGAAACAGCATTAGAGGACAAGCAGTGGAGTTGGAAGAAGAATGTTGGCAGTCTGGCTCCAGAGATATTAGAGTGACTTGCCCAAGGTGACATGACCAGAATTTGAACCCAGTCTGCCTTCTCTAGTTATATAAACTGATCTTCCAGTAACTTTGTTCCTTCGTCTTTGCTTCTCTCATATATTTCTTTTTCTTACTCAACTTTGGGTCAGCTTTGCAACACTTAGAGTGTGATCAGTTGGTCCCTGTTTACTATAGAATGTTTCTGCCAGAGTTTACTTGTTTAACTACCACATTGGCTGATGGTTAACCTTGGCTCAGTCTGTTGCCCATTCAGATGTGGTTAAGAGTATCAGGATCATGTGGTACTAATAAAATCCTAATATGCTAAGTGTCTGACTGTTTGACCAGTCGCTATGACGTGCACTGAGCACCAGGGAGCAGATGCTCCAACTGGTAGGTTAGCTTGCTGCTGGGGTCCAGCTGATTGAGACTGGATGAGACAGGCTGGACACACCCTCGAGCCCTCCTGCGGTCCCTCCCCGGCCCCAATTGTGCACAGGTGGGGTCCCTCGGCCTGGCCTGTGCCCTCTCATAATCCAAGACCCCTTGGGGATGTCAGAGAGCCAGTTTCGGCCTAATTCCTGCAGGCCAGGCTGAGGGACCCCACTGGTGCACAATTCGTGCACCGAGCCTCTAGTATATAAACAAACAAATTTGGCAGCTTTATTTAGGAGGGGATTGTGGGTTTGGCAGGCAATCAGAGTGAGGGTAGATGAGGGTAAGTAGATAAAGTGACACTAAATCATGGAGGCCTTTTTTCAGTAAAGAGTTTGGAATGTATCTGGAGCCAGTGAAAAGCCATTGGTTTTGGGGGGGCTTTTTTTTTTAACATCCAATATTATATTAGTTTCAGGTGTACCCATTGGTGTTTTTATTTTATTTTTATTTTTATTTTTAATGTTTGAGTCCCAATTTCAATGTCCAATAGTTCTGAGTCCCCATTTCAATGTCAAACAGTTCCTTATGTGTACATGTCAGCAATGATATCTGGATGGTGGGCACATGGTGGCAATGCAGGTCCAACCCTCTCTGGTTTGGTCCTAGGTAACCTTCAGCGGTGCACAGCTGCTGACTGCTCGTGTGGCAAGGCGTCATCAGCATCTTCCATCTCTGGACTGTTTTTCCTCTTGTCTTGGTGGTTGGAGCAGACCTGTCAATTCCTCTCTGTTGCAGGAATCCACCTGGTCTTGGGGTTGTTTTCTGAAAATATACAAACATTTTCTCAACCAAAAGTTAATAAAGGAATCTTTTCTATATAATTGATTTGGGATCCTTTTTATTTTTGCCCAAACGATTTTCCTTTGTCTTATTTAGACACCATGTGTGTTTTTCATGGGTGTCTTGCTGTTATGGTGTTTTTATTTTTAAATAAAGGATCAACATATTTAGGTTTTGAATTGAGGAAAGAGAAATTGAAACAAGGAAACCAGCCAGGAGATTTTGTAATAATTGGAGATACATAATGGTGGCATAAATAGAAAAGGTGAAAGGGATTCATATGGCAATTGATGAGCTTGGTGACCAATTACATGTGGAGGAACAGGGAGAGGAAAACATAGAAGGTGGTGCCAAATCTTAGGTCATTTGAAAGGGAGGAACATAATGAATGTTCAGAAAGCCATATCAAAGAGACCTTTGGAAATATGTCTGGAGTATAGTAGGGAAATTGGAAGAACAGATATAGATTAAAGGTTGGTGGCATCACCAGCACTCAGTTGTCCAAACCAAATAATGGAGAGATCCTGGCTTATTCCCTTCACCTTCTACATCCAGTCACCAACTATTGCCAGTTTTATTACCTAAATATATTTTAATTCTATCCTTATTCTCTGTCATCATTCATTTTCTCCTGGCATAATTCCTTTACATCATTCATCTGTGCTGTATAGTAGTTTTCTCATCTTCATTCTTCATTCTCATGTTCCCCTAATTCCTCTTCTACACAGCTAACAGGTGATATTTTGAAAAATAAATTTATTCATGTTTTGAACCATTTGGTGATTCCCCTTCAACTGTAAGATAGGGTTTAGCTCTTTGCCTCTTTTTTAAAAAAAATACATTTTTATTGATTTCAGAGAGGAAGGGAGAGGGAGATAGAAACATCAATAATGAGAGAGAATAATTAATCAGCTGCCTCCTGCAGGCCCCACACTGGGGATCAAGCCCATAACCCGGGCATGTGCCCTGACTGGTAATCTAACCATGATTTCCTGGTTCATAGGTTGACACTCAACCACTGAGCCAGGCTCTTTGCCTCTTATTCATCTTTATCCCTACAGCTTCATCTTCCATTTCTCATCTCAATACTTTGCTGACCAATTTGTAGCTCTACACTCATATATCAGGAACTCTTTTCTACCTTGCTTTGTTTCTCTGACCAACTCTTACTCAATCTTTAACATCCCATTTGGTTTTCATGTCCTCTATAAAGTCTTCTCTTATGTCTGTCTCTGAACAAAATTTACTTATTTGTGCTATTGAATATATCATGCTCTTCAATTTTCAGGCATGCTCTCACTACTGTTATTCTATATACTCTTTGAGGGCAGATAATATGTTTTAGGCATGTTTATGTTCCCAGTGCTTAGTACATAGTACTTGTTCAATAAATACTTTAGTGATAATTCGGTTCAATCAGCAGTCTAAAATGCTTTAGATAGGTTAATATAGTAGTTGTTGGTAGAGAAATGATGTGGAAAGAAGCTGGGCCTTGACATCATTGAGCCTTTGCTCTAACCTGTTCTTCTTTTAGATCGTACTATTAGCCGAGCCTCTCTTAAGAGGTCCAAGTCAGATACTGTTACTTGTAACTGATACAAGTGGTTTTATAAAATAAAAAGCACTATATTTTCACATTAACAATTTTTAAAAATATATTTTATTGATTTTTTTACAGAGAGGAAGGGAAAGGGATAGAGAGTTAGAAACATCAATGTGAGAGAAACATCGATCAGCTGCCTCCTGCAATACCCCCTACTGGGGATGTGCCCACAACCAAGGTACGTGCCTTTGACCGGAATCGAACCTGGGACCCTTCAGTCCGCAGGCCGATGCTCTGTCCACTGAGCCAAACCGGTCAGGGCTTAACAATTTTTTTAACACATTAACTTTAAAAAAATTTTTAAATACTCATGAGCATCTATTATGAGCAAAACAGATTCTCTAATGAAGGTTATATGGCTACCAACTGCAGTGTTTCCGTATTCACTTGGCGAAGTGGGAGATGGAAAGAAGGTGGTTGGGAAGAATGAACAAATTATTTGTACAATTTGAATTTGTATTAATTTTTGTGAAACCAATACATTTTTGTATAACTTTAAATATCAACTATGAGAATAAATTATTGATGAAAATGTTGACTAAAATGCATCCGTTTGCTCGTCGTTTCCAAGTTTCTAAATGCTTTGCTCTGAAGCATTTGTCTTGTTTAGGATAAAATACAACAAAATTTAATAGCAGATATTGAGCTCTTAGTATATACTGAAGATACACAGTTTTTGCCTTTGGGGAGTTCATTGTCTAATAGGGGAAAAGACACATAAAAATGATGATGCAATGACAGAAGTACTGTATTAGAGGCATGTACTGAGTGCAATGGGAACAGAAAAGAGTCATTAACTTGGTCTTGGGGAGTGTGTTAATGGCAACATTCTAAGCTTTCACTGTAATGGATATCTTTATCCATTACTTGGACTCCTATAGTGAACTGGTGTGATTGCCAATTATACCCTGCAAATACAAGTCCTCTGAGAATACATATCTTGTTGATGATAATGTTATAGTAATATGAAGTAAAATATATACTTATCATAGAGACAAAGATTATATTATCACAGTTTCTATTATGCTGATTTCTGTTCTTCCATCACCTTACCATGCATATTATCAGTGGGCTATGTCTGTACATTAATAAAAGAATTTGAATGGGTTTAAAATCATTTTAATAATAGATTAGAGTATGGTTAGTTGTGTTTGTTATGGGGGTGGTGGTGGAAAAGGGCTTAAATGTCACATTCTTGAAGCCAAGTCTGCATTTCAGACTTGGTATTTAACAATGGTCAGAACAAAGTGTATCGGTTTCTAATCTGTATTATCTTTTATTGTTATCTGGTTTGCTGGTGTTGTTGACTGTTTACTTTTTTGACTTCAATTTTAGTAAGATTTAAAAAAATTGATTCTGCACAATGTCAACTATATTATTTGTTTTTCTCAAAATAAATCTAAAATAGAAACTCAACACAAATAGCATGAGATAAATTTTACTATTATTAAAAGGAATAAAAATATTTTTTGAAAAAGTAGTCTTACTCTTTTTGTGAAATTACTTTGGTTTTCACATACAACTTTTGGAAAATTAGATTCATAGCCAATATTAAATAGTGTTCTTTGAAATGAACTAAGAACAAACTCATTTTTATATTAACATATTTATTTTATGTTACCTCTGTATTTATTTTGTTTGTGTTATTTTTAAAACTTACTTTATAAAAATGGGTATCTATACTAATAAAAGGGTAATTTGCTAATTAGACTGGACATCTTCCAGATGACCTTCCGGACGTCTTTCTGGACAAAGCCATGGTGGCGGGGCCAAGGCAGAGGTGGTTATGGTTATGGGCGAGCAGGCTGGCAGGGGAGAGCAGTTAGGGGGATCAGGCCAGCAGGCAGGTGAGCAGTTAGGAGCCAGTGGTCCTGGATTGTGAGAGGGATGCCCGACTGCCGGTTTAGGCCTGATCCTGCCAGGGGTCCCGGATTGGAGAGGGTGCAGGCTGGGCTGAGGGCCCCCCCCCCCAGTATTATATATCTGTGAATATCACTAATTAAACTATTGTTCCTTTTTATTCCTGACAGGCTTCTAAGGGAAGAAATCCATACAGATGTTACTTTCTCTATAGGTTGTACTTTGTTCAAAGCACACAGAGCAGTCCTTTTTGCAAGGGTTCCTGACTTCTATTTTCATAGTATTGGACAGACATCAAATAATTTAACAAATCATGAGCCTATTGCTGTGGAGAACTTTGAAGCTTCAGAATTTAGAACATTTTTACAGTAAGTGCTTTCTTTACCTTTTTTCTCTTATATTTAAGTCTAATATGTAATCATTTTTAAAACATATGTATATGTCATTTCATATATTTTTATAAACTTCTAAGAAAAATCCATTCATTTAAATTCCAAATTATCTTAACTTAGTATTAGTAGAGGCTAAGTATTAGTATTAGAGTATTAGGAGACTTAGAGTATTGGTGGAGACTACATACTAACTTGAGATTGATCCTGAGAGAGAAGAAATGAGTAGTGAGCTATCTGTTAATTTGAATGAATTACTCTGCCAGAATTTCTCAACAGTAGCACTGTTGACATTTTGGGTTAGATAATTCTTTGTTGTAAGGGCTGTGCTGTGCATTTTAGGATGTTTAGCAGCATCCCTGGCCTGTAGCCACTAGATATCAGTAGCACTTCCCCTCCACATCCTTCCTAGAGCTCCCCCCCCACAAGTTGTGACAACCAAAATGTCTCCAGACCTTGCCAAAAGTTCTCTGGGGTAAATTTGCCCTCTGTTGAGAACCATTGCTATACTGATCTCTATATTATTGATATGTAAAGCTTTAAGTAAATTATGTTTATAAAAATATTATGAGATCATAAATTTTATTCTCTTGACTTGTATGTGGTCAACATTTTTGAAAATAGAACTTCCATTGAACTTGTGTTTGGTGAAGTTAGAGAATTGTCGTTAAATAATGGGATAAAGTACTTTATATTAATCCCCATTTCTAATTGAATAGAATTCAGTTTCAATGCTTTGCTGTTATCTGTGCAAATGTATAATTATTTGACACTAATTTTTGCTAAATGTATCCGGGGGAAAGTACTTTCTAATGTATTTACTCAAAATTATAACTCTTTTTAAAGAACCTATTTAAATGACTTTAGAGAGGCCTTAAATACCTTAGTACACTGATTTTCAACCTTTTCTATCTTATGGCACACATAAACTAATTACTACAATACTACAGCACATGGTTTTTTAAAAATATATTTTGCCAATCTGACAAAAATCAGTATAATTTTGATTTATTCACACCCGATTACCTATTGTTATGTTGGCTGTTGTCATTTTTTAAATTTGACAATCTAAGGAAAAAGAGTCCAGTGACCTGACTAAATAGTCAGGTATTGCATGTTTTAAAAATTTTTACAGCACACTGGTTGGAAATTGCTGTCTTAGTGTTTAAGAACATGGACTCTAGGACTAAAGTGCCTAGGATCAAATTCCCTGCTCTGCCATTTGGTAGCTGTGTGCCTCAAACTTAACCCCTATGTGCCTGGAATTTCCTCAAACGTAAGATGCCAGGCATACGAATAAGCATTATAAAAATTGTTAACTAAGTTTTTTATGTTTCTAAATCTTGAGGTGTTTATTTGTATTTCATTTCAGTAATTTAAATACTGCCATCCCATCATTTCTTCCCTTTCTCTAATACAGAAGTTAGTATCATTCTAATAATATTTTAGTGGTTTTCTGTCCTACCACCCCTCACATACACTTACTTAGTAGATATTTATTGTGCCCTATTTTGGGCAAGGTCGTGTGTGAAGGGCTAGGTATGTACTGGCTAGTGGTATTTTATTTCCGTGATTGATAGTAAGTGTGAGGAAGGGGAAATTTTTCTCTTCCCCTCCTCTGGTTCTTTTGGCTGGCCAAATAATCAAATCAACAGGAGGCAGATTGTCAAGAGTAAATAAATTTAATCTTGTGCACATGGGAACGCCACATATATGAGGTGAGCAGAGATAGAAAAGGGGATTGAGGTATAAGACATTCTGAGCTAGGGATGAGGTATTGCCTCTTGGGGGCCTCAAAGTGTCATTACCGGATGATAAGAAGAGCAGATGTTTAAATTGAATTAAGGACAGACATACAGGCCTAAGCCGTCAGTTGGTCATCCTTAGCACTGCCGCAGAGGCAGGAGAGGCTCCTGCCACCCGCTGCTGTGCTCGCCAGCCATGAGTGGCTTCTGGCTGAGTGGTGCTCCCCCTGTTGGAGCACACTGACCACCAGGGGTCAGCTCCTGTGTTGAGCATCTGCCCCCTGGTGGTCAGTGCACATTATAGCGACCGGTCGTTTCGCCATTTGGTTGCTTTGCATATTACCTTTTATTATATAGAATAGGATGCTTTTATTTTATTTTATCTTTTTTAAGAAAGGGTTTATGGAGCCGTATGCTAGTCAAAAAAGGACCAGGTCCTGGGGTATGAAGTCTAAACCACCAGCAACAGCTCTAGGTGGAGATGGCAACATGTCCTTGGTTTTATGCTTTTAGCTCTTACATTTAGCCCTCTATAATCCATTTAGAGTTTTTTTGTTTTTGTTTTTATATAAGGAAGGGTGCAACTTCATTCTTTTGTGTGTGATATCTGGTTATTCCAGGACCATTTTTGAAGAGACTGTTCTTTCCCCATAGGATTGCCTGTACATCCTTGTTGAAAATCGTTGCCCATTGCTATGGACTGAATTGTTTTACCCCAAAACTTACATGTTGAAGTCATAACCTCTAGTGTGATGATATTCAGGGACTATATTTTGTGCCTTTGGGTGGTAATTAGATTTAAATGAGGACATGAGGGTAGGACCCTCATGATGGGAATAGTGCCTTTGTAAGAAGATATACCAGAGAGTCTGCTCTGTTTCTGCCGTGTGAGGATACAGCAAGAAGTTGACTAACTACAAGACATGAAGAGTTCTCACCAGAACCCGATCATGGTGGCACCCTGGTCTTGGACTTCCAGCTTTCAGAATTGTGAGAAATAAATTTCTGTTGGTTAAGCCACTAGTCTATGATACTTTGTTATGGCAGTCTGAGCTGACACACAAATGTTAGGGTTTATTTCTGGTCTCTCAGTTCTATTTCATTGGTCTGTGTGTCTGTCCTTAATGCCAGTTATCAGTTTGACTTTTATGAGAACTCCATTAGATTTTTCTGTTTTTATGTACTGGATCCTAGATGTTTTTTAGATGCTATGCTTTTAGCTGTTTGCTGACATACTTCTTGCCTATAATCAAAATCATGTTGACTTTAATGTAGAAAATTACTTTTGAGTGATTAAATTTTAAGTATATTTCTGTGATTTGGCTTATTTTTTCTTCATTTTATGCTCCTGCCATTGCTTGAATGGCCTATTTCTTTATTTCAGAGTTTCTTATATGAAGCTCCTACAAGCATAAATGGAAAATTGCCTAACCTTAGCTTCTCCCCATGTGTAAGAACAGTGACATATAATTTAAACAGAGACTGTAAGAGAAATTTAGAAAATCATTGTTATCTTCCAGTATAGATCATAGGTTCATCATTGAGTTTCAACTATCAATTTTAAATGTATATATTTTTTTCTCTAGTAGCATTGTTATAAGAGCAGGCTTTATAGTCAAGCCAGGTCCACCACTTCTAACTATGAATTTGAACTAAATTCATTAGTTATCGTTAGTTTCATTAGTTTCCTCACCTGAAAAAAAAAAATGGACATCATCACAATACCCACTTCGGAGTGTTGTTGTGAGGGTTAAATGAGATGCTTATAAAGCACTTAGCACAGTGACCTGCCATATGGTAAGCACTAAATACATTTTTAAAAAATATATATTTTATTGATTTTTTACAAAGAGGAAGGGAGAGGGATAGTTAAAAACATTGATGAGAGAGAAACATCCCATCAGCTGCCTCCTGCACACCCCCTACTGGTGATGTGCCCGCAACCAAGGTACATGCCCTTGACCAGAATCGAACCTGGGACTCTTCAGTCCGCAGGAGCACTAAATACATTTTAATAAGTGTTATTCATAGTAGTTGGTCCTATGAAATTACACATTTCTTTAGGTATTGAGTGTATGTTTATAAGAAGATGTTTGGTATAGACCAAATTTTTATTTATTAGAGAAAAGGAGAAATTCCATCAATGTTATCCTTTATTTGTTATCATTAAAAATGATGGAATTGAGGTTTTGGAGGTCACAATCTGTTTGTGGTTTGGGTTGCTATCTACCTTTTAAGGCAAAGTAGAGGGTTTGTCTTCTGGGAAGACAAAGTCCTCTTCTCCTCTGAAAAACGCCTCCTCTGTAGTTGGTTTTGGCATCTTACAGGAATGAGAGAGCAGGGATTGAGGCTTCCTGAGTCTGGCTTTCAGTTGAGATAGACAGTGTCCAGGAAGTCCAGAGTGGGGTATGGGTACCTCAAGAACTCGTCATTTAACTCAACCTGCACTTCATGACAGTAATAGAAGTGAATTTCTTAATAATGGTATAATAATACAGTTAAAAAAAATAAAACTGACAGAAAAAAGATCGAATGAGAGACAGCATGGTAGAGTGGAGGAAGCACTGGACTTGGCAACAAGACAGATCTGCCTTCTGGCTGTGCATTATCTTGTTTTATGATTTCTGTTAGCTTGTTTTTTTTCATACTTAGAACAGGAGTTTGGAGTAAATGGCTTTGTGCTTCACAGTCCTCTCTTTTAAGCACTTAGTCACATTCTATTGTGTAATAGGTTAGTCATGTATGTCTGTTGTTATATAAGCTCCTTGAGATTACGTCATCTCATTGATGTGAGCATCCCCAGGGTGTCTCATGTATTCTCTTACATACAGAAAGTGTTTGTTATGGACCCTCTCCCATTTTTTAGCACTTTGCATTGAAACTTCTCTACATTAATATAAAGCATAAGTATAAGGTTATAATGTAAAATATGAGGTTACATTTTTTTGTTTAGTAAAAATCCTGATAAAAAGATTGAGTTTTTACTTTGTGAAATTCACTCCTTATAAGTGTCTTCAATGCACATTCTTTCTCTTTAACCAATAAAATTTTTGAAATATTCTGTTATGTTGCTACTTAATACAGAGTACTTTGGTGTATACTTGAGTTAGAGTTGGAAATACAGTTTTTGAAAAGTTGTTTTTTATACAGTGACTTCAAATATGGATCAAATGATTGTTAGTGCAAAGTAGTGTTTGCTTTATGATCTCATGATTAAAATTTAACTCAGGGTTATAAAAATCTTTGATTTCCCAACAAGACTTCCCATGTTATAGTTGTGAGAGTGTATGTATGTTTGTATGTGTGCAGGTGTGTGTAAAGGAAAGAAAAGAAGGAAGATCTTTGAATTTTAAGTTTAACATGAATAACTGAGAAATATTAGGATAACATGTCAATAAGGTAAACACGTAGAACAACACAAAACCAAGGATTCCATTTCCCCTGCAGCTTTCTCAGGTGACAGCTGTTTTCTCTCCTACGTCCTTTATACTGACTAGTAGGGCTGGAGGTGGGTGGGATAGGTATACTCTTGTATTAATTATACTTAACTATATTTTCTGTATTCTTGATACTTTGGCATTTGGGGCCCTACTGACCCTGATGAAGTTAGCTAATTCCTGTAAGCAGGCCTTTGATAAGCAAACCACCCAGTCCAGAGTTCATTCAGACACCCATGTCTTTTATCTGGTTCTTACACTCCAGAAAGCAATATTCCTCTGCTCTAATCTTTCCATGGCTAGATACCAGACAACTAAAGACCACCTTTGTAGCCCAGAGTCCCTAGTCCTCTGCTACCAGGGCCAGGGATTGAATTTACAACCAAGGTACGTGCCCTTGACCAGGAATCAAACGCGAGACCCTTCAGTCCATGGACTGATGTTCTAACCACTGAGAAAGCGGGACAGGGCATAGATGGTGTTTTTAATATGATGGTCTTAGTTCCTTAATTCCCATTTTCTGGTAATCTTGTTTTCCATTATACCTTGACCACTCAATACCAAGTGAAATAATGTTATGTCATTATCAATAACTGCAACTCTCCACAATCAGATTCCAAGCATCTCTCTTAACTTCTGCCTCCTATTTTTCTAGTTCACTCCAATTCTTTTTTTTTTTAAGCTCCAATTCTAATAATTCATTAACTCCACCAGGACCTGCAGTTAATCTTACAAAATTTTATTGTTTCTTATCTGCTGATGTTTTCATTTCCATCCTTACTCTGCTTACATTCCTTTCTATCATTGTGTCACTTCCTTTACATACAGCCTCTATTCCCCCTCCCCTCTGAATTTGTCTTATTTGCATGTCAAAACTCAACCTTAAGTGCAACCCTTTCACTACTCCATTCCTGTGTCTATACAGTCAAATAAGACAGGAGAAAAACACATACTAGTCAGTCTCACTTTACACACACACACACACACACACACACACTCTAGAGGCCTGGTGCACGAAATTTCATGCACTGTGGGGAGGGCGGGTCCCTCAGCCCAGTCTGTGCCCTCTTGCAGTCCGGGATCTCCCGCCACCGCCACTGCACTCGCCAGCTGTGAGCCTGGCTCCTGTGGGAGCACACTGACCACCAGGGGGCAGCTCCTGCGTTGAGCATCTGCCCTCTGGTGGTCAGTGCACGTCATAGTGACTGGTCGTTCCGCCGTTCGGTCGATTTGCATATTAGGGTTTTATATAGAATATATATCTATGATAATAAAAGTGTAATATGCTAATTAGACCAGATGTCCTTCTGGACAACCTTTCAGACGAAGCCAGGGCTGTGAGGGAAGCCTGGGTCCCAGGTGCCGGAGGGAAGCCAGTGCTGGCAGCTGGGGGAAGGAAAGCCTACTCTTGCACAAATTTTGTGCATTGGGCCTCTAATATCATATATATGATATTTGACTGTGTGTATAATATATATATACACACACATATATATACACATATATATATCCTATCTAATAAAAGTAATATGCAAATTGACCATCACTCCAACACACAAGATGGCTGCCCCCATGTGGTCAAAGATGGCTGTCCCCATGTAGACACAAGGTGGCCATCACAAGATGGCCTGTAGAGGAGGGCAGTTGTGGGCAGTTAGGGGTGATCAGGCCAGCAGAAGAGGGCAGTTGGGGGTGACCAGGCCGGCAGAGGAGGGCAGTTGGGGCATACCTGGCCAGAAAGGGAGGGCAGTTGGGGGGGACCAGGCCTGCAGGGGAGGGCAGTTGAGGGGGGGACCAGGCCTGCAGGGGAGGGCAGTTGTGGGGGACCAGGACTGCAGGGTACAGCAGTTGGGGGGGACCAGGCCTTCAGGGGAGGGCAGTTGTGGGCGATCAGGCCAGCAGGGGAAGGCAGTTGTGGGCGATCAGGCCAGTAGGGATGGCAGTTAGGGGTGACTGGGTCAGCAGAGGAGGGCAGTTGGGGGAGACCAGGCCAGCAGGGGAGGACTGTTGGGGGGGACCAGGACAGCAGGGGAGGGTAGTTGGGGGGAGGGACCAGGCCTGCAGGGGAGGGCAGTTTGCAGGGGGGGACCAGGCCTGCAGGGGAGGACAGTTGGGGTGGGGACCTGGGCTCTCAGGGGAGGGCAGTTGTGGGGGCAGGCTTGCAGGGGAGGGCAGTTAGGGGTGACCAGGCCAGCAGGGGAGGGCAGTTAAGGGTGACCAGGCTGGCTGGGGAGCAGTTAGGTGTCAATCAGGCTGGCAGGGGACTGGTCAGGGGGTTATCAGGCTGGCAGGCAAGAAGCAGTTAGGGGCAATCAGGCAGAGGCAGGCGAGTGGTTGGGAGCCAGCAGTCCTGGATTGTGAGAGGGATGTACAACCACCCATTTAGGCCCAATCCCAGTGGACATCCCTCAAGGGATCCCAGATTGGAGAGGGTGCAGGCTGGGCTGAGGGACAACCCCTTCTCTCCCCCCGCCCCCGCCCCCCCTCCACGAATTTCATGCACCGGGCCTCTAGTATATATATAAAATAAAACAGGAGAAAAACACATGCTAGTCAGTCTCACTGTATATCTATATCTATATCTATATATCTATATCTATAGCTATATAAATAAATTGCTTTTAGAGAGGAAGGGGATAGAAACATCAATGATGAGAGAGAATCATTGTGCTATGGCTGAAACAGTTTTGCAATTGATCGGCTGCCTCCTACACACTCCCACTAGGGATCAATCCCACAACCTGGGCATGTGCCCTTACTGGGACCCTTCAGTCTATAGGCTGATGCTCTGTCCACTAAGCCAAACCATCTAGGGCTGGTCTCACTTTAAATGAAGTTGGAGAGTATTATGCTAAGTGAAATAAGCCAGTCAGAGAAAGACAAGTGTCACATGATCTCACTCATATGGGGAATCTAATGAACAAAATAAACTGATGAACAAAACAGATCCAGAGACATAGAAGTGTGGAACAGACTAATAATAGAAGGGGAAGGAGTGGGGGCGGGTGGTGCTTGCTTGGGGAGATCAACCAAAGAACTTGTATGCACATATGCATAACCCATAGACACAGACAATAGTGTGGTGAAGGCCTGGGGTCGGGGATAGGGGCAGGCTAGAAGGGGTCAATGAGGGGAAAAAAGGGACATGTACAATACTTTCAACAATAAAGATTTTAAAAAAACATCATGACCATGAGCCTCAATTAGGCATTTAGTGCTGTTGGTCATATTACATGCAATCATATAATATTTCCCTAGTTTCATTTGCTCTCCCATTCTCCTTGATATTTCACACCTCCTCTTTCTTGAACTTTCAACTGCTCTTCCCTTACATTTGTTCTCACTTTATAACCTTGCTTTCTATTCCATTGAGGAAATCAAGACAGTTGGAAGAGAACTTGCACAGATTTCTCCCACATCTACTCACTTGCATCTGCATTATATGCTTTGTCATTCCTCTTGTTACTATTGATGAACTGTCAGTGCTTTACAATCAATTCCTCACCTTGTCCACTAGATCTCATCCTCTTCCTTTTCACCTACTCAGAGACATTGCTCCAGCAATTTTCACTTTTCAAAAAACAAGTTTCTTTTCTCTTGGATCTTATCATTCTAATATATAAAACCCAGGGTACATAACAACCAAAGGCTCGACAGACCAGAAATCAGTCCTGCAGTCAGTGCTGGGTTGCCGGGGCGGTGCTGCAGGCGCAGTGACCCAGCACTGACTGCTGAGGGGGCTGTGGATCAAACCCAGAGAGAGGCCTGAAGAGAGAAGCAGGGTCTTATCTGTAGCCTCCATGGCAGCTGTTGATCAGCACTTGCCTCTCTTTCTCTCTGGGCCTGGCCAGCAGCCACACCTCTCTTTCTCTTCAGGCCTCCATGGGGGTTGCTGATCAGCCCCACCTCTCTGATCAGGCCCGGAGATAGGCTCAGAGATGCTAACTGGCATAGAAACTGACCAATCAGAACCAAATCTGAGAGAACTGTGAGGAGCCACTGGCTGCATAGGAGGCGGAGCTTTTGACACTGACTGGCATAGAAACCAACCAATCAGAACCAAATCTGGGTGAAGTGCAAGGAGCCAATGGCTGTCTAGGAGGTGGAGCATTGACGCTGACTGGCATGGAAACTGACCAATCAGAACCTAAGGTCGTGGCTGAGGAGGGGTTTTAAGGGCAACAGTTGTTTGGTGTAAGGTGTAAGAAAGCGGTTCAATTTTTTAATGACCTGTTTGGCAGTATAGTGCATATGACTGGCTATCAGTCCAGATATAGGGATTATGTATTTTTGTTTGCCAAGAGCATCTCCTCCTGCTGAAAAAGGCTCCCCCCCCCCCCATTTAAGCAATCCTATCATATATAATCTATACTAATAAAAGGGTAATATACTAATTAGACCAGACGACTGGCCATCTTCTGGACGTCCAACTTCCTTCTGGACAAAGCCATGGTTTTGGGGGCCTAGGCAGAGAGGGCAGTTGGGGACGAGATCAGGCTGGCAGGGGAGGGCAGTTAGGGGCGATCAGGCAGGCAGAGGCAGTTAGGGGCAATCAGGCCAGCAGGGGAGGGCAGTTAGGGGCAAGATCAGGCCAGCAGGGGAGGGCAGTTGGGAGCAACCAGGCCAGCAGGGGAGGGCAGTTAGGGGCGATCAGGCAGGTAGGCAGGCAGAGAGGTTAGGGGTGATCAGGCAGGCAGACAGAGGGATTAGGGGCAATCAGGCAGGCAGGCAGAGGCAGTTAGGGTTGATCAGGCAGGCAGGAGCCAGTGGTGCCAGATTGCGAGAGGGATGTCTGACTGCTGGCAGGGGAGGGCAGTTAGGGGTGAGATGGGGATGGCAGTTAGGGGTGATCTCAGGCAGGCAGAGGCAGTTAGGGGCGATCAGGCTGGCAGGGGAGAGCAGTTAGCAGCGAGATCAGGCCGACAGGGGAGGGCCCTGTGGGATTGGGCCTAAACTGGCAGTTGAACATCTCCCAAGGGGTCCCTGATTGGAGAGGGTGCAGGCTGGGCTGAGGGAACACCCCCCCCCCCCATGCACGAATTTCATGCACTGGGCCACTAGTGTATAATAATAAAAGCATAATATGCAAATTGACCATGTCAGGATGACCTTCTGGATGAAGCCAGGGCTGCGAGGGCCGAGGCAGCTGGGGCTGCGAAGGCCTACTCTTGCACGAATTTCGTACATAGGGCCTCTAGTTAGCATATAAACATGGTGTCTCCCCTCACCTAAAAGAACAACAAAACCCTCTCCTTACCCTACTTCCCCTCCAGCTAATACTCTACCAGCTAATACTCTAATGCTCTGGTCCCTTTCGCATCAAATCTCAAGTTATCTATCACACTTCCCAATTCCATTCTTCTTTTTAAAAATTGAGATATTCACATATTATAAAATTCACTCTTTTAAAGTAAATAATTCAGTGGTTTTAGAATAGAGTTGACCCTTGATCAATGCAGGTCGGAACTGCACAGGTCCATTCAAATGCTGATGCTGATTTAAATCTGGGCTATTCAAGTATCTACTGTATTCACAGTGTTGTGCAACCATCATCACTGCCTAATTCCAGAATATTGTCACCATCCTAAAAAGAAATCCTATACTCATTAGCAGTTACTTTCTACTCTTTCCTCCCCTCTAGTTCCTGGCAACCAATAATCTACTTTCTGTCTTTAAGGTTTTGCTTTTTGTGGGCATTACAAATAAGTGGCATCATATAGTATACGGCCTTTTATGTCTGATTTTTTAAATTTGGTATGGTATTTTCAAGGTTCATCCATGTTGTGTTGTTCATCAGTACTTCGTTCCTTTTTATGGTTGAACTAGAGGCCCGGTGCACAAAGGGTGGGGGTCCCTCAGCCCAGCCTGTGCCCTTTCACAGTCCGGGAGCCCTTGGCAGATGTTCGACTGATGGCTTAGGCCCGCTTCCCCCCAGGGAGGTGGCAGTCGGACATCCTTAGCACTGCTGCAGAGGTGGGAGAGGCTCCCGCCACCACAGCTTTACTCACCAGCTGTGAGCCTGGCTTCTGCTGAGTGGTGCTCCCCCTGTGGAAGTGCACTGACCACGAGGGGCAGCTCCTGCATTGAGCAAGATCAGGCTGAAACCGGCTCTCTGACATCCCCCGAGGGGTCCTGGGTTGCAAGAGGGCACAGGCCAGGCCGAGCGACCCCACCAGTGCATGATTGGGGCTGAGGAGGGAGGGACCACAAAAGGGCTCTAGGGCATGTCCGTCCTGTCTCTCTCAGTCCCGATTGACCGGACCCCAGCAGCAAGCTAACCTACTAGTCAACTGTCTGCCCCCTGGTTGTCAGTTTACATCATAACGACTGCTCAGTGGGTTGACTGTCTGCCCCCTGGTGGTCAGTGCATGTTGTAGCAAGCAGTTGAGCGGCCTTAGCATATCATTAGCATATTACGCTTTGATTTGGTTAAACTGACTACTGGACAACCAGACACTTAGCGTATTAGGCTTTTATTATATAGGATATTTCATTGTATAATGGATCAAGAGTCACCAAGACCATCCTCAGGTTTGATGATTTTGTGAGAAGGACTCACAGGACTCAGCATATAGTCATACTCTAGGCTATGATTTATTACAAGGACACAGAGAAAAGGCACATGGGGTAAAGTCTACAGGGAACCGGGTGCAAGCTTCCAAGGATCCTTTCTCCTAGCCATGAGTTGTGACAACATTTCTGAAATGTTGTCAACCAGGGAAGCTCATTAAAGGCCAACATCCAGAATTTTTATTAGAGGTTAGTTACATGTGCTTCCTTTGCCTAATGTATACCCATATTCCAGTCACCTAGAAAGAAATGAGGTATTTAGCATAAATTAATTGTTTAGGCATAATGAGCCACCCTTGTAATTTACAAAATCCTAGGAATACTCCTGAAATCATGTTTTCAGATACCAACCAAGGGCTAACCTTGTAAGTCTTACAGGAGATAACAGTCAGGTCTGGTATGTTAACTCTTTTCTGTACATGTGGATATACCATATTTTGTTTATCCATTTATCAGTTGATAGTCATTTGGGTTGTTTTGATCTTTTAATGTTAGGAATAATTCTGTGAACATTATATACAAGTTTTTGTGTCAGCATGTTTTCAGTTTTCTTTTGTTATACACCTAAAAGTAGAATTGCCAGACTGTTTTCCAAAGATGCTACACCATTTCACATTCTTACCCCCATGTATGAGGTTTTCAGTTGTTCCAAATTCTCAACAAAACTTGCTTTATCTTTTTTATTATAGCCTAATGGGTATGAAGTGATATCTTGTGGTTTTGATTTTCATTCCTCTGATGACTAATGCTTTTGAACATCTTTTTTTTGTGCATATTGGCTGATTGTTTGGAGAATTGCCTATTTTTTGCCTGTTTTAAACTTGGGTTATTTGTCTTTATATTTATTGAGTTGTAGAAATTCTTTTTTTAAACAATATTTTTATTGATATCAGAGAGAAAGGGAGAGAGAAATAGAAACACCAATGATAGAGAATTATTGATCGGCTGCCTCCTGCATGCCCCTTACTGGGGGTTGAACCCACAACCTGAGCATGTACCCTTGACTGGAATTGAACCCAGGATCCTTCAGTCCACAGGCCCACGCTCTATCCACTGAGCCAAACCGGCTAGGGCTAGAATTTCTTTATATATTCTAGATACAATCTCATATTAGATAAATGATTTGCAAAAGTTTTCTCCCATTCTGTGGGTTGTGTTTTAACTTTTTTGATGGTATCCTTGAAAGCACAAAAAAATTTTTTCTTTTAATTTTGTTTTACTTTTCCCATCACCATTTATCCCTCTGTGTCCTCTTCCACCCCCTCCTCCCAATCACCACACTGTTGTCTATGTCCATGAGTTCTTTAAAAATTTTAATTTCTATGATTTCTATTTTATCTACTTTTTGTTAATTGTGCTTTTGATGTCATATCTAAGAAACCATTGCCTAATCCAAGGTCATGAAGATTTATATCTGTGTATACTTACAAAAGTTTTATACTTCTAATTCTTACATTTAGATCATTGACTAAATTAATTTTTGTATATAGTGTGAGACAGGGTCCTACTTCCTTCTTTTGCATTTGGATATCAGCTTGTCCCAGCACCGTATTTTTTAAGAGACTATCTTTTCCCATTAGATTATCTAGACACCTGTAAAGGAAGACACTCTCCTGTGTGTCTCTTCTACTCTTTTGTTTTGTTTTATTAATCCTCATTCGAGGATATTTTTTTCCATTGATTTTCAGACCAAGTGGAAGTGGCGGGGGGGGGGGGTGTCAATCAATGTGAAAGAGACACATTGATTGGTTGCCTCCCACCAACCCAGGTACATACCCTTGACCTGGAATCTAACCTGAGACCCTCCATCCTACAGGCCAGCACTCTAACCACTGACCAACCCTGACAAGGCTCTTTCATTCTTAATACTCTACTCATAGAATACTTTAGTCCTGACACTTCTGGTCACCAAATGTGTAGGGATTTTTCCTTGCATCAAGCAATTATGAGATTCTCCAGACACCAGCTAGGTGTCCTATAGATTTAACTAAATTCTGATAATATATACCTGGAGAAAGCATCAGATCCCACAGGTTAAGGGCTCATTCCCATAGGACTGCTCCCCATTCCCCACTTCAGATGCCAATCTGAAGTCCAGGTTGTTACCTATGCTTCTGACCAACTGTATAACTTGGAGGTTCCCACGACTTGTACCTTATGCTCAATAAATTTGCTAGAGCAGATCACAAAACTCAGGAATACATTTTACTTACTTACATTACCATCCTATCTAATAAAAGAGTAATATGCAAATTGACCATCACTCCAACACACAAGATGGCTGCCCCCATGTGGACACAAGATGGCCACCACAAGATGGCCAGCAGGGGAGGGCAGTTGGGAGGGACCAGGCCTGTAAGGGAGGGCAATTGGGGGTGATCAAGCCTGCAGGGGAGAGCAGTTAGGGGTGACCAGGCCGGCAGAGGAGGGAAGTTGGGGGTGACAGGGCCTGCAGGGAAGGGCAGTTGGGGGGGACCCAGGCCTGCAGGGGAGAGCAGTTGGGGGGGACCAGGACAGCAGGGGAGGGCAGTTAGGGGTGACCAGGACAGCAGGAGAGGGCAGTTAGGGGCAATCAGGCTGGCAGGGGAGCAGTTAGGCATCAATCAGGCTGGCAGGGGAGTGGTTAGGGGGTGATCAGGCTGGCAGGCAGAAGCAGTTAGGGGCAATCAGGAAGGCAGGCAGGTGAGCAGTTGGGAGCCAGCAGTCCTGGGTTGTGAGAGGGATCCCAGATTGGAGAGGGTGCAGGCTGGGCTGAGGGACATCCCCCCCCCCCCAAAGAATTTCATGCACCGGGCCTCTAGTTTTATTATAAAGGATATTACTCAGGAATAGTCAGATGGAAGAGATGAATAGAGCCAGGCATGTGGAAAAGGGCACAGAGCTTCCATGCCCTCTCTGGGCAAACCACTCTCCCAGTATCTTTACGTGTTCACCAAACTGAAGGCTCTTTGAACCCCACCCTTTAGGGTTTTTATGGAGGCATCATTACATAGGCACAAATGATTAAATCATTGACCATTAGTGATTAATTCAACCTCTGTGTACGGGTTTGTCATCTGTAAATAGAGACAGCTTTGTGTATTCTTTCCTTTTTAAAAAATATATATTTTTATTGATTTCAGAGAGGGACAGAGAGATAGAAACATCAGTGATGAGAGAGAATCATTGATCTGCTGTCTCCTGCACATCCCCTACTGGGAATTGAACCCACAATCCAGACATGTTCTCTGACTGGGAATCAAGCCATGAACTTCTGGTTCATGGGTCGATGCTCAATCACTGAGCCACACCAGCTGAGCTTTGTATTATTTTCTAATCCAGACACCTTTTATTTATTTTTCTTGCCTAATTGCCTCAACTAGAACCTCCAGTTAAATATTGAATAGAAGTGGTGAGAGCTGATATCTTTGCTGACCTTAGAAGGAAAGCTTTCAGTCTTTCACTGATAAGTGTGATGATAGCTATGGGTGTTCTTTTTTTTAAAATCAGGTTGAGCATGTTCCCTTATATTTCTAGTTTGTTTAGTGTTCTATCGTGACAAGGTTTTGGGTTTTGTTAAATGCATTTTCTTGGTGTTGGTTAAGATGATCACGTAGGTTTTGTCCTGTTGATATGGTGTCTCCGTCCATTCGGGCTGTTATATGAAAATACCACAGACTAGGTGGCTTATCAGCAACAGAGATTTATCTCTCACAGTTCTGGAGACTGGAAGTCTGAGATCAGAGTGCCAGGATGGTAGGGTTCTGGTGAAGGCCCTATTCTGGGTTGCAGACTGCTGACTTCTCACTGTGCCCTCACATGGTAGAAAGAGGCAAGGGATAACTTTGGAGTTTCTTTTATAAGGGTACTAATTCCATTCATGAGGGCTCTGCCCTAATGACCCAATCACTTAGCAGAGGTCTCACCTCCTAATACCATCACACTGACCATTAAGTTTTAACATTTGAATTTTGGTGGATTGCGGGTGTGGGGCACAGACATTCAAGGCCATAGAATATGGCATATAACATTGATTCATATATTTAACTACCCTGGATTTCCTAAGTTAAATCCCAGTTAGTCATGATGTATAATTCTTTATATATGTTGCTGGATTCAGTTCGCTATGTTTTCATCTTTATTACTACAGATACCAGTCTATGGTTCTTTTTTTTCTTGTGATGTCTGCGTGTGCTTTTGTATCAGGATAATACTGACCTAACAGAATAAGTTGGGAACTGCTTTCTTCTTTTTGGAAAAAATTGTAAAGGTGTTAATTCTTCTTTGAATATTTGGTAGCATTCACCAGTGAAGGCACCTTGTTCTGGGTTTTTCTTTGTTCTGGGACATTTTTGACTACTAATTCAATCTCTTTACCTATTTTAGGTCTACTCAGATAGTCTGTTTCTTCTTTTATTCTGATTGATTTCAGAGAGAGGAAGGGAGAGGGAGAGAGAGAAAGAAATACCAATGATGAGAACCATCGATCAACTGCCTTCTGCACACCCCACACTGGGGATAGAGTCCACAAACCAGTCATGTGCCCAGACTGGGAATCAGACCGTGACCTCCTGATTTGTGGGTCAGCCACTGAGCAACACTGGCCTGGCTATTCTGTTTCTTCTTAAGTCAGACTTGGTAGTGTGTGTCTTTCTGGGAATTGTCCACTTCATCTAGGTTATCTAATTTGTTGGCATTATTTATTCCTCTTTAACATAAAAAAAATTTATAGACTACTTTTCAAACTTTCTGCTATTTTAGATAGACTTTTCTACAGTTAGTTCAGATTTTAAATTTTTAAAAAAATATTTTTATTGATTTCAGGGAGGAAGGGAGAGGGAGAGAGATAGAAACATCAATGTTGAGAGAGAATCATTGATCCGCTGTCTCCTGCACACCCCCTACTGGGGATTGAGCCTGCAACTCAGTCATGTGCCTTGAATCGAACCTGGTACCCTTCAGTCTGCAGTCTAACACTCTATCCACTGAGCCAAACCGGCTAGGGCTTAAATGTTTTTAAAATACGTAGTTGTTGTATATGAAAGCTGCACAATAGGAAACTAGTTTTTAAGAATCATCATTCTGTCTATTAATATTTTACTTTTGTATTTTAGGATTGTATACTCATCAAACAGAAACTTAAAAAACTATGAAAAGGAAATTCTTAGGAAAAAGATAGGAGAGAGTGGGTTACCACAAACGAAACATGACTTCAGTTTTGGAAAGTATACTGACAATGATGGAAGACCATCTTTAGAGCTCTTAGATAAAACATCACCTGATTGTTCTCTTCTGAAGCATGAAATTCCAGCTATCAATGATGAAGAGGACAATTTTATTTCCAGTGGTAAGACATTTTATTTGTTGATTTTTATAAAATTTTGTGGGCATGAAAGTAATTATATTCTGATATAATTAGAGAAAACCATACTTCAAAAATAAGCTCTACTGCTCTTTTTATAAGTTAAATGAAAGTAAATCTTATGGGTAAATGAAAATAATAGTATGGCCAACTCTCATATTCCCAAGTAATTGGAGATGGAATTATTATAAATAAATACACATATAATTTACAATTATCCTTTTAAGCCTCCACATGTTGTTATCCTTATTCTAATCTACCAGACCATAGTCAGTTCTGTTGTAATACAATGTAATGCATTTCTTAAAAGACACCATGCAACACAAAAATCACTATTACTTTTTGTCATGACACAAAAAATTACTGAAAATTTTTCCATGACACATTTTTAAAAGATAGGAACATAATAAAAATGATAGCTTAGTTTTAAACATGTTAAAAGGTGAAGAAATATATAAATACTTCAATAAATATGGCATTTGACTTTGAAAAAAGCCTTTAGCTTGTTTGTGGGAGTGCATGTCAGAGGAATTGCAAGCTTATGAATTATTGTGGAATGGTGGGGAAGGAGGATGTTAAGGATATAGCTATAGACATACAGATATGTAGAAATAGTAAATGTTCTAACAGAAACTTGAGATCTCTGAGTCAGAGAACAAACTGTTTATTACGCACAGAGCATCTTAGTGCTAGTTCCAACCCCCAGTTCCCATAAGGCTATGTGGTGAGGCCTGGATGTTATCCTTCACATGCAGTGGGTTTGCACCCCGGAGAGGAACATGAAACTTCGGAGAGTTTTATAGTGGTCCAGCAGATTGGCCTATCCTCCAAACCAGAGAGAGACAGTGAGACAGATAGAACTTTACTTTGGAAGGTAAATACATCTCTGGTGAGGGGAGAGGAAGGTAGCTTCACTATCCTGGAGTGTAAGGAAATAAATGGTTTGGGGGTGAGGAGTATCTCTAAATCTTTTTGGGGCATCACATTATCTCTAGCTTCCAAGGCATGTTTACTGTTAATCTTTTATCCAAATTTGCCAGTGCTCTCTTCTGAAAGACCAGACCATGTAGAAACACAAATATATTAATAGAAAATGGTTTCCCAAATATTGGTTGAACTCCACCTAGAATAAGATGGGAATTTGTAACACCAGATATGGATGGGTGTGGCTCATAATGTGCGGTGAACTGAGTATCTAGTGGATGTTTTAGGTGTTTATGTGTGCTTTGTGTATTTTTCCATGGCTCAGTTCAGCTGGTACAGTTTTCTGCATTGACCTAGTGTTTCTCGTGGATGAACTTGTACCTAAGCAAATGAAAATTTCCTGTTATGCTCAGATTGTTCCCTAATATGTCAATTGTGTTGGATCAAACTTAGGTTTTCAAAACAAGTGTTACAGCAGAATTGAATGTATATGGAATTATCAGTTAACTAAAGGATTTTGTTACTGATGTTTAGTTCAACAGTAATAACAAAGTGATTTTAGCTCAGTTATATTACTCTGATTATTCAACATACTTTATTATCTATACTAATAAAAGGATAATATGCTAATTAGACCGGGTTGACCACACATCTTCGATCATCTGGTCCTCCTTCTGGACAAAGCCACGGTGGCAGGAGCCAAGGCAGAGGCGGTTAGGGGTGATGAGGCTGGCAGGTGAGGGCAGTTAGGGGTGATCAGGCTGGCAGGGGAGGGCAGTTAGGGGCAGTCAGGCTGGCAGGGGAGTGTGGTTACAGGAGATCAGGCCAGCAGGCAGAGGCGGTTAGGGGCAATCAGGTAGGCAGGCAAATGAATGGTTAGGAGACAGCGGTCCCAGATTGCGAGAGGGATGTCCAACGGCTGGTTTATGGATTTTCCTGTGGGATCGGGCCTAAACTGGCAGTTGGATATCCCCCAGATGGCCCCGGATTGGAGAGAGTGCAGGCGGGCTGAGGGACACCCCCTCCCCCGTGCACGAATTTCATGCACTGGGCCTCTAGTGGTGAATAAATAAAAATGAATGAATGAATGTCTATTCTAGGCTTGAGACAAATCCATTCATATATTTTATCTCCTTTAGTCTCAGATAAACTAAGACATAAGTGGTTACAGATTGCTTTTATAGGTAGGATTCCAAGGCTCAGGATTAAAGGACTTTCCCAAAGCCATACATATAGACATGGGCAGAGCTGGTATTTGATACCCATTTTTCCTGCCTGTAGTCTAGAGCTCTGCAGTGGCCCCACCACAACCTACTAAAGCAGCCAAACAAGTTGTTAAGTATAAGTGAAAAGAGTTCTTTTACTCCTCAGCCCCCTGCCTTTTAACCACTTTCTCCATCACTCCATGGAAAATGCCCATGTTTATCAGTTTCACAGACACTTGTCCATATTTTATTAACTTCTTTGCAGTCTTTGATACTGCCAATACCACCCTCCTCAAAACTCACTCTGTGTTCTATGACCTTGTGCTCTCTTGATTTTCTTTGTTTTTCCTCATTCTCCTTCACTGGCATATCATCTTTCTGCCCTTTAGATAATTGTTGTTCTTGATTTTTTTGAACTTCATTTATCTGTCTAAATACAGGGTGAGGCAAAAGTAGGTTTACAGTTGTTTGTATGAAAAATAATACAACAGTTAATAATAATACAAGAATAAACTCACAACTGTAAATCTACTTTTCTTCCACCCTGTATACCTTAAATATCTCAAAATTTAACCTGTCCCAAACTGACCTAATCATCCACCTCTCCCAACCTGCTCTTTATTTGAATACCCTATCAGTGTGAATTATCTATATATATAAAGTAGAGAAACATGCTAATTAACTGGGACACGGTAACCTGTCAACTGGACAGGAGGAAGTTGTGTGCGCAGCAACGAGGCCTGATTAGCAGCAGCCGTGGCTGCTTCAAGGGCCGAAGAGGGAGGCAGGGCCAGACCAGCAGCAGCCGCTGTGGGGCCGGAGAGCGAGGCAGGGCTGGACCAGCAGCGGCCCAGCTGCCGCGGAGTCTGGGGAGCAAGGCAGGGTGGGACCAGCGACTCAAGGGTGGGCGGTGTCACGTGATTTCAAATCGCACCCTGGGCTCCTAGTATTATACTATGTTTCTGTTCGTTTACTCTCCTCGTACCCTTCTGTTGATTTATTAACCTGTCTATTGATTTACCTACTAAATAGTCTTAAAAACTTCTCTTATATATCCTATTGCCAATTCTTTATTTTAGGACTTTGCTATTTTCCTTGAGAATTTGCACCCCAGCTGCTTGCCAGGCCTCTCATTATGCCACTCATTTATATCATATAGAACAATGTCTGTTGATTGCAAGTCTACTCGTGGCACTCCTCTTACTAAAATTCTCCACTGGTATCGCATAGCATTAATATAAATCTCAAATTGTTTCCTGCAGTGTAAAGGGATTTTGTGAACTGGCTCCTGTCTAGAACTCCACACCATCCTGTTTTCAAAACCCCCTTGTACCTTGTGAGCTTTTGTCTTACAGAATTACTTGGTGTTTCCTTCCAAAAAACTATATTTAGTCACTGTGTGCTTTTGCACTTGCTGTTTGTTCCTGGAAGGCCATTCGAATTATTCATCACAGTATTCAATTGAGTATCAACTTTGTGCTAGGAGTTGAAGATTTACGAGTGCACAAAACAGGTAGTGTTCCTGTCCTGCAATTTAGTAGTGTTATCTGTGGGGTGCTGTTGCTGGTGGAAGTGGACTTCTTGGTGTGCCGTGGGAACAAGAATTTCCTGAGGCCCCCATGGGAGGATGAGATATCATGGAAAGCTTTATTTCTGTGGAATTAAACCCCTGAGTTTCCAAGGTTCAATCTCCCTCCATCCCACCATGGAAAAAGTCCCATTTTGTCTTCAGCAGAGCTAAGATCAAGCCATTGCCCAGAGTTTCCGCTCCACATTTGCACAGTCCAGTCCAGCATCAGGCTAGTTAGATTGTGTTCACAGCTGCAATCCATTGCATGTAGGGTCCTCATGGCCCTGGGCTCTGGGCTGGGCCATGTGGTTTCTAGGGCCACATGGCTATGGAGGGAGCATGGGTGAGTGCAAGAAGCAGGAGCAAAGCAAGAGGAGCAAGGCAGCCAAGAGAATTCCTTTGTCCGGGGATTTTGTGTATCCAGATTTTTGTGGGCTTGCAATGGCTCCACCCCCTAGCCAGTTATCTTTGTTTCAGGTTAGACTGACAGGCAAGCACCTTTCCTGTGATACCCCAACTTCACTGTGCATGTACCAATCTTCCCCTTTGTTGGACCTCTTCCCCTAGTGATTGTAGGGAATGGACTCGTGGTTGCAGCTTCCTGGTGAAGCTGACCAGATGACCATGCTTATAATGTCTGGCCTCCACATTGCTTCTTTCCTATTACTAATATTAATAACAGGTACAACAGTAACAGTGGGAGATAGGTGGGTTATGTACAAAGTGTGATGAGGACACAAACAGGGCATATGTTACCTGGATTTAGCTTCTAGAGAAAACTATCTGGAGAGAGTGATGTCTGAATTGAGTCCTAAAAGGAAAAGCAGTTTAGGGGAATAGTCTAGGCAAAGGAAACAACATGTCTGGAGGCAGAGAGAGCCAGGTACATAGCATATTTGGAAAATCACAAGTGGTTTGTTGTGAGAGTGGAGGTAAGTAGAGGATAGAAATGGTTACAATAAGAAATGAGCCTGGAGATATAAGCAGAAGCCAGATTATGAAGAGCCTTATATAAAGGATGATCTTATATTTTATTGTCTAGTCTGGGACCCTTATGAGAGAGTGAAAGGTGAAAATTTATTACTGCTGTTGATAATTATTCTGGGGCAACAACAGGCATTAACTAGGACTGTCCCAGGCTAACCATGATATGTGGTCACCTTACTCATAAGCCATCTTGAGGAGTTTGGGGTTGCCATTTTGCAGTGGTCAAATTCTGGATCTCTTTTGATAAGTAGAGCCAATATTGGCATTCTGGTTTATAAATATTTAATTTGTAATTTTGGTTAGTAGGAATCTGTCTCCTGTGACTGATCCTCACCAGATGTACTGATAAAAGTTTCTGGACTGGCAAAGCTATGATATACAGAGTAGCGTTTTTCTTTTTTCATATACATGTTTTATATTTTACTTCCCACTACCTAAATTGTGAACCTTTTGAAGTAGAGCTAATTTATAAAATATTGATGTTCTATACCTCTCCATACTGTGTATTGTACTGAACTCATAGTAAGTGTTCTATAAATCCCATTGATTTCAGTTGAATTTCTATTAATTCACTGATAATTCTAGCCATAAATCCAAGAATAGGAAGGAAAAATACCAAAATTGGAAAATTTTTTCTAATTTTCTATGTCAGATGTTCATGCAGTGGCTTCTATTTTGGTTTATAAGTTTATGATAATATTGCCTATATTTAAATGTGTATCTACACTTAAAGGTATATCTATATTTAAATATAAATGGAAATATTTATTTCAAAGCAGAAAGTATACATGATTTAAAATGTTTTATTTTTAACTTTCCACTTAAATATTCCAGTTATTGTTGCTCTATTTCAATAGCTAATCAAGATGATTGTGTGGAAAAACCTTTTGTTAATGTTAAAATATATTTTTTTGATATTTATATTATTAAATAAACTAATTTTTAGTTTTGTTTTTTTCTCTTTTAAAGATATTTATGACTTGGAACCTGCATCTGAATTGGGAAAAGACTTATTGAATCTTTACGTGAATCATTGTTGCCCAGATATTGATATTTACGTTGATGGAAAAAGTTTTAAAACTCACAGGTAACTAGGCATGTGATTGGTTTGGTGTCTTGGTTGTGGCAGTATTAAATGTAAACGGGTGACTGTGTTTTTCTAGCACAGCGGCTTTCCGGCTCTGATTGCACAGGGGTTCCATGCTGATTCCTAAGGGGGTCTCTGACGGGACGGGTTGGCCATCAGGTAGCATTTTCTGCCTGTGGGTGCACAAAAGCCCCAACCCCGGCATGTGCACATGCTTCAGCCAGAGCAGATCTGTGTTTTGCATTGGGCATGAACCTAAGCTTTCATTAGAAGAAAATATTCTGCTGCCTAAAATAGATTTGAAAGCCACTGTCACAGAAAATTAATTAAATGCAGTTTTTCATTTCACAGGCGTTATAGTATTAAGAATGATTATTTCTACATGAATGACATGTATTTTCTCTGAATGCATTTCAATTCAGTCTTTTGTTCAAAATGGATTCTAGTGAATAGCATTGATTAGGAGGTTTAATATTTCAATGTACTTTAAAAAAATTCTGCTTTACTATTAGGTTGCTTAGACATTCAAATTAAATTCTGCCTATTTTGGTCCAGTTCTTTTTTTGCAAGTAATTAAAATCTGCTTAAAAGAAGAAAAATTTTTAATAAATACAGATTTTCTGTTGGAACCCAAGGGACAGAAAGAAGTACAACTGGTCCTCACAGTGGACTAGAATCAGAACCAGAAAACTGAGGAACCCAGACAGTTCTTCTCTTTCCCTCTCTGTTTTTCAGATAGAATGTTGGTAAGTTACTCTGGTGCTCCTGAAGAGGAAGAACCAGATTATTTGCGGTGGCAAGAAGCAGTCCTCAAGGTGCAAGAGTGCACAGCCTTAATAATATTAGCATTGGGTTTAGATTTCAGGCATTCATCAAGCCAAACAGTAGGGATGTTTGTGCTTTCAAAAATCATACTGGTGCCCTGGCAGGTGTGGCTCACTTGGTTGGAGCATTATCCCATTCACTGAAGGGTTCGATTCCCAGTCAGGGCATGTAGGGGGGGCAACAATCAGTGTTTCTCTTTAACATTGATGTTTATCTCTCTCTCTTTCTCTTTCTCTGTCTCTCTCCCTCTTCCTTCTGCTCTCTCTGAAATCAATGGGAACATGTCCTCAGGTGAGGATTTAAAAAAATCATACTGGTTTTGCCCATTAATTGACAGCATTACATTGCTAAACTCTAGGATTGCCAGTTTCATTAGGATATTTACCATTCAAAATTTGAACTTTTCTCTCTGGGAACATATATTTTTAATTACATGCATACACATTTTCCTAATATTTATAAAATCTGCATTATATATAATAAAATCCTATCTAATAAAGAGGGAATATGCTAATTGACCATCCACCCTCACAAAGATGGTGACACCTATAGCCAATAAGAAGGGACTATGCTAATTGACTGTCACGCCCTCAAAGATGGTGGCACCCACAGCCACAAGATGGCAGCGCCCAGTCCCCTCAGCCCCGCCGGGGCAGCAGGCATGTGGCACGGCCGGGCCCACCCCCAGGTGGGTCCGGCTGCTCCACGTGCCTGCCTCTAGAGTCCCCCTGTCCCCTCAGTCCCCCAGCCGCCCAGGGCCAGCCTGAGGTGCAGGCAAGCCTCAGATGTCAGCTGCCCAGCCACGTAGGGCCGGCCCAAGGCACAGGCAAGCCTCAGATGGCGGCTGTCCAGCCGCCCAGGGCCACCTGAGGCTCAGGTAACCAGGGCCGGCCGAGACTTGCGCTGCCGGCAGTGGCAGCAGCAGAGGTGTGATGGGGCGTCGCCTTCCCCTAATTGCCGGATTGCCTCCTGCCCCTGAGGGCTCCTGGACTGTGAGGCGGGGCAGGCTGGGATGAGGGACGCCCCCCTCCAGTGCATGAATTTTCATGCACCGGGCCTCTAGTACTGAGTATAATACAGATTTATCAATATATTTTTCATATCATGGATATATATTTCCTAGTTGATGGGGTGTGTGTGTGTGTTTCCTTTTGGTCGGGAGGGGCCAACACAATTATATTTTATTTTCCTTTATTGATTAAGGTATTACACCTCTCCATTGCTTTCCTACCCCCCTACTCATCACTCATGCCCTCACCCCCCGGTGTCTGTGTCCATTGGTTAGGCTTATGTACATGCATACAAGTTCTTTGATTGATCTCTCTTCCTTATCCCCACCCTCCCCTATGTTCCCTCTGAGGTTTGATGGTCTGATTGATGCTTCTCTGTCTCTGGATCTGTTTTTGTTCATCAGTTTATGTTGTTCATTATATTCCACAAATAAGTGAGATCATGTAATATTTATCTTTCTCTGACTGGCTTATTTCACATAGCATAATGCTCTACAGTTCCATCCATGCTGTTGCAAATGGTAAGAATTCCTTCTTTTTTACAGCAGTGGAATATTCCATTGTGTAGATGTACCACAGGTTTTTAATCTACTCATCTGCTGATGGGCACTTAGGCTGTTTTCAAATCTTAGCTATTGTAAATTGTGCTGCTATGAACATAGGGGTGCATATATCCATTCTGATAAGTGTTTCTAGTTTCTTGGGATATATTCCTAGAAGTGGGATCTCTGGGTCAAATGGGAGTTCCATTTTTAGTTTTTTGAGGAAACTCCATACTGTTTTCCACAGTGGCTGCACCAATTTGCATTCCCACCAGCAGTGCATGAGGGTTCCTTTTTCCCGCATCCTTGCCAGCACTTGTCATTTGTTGATTTGTTGATGATAGCCATTCTGACAGGTGTGAGATGGTACCTCATTGTCATTTTGATTTGCATCTCTCGATGATTAGTGACTTTGAGCATGTTTTCATATGTCTCTTGGGCTTTCTTGTGTTCTCTTTCGAAAAGTATCTATTTGGGTCCGTTGCCCATTTTTGGATTGGGTTGTTTATCTTCCTTTTGTTAAGTTGTATGAGTTCCCTGTAAATGTTGGAGATTAAAGCCTTGTCGGATATAACAATGGCAAATAAGTTCTCCCATGCAGTGGGCTTTCTTGTTTTGTTGATGGTCTCTTTTGCTGTACAGAAGCTTTTTATTTTGATGTAGTCCCATTTCTTTATTTTCTCTTTAGTTTCCATTGCCCTAGGAACTGTATATCGGTGAAGATATTGCTTCGGCATATATCTGAGATTTTGCTGCCTATGGATTCCTCTTAAGATTTTTATGGTTTCCCATCTTGCATTTAAGTCCTTTATCCATTTTGAGTTTATTTTTGTGTATGGTGTAAGTTGGTCTAGTTTCATTTTTTTGCCTGTATCTGTCCAGTTTTCCCAACACCATTTATTGAAGAAGCTGTCTTGACTTTATTGTATGTTCATGCCTCCTTTGTCGAATATTAATTGAACATAATAGTTTGGGTCAATTTCTGGGTCCTCTATTCTATTCCATTGATCTATATGTCTGTTCTTGTGCCAGTACCAGGCAGTTTTGGGAACAGTGGCTTTGTAATACAGCTTGATATCTGGTATTGAGATCCCTCCTACTTTGTTCTTCTTTCTCAGGATTGCTGCAGCTGTTTGGGGTTTTTTTTTTTATTCCAGATGAATTTTTGTAGCGTTCGTTTTAGGTCTGTGAAATATGCCATTGATATTTTAATGGCGAGTGCATTGAATCTACAGATTGCTTTGGGTAGTATGGACATTTTAATGATGTTGATTCTACCAATCCATGAACATGGTATGTTCTCCCATCTGTTTATCTTCCTCTATATATTTTTTTAGTGTCCGGTAGTTTTCCTAATATACGTCTTTTACCTCCTTAGTTAAGTTTATTCCTAGGTATCTTAACTTTTTTGGTGTGATGGTAAATGGGATTGTTTTTTTAATCTCTCTTTCTATAAGTTCACTATTGGTGTATAGAAATGCCATAGATTTCTTGGCGTTAATTTTGTATCCTGCTACATTGCCGAATTCATTTATTAAGTCTAATAATTTTTTGATGGAGTCTTTAGGGTTTTCTATATACAGTATCATGTCACCTGTGAATAATGACAGTTTTATGTCTTCTTTTCCAATTTGGATACCTTTTATTTCTTCTTCTTGTCAATTGCTATGGCTAGCACTTCCAGAACTATGTCGAACAGGAGTGGTGAAAGTGGGCATCCCTGTCTCATTCCTGTTCTTAGGTGAAATGGTTTTAGTTTTTGACCATAACACACTTTTATTGTAAAATTAATTTAATTTTGTGTCCAGGTTTTCCTTGACACAATATGGGCATCCTACCAAAGTTCTACTGATAGAGTCGTAAGATTATTGTCATAGGGAAAGCAAGACCCTGTGACCATTTGCAATGTGTCTTCATACAGTGTCTGTATTTGGCCTCCCTCTGTGGGCAGCCCAACAATGGACTGTGTTTTAGGAGTGGATCTAGAATATTAGGTTTGTGTTCCAGGACAGCTCTTGCACACCTTTCTGGTTTATTTTGTTCACCTACCTGCGGGGGCCAGCTGCAGTGGGGATCTCCCTTTTCCACATCCAGCACGGAAAGAGAGATGAACGAACCGGTTCTAAGTGGAGGCGGCCAGGGATTGAGAAATAAAAGAAAGAAAGAGACCAGACAGGAAGATAGAAACAAAGCTGGGAGCCAGGTGGGACGCCATCCTCTCTGATGGAGAGGCAGGGATGACGACAACCTGGAGCCCACGCAGCAAGTTTATTTCATACCCCCAAATACCAGGAAGTATCCCTAGCATTCCTGGTGCTTGCCTGGATTTACATATCAAAGCCTGCTAGGCCTGACACCTGGACAAAGGTAAAGTCAGTACTGATAACACCCCCACCTTCTTGGGGAGGGTGTAACCGAGATGCGGCTCTGCCAATCACCTCGGGCTCAGCTGACAACAATTTAAAGAAATTCCCATGTGCCTTCCCAGGCAGCCCTCTACACCTACCAATAAAAAATAAATTTATATTAACTAGAAAGGCAATTTCCTGAGGATATGTTTCAAGGAGATCTGGCTTAAGTTTTCCTACTTTGTTGTTAGTGCACTATGTGAGTTACAATTACCTTCATAGTTAAACTCAAACACATCTCTGTTTTAGTACATATTAATTTTATCATTCAGTTCAAGGAATATTATGTCAGTAGTTTCAAAAACGCATACTAACGTAATGTAGTCTGAAGCCCAACACAGAACTTTCTGCTGGATCAGTGTCAGCATTTTTCCTACTAGTACGGCTAAAAATTCATTTGTAATGTGGCTGCTTTAATTGTTAAATTATATTTACTTACTAGAAGCCCGATGCACAAAATTTGTGCAAGAGTAGGCCTTCCTTCCCCTGGCTGCTGGCACCAGCTTCCCTCTGGCACCAGGGACCCGGGCTTCCCTCTGGCAACCGGCAGGCATCTGTGACCCAGGCTTCTCTCATAGCCCCGGCTTCTTCTAAACAGTCGTCTGGAAGGATGTCTGGTCTAATTAGCATATTATGCTTTTATTATTATAGATATGCTAGAGGCCTGGTGCACAAAATTTGTGCACAGGGGTGTGTGTCCCTCAGCCCAGCCTGCACCCTCTCCAATCTGGGACCCCTCGAGGGATATCCGACTGGTAGGATTGGGCCTAAACAGGCAGTCGGACATCCCTCTCACAATCCAGGACTGCTGGCTCCCAACTGCTCACCTGCCTGCCTTCCTGATTGCCCCTAACTGCTTCTGCCTGCCAGCCTGATCACCCCCTAACCGCTCCACTGACAGCCTGATTGATGCCTAACTGCTCCCCTGCCAGCCTGTTTGCCCCTAACTGCCCTCCCCTGCAGGCTTGGTCGACCCCAACTGCCCTCCCTTGCAGGCCTGGTCCCTCCCAACTGCCCTCCTCTGCTGGCCTGATTGCCCACAACTGCTCTCATTTGCAGGCCTGGTTTCTCCCAACTGCCCTCCCCTGCTGGCCATCTTGTGTTGGCCATCTTGTGTCCACATGGGGGTAGGATCTTTGACCACATGGGGGCAGCCATCTTGTGTGTTGGAGTGATGGTCAATTTGCATATTACTCTTTTATTATATAGGATTGGAAGATCAATGCAAGTATTCACAAAGACCAGGATTTATGTTCAGAATTACATTACTTTAGGTCTCAAATTTTAGAACAGTTTAGGTTGTTAGTTTAATATGTCCAAATTGGTATGGCAATAAGGTAGTTCCTTCTTTTGAGTCATTGTATTCTTCTCTTCCTCAAGTTTGTTTCTCAGAAAACATCCCTGTTACCCCAGTTTTACCAACAGTCTCTCTTCAGTTGCTAGTTGATCTGTCCAATCTTTATCTTGATCCCCAGCCTAAGGCCTGGAGCCCTTTATATGCTACAAAACAGTTTGATGCCAACCACTTGCTTGCAGTGGCACAGTTAAGCCAAAGAAGTTATTTATAACAGAGTGGTTAAGAGTGTGTGGACTGTGTGGGGCCTAGCTGGGTTTGAAGTCCAGCTCTACTATCTTTGAGCTGTGTGAATATGAGCAAGTCATTTAACCATTATCCTGTGCTTCCGAGGCCTTATCAAGCATGGGGATTATAAAAAATACCCATCTCACAGGGTAATTATTTAAAGCATTTTAAACAGTACCTGGCATGTCTAAGTACTAAGTAAGTGTGTGCTATCATCATCCAGTTGATGGGCCTTTGATATAACCTTTTCATAGATGGTAGCAACCGTCTGTATGCCCTTATGTGGAGCAAGCAGAGAGATGTGGGTTGAGTCATTTGCATTTTCCCCCAATCCAAGGTATAATGAGATAGCATTACGCCTCCAGGGAAAGTCACATTTATTACACTCCTCCATGTACACAGACCTTTTCCTCTGTGATGCATACTTCTTCACCTCTTCCCACATCTTTGTCCTTGTTTACTAGTATATCCAATACTTCTGCTGAAAGGAGAAAGGAAGAAAGCTCTTTTTATTTGAGGGGAGGGAGGTTATAATAAAAGGAGGACCTACTAAAGTTCATTGATCCCATCTGTTGGTTATGTTACTACTTTTCTATATTACTTCCTGGGACACTACCACAGAGATCCTTGTGGATCTCTGAAATATTACTTTGCTGCTTGAATTGCTCTCAGTCATCACATGAATACCATCTGGATATTTATTGTGCATTTCTCTCTGCTTGTATTTCCTCCTGTCATCATCAGCCTACCCCTGAGCACCTATCTGACCCACTCTGTTGCTGGTCTCCCATTTTATATTGTTATTTATTATTTTAGTATTTTCTGAGAGGAATTGAATCTCTTGCATTTTTAAGTAACTTATTTGTTGCATTTCTGTCCTCCATAGTTAAGATTCTCTTGTGCTGCTTTATTGTAAAAAGCAGGGCAGTGATTCCTAATTTTAGTTTTGTGACACTCTAGATCTGATATCCCTTCCAAAATACCTTTCTTTTCAATGCCTGATATTATACCATTAAATATTCACTCATTGGGTTAAAACATTGTCAAAGCACCCTTTAAAATGCATATTTCTTTGAATATTTGGTACACAGTGGCTGAGTCAGGAGTCAATGTTCTAGTCTGGACTATACCACTAATTAGCTATATGTTCTTAGGTACAGCAGCTGAAAGCTTTTTCAGAAGCATACAGTTTAATCATTTAGAAGTCTTTCTGGGTTTAGATACTAATTCCACCATTTATATAATGGTTGGGAAATAATCTTAGAGTTAATCTCTCCAAGTCTGAATCCTATCTAATAAAAGATATGCAAATTAACTGTCATTCTGTCACAAAGATGGCGGTGCCCATAGCCACAGATGGTGGCGCTCAGTCCTCTCAGCCCTGCTGGAGTCCTCCAGTCCCGGGGGGGGGGTGGCCTCTGAGAGCGGGCAGTGTGAGCGGCCGCCCTGCCAGAGTCCTCCAATCCCAGGGGGGTGGCCTCTGAGAGCGGGCAGTGTGAGTGGCTGCCCTGCCGGAGTCCTCCAATCCCAGGGGGGTGGCCTCTGAGAGCGGGCAGCATGAGCGGCATGGCGGAATGCTTGCTTCATAGCTGCGTCAAGTACAATAAAATTGGCTCCAAAACAGCCTGTTTCTTGGCAAGTCCGGGCAGGAGGGGGTCCTGAAAGCTCTTCTGCTGGCTGCTCAGGAAACAGTGCTGATGCTGCTGAGGGAGCCAATGGTCAGGAGGTGGTAACCGCCACTGCGGAGCCTGCATGGAGGAGGTGGGGGAGTTGGAGCGGAGCATGTGGGCCGCCATGGGAGCCAGAGCGGAGGAGGCAGGGGAGCGGAAGCGGAGGAGGTGGGCCACCATGGGAGCCAGAGCGGAGGAGGCAGGGGAGCGGAAGCGGAGGAGGCAGGGCTGCCTCTGCTCCCGCAGGGGTGGTGGGTGAGCCTCAGTTCAGGAGCCCCTAGGAGTGGCAGGGCCAGGCCATCCAGTGCCGCATCCAGTCCCTGAGGCATGCCCACCAGTACCACGACGCCAGCTGCCCAAAGCCATCCTGCCAGAAGATGAGGTGGGCTGTGCAGCGCACCAAGGGCTGCCAGCACAAGACCAGTGGAGGTTGTAGAGTGTGCAAGCAGTTCATGGCTCTTTGCTGCTACCATGCCAAACACTGCCAAGAAAACACATGCCCCATTCCCTTCTACCTCAACATCAAGCAGAAGCTCCGCCAGCAGAAGACACAGCACCACTGGCAGAATGCGTAGCTCATGCGCCAGCAGATGCCACCATCAACACCCACACTGTGCCTCAGCCGAATCTGCCTTCTTCTCCTTCAGCACCACCCCGGCCCCCAACACTGCATCCCAGCGCACCCTGGACACCACAGCCCTGACTGTCCCAGCCCTCACCTGTGAGCATGTCACTAGCCTACTTCTCCAGCGTGGCCAGAACTCAGCCCCCCACCACAGTTTGCACTGGGAAGCCCACTAACCAGGTGCCAGCCCCCCCCACCCCCCCACCCCAGGCCCACGTGCAGCAATGGAGGCGACTGGCAGATTGCACATGAGGCATAGCAGCAGCAGCAGCACCTGTACTGGGTGAGCACCAACAACGGTATGCCCCTGAGGCACAGTGACCCCCAGAGCCAGATGGCCCCCATGGGCCTGAATGTGACCCAACCAGCTCAGTGGGCCTGTTATCCTGCCCCCTAACCCCTGCAGTGGCAGCCGGCACCCATCCTCCAGCAACAGCCAATGTGAGGCATGCCCAGCCCGTGATGTCTATGCAGACCCAAGGTGCAGCCACCTCAGAGCATCTCTCCAGTTGCCCTGCAGGACCTGCTGCGGACCCTGAAGTCTCCCAGCTCCCCCAGCAGCAGCACGTGCTCAACATCCTCAGGTCAAACCCTCAGCCGATGGCAGCTCTCATCAAAGAGCACACAGGCAAGTAAGTGGCCAGCCAGCCCAGCCTTCAGCTCTAGCCCAGCCTGCTACCCGGAATGTCATTCAAGCCAGCGGGCCACGACCTGCTGTCCCTCTGAAGCAGCAAGCAATGGGAGGTCTGGACCCTCAGGGCCAGGCCTTGAACATCATGAACCCAGGGCGCAACCCCAGCATGCAAGTATGAACCACAGTACAGAGAGATGCCACAGATCAACAGCAGCAGCAGCAACAATATTGCGAGAGGCATGTCCAACTGTAGGTTGGGATGGGGTGTCACCTTCCCCTGATCGCCAGGTCGCCGTCCCCCCTGGAGGGCTCCTGGACTGTGAGAGGGGGCAGGCCAGGCTGAGGGACGCCCCTCTCCAGTGCATGAATTTTCGTGCACCGGGCCTCTAGTTTCTTTATAAAAGGAAAAACAATGACTAATACCATAGGATGGCTGTGAGGATTGAATCGGATAAGGCACACAAAACACTTAGCACAATACTTGGCATATTGTAAACTTTCCATAAATGTTAGTTACTGTAAATATGTATTAGATATCTGGGAGGTCCATTGTTGCCTTTTCTACTTTACCTTATAGCAGGAGTTGGCAAACCATGGCCCAAATCCTAACAGTGGCCTTTTAAAAATATATATAAAAAACAAAGAGATTATGCAACGAGAACCTATATTTATGTCTGATATTTACTATTTGGCCCTTTATAGAAAAAGTTTGCTGTTCCTTGTCTTTCTAGGTTTGCCAGGAAGCTTTATTGAAATCTATATACTATATAATAAAAGGCTAATATGCAAATTGACCAAACAGCAGAATGACCAGTTACTATGACACGTACTGACAACCAGGGGGAAGACGTTCAACGCAGGAGCTGTCCCCTGGTGGTCACTGTGCTCCCACAGGGGGAACGCTGCTCAGCCAAGAAGCCAGGCTCATAGTTGGCAAGCGCAGCAGTGGTGGTGGGAGCCAGGTGGTGGAGTGAAAGGTGGTGGAGTGCTTATGATGTCTGACTGATGGCTTAGGCCCACTACCCCAGGGGGAGTGGGCCTAAGCCGTCAGACATCCCCCAAGGGCTCCCAGACTGCGAGAAGGTGCAGGCCAGGCTGATGGACCCCTCCAAGTGCACAAATTTCATGCACTGGGCCTCTAGTATATATATAAAAGGCTAATATGCTAAATGTCTGATCATCTGACCAGTCACTATGATGTGCACTGACCACCAGGGAGCAGATGCTCAACACAGGAACTGCTGTGACACGCACTGGCACCATGGACCTGGTGCCCACAAAGCAACACTCGGCTTCCCCATGTGGGACACAGGCCCCACCACCACTCCGGAGCAACAGCCCACCAAATTGCAGCCAATGCTGCCAAGACCTCATGGCACAAAATGCGGCCCACAGCCCAACACAGCCCAAAAATGGTCGCTGTGGGCACTGGGTAATGATGTCATGTAATGCCCAGCTTCCTCTCCCTAACAACAGCTAGCCTTCTTGCAGTTTCTTCAGCCCAGGAACACGACTTGCTTTATAGCCAGGTGCAGACATTTCGCATTTTTAAAAGCATTTTATTGATTTTTTACAGAGAGGAAGGGAGAAGATAGAGAGTTAGAAACATCGATGAGAGAGAAACATCGATCAGCTGCCTCCTGCACACCCCCTACTGGGGATGTGCCCGCAACCAAGGTACACGCCTTGACCAGAATCGAACCTGGGACCTTTCAGTCCGCAGGCCGACACTATCCACTGAGCCAAACCAGTCAGGGCACATTTCACATTTTAACCAAATGTCTGTGAAGTGTTTTCCCAGGCCTCATCTCATTTGATCCTCACAGAAGTCCTGGAGTAGGTAAATAGGAGACTTGGTGGAATCCTGTTTTCTTTTTATTAGCTGGAAAAATGGAGATTTAGAAAGCTTAGAAACTTGACCCTACTGAAAAGAAGTAAGAAATGGTGGACCTTGAAAATGACTTCAGGTTTCCTCACTGCACAGAATATAGTCAAACACTGCTGCAGTTAAATATTTTTCCCTTTGTTCTCCCTGTGTGATCTACAATAATCTGCTTCGTGTTGCTATTTACTGCTGTGTTGCTGACATTAACTGAAAGAGAAGTTGGGGTGCTTCACTGGATTGGAAAAAGTTTAGCTACACAGAAAGCAGGTCTAATTAAGCAAGTTTATTCCTCATCTCTAAAAGGCTAAGTTGATTCACGCATGTGCAATACATATAAAGCTCTTGCTGACGCCAATCACACGCATGTTTTTCGATCTGTCATTGTCAATCATGAAGTTGGTTGACACTTCTGTTAAAGAGAAAGGACAAATAGCAATATTAAAATATTTCTTGTAATTAATTTCCTTTCAATGTGCACGAATCCGTGCACCAGGCCACTACTAATTATAAAAAAACTCCAAATTACCATGCAATAAAGTAGGTTACTAAAGTCTTAATACTAATTATTAGTGATAAATGGTCTACTTGAGAGGCTTAAAACAATGATGCATTATATGCGGGAACCATAGAAGAAAAAGAGGTGAAATTCTTTGGTACCACAGGTCTTTGTGGGCAGTAGCAATGGGGAACCAAAGCAAAAGCCACTGGAAGCCTGAAAGGAAACAAACTACTTATAGTAGAAGCCCCTTAACTAAATTTGACTAGACCTGCTGTTTATTTTTTTAAATATATTTTTATTGGTTTCAGAGAGGAAGGGACAGAGAGAGAGAGATAGAAACATCAAAGATGAGAAAATCATTGGTTGACTGCCTCTTGCATGCCCCCTACTGGCGATGGAGCCCACAACCTGGGCATGTGCCCTGACTGGGAATGAACCATGACCTCCTGGTTCATAGGTCAATGCATAACTACTAAGCCACTCCCGGCCGGGCTAGAACTGCTCTTTAGATGTTTTTTATAGAACCTGGTAATAACATGTTAGGCAGAACTCTCAAGGCTTAGGAGGCCATTTTCTAGGATACCTACACATTTCCATTCCCTATTAGTGAATTTGTGTCTTCTAAGAGTCACTTGGGTTTTTTACCAAACCTTTTAATGCCATTTGAATTTATTATTTTGATGTCATAACTTAATGAAATATCACATAAAGCAATGATATATGAAATATGAAAAGAAAGAGTTACTGTTGCAGTGAAAACTAAAAGTGAATGCTTTGGAAAGATTTAATAAAGGAAAGGCACTTTAAAAATTGCTATTGAATTCAGTATAGATGAAACAGAAAAATTTGAGGGGAAGTTATAAAACTCTAAAATGATTCAGATTGCTTCATAAAAGTTTTAAATTTCCTTCTTAGTTTAGAACAGTTTAACTAGAAATCAGAGGGAGCATATATTGGTATAGTTTTTGCAAGAAATATGAGGCTCCAATCAATAAATCCACATTTAAAAAAAGATTGGCCTTATGTTAAAAGATTTGTGAATGAATGCATATTTATATTTTAAATGAGAATAAAATGATTATGATATATACAAACCATTTTTTAAATTCTCTTCTGATTTTTTTATTAAATAAACAACTATCAGTCCTAATTGTGTTGGATAATAGGGCACTTACTGCACTTTACAAATAATTATTTAACTTAGGAAAGGCAAAACCTATGAAAGCTATAGTCAATGGATGTTAAAGTGGATGTCTCAAAAGAAACTAACTTTCCTTTTTTTTAATTTTATGTTCTCTAAAATACTTGCCAAGAAGTGGTGCATGTAATAGTGACAGCTCCAAAAAGTTCAGATCTGCTACGCTGGATTTAATCCTTATGAAGTTCTGTGCAAATAAAAAGGAAAAAAAAATATTGGAAGCAAGAGTATTTTAGAAAATAGTTCTGGTTTAAAAAAAAATCCTTTTTTTAGAGCTTCTCTGAGTAATCCAGGTCATTATTCTGCCTGGAGTAGTGAATCTAGTTCAGCTAACATCAGGAAGAATTGAATAGCAATATACTAAAGCAAGAGTGAGGGGGAAATTAGGGCATCTCAACAGAGCCAGAAGCAGCTTTGTCAGTTGAAATCAAATGTAATCAAAAAGAAAATTGTTTTTGGCATGTTGGAAAATGAAAAATCTGACAAGGGTTTTAAAAATATCATGCCATCTACAGCATTATTTTTTAAACTGAGGCTTATAGCCTGATTAAATGGGAATGTTTTCTAAGTTTCTGTCTTCAGGTGAGGGTAATTGTTTAAGCCCCAGATGCTTTTATTCTTACTTAGATGGAAAAGCTAGCTGCTGTGTTAGTTCAGGTCTTCTGAGAAACAGACATAAAGATGAATTCGACTTGCAAGAAATTTATTAGGGTAAATGCATGTGAGAGAACCTGGGAAAGAATCTAGAGGTGACTAGGAGAGCTGTTAAACTGAAATATTATTCTGACCCTGAGTAAGGGAGACAGGAGAGAAAGGAAGCTTGGTAGAAGCATCTTAGACTGCAGTGCAGTTCTGAGGAAAGTTTGACAGGTTGGTAGAAAGTTCCTAAGCCAAAGTCACCTATCAGAAAAGGCCCTGTCTCCCAGGAATAGGCTTGTTTTATTATCCTTGATATGCTGAGTGACTGGCAGGGAACAGCCAGTGAGAAGGTGGTCTTGGAACCAAGGTGGTATGGATTTCAGAGTACTGTAGCAGCCCATCAATGATTCCCATCATTGATGTTTCTATCACTCTCAGAGGGAGACCCAATGCGGCTGCTTCTCAGGGGCAGAGGTCATGAAAAGGTGGTAGAAAAGCTGGATCTTAAGCAGGCTGCAGCGTGGGAGAGAAGGGAGAGGACAGAGAAGGAGGGGCTGTGGGGGTGGAGAAAGAGGGGGGAGGCAGGTCTGAGCCATCCTTTTACTTTTTTTTTTCTTTGTTAATCCTTACTGGATGATATATTTTTTTATTTATCTTTTTAGAGAGAATAAAAGAGAGAAACACGTTGATTGGTTGCCTCCTGCACGTGCCCTGACCAGGGGCAGGGAGGAGCCTGCAACCAAGGTATCTGCCCTTGACCGGAATCAAACCTGGGACTGGCCTGCAGGCCATGCTCTATTCCACTGAGCCAAACCGGATAGGGCATCCATATATATTTTTAAATGAGGTTATCAATTGCTACTAAAAAAAACTTAATCAAGATTGTGTGGAATCTAAAAATTAATTTAGGTAGAATAGGCATGTTAACAGTTTTGGATCTCCAAGTCCATGAGTGCAGTTTAGTTCTTTCTCTCTTAGGCATTTTAAAATTTATCTCAAAAATGTTTTATAGCTTTTAAGGTAGAGGTATTACACTTTTTTATTTGTTCTAAGTACTTGACCTTTTAGATACCATTGTAAATGAAATGTCTTCATTTTCTAGGTGTTGATTATTATTCCTGATTACCTATATATATAAAGGCCTAAGCGACCGTTATGATGGAACGACTGGTCAGCCAGTCACTATGATGTACACTGACCACTAGAGGGCAGATACTTAAGACAGGAGCTGCCCCTGGTGGTCAGTGCGCTCCCACAGGAGGACCGCCGCTCAGCCAGAAGCCAGGCTCATGGCTGACAAGCGCAGCTGTGGCGGCGGGAGCCTCTCCCGACTCCGTGGCAGCACTACTGAGCAGCGGCAGCTGGTGCAGTGGGCGAGGATGAGCGTGAGCAGTGAGGCACCCAACCCCAGTTTTGGCTCCTCCCTGGCCACCTGCCACTTGGTGCGTTGCTACATCCCTCTTGCAATCCGGGACCCTTAGGGGCCTAAACTGGCAGTCAGACATCCCCCAAGTATTCCCGATTGTGAAAGGGCACAGGCCGGGCTGGGGACACCCCCTCAGTGCACCTGGCCTGTAGTCTTTGGATAATTGCTGGACATTTTCTTGAGAATTTATCAAAGTAATTTGACACTCTGGATAAAGTTATTTTAATGACTATAGGACTTCCTTTTGCTTCTGGCCAGCAGTTAGGCTGGATGCAGATCACTTTAATTCAGTCAGGAGTTCAGCTGATTCAGAGCTGGACTTCAGGGCTTGTCCATTTCCCACTCATTCTTCTCCCTTGTTGTGTAGCCTTTCTGAGCCCACCTGTAATCCTGGGGTATCCACCAAAGGCTCCCCTCTTTGATGGACACCAAATTCCTATTTGTGTGCCTGTAAGCCAGTAAAGAGTGCTAGAAGCTATGCTCAGCTTTTAGCCTCTCAACCATTGCTTTTGCTTTTGGATTTGGCAATTGCCTCAATGGAAAAAGTTACCTCAAATACTTGTCTTGTCTCTCATAACTTGTCTTAAAAGCTGTCATCACAGTAGCTTTCTGATGCCTTCAAGTCATGCTTTATTTCTTTTTTTATCTTTAAGATATATATTTTGCCCATTTTCCTAGCTGTTCCCAGCAGGAGGATTGGTCTGAGAAAACCTAGTAGGCTATTGTCAAAAGTGTCTCTCTTCTCCCTCTTCTCCTTCACTATTCCAGCCAATTCTCTACTAAAATGGAACATAGTTCTTTATAGTATCTCATTTACTGCTATTTCCAGCATCTAAAATAGTGCCTAGCACAGAATAGAAGTCAATAGATATTTATTGAATTGAAAGATGAAGGAGAGAGCAAGCAGACAGCTCTGGTGGAACTGGGGGAACGTTGAGGGTGGATGGAGGGATTGAGCAAAAAAGAAAAAGAGAGAGAACTCATGGACGTGGACAACAGTGTGGTGATTGCGGGGGGAGGGAAGGGAGGTAGAAGTGGAAGAAGGTATAGAGGGGATAAATGGTGATGGAAAAATAAAACAAAAAATGAATTAATATTTTACCTGAGAAGATAGAATGGAAATTCAAAAAAAAATGTCTTCGCTGTCATTTTCTCAAACCTAAGATACAGCCATTCTTGAGCATAATTTGGGTGAGTTCTGAACTCCAAATCAGGTCCTTTAGGGTTCTAGTCTCTTAGTGACATTTCCTCAAGAAATTTACACCCTTTGGTCATTATTTCTCCATTTGTAGATGATTTCTTACTCTCTTAGTTAATGGAAATAGTTTCAATTTTTTATTAAGATTAAAGAGCTTTCAAGAGAAAAAAATTATAAAGATAGGAAGGACATTGGGTTTAATGTTACAATCAAGCAATCAAAATATAATTTTTATGATAATGATTCTATCAGTGAATACAAACAAGACAAATAGATTATCATATTTTAAAAAGTAAAACTGAAAAGTTTCATAAAAAATTACATTTTGCATAATATGTAAATGTTTGCCTCTGTTTTCCTCCTCTTCCTTTAGAGCCATTTTAAGTTCCAGATGTAGTTATTTTGCTGCAATGCTGAGTGGCTGCTGGGCTGAAAGTTCTCAAGAGTACATTACTCTTCAAGGGTAAGCATAATTTTTATAAGGCAGTTTGACTATAACAATTACAAATAATACAAAGCACTTTTTGTGAATCTGATTTTTCTGTAAGTTCAATGAAATATTTTTCATGTTGTGGAAATCTACAAAGTACATTTTCTGAAAACATGAGGAAGTAGGGAACATCTATAATAATAAAAGCATAATATGCTAATTAGACCAGACAGCCTAACGACCTTCCAGACAACCTTCCAGATGCACTAATTTCATGCATCGGGCCTCTAGTTTAGTAATAATAGAGATAGTGTATCAGTCTCCTCAGACTGGATGGCTTAAACAACAGATTTATTTTCTCACAGTTCTGCAAATCCCAGTGCTCATCCCCTTTCCTCAGTGCCTGGAGGCAGGGTGGGGAGGTGAAAGGAAGGTGAGGGAGAGAGAGTGCTTCTTATAAGTGTTTCTTATAAGAACACTAATCTTATCACATCAGAGCAGGGCCTCACCCTAATTACCTCATTTAACCTTTTTTTTCCTTTATTGAGTAAGGTATTACATATGTGTCCTTATCCTCCCATTGTCCCCCACCCCTTCCCCACTCATGCCCTCACCCCCCTGGTGTCTGTGTCCATTGGTTAGGCTTATATGCATGCATACAAGTCCTTTGGTTGATCTCTGCCCCTTACCTCACCCTCCCCTACCTTCCCTCTGAGGTTTGACATTCTGATCGATGCTTCTCTGTTTCTGGATCTGTTTTTGTTATTACTTCCTTAGAAGCCCTGTCTCCAAATATAGCCACACTGGGGAGTTAGGGTTCAACATATGAATTTGGGAGGGTTGGGGAACACAAATATTCAGTCTTATTTTTCTTTTTTAAAGAATAATTTGGAAGTGTGGATTTCAGTGATCTATGATAATACAATGGTGAATCTATATAATTGATGTCACTTTATTTAAACTTTCAAGACAGTTATTAAGAGATGAACTACTTCCTCTTGAAATATTAATGTTTGTTGCATGTAACATATTTAAAATGGTTTTTCTTGAAATATTAAAGTTTATTGCATGTAACATTAAAAAAAAAAAAAAGATGAACTACTTCCTTAAATGGTGAAATGGAACATTTTGGTCACAGATGATAACTGCATGATTCTATAGTGTACAGTATGGGGGAGGGCTTTCTCAGTAGGAAAATTGCCTGGGAGTTCTGAGGGAGTTTCTCAATTCTGCATCATTTTCATCATAGATGTTTCCTTGATGGGGTCAGTTTTGGCCAGAGGCTTAGGTATGGAATGGTGATAATGGCAATTCTGTAACAGTGGATGCATGGAAAGTATTCATAATTTCTTACTGGATTTGTATTTGTCACACAGGCATATAATCTTGAACCTTCTAGGTTACAATAATCTGGTTCCCTTTACTAACTAAAGTACCTTTAGACTACCTTCACCCTATACCTCCTGCTTCTGGCAACCAGGTAGTTTCCGAATTTGGAAGATCTTATATGCCCCAAATCCCTCTCTATAAAGCATAGAATTTTGATACATTTATAAGAATATGTAATGTGTTTTATTTTTTTGTATTTTATTCACATAATAGAAATAAAACACATAAAAAGGAGCCCAAACCATTATCTTTCATACCATGGTTACATTTTAATTATACAACCACAATTTCAATACACAATAACAATAGTTTTGCATCCTAACTTTTGGGTATAGTTTCAGCAACTGCCACTGTTAGTGATTTCAATTACGTATCCATGAAATCACGTGTATGCTTTTATTACAGTGTATGTGTTTTTTTAAGAAAAAATAAGACTAGATACTAATGAAATGGTAATAAAGAAAAATAATGTAGGATGTAAATATATATCTATCTATCTACCTACCTACTTACCTACCTACTAGAGGTCCAATGCATGAAATTCGTGCAAGGGGCTCAGCCCTTGCTGCCCCAGCTTCATCAAGAAGGTCGTCCCGATGGTCATCTGGAAGGTCATCTGGATGGTCATTCTGCTGTTTGGTCTAATTAGCATATTAGCTCTTTATTATATAGGCTATATATAAAATCACCAAGTTTTTACTTGATATTACTACTAAAATAAACTTCCTCCCTAATTTGTCCCCCACATGCATAAAATACATATGGAAAGTTTATTTTTCTTCTGTTTTTTCACTAATATAGCATCAAAATATAGCATGAATTGCTTTGATGATACTTAAAAAATACCACTGCCCTGGCTAGTGTGTTCAGCGGTTAGTGTCAAGCTGTGCACAGAAGGGTCGCAGGTTCGATTCCTAGGTCAAGGGCAGGTATCTGGGTTGCAGGTTTGACCAGAGCCACAGTGTGGGAGGCAACTAATCAATGTCTCTCTTTCACACCAGTGTTTCTTTCTCTGACCTCCTCCCTCACTCACTCTCACCCTCCCTCCCTCCTACTTTCTTTAGAAATCAATGGGAAAAATGTCCTCAGGTGGGGATTAACAAAAAGAAAAAGGAAAAAGTAATGTTTCATCTAAGTAATCCTGCTATCTTTCCAGCTGAGCTTCTCTTTTTTTCATTTATTTAAAAATATTTTATTGACATATAGCATATTATTCTTAAGCATACAACAAATAATTTACTATATGTATATATTGTGAAATGATAGCTAACATCCATCACCACCCATAGTTAAAGTTTTTTCCTTGTGATGAGAATTTTTAAGATCTAGTCTCTTAGCAACTTTAAATATACAATACGTATTGTTAACTATAGATACCATGCCATACATTACAACCCCAGGATTAAGTTTGTACGTTTTGACCATCTTTAACCATTTTGTTCACCTTTTTACCCGCTTCCTGGGGCAATCAGGTAGTTTCTGATTATGGAATATTTTAAACACCAAGCTAAAAAAGTTTATCTTTGAGGTAAAAGGAATGTGTAGATGGATAAATTGGTAACATTTTATCATCACTGTTGAAAAACAACCTGAAAGACATATGTATCCTACTGATAAGATCTCTTTCTTTCTGATGAATTTAAAATATCCCTGAATATAAGGATAGTGCTAGCAGAGGCCAGAGTCTTTTTATGTGTGCCAATCCTAGGGATAATTACTGTGGTGTAATTTTGGAAACTTGTTCAGGGACTATGTTTCAGATGTTTTAGACATCATTTTTAAAAACTATTAATCCACTCTCATTAGAACTGAATTCAATAAAAATGTACTAGTAAATGGAGAGAAGACACTAGTTTAACTCAGAATACAACTTTTTGCTATTCATTAAAAAATCATGTGGTTCTCTGTACTGAGATAAAGGTCAAAAGAAGTATCTGATTATGCATCTGAGAAATGCAAAGTAAAATTATAATGTGATATCACTTCACATCTGTCAGAATGGCAATCATCAATAAATCAACTCACATCTGTCAGAATGGCAATCATCAATAAATCAACACACATCCCAAGTGTTGGTGAGGATATGAAGAAAAGGGGAATGCACTGTTGGTGGGAATGCAGACTTGCAGCCACTAAGGAATACAGTATGGAATTTCCTCAAAAAATTAAAAGTGGAACTGCCTTATGACCCAGCAATTCCACTTCTGGGAATATATCTGAAGAAACCTAAAACACAAATTCAAAAGAATATGTGCACCTTTATGTTCATTGCAGTGTTACGTACAATAGCTAAGATATGGAAGCAACTCAAGCGCCTATCAATAGACAAGTGGATAAAAAAGCTGTGGTACATATTTACAATGGAATATTACTCAGCCATAAAAAAGAATGAAATCTTACCATTTGTGACAGCATTGATGGACTTATAGGGTATTATGCTAAGTGAAATAAGTCCATCAGAGAAAGATAAATACCATATGATTTCACTTATATGTGGAATCTAAAGAAAATATAAATGAACAAAACAGAAACAGACTCATAGATACAGAGAACAGACTGATGGTTGCCAGAGGGGAGAGAGATTTGGGGGACTGAGTGAAAAAGATGAAGGGATTAAAACATAGAAATTGATAGTAATAAAATAGTCATGGGGATGTAAAATATATAATAGGAAATATAGTCAATAATATTATAATAATATAATAACTATGTTTGGTACCAGGTGGGTACTGGAAATATCTAACTACCATCCTGTATACCTGAAGCTAATATAAAATAATATTGAATGTAAACTGTGATTGAAAAATTAAATTTTTAAAAATTATGCTGTAAGTAAAAAATTGTGACAATATCTGCAATCCTATATAATAAAACCCTAATATGCAAATTGACCAAACGGCAGAACGACCAGTCGCTGTGATGTGCACTGACCACCAGGGGGCAGATACTCAACGCAGGAGCTGCCCCCTGGTGGTCAGTGCACTCTCACAGGAGAAACGCTGCTCAGCCAGAAGCCGGGCTCACAGCTGGTGAGCTCAGCAGTGGTGGCGGGAGCCTCTCCCACCTCCGCAGCAGCGCTAAGGACCCCTTGGGGGATGTCCACCTGCTGGTTTAGGCAGACATCCCTCGAGGGGTCCTGACGGTGAGAGGGTGCAGGCCAGGCTGAGGGACCCCTCCCCACCCCAGTGCACAAATGTTGTGTAATGGGCCTCTAGTCTAGGTATAAATGTACTGCATGGTGCTAATTATTGTTAAACATAGTTGAAATATTATTTGTAAATTCTCAAACAAAAGCATATGATTATGGAACCTTATTCCACAGAGGGGGAAAGTAATTTTACAAAAAGCACATGTCTAATTTTTTCCTGGAAGAAATCTTAGTTCCTGTACATTTAGTGACAATTTTTACCACCTGATACCTTTTGTTTTATATCTTTGTTTCTGTCTCCAGCAGTAATAGATTCTGTCCTCAGCAGTAATAATATCTTACAATATAACACCATATATTTTCTAGACTTCTTTCACATTTACTATGCCCTTTCATTTTTAGAATCAGTCTTTGAGAGAGCAGGTCTAGCCACATATTGCTGATAAGTAAAAACAAGACCAGATAAGTTAAATGTGTTCCTGGGGGTCACTGGGTAAATAAGTGCTTATGCCAAATATGCATTTCATGTTTTAATTCAGAGATTATTCCATCACAGTCACTGAAGAAATTAGAAGTTCCCTGTTGGCATATGTATTTGAGCTAGCTAACCAGCCCTCCACTGTTTAAATCAGTGACTTTCAAACTTTATCTCACAGGACCCTAAAGATCCTGGTGGGTGTGTTAGGGAGCACAGGTGTGGGATTGGGATCTGAGGGGAAGGCCTTTAGAAAGGGTGCCTCTTCAAGCAGAGCTGCTCCACCTTTATCTGTTTATACTGTTCAAGGTTACTTCTGAGTTTAGCATTAGGAATAAAGGCAGTCCTTAACCCTCATGAGCCATTATATTATACATTCAAAATATACAGGCTTTTAAAAATGATGTCTCTTTATTAAGAGATGAGTAGACAAGAAAGAATTATTAGTGGCATCAACTATTTGTCCCTATTTCCTCACCTGTAATTCCCCATCTTTGATTATGATGGAGGTAATGAATAAATATTTATTTTTATAATATGGCTTGGCTACTACTGACAGACTTTAATCGCTTGTTCCAGGGAAGAAACCAAAATTTGTTTCAGTGTCATCCAAATTGTGCAGTAATGCCACCAATAACCAGGCCCACTCCTCTTTAGGTATTTCCCCTTCTGTTGTGATAAGCAAGGCTCTGCTTCTTACTGGTTCATCTTACCCAGAGCTGCTGTATCAGCATTGGGGCTCACTCCCAACTGGCTTTTTCACTTCCCATGCTAGCACATTGGAACTGAGTTCCATCTCTCTTACCTTGATTAATAAAGCAAGGTTTTCTAACACTAAAATGAAAGAAGAATGTCTCAAATTACTATCTAAAATGTTATTAGTATCATCTATACTAATAAAAGGGTAATACGCAAATTGGTCAGGACACCCTCACAGTAACAACTGAACAGAAGGCTGCGTGGAGCAGCAAGGCTGGCAGGGGGGGCAGTGAAGGACGACCAGGCTGGCGGGAGGGGGGGCAGTTGGGGGTGACCAGGCCGGCAAAGGGGGGCAGTGAGGGGCAACCAGGCTGGTGTGGAGGACAGTTGGGGGTGACCACACCGGTGGGGGGAGCAGTTAGGAGCAACCAGGCTGTCAGGAGTGGCAGTTGAGGGCAACCAGGCTGGTGGGGGGGGCAGTTGGGGGCAACCAGGCTGGCTGGGGGGTTAGTTGGGAGTGACCAGGCTGGTGGGAGGGGGCAGTTGGGGGCAACTAGGCTAGTGGGGGTGGAAGTTGGGGGCAACCAGGCTGGCAGGGGGGCAGTTGGCGGCGACCAGGCCGGCAGGGGGGGCAGTTCGGGGCAATCAGGCTGGCAGGGGTGGAACTTAGGGGCGATCAGGCAGGCAGACAGGTGAGCAGTTAGGTCCTGGATTGTGAGAGGGATCCTGGATTGGAGAGGGTGCAGACTGGACTGAGGGGGACCCCCTCCTGTGCACAAATTTCATGCACCAGGCCTCTAGTGGTTAAATAAAAACCATTGGAAGAATAAAGGGAATTTAGAAATTTTACATTTTTAAAAAATCACATCTTTTAGGGATTTGTATATTGTAACAAATTCTGTTTTCATATTAACTTATACTGTAAACTTGTGTAGATGTTTCTGTGGGTCGTGTGGTATAGTAGAAAGATAATGAGCCTTGGTGTTCTCAAAGGCACTCCTACATCCAGTCCAAACTTTTTATATGACTTTAGGAACATTGCTTACTTTCCCTGAATTTTCTGAGGTTGTTGAAAAGATTAAATGAAATACAGCAAGGAAACAATCTGGCATAGTGCTTGGTATATAGTATGTAGTGCTCAATAATATTTGTCTTCTTTTCCCCCCTAAATTAGATTGTTCTCATTTTCTAGAGAGATATGGGTTCAAGTGAGGGTCATTACCGATACCAGGACAGCAGTGCCTGCTTTGCTTGGTTCTCAGCCTCTCTTGAAACTGGGCCAGTGTTACATGTCTGCAGAATGTTTTCTGCAACAGATTAGAATGAAATCCTGTCTGTCCTTACAGAAAAGAACCGATGTTCGTAATGAGTGGTAACTCAAAGACATAATGCATGTAATATTTTTCAAGTGAGACAGCCTTCAACAAATTGAGTTAGGAATAGTAGAGTCCTACAACCAACCCTATTTCTACCCATGTCCCAGAATTGGGAGATGGAAGGGTATCTTGGAAGAAGTTCTCCTGTTCTGGTGGAAAAAGGGAGAGATTTACCATTTCCTATACTGGAAACTGAACCACAGCAGTATTTCTGTAAAGAAACCTCACATAAATAAGCCAGGCAGAGAAAGATAAATATCACATGATCTCACTCATTTATGAAATATAATGAACAACATAAACTGATGAACAAAAACAGATGCAGAGGCAGAGAAACATCTATCAGAACGTCAAACCTCAGGGAAGGTAGGGGAGGGTGGGGGTAGGGGGGAGAGATCAACCAAAGGACTTATATGCATGCATATGTACCTAATCAATGGACACAGACAACAGGGGGGTAAGGGCATATAAAGAATTTTTAAAAAGTATCCTATATAATAAAGAGTTAATATGCAAAAAAAAAAGAAAGAAAGAAAGAAACCTCACATATTTCCATTTTCTATACATAGATGTCCTCCAGTGGTGGCTTGGGGCTTTGAAGCATGAAATTGGATTGTCTCATGTCCCTTAGGAGATTTCTGGGGATTGCTCTGAACCTTTAGTATGGTCTTTTGAAATATATACCAGATCATATTTCTCTTCTGATTAAAATCCTCAGTGCCTGCTCATCACAATTAGAATTAAATCCAAATCTTTACCATAACCCACAGGACCCTACATGATCTGGTCCCTGGCCTTTCCTCAGACTATCCCAACTAAAGTAGCTACAGCCAAACTTTCCAGTTACTCTCCTTTATATTATCCTGTTGTATTGTCTTCATGATACTTTTCAGTATTAAAATTATCTTCTTTATATATTTGTTTACATATTTATTGCCCATGTCCTCCTTCTAGAATGCAAGCTTCTTGTATCCTCAAGGTCTAGAATAGAGCCTATCATTCAATAAATATTGAATGTGAACAGATGAATGAATGAATGGAGTCCATATGTTACTTTAACCCACACACATAGGGACCTGGGACTTTCGGAAGCACAGAGATTTTAGTAGAGTAGGAGTATGTTTGCTCTCTGATCTTAGAGTTCTGTCCTCATACATTTTTCTTTGTTCTGACTCAGTATATGTAATGTTTTCATTTCCTACAAGCTTCTATTCTGATTATGTTTAAATGGAAATAGTGCTTTAACTCTTCCCATTTAAACTGAGGGCTATTGGAGTACCTTGTTACTCTTTTAGGTCAGTTGATCATGTCTTTCAGACACTTTTAGTAAAAATACAAATGACTTACAACACAATACTGAGAATGTATTAGTAAAACATCTGTCAAGACAGCAGGAAAATGGTTTCTTGCTGTTTTTATAGCTATCATATATATTGATACATAGACTCATATGTCTAGATTTTGCTATTTATGTTAATAAAACTACTTTTGTTTTTATTTAATCATCATTTTTTGCTTAAATATGTCAAGTCTTAAACCATTCTTTCAACATAAATGGCTAATTCTCATTAACATTGACAAGAATGGCTCTTGATATTTGAGGAAAATTGTATGGAATAGTATATATTCTAGTAATTATGCTAATATTTAGATTAATAGGCTATGGATAATAATGTCAAAATTATTCTTGTCATATACATAGTATATAAATGAGAACATTTAGGGATTGACTTTTTTTCTAATTACTAAAGATTGGAATTTGAATCGGTAGAAACCAGTACTTAGCCATAATAAGGACAAATTTATGTTTATAAAATTAATTTTAAAGTATTTATATATATGTATTATAACTCAGTGTGTTCTTCTGAAGGTATTGAAAGATGCTATAAGTGCCCTAATAAGCCATTTATTTAAACATTTCATCAAACATTTATTAAGCATGTATTATTTAAGGCCATAGAATCAAAGCAAACACCTAAGTACTGCCCTGTGGGACTCCATTTCTTGTCTTCTTGCCTTCCTCCTTTTATTCATTCCTTTAGCAGACATTTAGGTCCTATGCTTAACAAACTATGGGTGTCTTATCAGCACTGTCCCCACCCTAATTCCACTGCATAGCTCCAGTGCTATGTGGGAAATGGGAAATCTTCTCATCCTGGGATAGTGAATCAGTGCTGACATTCTGCTACTAGAGGTGCAAGGATAACTAAAATACAAACCCTCCCCTCACATAACTCAGTCTAGATAAAGATATTACAAGTCAGTTTGATAAATGTGATAATGAAAGTATATATAGCATACTACTCTTTTTTTTTTTATAGCATACTTCTTAAGAGCCCAGGCTTTGGAGTCTTGTCTGCCTAGCTTTAAATTCCAATCCATCACTACCCATTTGACCTGGGGCATGTTACTTAATTTCAGTTTTTTCATCTATAAAATGAGACTAATGATGGTACCTACTGTTGAGTTGTGATGATTAAATGTGCTAATGGCATTCAAAATATTAGTTCAGTGACTGGCTCCTAGTAAGTGCTCAGTATAGATGTTCGTTATTATTGTGTTTAACAGTCAGTGATTTTTTTTCCCTTAGGGCATTAAGGAAACAATCAGAGATAAAGAATCACATGTCTTATGTCTGAAAGATGAAGTAAATAGGGAGAGGATTTTTTTTTAAAGTATATTTTTGTTTCTTTCAGAAAGGAAGGGAGAAGGAGAGAGTGAGGTAGATACATTAATGATGAGAATCACTGATCAGCTGCTTCTTGCATATCCCTTACTGGGGATCGAGCTGGCAACCCAGGCATGTGCCCTGACCGGGAATCAAACCGTAACCTTATGGTTCATAGGTTGACGCCCAACCACTGTACCATACCAGCCAGGTGACAGGAGAGCATTTTAAGCCAAGTGAGCAGTATGTGCTAAGGCATGGATGTATAAGGAATTACAAGTAGTTCTGGTATAGGAAGTAAGTAGTTCACTTTTCTTGGAACAGCTGCTGGAGAGGGAGAATCAGAGGTCAGATGATAAAGAATACTGTACACCACGCTAAGGAATTTGGACTTTTTTTCCTGTGGGCTATGGAAAATTGTTGAAGTGGAAGGACTATATCAGATTTATATTTTAGCAAAGTCACTCTAATGGCAGTGTGGGAAATGGAAAGCAAGAAGATTATTTTAGGCAGGAAACCCATATGAAAATATTATCAGAGAATGCCTTTCTCTGTTGCTGGTGAGAGTGGGGTTCTTGGGGTGCTGCTGGAATAAGCATTTCCGGAGGCCCCTGTGGGAGGATGAGATGTGGTAGGAAGCTTTATTTGTGTGGAATTATATCCCTCAGTTTCTAAAGTCCCATTTCCCGTAAAGCAGTCTAAGAAGATATGCACCTTGGGGATTCAGCAGTGCTAGAAGCAAAGCCAGAGTCCAGTTTCTGTTCCATGTTGGAATTGGGTCCAGCACAGCATCAGGCTAGTTCCAGTCCATCAGTCTATTGTTTGGGCAAATGCAGGGGAGTGTACCCCTTGCAACAAGAGAGCCAGGAGCCCAGCACATAAGAGCGAGCAAGAGTCAAGAGAGGGAACTCCTTTGTTTAGGAGCTTATGTATCTCAAGTCTTCCTGTGCTTGCAGTGACCACACCTACTCTGCCCAATGACCTGTTCCCAGGTGTGACTGACAAGTACCTTCCCTATGTCACCCAGACTTGGGCATGCCTATAATATTTGCCTTCCTTTGTTTCTTCCCTGTTAATAACTGTGTTTATTGCAACAATATCAAAAGGATTTTGTCATAGAACTGACGAGAGAAAATGTGAGGCTAAACCATAATAAATAATAAGTAATCAGTGGTGTGATAATATGCTAATAACATTTTATCCTATCTAATAAAAGAGTAATATGCAAATTGACAGTGCCTCTGTTACACCCACAAGCCATGCCTACCAGCCACACCCACCAGCCAATCAGGAGGGAATATGCAAATAAACCCAACCAAGATGGCTGCAGCCACAGAGAGAGCAGGAAGGAAGCTTGGGTTTCCCTGGCAATGGAGGAAGCCAAGCTTTCCGCCTGCCCTTGCCAGCCTAGGCCTCCACTTCAATGCTACAAAGTTTCAATTATAGAAGATAAATAAAGCCCAACAGAAATGGCGGCAGTCACCGATCTGGAGAGAGCAGGAGGCTAGCTGGAGAGAGCAATGGAGGAAGCCAAGTTTCTGCAGCCCTGGCCTGCTTTGGCCTCCACTTAAGGCTACAAAGTTTCAATTATAGAAGATACGTAAATCCCAACAGAAATGGCTGCCACCACAGAACGAGCAGAAGGCTTGGCTCCACTCCAGGCTACAAAGTTTCAATTGTAGAAGACAAATTAATCCCAGATCCCAGTGCCTCCACTTGGGTCACTGGGGGGCATAGCCAGCCTGCAAACCACCACAGGCCCCTCGCCCAGGCCGCCCCACGCCCCAAGGGAACCCCCACCCTGATCCAGAACACCCTTCAGGGCAAAGCAGCTGGCCCCCACCCATGCAGCAGGCCTCTATCCTATCTAATAAAAGAGTAATATGCAGATTGACCATCACTCCAACACACAAGATGGCTGCCCCCATGTGGTCAAAGATCCTACCCCCATGTGGACACAAGATGGCCAACACAAGATGGCCAGCAGGGGAGGGCAGTTGGGAGAAACCAGGCCTGCAAGGGAGGGCAGTTGTGGGCAATCAGGCCAGCAGGGGAGGGCAATTTGGAGGGACCAGGCCTGCAAGGGAGGGCAGTTGGGAGCGATCAAGCCTGCAGGGGAGGGTAGTTAGGGGTGACCTGGCCGGCAGAGGAGGGAATTTGGGGGTGACCGGGTCTGCAAGGAAGGGCAGTTGCGGGAGACTCAGGCCTGCAGGGGAAGGCAGTTGGGGGTGACCAGGCCTGCAGGGGAGGGCAGTTAAGGGTGACCACGCCTACAGGGGAAGGCAGTTAGGGGCAAACAGGCTGGCAGGGGAGCAGTTAGGCATCAATCAGGCCAAGGGGAGTGGTTAGGGGGTGATCAGGCTGGCAGGCAGAAGTGGTTAGGGGCAATCAGGAAGGCAAGCACGTGAGCAGTTGGGAGCCAGCAGTCCTGGATTGTGAGAGGGATGTCCGACTGCCCATTTATGGCTGATCCCAGTGGGGTCCCAGATTGGAGAGGGTGCAGGCTGGGCTGAAGGATACCACCCCTCTCCCCCATGCATGAATTTCATGCACCGGGCCTCTAGTAACAGAAAAAGCCATAGCTGCAATCATACTTCATATTAAATTAATGGCATACCTGCATGGATATTATTTGAAGAATATATTCTTTAGATAAAAGTGAGATTAAAACTTTATCTTGGCTAAAAGTTTATGGGAAAATAGAATGTATAATTAATATCAGTTAAACCTTAATTTCTGAATTTGCGTTTAGTTTTCTTTTCTTTTTTTTTCAGTATAAACCATGTAGAAATGAATGTTATGATGTCTTTTATATATGGAGGAACTTTGGACTTTCCAGACAAAGCTAATGTTGGGTATGTATTATTTTTTAATTATTTTAAATATAAAAGTATTAATATTTTTTGGCTTCTGCTTTGTTGAGCTATGTTTCCGAGTATCAGTGAAGTAGAAGCTTCACTTTTATCACCTGTTTTGCCATATCTTATGTGTATTTGGGAGTATCTAAAAATAATGTTACTGTTTTTAGAAGAAATAAATGTTCTAGCAACTCACAGTAATAAGATTAAGAAAGGTCTTTATTAGACTTAAATTATGTTAGAAAAACCTTATATTTGTTTTAGAAAATAAATGAGAGGATTTTATAAAACAAAATTGATTGAACCTTTATCAAATTTTCAACAATTATCTTACTACTTTATTTTTTAACTTTAGCATGCCTCTTAAAACAGAAAAAAATCTTAAAATTAATTTAAGAATATAGGCATCCTAAAGATCAACAATGATGTGATTCTTATTATTATTATTGATTTTTAACAGAGAGGAAGGGAAAGGGATAGAGTTAGAAACATCAATGAGAGAGAAACATTGATCAGCTGACTTCCGGAACACCCCCTACTGGGGATGTGCCTATAACCAAGGTACATGCCTTTGACCAAAATCGAACCTGGGACCCTTCAGTCCACAGGCCAACGCTTTATCCACTGAGCCAAACCGGTTAAGGCATGATGTGATTCTTAATTGCTCTATAGTGAAATGCCATTTAAACTGCTGAAATTCTATTGGAGAGTGAAATGTACCTGGTCATCTAATTTTCTGGATGTGCTCTCCTTTTATTGCTATCCTAACATCAAAGTGAAAGCTGCTCTTTTAATATTAAATATTTATTGGTTCTTTTACTTACAAACTGAATAAATATGATTTGGGGGATGAAAGCCTCGAGTCACAGAGATTCATTACTGAAGTTTTCCCCCCTGGAAACCTATATGAAATTTTTCTTGCTCTCCAGGCTTGTTGGTTTCTTGAATACCTAAAGTATGAATGGGTGCTCAGAAATATTTGCCCAATAAAAGAAGTGACTGAAAACCTTTTGAATAATTGCATGATGTCTCTAATCTTAGGGTTATTTGTAAGCATTTCAATCTGATAAGCATCAATTTGCTATCCCAAAACTTTTATTATACAGATTTATTGCAAAGAGTTTATAACTTTACCAGCCTTCAAAGCAGTTTACTGGGCCTTGAGATATATCTGCGAATATGAGAGGAATTTGATTGAAACATCTTCAAATTTATTTCTTCATATTCTCCACTATTCAAATCTTGTGACAGTGCTTTCAACTTTTGGCCTTTTTGTAATCCATAAAGATTATTTATTAGATAGGACAGAAAGTTATAATTAAATTAATAATAATAATTTATATTTTTCTTTTTTAAAACACACCCTATATTAGTAGGAAGTTACTATGTATTTGCCTTGGTTTTTAAAATGGGGAATTAACACCTTATCTACTTTTATTTTAGTAAAATACTCAATATGGCTGATATGTATGGACTAGAAGGATTAAAAGAAGTAGCAATCTATATTTTAAGAAGAGATTACTGTAATTTCTTTCAGAAGGTAATTACTGAGTTTCAAAAATCTTTACCCAGTATTTATGCCTTAAAGTCACACATTATTACCTACTAGATTTTTAACTCTGACAGTAAAGTGTTTAAATCTTAAAAATATTAAGTTAATTTAATTAATGGGAACTTTAGTTGACAAATAACTCATGTGCTATACTTTAAAAAAAACCACAGACATTAAAATCATTTAAATTAAATAAAATTGAGGTGGGGTTTGTTGAAAGGATACAGGAGTATCCTATACATTTCAAGATGGAGAAGTGTACATCTGGGACTCAGGGTTTGGAAATAAGAAAAAGGAAATCAGGAACCCAGGTTATCTTCTACATTTACCAACGTACATTTATCACAGTGCTGCCGTGGTTTTCTTCCCTGAAATTATACTCCTTTTTTCTTACACTTCTCTTTATAGCATATACTTGGGTGGAATATATTTCTCTTCTAAAATACTGACTTTTAAATTTTAGTTTATGTAAACATAAATTTATTGTCTAGAAAAAGATCCTATACTGTGTATTTGAACAGATTCCATTTTGTACATTGTTTTTTATTGTTTTTTTATTTTTATTGATTTCAGAGAGGAAGGGAAAAGAAGAGAGAGAAAGAAACATCAATGATGATTTGAAACATCAGTGAGAGAGAATCATTGATCAGCTGCCTCCTGCACACCCTACAGTGGGAACCAAGCCTGCAACCTGGGCATGTGCCCTCACCGGGAATTGAACCATAATCTCCTGGTTTATAGGTTAACACTCAAGCACTGAGCCACACTGGCCAGGCTGTACATTATTTTTTATTCTTCATTGTTTTAATTTACACTGTGACTATAGGTTATTTTTTGTATTCTTATTTATGCTTTTCTATATTTTCTACAATGGTATTTATTACTTTTATAATCAACAAAAAACAAATCTTAGAAGAATCGTTTATATCAATATAGAGGCCCGGTACACGAAATTCGTGTACGGGAGTGGGGGGTGTCCCTCAGCCCAGCCTATACCCTCTCCAATCTGGGACCCCTCAAGGGATGTCCAACTGCCCGTTTAGGATGTGTCCCTCAGCCCAGCCTGCACCCTCTCCAATCTGGGACCCCTTGAGGGATGTCTGACTGCCCGTTTAAGATGTGTCCCTCAGCTCAGCCTGCAAGCTCTCCAATCTGGGACCCCTCGAGGGATGTCCAACTGCCCTCTCACAATCCAGGACTGCTGGCTCCCAACCGCTCACCTGTCTGCCTGCCTGATTGCCCTAACTGCTTATGCCTACCAGCCTGATCACCCCATCACCACTCCCCTGCCAGCCTGATCGACACCTAACTACTCCCCTGCTGGCCCGATTGCCCCTAACTGCCCTCCCCTGCAGGCCTGGTCACCCCTAACTGCCTTCCCCTGCCAGCCTGGTCATCCCTAACTGCCCTCCCCGCCTGGTCACCCCTAACTGCCCTCCCCTGCAGGCCTGATTGCCCTCCCCTGCTGGCCCAGTCACCCCTAACTGCCCTCCCCTGCAGGCCTGGTTGCCCCTAACTGCCCTCCCCTGCAGGCCTGGTCCCCTCCAACTGCCCTCCCCTTCAGGTCTGGTCCCCTCCAACTACCCTCCCCTGCCAGCCTGGTCGCCCCCAACTGCCCTCCCCTGCAGGCCTTATCGCCCCCAACTGCCCTCCCCTATTGGCCTGGTCACCTCTAACTGCCCTCCCCTGCAGGCCTGATGACCCCCAACTGCCCTCCCTTGCAGGCCTGGTCCCTCTCAACTGCCCTCTCTTGCTGGCCTGATCACCCATAACTGCCCTCCCCTACTGGCCATCTTGTATCCACATCAGGGCAGCCATCTTTGACCACATGGGAGCAGCCATCTTGTGTGTTGGAGTGACCGTCAATTTGCATATTACTCTTTTATTACATAGGATTCCCCTATTATTGGATACTTGAGGCAACAATATACATTGTATGAATTGTAATTTGATAATTTTAATAATTTCAATAATACTTAAATTTAGATTTTTGTGTTGGGTAGGACTTTTCCTAGCTTTCTATATGTTGCAGCTAAGGAAGCACCCCATGTACTAAAACAGAGCCATGAACAGATGAGTCCTGCACCACCACCACTACCACTCTCTCAGGGTTTACTGAGGAACAGTTAAATTCAGCTACCTTTACTCAACTCTTTATTCCAGTCTTTATAAAGGACTAGCAGGATGGCAGTCTGTGGTGACTTCAGCTTTGTAGAAAGTGAAGAATTCTGGTGAAAGATTTTCCTTCTCTTTTATTTGCTTCCCCCATCTTCCCAGCCATATGAAAGTTAGGAGGGAGATCCAAGCATATCCCAAATAAAGACTAAAGATGTCTTCTCATCCCCCAGATGTGGGAACCCCTTTCACGTCCCGCGTGGTTCAGAGTTCAGGTTCACGGTTCGGATTCTGGAGATGGCCGCACACAAATGAAAAGAGACTTGGAAAAGTATTAATTTGGGAATATTGGGGTCCAGGCGGAAGCCCACCTCTAGTGGGAGGACTACCACCTGCTCTGGCCTTGCTATCCCTTTTATTGAGACTATGGGATACACCCACAATCTTTAGGCAGGAAATACCAATAACAGAAATTTACATGAGACAAACAGAGGCGGAGGCTGCTTCCGCTAACAATGTTTCAACTAAACAGTGAGTGAACTAGCTCTGACCTTTCAGAGCAATGAAGGAGTTGTTGACCAGCCTTCCAGATTCCCTGTCCATATCTTTCTAATTAATGAGACAATTACCGGTTTCTGGCACGCAGAGGGACGTCTACCATTACTATAAAACCAACCCACTCAGGAGCTTCCATTAAAGTAAAAAAGGAAGTAGTAAGAGATTTTTGGGGAGAACCTGGAATATGCCTCAGAAACCAATGAGAGTATGTGGAGATTTCTAAAAGGAGGAGGCTTGCTGGAGAAGCCAGTACTAACCTGGTGATTAGGGACAATAGTTATTATCATAAATAGAAAAAAGTATGGGGAGTTTACTCGACACCTGATATCCTACTGGAGAGTGAATTTTACCTGGTCATCGAAATTTTCTGGATGTGCTTTCCTTTTATTGCTATTCTAACATCAAAGTAAAAGATGCTCTTTTAATATTAAATATTCATTGGTTCTTTTAATTACAAACTGAATAACTATGATTTGGGGGAAGAAAGCCTCATGAGTCACAAAAATTCAGTACTGAAGTTTTGAATGAGAAGGACCTTAGTGGTTCATGAAGATTAGGGGATACAGGGCCTGGTGACACTGTCCCACCTGGGACTCATTGTGCATCATGAACCACTAGAAGAATCTTTATCCACTGAGAGACTAGGGTGAAATTCATTCTGTCCCTAAAAGAGCCACCAAATCAGACTAGGCCACCAACACACCAACATCTGAATTAGATCAAAATCAAGGACATCTCCCTACTACCATGTTGGTCTCTGGTTAGTTACTTAAGGTGACCATAGCCACCCATAGCCTTCTTCCACAGGAGTTAGACCCAGAATATGGAGGTGCAGGGCAACTGCCCTATTCCATATGTTTTACTATCAATGTAGTCAGTGATTTAAGTCAGATACGAGATAGGGGCTTAACAGTGGTATACTGAATTTCAATACCAAAAGTAACCACAAACTACTGAAATCTGCCTATAAGGCATTAAGGGATAGACAAAGGGGAATTTTGACACAGCATGGTTGACAGCGCTAGGTGGGAAAAAGAAGTTTTATGTTAGTATCTTCTCTGAACTGAGAATCCTTAATAAACCAGTTACACCTAACATTTAAAAAATAATCTCTTTTATGGACAGTCTTATGGGTTGTATGGAGCTTCTTATATTTTACTTTCAATAATGCCCTCAATTTTAGAACACAAAAGGCATAATATTTGATGCCATTAAAATAACAGAAAAGGAAGTTTAAAAAATTATTAATATAGTATTTTGTTGTAAACTTTTTTTACTTTATTTTACTTATTTTCATATAGTCTGTATTGCTGTGATAACATATTTCTCTTTTCATTGACCTGATCTTTAAATTATTTGCTTTATATATTTTGATAATATATATTTGTGTGACACATCTTTAAATATGTAATTTTAATTTCTAGATCCCAGTTATGCAGTTTCTTGGCAGTGACTTAAGTATAGTAAGGCTTTAATAACACTCTCCATAGTAATCCAGATTTGGGTATAATACAGTGGGTAACTGAACTGGAACTCCTGGCAAGCTGGCTTCAGTTATTTCATTAACTTTATAGTCTTGCCTTTTACATGACTTTGGGACTTTACTTACATGGTTATAGTGGGATTTATATATTTTTTGGCACTGATTTCAATTTTTTAAGGTAATGATTTAAATATATGTCTTTCCACATTCTACAAGTAGGGTTTGAAAATAGCTAAATGTGAGTTATCCCATTTATACAAAGCACTTGGGAATCAGCATTTCCATATAAGTGAAATTCTCAGAAAGCTAAAGTTAACACTTTAAGCCAGGGGTCAGTAAACTTTTTATGTAATGGCCAGATAGTAAATATTCTAGGCTTTGTAGGCCAAGTGGTCTCTATCACAACTACTCAGCTCTGCTGTTGTAGAGCAAAAGCAGCTAGAGACAGTATATAAATGAAACAGAATAGCAGTGTTCCAGTAAAACTTCATTCGCAAAAACAGTGGTAGGCTAGATTTCGCCCACAAGCTATAGTTTGTCAATTTTCGCTTTAAGCAGTAAATTATATTTTAATAATTTTATGGAAATTATTCTTGTTATATATCAATTAGTATACTTTGTTGTAGAGGGCTAGTCATCCTAATATATAAAAAGCCAGGGGCCATCACGACTGAAACAATCGGATGGATGAACGAACACAGACTGTGTGGGGTGACAAGGCTAGCAGTGGGTTAGTGAGGGATGATCAAACAACTGAACGGCAGGCTGCGTGGGGCGACCAGGTCGGCAGGGAGATTAGTGAGGGACAACCAAACGACTGAACAGCAGGCTGCGTGGGGCAACCAGGCCAGCAGGGGAGCAATTGGGGGTGATGAGGCCAGTGGGGGGACAGTTAGAGTTGACCAGGCCAGCAGGGGGGCAGTTGGGGGCAACCGGGCCAGCAGAGGGGGGCAGTTGGGGGTGACCGGGCCAGCGGGGAGGGAGTAATGGGCAACCAGGCCGGTGGGGGGGGGGCATTTGGGGGTGACCAGGCCTGCGGGGGGAAGGGGCAGTTAGGGGCAACCAGGCTGGCGGGGGGGGGCAGTTAGGGGCAATCAGGCAGGCAGGTAGGTGAGCTGTTAGAAGCCAATGGTCCCGGATTGTGAGAAGGATGTCTGACTGCTGGTTTAGGCCCAATCCCTAAACCAGCAGTTGGACATTCCCTGAGGGGTCCTGGATTGGAGAGGGTGCAGGCTGGGCTGAGGGGACCCCCCCCCCATGCATGAATTTCATGCACTGGGCCTCTAGTTTATATATATAAAAGCCTAAGCAACCAGCCAACTGTCTGGTAGCTAGAACACGCAATGGCCACCAGGGGGAAGACGCTCAATGCACAGGCATGGAAACATAGAACAGACTGATGAATCTCAGAGGGAAGAGGGGCAAGGGGAGGACAGGAAGAGATTGACCAAAGATCTTATACGCATACTAGAGGCTGGGTCCCTTGGCCTGGCCTGTGGGGATCGGGCTGAAACCGGCTCTCTAATATTTCCCGAGGGGTCCCGGATTGTGAGAGGGCACAGGCCAGGCCGAGGGACCCCACTGGTGCACAAGGCCTCTAGTTCCTAAATAAACTTAGGCTGTTGGACTTTTTAACTCTTGTGTTTGCTTTTATAGTTTTTCAGACTTTTAGCAACTTTTAGGTTGTCAAATATGTCTATACCAGTAGTCTGTCCCTTCATTCTAGTTTAATACTCTCACCTAAAGTAGGTCGGAAAATCAACTTATTTAACTTTATAGAATTATTACTTTAAAATCAATATATTAAGTCATTTCTGATTTTAGGACAATTTAGAGTACCTCCAGTTATCCAAGGGGAACAACACAATTGTTAATATGCAAAGCTGAATATTTATATTAAATTTATTAAACACTAATATAACACTTTAAGGAAATGGGTATTAAACAATCAAATGAATAGCAATTCATAATTTAAGAGGTTGGAAATCACTGACCTTATTAGGACTACGATGGAGGCATTTTTGAAGAAACTTACTCTGAAAGTAGGGTATCTCCAGAAGTATGCATTTAGAGACTATATATACAAATTGGCTAATTGCTGGTCTTTATTGTCTAAATCCTAAATCACAATTAATTACTTTGTACAAAGAAAAATTGAACTTTGTTTACCTTAATGGGCAATAAATGTGCTTAGGAACATAGTCCAAAAAAATTGAAAATATGTGACAGTGGGCAGTATGTAGCACAGAGGTTTAATGCCAAGAGCAGTGAGTTGTTTTCATTTATATCTACATTTTATTTATATTACTTTAGCTCATTACTTCTGTATATGTGCTTTTAAAATATATCCTACATAATAAAAGGCTAATATGCAAATTGACTGAACAGTGGAACGACCAGTCGCTATGACATGCACTGCCCACCAGGGGACAGATGCTCAATGCAGGAGCTTCCCCTGGTGGTCAGTGTGCTCCCACAGGGGGAACACTACTCAGCCAGAAGCCAGGCTCATGGCAGCACTAAGGATGTCCGACTGATGTAATTACATTCTATCATTATCTGAGGTCAGTGTAGGACCTTCCATTGCACATGTACTTAAAAGTTATATTTGTATTTTAGGAAGCAGATTAGATCAAATAATCATATTGCAATGTAATGTGCTAGAAATTATTATGCCACTTTTACTTTAAAAATTTAAGCTAAATGAAATTAGAATAGAAATTGTGTGCATTCTGGCAGTTAAAAGAACTCAAATGCTGTTCTATAAAATTAGAAGTTATTAGCAATACTTCCTTTTAAAAGAATAACAGATTTTTAAATTACAGATATTTTATTCTGCAACTTGGGTACATATATCAGATATCTATATGCATCAAACACTTTTTGCTTCTGTAAGTTGAAAAAGAACAAAATAGTGCTTTCTATCAATTTCAGCCCGTCCTCAGAAGCTTGGCGTCTATACTAGAATGCCTGATTATCGCTCATTCAGTTGGAGTAGAAAGTCTTTTTGCTGACTGCATGAAGTAAGTGATCTGAAGTAGTGCTGTTACTATTAATTGAGGGATTCTGTTCTTTCATTCTCCATAGTTTTCTGGGAAAATTTTAGAGTTGGCTGGTTTTCTTGGGTGCAGTATATGTAAGTTAATGCTTAACTAATTGTAACAATTAAAAAGACATATTGATTTAGGTATTAACTCAAGGTGCTTGGGATCAATTTTATTTTAGCCCAACCATTATTACTTATGTTAATGGATTTAAAATAATATGTTTACCAAAAAGAGCATAGTCAAGTCCACTGTAGAGCTCACAAAACTAACTGTAAAAGTTAGTCAAAATATATATATGTACAAATTGGAAACACAAATATTGTTGAATATTATAATGAAAAATATTTTTCTCTAACTTGAGATTCTTTTATTTATAATAGGTGGATTGTAAAGCATTTTGCAAGGTTTTGGTCTGAGAGAAACTTTGCAAATGTACCTCCTGAGATTCAGAAACGTTGTCTTAACATGTTGATTCAGTCCTTAGTAAGTATAACCTGAATACTCTTGTTTGTATTTCACTTTAAGAGCTTTATTCAGTTGTATATAGATACTTTCAATAATAAAAGTAAAGCTATATTCCAGATAACCCAGAACCAGTTCTGAAAACCTATCCTTAAACGTCTCTTCCTGTGTGCCAAATTCATTAGGCAAGGTTCAGCCAGGGAAGCAGGAGGGTATGTATTGGTTTATGAACAAAAGATTCTTGGTATTAGGGATGGAAGTCATCATTGGCTCAACAGCATGGACTTTCACTCACTAAGGTGGATGTGAATATAACACTGAAATTTCTCTATGGCAACATTCCCCAAGACAACCAGCTATCTACCTACCTGGTGGCAGGTTAATTACATTGGACTACTTCATCATGGAAAAAGCAGTGCTTTGTTCTCAATGGAATAGACATTTGCTCTGGATATGAATGTTCCTTCATTGCTCCTCATGTTTCTGACAAAGCCACTATCCATGGACTTACAGAATGCCTTTTCCACCGTCGTGGTATTTCACACAGCATCACTTCTTACTAAAGAAGTCCACAGCAAATGATGTACAGCAATGGGCCCATGCTCACAATTTCATTTTATCATGTTTCCTATCCTGTTTCCTATCATCCTAAAGCAGCTGGCTCGATAAATGGAGGAATGGTCTTTTTTTTTTTAATCCTCACTGAGGATATTTTTCCATTGATTTTTAGATTGGGAAAGACAGAGAAAAATTGATGTGAGAGAAACACATTGATTGGTTGCCTACTGGACGAGCCCCGACCAGGGCTCAAGCCCCAATGAGGGCCTAAGCTCCCCCTTGACCGGAATCAAACCTGGAACCCTTTGGTCCACAGGCCAGTGCTCTATCTACTGCATCAAACCAGCTAGGACTGGAATGGCCTCTTGAAGACTCACTTGCAGCACCAGCAAGGTAGCAGTGCCTTCCGGGGTTGGGACATTGCCCTTCTGGAGGCTGTATATGCTCTAAGTTAATTTTTTTATTTATGGTGCTATTTCTCTTATAACTAAGATTCATGGGTCCAGAAACTAGGAAGTGAGGATGGCTCCACATACAATTATTCCTAGTGATCCACTAGCAGAATTATTGCTTCCTGCCTCTAGAACTTTAGTTTCTGCTGATCCTAGAGGTCTTAGTTCCAAAGAGAAAAATGCTTCCATCTGGAAACATAACAATGATTCCATTAAACTAAAAGTTGAGACTGCCTCCTTCTGGTTACTTTGTAAACCAACAGGCAAAGAAGGGAAATTATTGGTAGATTGAATCTGACTATCAGGGAGATTGGGTTGGTAACATAACATGGGTAACGAGGAATACATTTGGAATGCTATGCTCCCATGTCCTATGATTAAAATCAATGGAAAACTAACAACCAAATTTAGGCAGCACTGATAATGGCGCAGATTCTTCAGGAATTAAAGTTTGGGCCACCCTCCCGGATAATGAACTACAAATAGCAGAAGTACTTGCTGAGAACAAAGGGAATATGCAGTGTAGTGGGAAAAGGTAGGTATAAATGCCAGCTATGAGCAAATGAACAGTTACAGAAATGAACACTGTAATAGTTATGATATAAACATGATTCATTTCCCTTTTTATATGAATGTTTATATCTATACTAATAGAAACATGCAAATTAACCATCACTCCGCTACACCCACCAGCCAATCAGGAGGGAATATGCAAATTAGAAATCCAAAGATGGTGGCCACCCAGCTGATGGCAGGCATGGAGTGGCCAGGCGGGGCAGGATGCCTGCTATGAGAGAGAGGGCGGGGGGTGAAGGTATCTACAGGAGCGACACTCCGGCAACAGCAAAGATGAAGACTGCAGACTCCAGAGTCTGCAGTGAAGACGAAGGTGGCAGACTCTGGCTAGAGCCTGCATCAAAGACAAAGAAGGCAGACTCTGGCCGGAGTAAAGGCCTGGGTCCTGGGTGCCAGAGGAAAACTGGTGCTGGAAGCCAAGGGAAGGAAGGCCTACTTCGTGCAATGGGCCTCTAGTATATATATATATTAAACCAAGTATTTTTTACAGTCTTATTCCCCTACCATCTAATATAAGACAATGTTAATATTAGTTAGCTTTATATCTCCATATTTAAGTTACTGACTCAAAGAGGACTGTGAGTCAGTTTAAAGAACAGTGAACATTATCCAAAGGCAATACAAGAGAATTTTTATCCTCTTTTAAGGAAGGGGTTAGCCTATTTGTTGTATAGGAGATAGTTATATTATGTTAGGCAGAAGCATAATTTTGTTACCTCTATTTGGGAATGAAATATAGTTTAAAGGGAAGCATGAATGAACCATGCTTCCCAGAATTTCCTTCTTTGTATATTTCTAAAATGGTCACAAGAGAATTTGGCATGAGATTTGCAAGGTAGATGTGAAGCAGCAATAGCCTTTTTTTTACACCAGGAATATTGGAGCAGGCACTTTTAGCTTGTACATTTTGGTTGTTTACTGGCTTACCTTGTTGGCGAGGAACAGCAGCCTGGCCTGCAATTGCTTCATCTTGCCCTGTATCCTCTTTTGGGTTCTCTTCTCCTGAGCCATGGATGTGTTTACCTCCTTGATGAAGGATGCCAGCATCTCCTGAAGGACACCCATTTCATCCAGGTTGGAGTCAGTGAGAGCTGAAATGAGTCCATCTTTGTGGATTACAATTTATGCGCTTGGATATCAGCTTGTCCTTGGTCTTCACTTTATGTCCATCTTCCCTTCTCGACTGCCTTCCCTGTGGACTTCAAACTACCACATCATCTACAAAGATTGTTTAACCATCTCCCATAATTGTATAAGTTTGGACCTTATAATTAATTCCTTTATGTATATGAATGCCACCATCACTGTTACCACTACCAATACCACTACTACTATTACTATTAGGAGGAGGAGGAGGAACAGGAGGCAGAGAAGGACAAGTGGTAATAGTAATAGTATTTGGTAGTTTTTTTTAAAAAAAATCTTTACAGTTCAAAAAGTACTTTTTATTTTATTGAAAAAATTTTTATTTTATTGATTTTTTACAGAGAGGAAGGGAGAGAGATAGAAAGTTAGAAACATCGATGAGAGGGAAATATCGATCAGCTGCCTCCTGCACACCTCCCACTGGGGATGTGCCCACAACCAAGATACATGCCCTTGACCGGAATCGAACATGGGACCCTTCAGTCCGCAGGCTGACACTCTATCCACTGAGCCAAACCAGTTAGGGCTATTTTATTGAAATTTTGTATAAAACAGGTACTATATTATCTCCATTTCACATACGAGAAAGGAGAATCAGAGAGGTAAGTACTTTTATTCAAGTTCACAGTGCCAGTAAATTACAAAGCCAGGTTTCAAAACCAGTTGCTTCCATTCTCTCATGGGCAAAGACTTTATTTTTAGAAAAGTATGGGCCTTCATGTAGATCAATGGAACAGAATAGTCTAGAAATAAAGCCATGCCTTTATGGCCACTTAATATTTGACAAGGGAGGCAAAAACAATTGGGTGAAGATAGTCCATTCAATAAAAGTGTTGGGAAAATTGGGCAGATATGTACCAAAAAAATGAAACTGAACCACCTTCTTACACCACACACAAGACTAAATTCAAAATGGAATAAAGACTTCAATGTAAGACTCAAAATCATAAAAATCCTAGAAGAAAACATAGACAGTAAAATCTTGGACATGTCTCAAGCTACTGTATTTTTCCATGTATAAGACGCCCCCATGTATAAGACACCCTCTGCTTTTCCAACCCAAAATTAAGAAATCAATATTTTGAACATTTTGCTGGTTTTTCTCTTAAGACCTTCTTTTTTGGCATGTTAAGGAGTTGTTCTTCCTGTTTTCTCCACTGTCTGATCATACACTCAGTGAGAGGAGGTTCAAAGTGTCTCTCTGCAGCTCTTTTTCCATGCTCTTTTGCATAGCTGATTACATTCACTTTGAATTTTACAGAGTAAGACAATCTCTTACCAGTATTTATCTTTTTCATTTTTGACAACTTTATGGGCCCAGAACACTCCAGTCCCTGTTGCATCTGCACACTCTCCACTTCCACCTCCAGTAACAATAAGGCTCGTGGTTGGAGGAAGCTTGTTTGACAAGGTATGGGCAGCTACGCACCTGCACGGCTCCCTCCTCAGCTGACTTCCGTGTATAAGATGCCCCTCAATTTTCAGTCTAACGATTTTAGAAAAATATAGCATCTTATACATGAAAAAATACGGCCTATTTTTTTCTGATACATTTCCTAGAGCAAGGGAAACAAAAGAAAAAAATAAACAAATGGGACTACATCAAACTAGAAGGTTTTGCAAGGCAAAGGAAACTATTGGCAAAGTGAAAAGACAATCCACTGGATGGGAGAATATATTTGCCAATGATACATCTAATAAGGGGTTAATATCCAAAATTAATAAAGAACTTATATAACTCTCTACCAAATAAAATATATATTTAGCTTTTGATAAAAAATAGAATATTTTTTATTTTCCAATTAAAATTTAAAATGTTATCCAAAAATATTAAAGAAAGCAAACAGTCCTTTACTTTTCAAAATAAACTATGTGCATGCAACATGCAAGCCTGTTTCTCAGGCTCAGTTATTAGGCAGACCCAGTCTAAGACTAGCTGGCCCAACAATTCTATTTCTAGGAATTTATCCTATAGATTTATGTACATATTTGTGAAATAATGTACATTTATTTACATATTTTATAATGTACAAATATTTACATATTTGTGAAATGTACAAATATTTACATATTTGTGAAATAATGTACAAATATTTACACATTTACATATTTTATAATGTACATTTATTTACATATTTGTGAAATAATGTACAAATATTTACATATTTGTGAAATAATGTACATTATTTTATTACAATAATGTACAATAATGTACAACATTATTACAACAATAGCAAAAAAGTTGTTAACAATGTAAATGTCCATAAGAGGACTGGTTTAATGACTTATGATATGTCCATATTATGGATTATTACATAGTTGTTAAAACAATAACAAGGTTCTTTACATTCTGATAACAAAAATATTCTAGATATATGCTAAGTGTAAAAGGGAAGGTACAGAGTTCTGAGCATATTAATGCCTCCATTTGGGGAAAATTACATATATTTATGTTTGTATGCACTAGTACATAACTGTGGAAAGATACAGAAAATAAATAATATTGATTGGGACAAGGGAAAATGGGTGGCTTGGGGCAGGAGGGAGAGGGTCACTTTTCTTGGTATTACCCTTCATATTTTCTTGAAGTTTGAATCACGTGTTCTGTTAACTATTGAATTAAAATTGTATGTGTTTGGTTTAGAAGTGTATTACATTTTCTCTTGAGCCTCAGGCTATTCTGACATTTAATGTCATCATGGATTCAGATAAATGTGGAATAAGCTCACATAACACTTATTTTAATTTTTAAGTAGATTGCAAGTTAAATCGTGATAACTATATATCTGTATTTTGAAAAAGATAATACTCTCAGAGCAGATAACATATGTATGTAGTAAACATTTTGTAGATACCTGCCAAGTTTATTTGAATACCCTACACTTGGCACAACTACCAGAAAAAAATAATCTACAGTACAGCAAATTGGGCTTATTGCCTAAAACTCTTAGTAATTGCAGTTACTCAGGGAGTCACCAGATGAGAAAAGGATGATGGTACTAAAATAATTTTAAAAGACTTGAATTACAGCAAAGTATGGTTTCTTTTTACTCTAATAAAGCAAGGGAGGTATATAATGTTTTAAAATAATTCTTGAGCCCTAGCCAGTTTGGTTAAGTGGATAGAGGGTCGGCCTGCAGACCAAAGGGTCCCAGGTTCAATTCTGGTCAAGGGCACATACTTTGATTGCAGGCTCTTCCCCAGCCCAGGCCCTGGTCAGAGCTCATGCAGGAGGCAACCAATCGATGTGTTTCTCTCACATTGATGTTTCTCTCTGTCTTTCCTTCTCTCTTCCACTCCCTAAAAAAAATTAATGGGCCCTAGCCAGTTTGGCTCAGTAGATAGAGCGTCAGCCTGCGCACCAAAGGGTCCCAGGTTCGATTCTGGTCAAGGGCACATGCCTGGATTTTGGGCTCAATCCCCAGTAGGGGGTGTGCAGGAGGCAGCCAATCCATCATTCTCTCTCATCATTGATGTTTCAATCTCTCTCTCCCTCTCCCTTCCTCTCTGAAATAAATAAAAATATATTTAAAAAATGAATGGAAAGATATCCTCGGGTGAGGATTAACAAAACAAAACAAAAAACTTAAATGGCTCCCATCATGATGCTATACACCTAAAAAATAAAAATTCTTGATAAATGGGTGAACATTTTAAATCTTAATGTTCAATAATTAAACTTAATTCAGCTTAGGAATTCACTTACAGATTCTAAGTCTCTGATAATGCTAAGAGATCAACTAATATTTGAGTATCTACTATGATCCATTTCTTTGTGTTTATTGTTGTTGTTTGTTTTTGTCTTTGTTTTTTTTATGATCTATTTCTATACTAGGCTTTGAGGATATAATGGTGAGCCAAAAACAGATATGGTTTTACACTCAATAAACATACAGCCTAATAGAGAGACAGATATTAATTAAATAGTTATGTTAATTATTGAATACTAGAGGCCCAGTGCACAAAATTCATGCACTCATGGAGGGCGTCCCTCAACCCAGCCTGTGCCCTCTCACAATCCGGGAGCCCTCGGGGGATGTCCAACTGACAGCTTAGGCCCGCTTCATGGACATACGTAGCAATGCTGCGCTCACCAGCTGTGAGCCCAGCTCAGGGCTTCTGGCTGAGCAGTGCTCCCCCTGTGGGAGCGCACTGACCACCAGGGGGCAGCGCCTGTGTTGAGCATGTGTCCCTGATGGTCATTGTGCGTCATAGCGACTAGTTGTTCCGCCATTCGGTCATTTTGCATATTAGCCTTTTATTATATGGGATATATAGGATAGGATTGCAAATGAATGAGGAGATTTAAAGAAAAGGGACAGATTCTCTGATGGCAGGTATAAAGGGAATCTGACGTAGGTCAGGAACCTACATCAGGGAAGAAATAGTGCTTGAGTTCAGATCTGAAAGCTACAAAGTTTACCTCATGCAGCCTGCGTTAAGGATTTCAGGCTGTCCTTTCCAGATTTATTAGTTATCTATTGCTGTGTAACAAACCACCACAACACTAAGTGGCTTAAAACTACAGTTCATTATTTCTTACAATTCTGAAGGTTGACGGGTGATTCTTTAGTAGATCTTTCCTGAGCTCCATCCTTCACTGCTTTCAGCTGATAGCTAAGTTGGAGGCTGGCCTCCTGTTCCATGTGGTCATTCTTACCAGGCTTCTGTATGGCCCCAGAATTCCACGATGGTAAAGACAACTGCAAGGCTTCTTGAGGTCTAGGCTCTGGAACTTGCACAACACCACTATTTGTGTGAGCAAGTGAAAAGACCAGTGTAGATACAAGGGATGAGGAAATAGATTTTACTTCTTGATGGATGGAGCTATAAAAAAATTATGGCTTTGTTTTTCAATCTATTACAGTCTATCGGATATTTCAGTAATAGTTATTACCAAGCATTGTTTTAAGAACTAGAAATCAGCCTGGACAGTGTGGCTCAGTGGTTGAGTGTCGACCCATAAACCAAGAGGTCACCAGTTCAATTTCCAGTCCCGGCACATGCCCGGGTTTGGGAGTCAATCCCCAGTAGGGGGCATGCAGGAGGCAGCTGATCGATGATGCTTCATTCTCATTGATGTTGCTATCTATTCCTCTCTTCCCCTCTCTCTAGAAATAAAAATTTAAAAAAAATTTTTTAAAAAGAACTAGAAATCAAACATAACTAAAATGTAATTTATAAGTTGTTTTTTTTTTCTTTTTCTTGGAGCCCATGGTATTTGTATATTGTCATTCCATTATCCATAGAGATTAGTTTTTGTGAACATTTTTCCTGTGGTATAAAAAATGAATCCTCAGTAAATGAATAAAACATAAAAGAGGGGTCTTACCTCATTAGAGAAGAGGAAAAAAATCATTGGTAATTATACGTAATTTTAGCCATTCTAAATTTGTAATAAAGAACATGTATCTTATAGTCCTGAAAGAATTAAGGCTATGCTAGTGTAGCTATGCAATTATGAATGATATCTATATAGACAAAAAATTAATTTGATAGTGAAAATCTCAGGAAAGGTAAGTTTTCCTTTGTAGTTATAACTTGCTTTCAGGTTTGTTTTAGCTTCTTTAAAAGGTGATTTCTTCCAAGTTCAAAGTTTGTGCTAATTCTGAATGAATGAATAAATATTACATGTAAAACTAATGATAAAGGTATTAGCTACTTGAAATTTTGGGGGTTTTTTGCAGGAAGCATTACAAGAAAACAAAAGTATTTTATTTGCTTAGAAAATGATTTTATGAGCAGTAATCTAATTTTTTTCCAATATTTTTCAAATTATAAGAATGATAAGGCCCTGGCTGGTTTGGCTCAGTGGATAGAGCGTTGGCCTGTGAACTGAAGGGTTCCAGGTTCAGTTCCAGTCAAGGGCACATTCCCGGGTTGCAGGCTCAATCCCCTGTGGGGGGCATGCAGAAGGCAGCCAATCAATGATTCTCATCATTGATGTTTCTATCTCTCTCTCCCTCTCCCTTCCTTTCTGAAATCAATAAAAAAAAATAATAATGAAAAGAATGATAAGAATGCTGCTTTTCTTCTGATGGAAAGTGACAGGCTAATCATCAGTTTGCCCAGAGTGAAGTGGACCGAAGCAGCACTGACTATGGCATCTCGGCTACAGGAAGAATGCATTGCATTTATTGTAGAAAACTTCTCCAAGATCATTCAGAGTGAAAATTTTGCTCTTCTCTTACAGGTACTCTTGTCCAAAATTATATCCTATATTTAGTTCCATCTTTGTGTTTGGATTATAATTACGCAACACTTCTTAAATGCAGGTTGTCATTGATTAAATTAGTATGGCTTAAATAAATTCCATAGCAGATGGCAGGTTTGCGTAGGATTTGGAGCAGTGATGGACAGGATTTTTGGCTCAAAAGATAATGAAGGCAGGAAAGGACAGGTTTGTGTACCCTGGCAAAGCCCAATGTAACTCTAGCCAACTCTGACCCTCTAAGCCATAAGCCATGTTTTAGAAACTAAAGTCACATTGTTTTGGTCACTAATAAAATTATGGTCCATGCAAAATTCTTTTTTTTCTTGGAGATCCACTTTCTCTAAATGTAGTAATTGAATAAAGAACTTCTTCTACTTGTTTCTAAATTCTATTTTTAGGATGATTTTGGCTTTTAAGATAAGTGTGTGTATGTGTGAAGGTATTTTTAACAACGGGAAGGGATTATTATAATAATAGTTGTTAAAATAATAATAATTATATTAACAGAGGAAGTAAGATTTCTAATTGATTTTGAACAGCCAGTTTTGATGAATGGTCTGTTGTAATGCCAGACTTTCACATTCCTTACATATTTTACATGTATTCCTATTAAATATCAATTTCTGTGTTTCATAGTCACAAGCAATGAGCAGCACAGCTGATTTGTTGGACAAAATTTTAAAAGCAATTGAAGAAAACATTACCACTGAGAATAGTTGCTCTCTTCTTATGGCTCTGGACAAGTTACTGAACTCCGACAGTATAAAAGAAATGGTATTGAATGTAATAATAACGTTCACTAAAATGGTTTAACATTTAAACTGTTTTAAGATTTTTAAAAAATATGCCCATTTTAAATGTTGCTTGGTTGAAACTAGGTAAAGGATACATGGGGATTGGTTATAGTCTCTACTTTTGTTTATATTTGGTATTATCTTACAATACAAAAATATTTTCATTTTTATTTTCCTCCAGATGGACATATTATAAAAGTTTGGAATTTGGCAATTTTACTGGCTAGTTCTAGACATAGTTTGGTTTTTAACAGTATTAATTGATATAGCATAGCTCTAGTATTTCTCTCTGGTCACTACTTTAAAATTCCTAAATATTAAACAGAATTTAAAATTTTTTAGAAATTTTAATCATCAGTAGCTTTTATTTTTATAGTATATTCATAATCTCTTTTTGTCCTAAAATAATCATATTAAAATAGTATTGACTGGGTAAAAGCAAATTTAAAATATTACTTACTTTTAAATGCAGTTAATGGTAATTAATTACTAAGGTAATTGCTAATTATTGACATTTTATATTTAACAAAAGTGATAAAAATTTTTTCATCATATTTTTACTACTGCATAGAGTATTTGACCTTGTAATGTCATAGTGGATTTGAAAAGGCTGAGGAAGGTATTCATGTAAAGGCCATTGGTGGTTTAAAATAATGCTTAGTTGAAAGGATAAGGTTTAGCTTCATGTTCACGGTAAAATTCTGTTGTGAAGAGTAAGCCTTCATAAATAACATGTACCCGACGATCTTGAAAATCTAAGTGATGACATCATTGATCTAGCTTAGGAATAAGTAGATTCGGAAAGGAATAATGACTGGTTGCTATGACAATGTGGCTCTCACCAGCTGCTGATTTGTTGCTTGAACGCAGGGTTTTACGTGCAAGATCCAGGCTGTGCGTGATAAGCTGTGGATCTTCCTGGTTCAGTCTTTCTATGCTGTTCGTCATACAGAAAGCTGGAAGCTGATGAGCACAGATGATCAACAGAAAATCCAAGCAGGTATATTAGCCCTGAGATTTTTTATTCTTATAATCTTTGTGACAAGGGATATTTTGAGGGGATTCTAATATGTGATAGGATTAATGTTTGTTTGTTTGTGTTCATTAATAGCTTGCTGATTAAAACTAGTGATAGTATGTTTAGGCAGTTTTAATAAATCATACTCTTATGCTATTCTTAGAAAATGAAACTCATTTCATATATATATGTGTATGTTTTATGTGTATGTTAATATATAAATTTTTTATCTTACTTTATATTAACAACAATGTTCCAGCCAAATTTGCTTAAAAGCATTCTTGTTTTACTTAAAAAGACTGATTAGAAGTGTAGGAAAATGTAATTCATGTAGAACAGATTACCAAACATCATACTTTCGTTTCCTTTTTAAATATATTTTTCATAAGCTTTTCCATCTTTTGCATAAGATACCCTTTCCTGTGGTTTTTGCCTAGATTAGATGGGTTAATTTCACAATTGATTGGTTCAGTGATATGGTGTGTGCTATTGCGGAGTGTCCCTCGGGAGCCACACAGTGGTCTCTGACATTTAATAGATAACATTTGAAACATTAGTATTAAACAAAAGATGTATATAGCTCAGAATGTGTGTTTGTTTCAAAAATATTAAAATAAAATTTTGAGGGTATGGAACTAAAAATGGCTTCATGACTATTTTTGGGTTAAAGCAGGTGCTTTAGAAAATATATTGGCAGATTCAGCAAGTGTACTTTGAGACATTTTAAGTAAAGAAAGACTAGAGACTGTATTTTATGAGACAAACATTTTTTATTATAACACATGGAAGCCATATGTGATATATATTCTTATGGTACCTAGATATGTTAAATTTTTTAATGGTTTAATTAGAATATGACTTGCTCTGTCTTGTGTTATGGGCATAACATTGTAACTAGATGTGATCTCAGGAACACTTTTCAAAGAAATTCCAACAACAAAGACAAGCAAAATCATGGAACAACAAAAATCACAAAGTCTTCAGAAATTAAGAAATGTATTCCTTGTTACTCTTTCTATACTGATTTTTAAATGACAATTTAATCTTTACTATAAAATCTGTATAATGTGAAGAAATCAGATCAGCATTCCCAGAGTAGGTGTCATTCAACTCTCTTCTGATTGGCAGTTAACTTTATTTTTCTCCATTTCAGAGGATTTCATACTTAAGTTGAGCCTCAAACAATGTTCTTTATCTTAATTCTTTAAAATGCTAATTAAAATTATATGTAAATACATATTTATGTGTATGTATATACACACACACACATATCTAAAACAAAATATTATTGGTAATCCAACTAATTGTCAAAAAAAAACTTTTTCAATCGATTACAGTGTAAAAATAATGTTTTTAAAATCTCAAATGTGCTGAGTTATAATTATTCCTGACTTGCGGATAATTATTGTATTGGGAAACTCCAGAGGAAGGGGTGATTCTAGGTTGTCTTTCTTATAACATTTCTTTATTCTAGTTTGAGTTACTGACCTTTAGAAGAAATTATATATAAATTTCTTCCTGTGTATTATTGTGCTAAGTCATTTGCTAACTATAAATCAGCTCTGATAATGCCATTTCTATGACCCTGCTTTGTCTTATAGCACCGATCCTATAGAATAGAGATAGTAGAAGATGCATGATAGTTACAGATAATTTAATGAATTTTTCATTAGTTGTTTTAACAAAAAGAAAATAAATTTTGGAAAGAATATGTATTTCTTCAAAATATATTTTAGAGCCCCATAAGCTTCAGAAGGCAAAAATGCATTAGGTAAACTGTATGTGTAGCTCTTGTACCATTATTCCTAGATACTTTCCTGATGTCATTCAAATTTTTATTTGAAGAATATAAACATGACTTCACTAGTATCCCCTAATACTGGAGTAATACAGTATAAACCTAATCAATAAAATGATTATGTGATTCTAAAAAGAACATGAGTTTGAGGATTGTTTCTTCTTTCATTTCAATAGAACCTTATCTTTTTTTCTTTCCTCCTTCCTCATGATATACTTGTAAAACCAGAAAATATTTGTAGTTAATTTCAATATTATTTTTACAATTTTTAGGATAAACATTTCTCATATTTAATACTTCATAAAATATCACATTTGCCACAATCTGTAATTATTTGAAATTTGGAATGCTAAATGAAACCAGTTATCTTAAAAATTTTGCAGCTTAAAATAATTTGGTTTTTATAAAATGTATGAATCTTCTCTGTGAGATTTTGTGTTTTTTATTTATTAATTTTAATAACACACTTCATAAGGAACAAAAAATAAGATTCAAAATGTGATTTTAAAAATTTAGTATAATAGGGAATTGTCTGTGTGTACTAGGTGGGTTTCAGCTACTTTAAAATTATTTTCTATCAAGACAAATCCTTTTTCTGCTAGTATACTATTTTACCTCTACTTTTATGTTAATAATAATGCCTCCTATAAAAATAAATTCATGTTTCTTTTTACAGCTGCATTTGACAAAGGTGATGATCGAAGACTTGGTAAAAAGCCTATATTCAGTAGCTCTCAGGTAAACTTTAAAAATTTTATAGGTCCAAATGAGAAACAATACCAAATAATTTAAAGTTTATTATTTTATTTCAAAATAATTTTAAAAAATCTATTCTTTAATTAAAGCTATTCCTTAATGGAAATAATTTTGGGTCTTTTTTAATCAAGTGAACATTTCATAAATTTTTTAATGATGTGAATTTTTTATATCCAGCTGGCATAGGTAGTGTAATATTGTCCACCTTTTTTATTTCCTTGAAAACCTTTTTGGCAGCTAACATATTGGAGCTATTCCGGTAGATCAGAAATTGTCTATAATTCTAGACCTAATTCATGTCTGTTTTTCTAATTAACCTATTTCTTACAAAAGGAAATTTTGGTTGTCCCAGTTTTCTCTGTACTAAGATTTTAATTCATGTAATATTTGGTGTGAGAAAGGCAGCTAGTACCAAAAAGTTACTTAGTATACTCTAAAAATTACTTAGTATACTTATATGAGGTATCTAAAGTAGTCAAAACCTTAGGAACAGGAAGTAGAATGGTGGTTGTTAGAGCCTGGGAGGATATAGAGTTTCAGTTTTGTAAGATGAAAAAGTTCCATGCATCTTTTGAACAACAAGGAGCATATAGTTATGATTGTGTTGCTTAATGGTTAAGATAGTAACCATTAAAAATGGTTAAGATAGTAAATTTTATGTTGTTTGTTTTTTACCACACATATAAATTACTTGGTATATTCCTTATAGCATGAAATACTTTTTTCTTCTCCAAAAATGTCATTAGCAATGGTTAGAGGTCCAAGCTAGCTAACTTACAGATGGTTACTCAATAACATATTTGAAGTACGAAATTATACTAACCTAGTATTGTGCATTACAGTGACAGGGAGACATACATTGAGATTTCCAGTTTTGAATGCAAAGAGCATACTGCCCTTGCAGAGTGGGATAGGGAGTCTTTTCTTCCTCATCAGCCAATAGATAAGAACTCACACAACTCTAAGCCTCAACTGAGAGCTCTCCTGGCTTGAAGTAGAGGTCAAGCTCCAAATGTCTTCTGTGAAAAACTGGGACACTGGAGTGTTTTGCCAGTAAACTTCCTAGGATTATTTCCCAAAGTGTGTTCCACAGAATACCAGCTCCCTCATGTTCAACCTACCAACATGTGTCATCAACTAAGTTTGAGAATTGCTGCACAGCATAGCTCCTCTTAGAGACCAATGATGCATACCAGCATGCAAAAGCTCTAAGAAACACTACAATAAAGAACACTGTTGAATTCAGTTTTATCCAAATTATCCCCAAGTTATATAGTCATAGAAAAACACTAGACTCCCCCTCGGTCCTTTGTAGGTGTATTATATAGTTACTAGAGGCCCGGTGCACGAAATTAGTGCACGGGGTGGGGGAGGGTGTCCCTCAGCCCAGCCTGCACCCTCTCCAATCTGGGACCCCTTGAGGGATGTCCGACTGCCCGTTTAGGCCCAATCCTACCAGGCATCGGGCCTAAACAGGCAGTCGGACATCCCTCTCACAATCCAGGACTGCTGGCTCCCAACTGCTCGCCTGCCTGCCTTCCTGATTGCCCCTAACCGCTTCTCCCTGCCAGCCTGATCACCCCCTAACCACTCCCCTGCCGGCCTGATCCATGCCTAACTTCTTCCCTGCCAGCCTGTTTGCCCCTAACTGCCCTCCCCTGCAGGCCTGGTCACCCCTCCCTAACTGCCCTCCCCTGCAGGCCTGGTCCCCCCCAACTGCTCTCCCCTGTAGGCCTGGGTCCCCCCCAACTGCCTTCCCTGCAGACCTGGTCACCCCCAACTTCCCTCCTCTGCCAGCCTGGTCACCCCTAACTGCCCTCCCTTGCAGGCTTGATCACCCCCAACTGCCCTCCCTTTCAGGCCTGGTCCCTCCCAACTGTCCTCCCCTGCTGGCCTGATTGCCCACAACTGCCCTCCCTTGCAGGCCTGGTCCCTCCCAACTGCCCTCCCCTGCTGGCCATCTTGTGGCGGCCATCTTGTGTCCACATGGGGGCAGCCATCTTGTGTGTTGGAGTGATGGTCAATCTGCATATTACTCTTAAGAATTAGTCTGTCTGCCTTCCTTCCCCCTGTCCTACTAACTGTTATCAACCAGGCTTTTCTTCCTTCCTTGCCCTACAGCAAAATCAAACAGAGTCTGATTGTTTTTCCATATCCCCCTGATTTTCAGGTTGAACAAGGGTTTATACTCTTAACCACAAAGGGAAAAACAGATTAATATGTTTCCCTCAGAAAGGCAGTGATATTCCAAAATGGGTGCTGGATGCAGAATCAGAGAGTTTAAATCTTGACTTCACATTTATTATCTGTGTCATCTCTAAGTCTTAGTATGCTTATCTATAAAATGGGTTGATAAAATCTAGCAGGATTATTGTGAAAATTAAGTCAAATCATTTATGTGCGATTATCTGGTGTGTAGTAAGTGCTCAATAAGTATGCAATGAACAAACGTGTCTTCCACATTTATAGGCAGAGAAAAGTTTAAGAAGACTGCTACTATAAAGATACTTAAGGGTAAACATGATATCTGGGGTTGCTTCAAAATAAAACAGGGGTGTCCAACTGGCATGGCTCAGAACCAGGAGGTCACAATTCAATTCCCAGGCAGCGCACATGCCCTGGTTGCGGGCTCGGTCCCCAGTATGGGGCATGCAGAAGGCAGCCAGCCAACCAATGATTCTCTCTCATCGATGTTTCTATCTCTCTCTCCTTCTCCCTTCCTCTCTGAAATAAATAAAAATATTTAAATAATAATAATAAAACAGGGGTAGTTATATATTAAACAAAATTGGCCCAGAGTTGATGATTGTTTAGGCTGGGTAATAGGTACATGGGGATTCATGATACTGTTTTTCTTCTTTTGATTATTTAAATTTTTCTATATTAAAAAGTTAAAACTAGAAGGAATAGCACTAAAACCAAAAGGGATGTCTAATGGGGTTGCTTTGTAGGGTTACCCTCTTTTTCCTTATTTTTGTCAATAGCACACATGACCATTCGAAGTTGGCCTTTTGTATATGGGTACTATATGTAAACTTTGCAGACTTAAGTCAGAGACTGCCTAGAAATGTATATAAATTGAAACCCTATCATGATGTACTGGGTTAATGTGAACTTGTTAAAGGAGTGTAGTTATCCCATATACTGTAGAGAGCTCCCCCATAGCATGATGCTTTAAAATAGATTCAATGATAGAATAAATTAAGGAGGATCAGTTTTAGGGGTGGGAAGAGGTCTACCTAGTTTTAGGAATTAAAAATAAATCTTTTTAAAAATAGTGAGTCCTGGCTGGGCAGCTCAGTTGGTTAGAGTATCGTCCTGATATGCCAAGGTTGCGGATTTGGTCCCCGGTCAGGACACATACAAGAATCAACCAGTGACTGTAAAAATAAGTAGAACAACAAATCGATGTGGTGTTTTCTTCCCCCCCCCCCCCCCCGCCTTCCTCTCTCTCTCTCTCAAACCAGTTTTAAAAACATAAATATTTTTGAGCTAAGATTTGATCAAGAAAACAAAAAGTGAGAGCTAAGCCTATTTGAACTTTATAAATATTACACACTACACTGAATTGGACCAGTCTCATAGTTTGCATAGTTTGAAGCCTAGAGATGTTAATGATCTCTTAAATATCCTAAGTCAAAGGCAAAGATAGGACAAGAACTAATGATTCTCTTATTATCATATCTTGCTTCATACACAGGGCGTCAGCCTGGCCTGCCCCCTCTCGCAATTCAGGACTCCTCGGGGGATGTCCGACTGCCAGTTTAGGCTTGATCCCCAGGCCTAATCTGGCTATTGGACATCCCCAAGGATGTAGCAGTGCACCAAGCGGCAATGGCCAGGGAAGAGCCCAAGCTGGGGCCAGGCGCCACGCCACTGGCACTCATCCTGGCCTGCTGTGCCTGCCACCACTGCTCAGTAGTGCTGCCACAGGGTCCCGAGAGGCTCCCGATGCCGTGGCAGGTGCGCTCACCAGCCGTGAGCCTGGCTTCTGGCTGAGCAGCACTTCCTCTTTGGGAGCACACTGACCAACAGGGGCAGCTCCTGCGTTGAGCATCTGCCCCCTTGTGGTTAGTGCACGTCATAGTGACTGGTCGACAGGTAGTTCTAGTGATTCCAATCGTTCAGTTGTAATGGTAGCTTAGGCTTTTACATATATAGATGTATAAACATAGATGTTAATTTTATCTTAGACAAAATTTTAATGTAGTTGGAAGGTTTCTATATTTAGAAATAATTAGACTTTGAACTTCACAATATATGCTCAGGTTTAACAGCATTCATCATATTGTTTTGTATATTTAGTATGTGATAGGCACAGTGCTAAGGGACACAAAGATGAAGATAACACAGGCTCTGCCTCATACCTCTACAATCTCATACAGCTTTCCAAAGCAGGGAAAAAGCATTCAAATTTTTTAAAAGGCAAAATAATTTTAAATTTTCTACCAATTTCAAAGTTGGTTCAAACAAAATGATGAAATAGGTACATTTGTCTTCAGTTCCTTTCTATTTTCCCCTTTTCCCTATTTTACCTATTCTTAGGATCCTTTTTCCTCCACTTTCTCCAGACAACCAAAACTGTATTACTCTCTTTTTTCTGTATTACTGCCTTGTTCCCTTTTTTGTTGTTGTTAATCCTCATCTGAGGATATTTTTTGCATTGATTTTTTTTTAGAGAGTGTAAGGAGGGGTGGGAGAGAATCAATGTGAGAGAGACACATCGATTGGTTGTCTACTGCTTGTGCCATGACCAGGGCCAAGGATCAACCCTGTAACCAAGGTACATGCCCTTGACTAGGAATCAAACTCGCAACCCTTTGGTGTTTGGGCTGATGCTCTAACCATTGAACCATGCCGGCCAGGGCAGTATCTTGTTTCTTTTAAAAAACAAAATTTTCAGATGTGATGTGCTATGTTTTTCATGAGTGCTTTTTTTCTTTTTCTTTTTTTAAAATGAGGACTCCAAGAAGTAAACAATTCTTACCACAGTGGATAAAATTTCTAGCATTTGGCCCTTTCAGTGGTTAGAGCATTGGCCCTCATACTGAAGCATCTTGCGTTTGATTCCTCATCAAGGGCATGTACCTGGGTTGCAGATTTGATCCCCACCCTGGTTATGGCACGTGCGGGAGGCACCCAATTGATGTGTCTCTTTCATTTCTCTTCTCTTCTCTTCGCTTCTCTTCTCTTCTCTTCTCTCTCCCTTCTCCCCACTTTCCACTTTCTCTAAAAAATCAATGGGAAAAATACCCTTGAGTGAGGATTAACAAAATAATGATTAAAAAAAATTTTTTTGTGAAAAGCTTGATAATGTCCCTCAAATTATACCATATAAATGACCACCTACTTAAAGCAGTAAATCATGAGGTCAAGTCCTAGTTCCATCCCTTATCAGCATATGATTATGGGTAAATCACATACTTGCTTTAATCCCCAGTTTCTTGCTTAAGAAATAAAGATAGCAACAGGAGCTATCTCATAGTATTATTTTATGATTAAGTGAGATGATGTATGAGAAGGGTTTTAGCACAGAACCTGAGAGTGGACCTTCAAAGATATTGGAGGTTGTTATCATTCTCTCAATTAGTAACTGTCAATTACTAATTCTCTATCATAAAGTTAAGTAATATGCCTTTTAAAGTAGTATAGGTTTTAAATATTTTGTGCTGTATTTTAGATTTAAGGTAATGTGATCAAAAACACATTGAAAGTATTGCTCAAAGTGACCAAAGATCATTCAAGTTTGAATGGAACTAAATTATGAACTTTGCTGGGGTTTTTTTCTTTGAAAAACTGGCTTACTTAAATGTTAAGTATATGTCAAAGACTCTAGTCAAGTTACAAGGTATTTTTTTCTTCTTTGTAGCAAAGGAGACAAGTTTCTGACTCTGGTGTTATAAAAAATAAATCTTTGAGAGAAAATAATAAGAAAGCGTGCTGGAGGTGCCCCTCTGCTAATCAAAAGATGAAATCTGATGGATTAGGAGCATCTGGACATTCATCAAGTACTAATAGAAATACTATAAATACAACTTTGAAGCATGATGACTTAAAGGAAAAGGATGGCATAAAAATAGCACCTAAGATTACAAAAGAATTAAAATCTGGTGGGGGAAATGTTTCTGGAAAGCCCAAAGCTATAATAAGACCCAAAACAGAAAACAATGATAATGCAAAGTCAGCGAACATATCACCTAGACAAGTTGTGGAAAGATCAGCAATAGCAGCAACAAATGGACACAAAAATGCACTAAATGGAAAAAGAGTGAGAAATCAAGAAGGACAAATTACAGGTGCTAGACCCAAGGTACTCACTGGAAACTCAAATGGGCAAGCCAGAGCAAAGCCTTTGAAGAAAGCCACAGGGAAAGATTCTCCATGCCTTGGCATCGCAAGACCCTCCAGCAGATCTACAAATTCAAGTGTGGAATTATTGGTTTCCACTGAATGTCTGGATGAACCAAAAGAAAACGGATCAATAGGAGAAGAGAAGCCATCTGGTCATGAACTGTCCTTTTCTGAATCTCCAGGACAGACAGAGAAAAACTTTGTAGAAAGTATCAAAACTTCCACTGTAGGTGGGTTTTAGCACACTTTTTAAAAAAATTCCTGACAGTTAGTTCCTAGAAAAAAATGACCTGTTTTATTTAGTTTCACATGCAAAAAAAGTATTTATTTACATGTATTCATGCAAACAGAGAAAACCCAATTCTTCCCTCATTGATATTTAATTTTATTTAGTGCCTGACCAGTGACTTTTTAAATAATTGTTTCATGTTTCATGTTTAGTGTTCCATCTCATAACTCACTTTCCCTTAATTTACAACAGTAAAATCTCGACCTGTTTCAAAAGTTACCAATGGAACTTCCAATAAAAAAAGCATTCATGAACAAGAAACTAATATAAATAATAGGTAAGTCTTCATTCATTATTTTACCTATACATTAGTTTTCTCTGAAAGTTACTAACTTTTAGCTAAATATTTTAAGTATCTTTTTTGTTAGAAAATGTAACCTATTTACATTTAGGTTACATTTATAATGATATTTTAAAACCTTTCTTATTTACTAAAAGAAGTTAGTATAGTTATGTAAAATGATGATTGGTGCAAATAATTTACACTTGTCCCACTTGATTATGCCTGGCTTTATCATACTTGATCTACAGTTTTATAAACTTAAAGACGTGCACTTATGTGTGTTTTTTATTTTCAGAAAAGAGATATTTTTTATTTCTTTGAAAAAAAAAATATTTTATGTATGGGCCTTTCAAAGCTTATGTTTTGGAATGTAATACTCAATGAAAATCATTTTTCTTAGTGTGCTAAAGAAGGTCGCTAGCAAAGGATATAGTGATCCAGTACCTCAGGCAATTTTAAAGAAAAGAGGAAATGACAATGGATGTGCTGCAGCTCAACAGAGGACAAAGAATGCCCCATCTAATCTTGCTAAAACTCAAGGTAAAGCTGACAAAGTCCTGGTGTTCCTTCCTTGTTTAAGTGGAAAAGGCTCAACTCAGATTTGGAACTTGAGCAGCAATCTATATACATACTAGAGGCATAATGCACGAAATTCGTGCAAGAGTTCGCCTTCCTTCCCCCAGCTGCTGGCATCGGCTCCCCTCCAGCTTCCCTCTGGCACCCGGGACCCGGGCTTCCCTCCGGCCGCCAGCAGGCACCCAGGACCCAGGCTCCCCTCGCAGCCCCGGCTTCGTCCAGAAGGACATCCAGTCTAATTAGCATATTATACTTTTATTATTATAGATAAGCCTAAGCGACCATCTGACTGTTCAACCATCCGACCGGTAGCTATGATGCGCAATGACCACCAGGGGGCAGACGCTCAATGCAGGAGCTGCCGAGCTGCGGTGACTTGGCAGCTGCGGTTCTCAGATGACATACCCAGAACTAGAGAGGAGGGAGCCCAATTCCGGTCACCTGAGAACCGCCCTCTCACAATCCGTGACCCCTCAGGGGATGTCGGAGAGCTGGTTTTGGCCCAATCCCCACAGGCCAGGCTGAGGGACCCTACCTGCTGGAGAGACCCCACTCACTCTGCAGATGCCCTTCCAGCCCCGGGACAGCCCCAGGTGCAGCTGGCCAGGGAGGGACTGCGGGAGGTTGGCTCCAGGGCATGTACAGCCCATCTGGCCCATGCACAAATCCATGCACCGGCCTCTAGTTATAAATAAGCTGTAACATGGTTTCACTCATTTTACATTCATTTCATGCTGTAGAAATGAGATTTTATACTTTTAGTTTTCAGACAACTATTTTGGTATTCTGGGGTGCTGGTTTGGTTTTTATTGTTATTTTGTGAGAGAAATAATTTTGGGAGTCACTACGTTATCTGCATTTCTAGTCCTTTTATATGTTATATCCATGTTTCTTCAAAGTTTGATTGGTAACTAGAAATTCCATCTGCAAAACCAATAATAGAGAGTTTTTTAAAAAGTAATGGCACAGTCTAGAGAGCTGCAATACATCGGGGGAAGAATTTTTCCTCTGGAATCTGTGTTGTGCCTGTTGTTTTTCCATGTTCTAAGACAGGAAAGCGTGCTGATCAAAATGCATAATTTGCTAATGTAATAACTGATTTAAAAAATTAATTTGCTTTATGCATTAGGAGCAGTTTGTAAAATCCTAAAAACAACTTTGAGTTAAGTAATGAATTAATACTGAAAGTAAATAAAAAATAAGGCCGAGAAAAATTATTCAGGTTTTAAAATATTTGGTAATTCTGTTTGATATTGATCTCTAGGACTTTAACCAGTATAAACAAATAGACTCCCCAAGTGAATCCTCTTACCCTCCATTACCAGTTTTAGTTTCAACTGCATATCTAAGTTGCTAACCCTAATATGCTACAATAATAATTATCAGGTTATGAGAAATAAATTAGTTTTGTTCATGTTTGGGGGGAAAAATGCAGCAGTTTTAACATTTATATTTAACTCAGTTCTCCTTTTCAGCTGTGTGGAATATAGTCTTCCCCCCCCCCCCCCTAAAAGAACATAAAAGAGAAGTCCTGTGCTATTCTTTTGGTATAAGAAAATCAGAATTATCCACCCCCATATATTTATGCAAATCCAATTCTGGCATAAGTTCAAGGCTCTTTACTTGAGGAAGAATGATCCTATTTTAATAATTTTACTAAGATTCTGGAATAGTTCTTCTATATTTATAATAGAAAAATATTTATCTTATTTCATTATGCTACTAATTCCTAATCTGTAGTTATTTATTTGATTGCAGATATGTTACATTCATTGTTTTATTTCTTCTAAAGTAATTTAAAACCAAATATTGAATTTTATTTACAAACTGAAAGGTATATTTTTAAATTTTCTTTTCTTAGGTTCCCAAGGAGAATCACCCAATTCAGTAAAATCTTCAGTCTCTTCAAGGCAGTCTGATGGAAGTGTAGCAAAGTTTGACCACAGTACAGTAGATAAACAAACACCTAAGAGAAAAATTGTCAAGCCAGGGCACACAACTTTGCCTAAGTTTAATGCAAAAATAGTGGCAATACCTAAAAACCTAACTAAGAAAGGTGAAACTTTGAATAATAAAGATTCAAAACAGAAAATGTTTCCTGGACAGGTCATAGTGAAGAGTCAGTCTTCTTCTCAAAGACCTTTAAAAAGTGAAATATCTGTTGTCCAAAAAAGTAATAATAATGGCAGTGTTACTGAACAGACGCCTCACGAACCTCTGATTAACCTCACATCTGAAATGAGTGGTACAGAAGCATTATGCACAACTGACCCACAAAAGCCATTAAACAATCAAGAGAGAGAGAAGTTGGTATTGAAATGCCAAAATATTTCAAATCTGGATAAAGCAATAAAACATGAATTGGAATCAAGACAGAGTGGTTCAGATAAAAGTGAAACACAGTTTTCCAATCACAAAGAAACAGATCATTGCAACACATCTAAACTACATGGTCATTCTGATAGAAGTGATCATGTGGATCCAGAATTTCATAGCACCACTGCCATAAAATCCATGGTTTCAAATCCAAATGAAAACCTCTTGAACTCTAATCTAGTTTGTGATTTAGACTCAACAAACCCACAGCAAATGCATTCAGTATCTGATAAGGAGAATCCTGTAGGGAGAAAAGACACGAACAAAAAATCAAGCATTGAATATGTGAAGGACATTTCACCTTGTGTTCCTGAAAGGTCAGATGGTACCCATACTATTCAAGATGACAGGAAATCTAATTTTCATGAAGAACAGACAATTCCTAGTCAGTTATCTGATGGCGCTGCTGTGAATGAAGACAAATATGCTACAGCAGACTCCTCCCAGTGTTTTTTGGAACAAATATCAGGGAAAAAATCTCCTAAAGATATGGAAACAATAGAAACTCCAGAGAGCCATGAAAATCCAGAAGCTCCATTTGCGAGCCACTGGAATGTGAGTACCGGTGTTCTGCATCAGAGAGAGAGTCCTGAATCTGACACTGGCAGTGCTACCACGTCCTCTGATGACATAAAGCCCAGGTCTGAAGACTATGATGCTGGAGGGTCTCAGGATGATGATGGGTCAAATGACAGAGGTATTTCTAAATGTGGCACTATGCTGTGCCATGATTTTCTTGGAAGAAGTAGCAGTGATACCAGTACTCCTGAAGAATTAAAAATATATGATAGTAACTTAAGAATTGAAGTAAAAATGAAAAAGCAAAGTAGTAATGATCTTTTCCAAGTGAATTCGACAAGTGACGATGAGATTCCTAGGAAAAGGCCAGAAATTTGGTCTCGATCTACAATAGTCCACCCTAGGGAAAGAGAAAATATTCTAAGAGGCAGTGTCCAGTTTGCTCAGGAAGTAGACCAAGTTTCTTCCTCAGCAGATGAAACAGAAGATGAAAGATCTGAAGCTGAAAATATAGAAAATTTCTCTGTATCAAACTCAGCTCCTCAGCATTTTCAGGGGATTATTAACTTAGCTTTTGAAGATGCAACTGAAAATGAAAGTCATGCATTTTCTGCAACCAAAATTTTTAAAAGGTCAGTTTTACTTTCAGTAGATGAGTGTGAAGAATTGGGGTCTGATGAAGGGGAAGTCCATACTCCCTTTCAGCCTTCTGTAGATTCTCTTTCACCTTCTGATGTTTTCAGTGGCATTTCTCATGAACATCCCAGAAGGACCTGCTATTCCAGAGACTCACAAGGAAGTGAAGGCAGTATTTTAGAACATAAGCAAGATAAAGGCAATAATGTCTGTAAAAACAAAACGTTTCTCTTGGGCTTTAGTGGCACTGACTCTTCAAGAAGAGACAAACAGAATGCTTCAGCCACAGAAAAAATGTATACAATCGATGTCCTGTCCAAAGGAGACAAACAACTTCTTCCAGAAAATAAAAAAGTAAACAATGGAAGCAACATAGATAATGACATTCAGCATCGAAGCAAACTCTCAGACAGTGATACAAAATCTCAAGAGAGACCATGTCGTTTGGAGCTCCATCAAAGAGAACCCAGTTCTGACATACCAAAGAACAGCTCTACAAAATTTCTGGACTCCTACCAGAGTCAGCTTCTGCCTCAGGAAAGTCAAGTGAAAGAGAGCCATTCTACAGCTACTGAAAAAGCTAATATTGCTTTATCTGCAGGTAATGTACAGAAATAGCAATGTTAAATCCGTAAGAAAATTAGTTTATAGAATTTAAAAATTGTATTGTAGCCCTAAATGTTATATTTTAGTTAGATAGAATAATTACTTAAGCAACAGATTCAAATTTTAAATGAAAACTTAAATTTCTTAATAGTATTATAATGAGCTAGTTACTCTTTATTGTTCACTTAAAATCCTAGTGCAGAATCAATATCTAGTAAAAATTTTGGTGATTTCTTAGAGCTAACTTACTCTTAAGAGATTTTACATGAAAGAATAAAGAGAAAAACTTAGTTTGCTATTATTTAGTTATTTATGTCTAATTTAACAGGAATTCTTGACTATTAGAAATTTTATTATACATTGGATATGACTTATGGATTATGCTAGTATATATCTAAGAGGTCTGTGCAATAACTATAGTAATATGTAACTTAAAGCACTGAACTATTTTAACTACATTAATTATTACAATTTATATACATTTTACAGAGATCAAGACTTTAAGGATCACTATAATTCTATTATAAAATTTTCAAGTAAAAAGATAAATTTCCTAAAGAGATTATATTTAGAAGCAATGATAATATGAAAAGGCCCAGGCTTGTTTCATATGTATAGATGATTTCCCGTCTAATTGTTTTGTGTTTGTTGTCCTTATTATAGTAATTTGAACTAATAACCCACATTTAAAATATGCAATAGTCACTGGCTGAGTAGCTATTGTATATCAGAACTAAGAAAAATACTGATCCATGGTCCCTGTTGAGCAAAATCACAAGAATGGGGAGCTCCTTAAAGTTGTACTTTTTTTGTTTGTCCTTGCTTGCATTTTCCTTTGCATGTGCAATATACAAATAAGGCTTTAGACAGAATGTATTTATTCTCCATTTGGAACTGACTTACCTTAAAAGTCGCCATCAAATAGCCATGTCTTTTTTTTTCTTCTTTAAGTTTTTATTGTAGTGAATTAGATATATGGTTTATATTTAAATAACTTCTATTGTTTTCTGTACCACAAGTTTTCAAACTAAAGTATGAGAATTATTGTTAGTTACCAATTTTATTTTGCTGCTAAACATTATCTTTGAGTTGTGTGTGTTTTTAAGATAGAAAAAGAATTGCCTCAAAAATCTTGTCAGTTTTGTATAAATGTAATTTTCCCCATTCTATGTTGTTGTTTTTTTTGACTATAACTGTTAAATACTGTTCTACAGAACTCTGAGGGTACCAACATGTGCAATTTTTACATTGTGTAGTATTATGAATTATTTCAGGAGACATAGATGATTGTGATACACTGGCACAAACCTACATGTATGACCATCGGCCTTCAAAAAACCTCTCTCCAATATATGAGATGGATGTAGTAGAAGCATTTGAGCAGAAAATGGAATCAGGAACACACATTACAGACATGGATTCTGAAGATGATCAACACTTTGCAAAACAAGATTGGACACTATTAAAACAACTGCTCTCTGAACAGGATTCAAACTTAAATATTACAGATTCTGTTCCTGAAGACTTAAATTTAGCACAGTATCTAATCAATCAGACACTACTTTTAGCACGAGACAGCTCAAAACCTCAGGGTCAAGCACATGTTGACACTTGGAACAGATGGAGTGAACTAACCTCTCCACTTGATTCCTCAGCAAGCATCACCATGGCTAGTTTTTCCTCTGACGATTGTTCACCCCAAGGGGAATGGACAATTCTGGAACTGGAAACTCAGCATTAAGAGTACTAATACTTTGGAAAATTTTGAACTATTCCACCCCTTTATTTTTTGATGTTTATATTGTATCCAAATAATTACATTAGCCAGAGATGCACTGCCCTTAATATTGAGGGAGTCTTTCCAATTTATTGAAGCATAGTGTGTTTATTAATATGATATCACACATGGAAAACAAGTTTTTCTAAAATTTTTGAGCATGTTTTATTATAAGAAAAATTAGAAGACTATAAGGAAGCCCTTCAGTTTTTCTTTCCTAACTGGTCATTTGTTCACTTACCATTCAAGAATTTAAAATGTGAATGCACAAGTAGATTTGTTCCTTTACTTTTTGCTCTGCATATGGTAACATAGTAATTTAACAATAAAAAACGTATTGTGCTTGTGTCAATTATGTAGCGTTAATCTGTAACGTTCAAACTTGGGTTGGTGGGTTGGTGTGGTTGAGGCTGACAGTTGACTATTAAAAAAAAACACACCTTGATGGTATTTTTCTAAGTGAAATAAGTCAGACAGAAAAAGACAAATACCTTATAATTTCATTTATGTGTGGAATCTAAAGAACAAAATAAATGAACAAACAAAACAGACCCACAGGGGGAGCACCACTCGGCAGAAGCCGGGCTCATGACTGGCGAGTGCAGTGGCGTGGAAGGAGCCTCTCCCACCCCCGCGGCAGTGCTAAGGATGTCCGCAGGGCCTAAGACATCCCCTGAGGGCTCCCAGACAGCGAGAGGCTGCAGGCCAGGCTGAGGGACCCCTTCTCCCCTGAGTGCATGAATTTTGTGCACTGGGCCTCTAGTTATAAATAAATACATAATTGAATATCCACTAACTCTTAATTACTCAGGGATAACAAATGAAAACAAATTAGATGCTTTGCCAACATTATAAAACTTACTGGAGTTTCAACTAACCAATTGAAATATATTAAAGTAGGAAAACAATACCAAGTATTACTATACTATACAAATTTAAGTTAGCCAAATTAGATAACTTGCTTGGAATGCAATTTCACTTCCAATTTTGAAAATCAAGGTGGGAGGGAGAATGTGCCTTTTCATAGTCAATGAGATAAGAAAATCTAAACATTACTAAGGAAATGAAAACATGTTAGGCTCTCATATGTGGCACAAATGCCTGAGCCAATTTATATTGCCACACAGATTTATTAGCAACATGTCATTGTTATGAAGCTATTACTGCCATCACAGATTTAACACCCTTATTTGCTGCTTTTTAATTTTTAAAAAACGATACAGGGAAGGGCACCTAATAAGAATAGGACTACAGTTGTTTAATGATTATTCACCTTACTAACTACAGATAAGATGTTTTCTTACAGTCCCTGGGAAACTGGAGGATGTGTTGCAAGAAGCAAAACAGGCTGTAAAAAGTGCATTTTACAAAGCAGACCAAGGACAGGAAACGCTTTGACTTGGTTGCCTTGCCCGGACCCTGACCCCCTCCGGGAGTTTTTCTCAGGAACGCTGACCATTCTTGGGTCCCAGGAACGGGCTGAGCTGTTTGTAACATCATAGAAGATTAGCCACCTTGTTATCAGACTTTGTGAGCTCCTGAAAGTCGGACCACAGACCCTGCCCTCCTCTTCTCCTGTTACACTTGCACAAGGTTATCTTCTCCTGTAGGTGTATATAATCAGCCAACTGGCAAGAGGAGTCAGAGCAGAATTTCCAGGGTGACAGCATGCTCTCCCCACACTGCCAGCATTACTGAAACAAATGCTCTTACCTGATTCAATCCTATCTCTGCTTAATTTGGCTCAAGCAGTGACCTGCTGTGTCTGGTATCAGAAACAGGACAGAAATCATCTTATAAGATCATTGTTTAATTCTTTCTCTCATAATTGTTTTCTTAAAAATTACAGATAATATTAAAATTTATTTGAAATTAATGTTGACTTGACATCTTAGAAACAACAGGTCAGCCAGTAGATTCTAAATTTAGTAGTAATGCTAAATGAAGAAAAATATTACCTATGTAAGAATGCATAGGAGGAAAATATTTGAGTTGTCTCAAGCACTGTTTTTGGAAAGATGTGACTAGTTACCTGCGTCATCTGTGGGAGTGATGCTTCATTTGTGTATGAAAATAATCTCATTTTCATATTTTACTTTCCTTTTTCTTAGCCACCAATAATATGATTATATCTTTATTAATGTTTAAACATCTTTTTATTAATTATGATTGGCTGTTTAAGTGAAAACTTGAAGTACATATAGTTTCTATTAAGTAATTTATATCCTAAAAATTTTATAATAAGAAAAAAGTAGGAAAGCAAAATAGGAATCATATTTGCAAGAAATATGACAAAGACATATCCTTAATATATAAATAGCTTTTATAAATGAATCAGAAGAATGCTAACAACCCAGTAAAACACTAGGCAAAAATTAAAAACAAAACTAACAAAAGCAGAAATGGTCAGAATATTCAGTGAATGATTAAATGTTTCATATGTTCATTAGTAAAGAGGTAAAACAAACATGTTTATTAAAATATTGTTTCATAAGTTTGTTTATGGGAAACAACTTATGAAGTTGTTTCCCATAAACAACTTCATAAGTTTCTGGAGTACAGGGAGATTGGCATGGAATTCATATATTGCTGGTTTAAGTATAAATTGGTGCAAACTTTCTGGAAAGCACTTTGGCAATAGGAATAGGGCCTTGCAAATCTTCATAATTGTCAACTCAGTAATCTCACCTTTAGAAATTTAATGAATAATCAGAAATAGTTAAGAATATACACATATGTATATATTTTTAAAGTCTTGAAAATATAGAAATGAATAAGTTATTTTGATATGTTGGGCTATTAAGCCACTTTAATAAATATTATATTGGATAGGATATTTGATGATTCGGGGAATGCTCACAATAAAATGGAGCTAGATATTAATGCATATATGTAGTATGATCTATTTATGATAAGGACTGCTGTGAGAGTGTTACGTGTTGATTTGGCTAAGCCATAGTACTTAGTCATTTAATCAAACACTAATCTAGGATTGCTGTGAAGGTATTTTGTAGAGGTATTTAGCCTCTACAGTCACTTGACTTTAAGTAAAGGAGATTGCCCTTGGTAAATTGAGTGGGCCTCATCCAATCAGTTGAAGGCCTTAAGCAGGGGTCCTCAAACTGCGGCCCGCGGGCCACATGCGGCCCGCCGAGGACATTTATCCGGCCCACCGGGTGCTGCTGCCTGTCCTGCTTAGCAGCCAACTCGTCCCAGGCCCACAGTGTGCATAGGAATTTGTTCATAGTTTTTTTTTTTAACTATAGTCCGGCCCTCCAACCGTCTGAGGGACAGTGAACTGGCCCCCTGTTTAAAAAGTTTGAGGACCCCTGGAAGAGTACAAACTGAGGCTTCCCAGAGAAAATATTCTGTCTTGAGACTGAAGCATCAACTCCTGCTGAGTTCCCAGGCTGCCCTACAACTTTCGGACTTTTCAGTCCCCACAATTCAGTAAGCCAATTCCTTAAAATAAACCTCTTAAGATATACACTGAGTGGCCAGATTATTATGATCTCTGAACGCATAATAATCTGGCCACTCAGTGTACTTATGTATAAGGGAAAGCTTGCAAATCTTGATATGTCAAGGGACCAGGAGGTAGTGGCCCCCAGCCTCTGGCTAGTAAGTCCTCTGCTTCTTTCTACCCATAATGCAGTTCTTATACATGGAAAATCCTTATTTTAAAATCCCAACTCTGTGGTCAGTCTACACTGAGTGGCCAGATTATTATGTGTTCAGAGATCATAATAATCTGGCCACTCAGTGTACATCCTGTTGGTACTGTTTCTCTAGAAAACCCTGACTGTACAACCCCTAATACCTTAACCTAATATCTACCCTCCCTTTCCTTCCTAATAGAAATTTTATAGCTGGGCACTTGGCTACTCAGAATGAAGACTACATTTCTCTACCCTTCTTGCAGATAGTTGTAAGCATGTGACCAATGAAACATGAATACAAATGATCTTTCTCAGTTTTCTTGCCTTTATCTCCACTACCTACCTTTAACCTTTATCTCTTCATTCTGAAGTGTGTCAAGTAATCCTCATTATTTATTCCATATTTCTCCAGAATTGTCTTTCTTTATTGCCAGTGTGGATTTTAATTCTCTGATTGCATCATTTTTGTATCATTCATTCCAGTCCTTTATTTCATTCATTACATTCTGTTGACTTTCCATTTCAGCCTGTACTCTTACCTTTCTTGTCACACTTTATGGATGCATGTTTATAGAACTTATGTGGCATTTTGGACTCTTCAAAATGTGAAGAGTCTCTTGAAGTTTTCTTTTGGATCCCGCAGTAGATCATTCTGATGCTTTTTCCTTGGGTCTTTATGATGCTATTTCCTTAGCCTTGTTCTGACATATGTTTTCATATGATCCATGTTGACTTTTTTCCTTCTTTGATTCACCTTTCCATAAGTAAGGGTCCTAAAAATGAATGTTTATCAACAGGCAGAATGTGTTTATTTTTCTTGGTCCTGTTCCTTATCCACTTGTATGTATGCCACTTCTTATTTCAATTTCCACATCTGTTAGACAGTGACCTACTGCAGTTTCTCTCTGCTGGCTTTTTCTATCCCACAGTCTGATTATTTGTTACTTTGAAATGATGGAGCACATGAAGAACTACAAAATTCTTGGTTTGCATTGCTCTTAGTTCATCCACTCTCTGCTCCTGTATACAATGTTATCATTGAGACACTACATTTCTCAACATGCAGCCTGCGCCCTCCTTCCTGCCCAGCTGTTTTCTTGGAGATCTCTCTATCAATGTAGAACAACAGGAGAGAAATAATGGAAGTAAAGAGAGGGACAGAAGGAGAAGTAATTATTCACTCTGGCTGCCTCAAAAAGCAGTGTGTCTCTGGAAAAGTAATCACAAAATTTCTAGTTGGTGCAGACCCTTGATCTGAGGCAGGGGGCAAAGAGATATTATGTATCTTTTATCCTTTTTCAGACAGTGTCTGATTTATATGATAAAAATCTGACTAGGCTTTGAAGGGAAGCCCAGGTAGGAATTTCTTTATCCAGTTCAATATGCCTTACATTTAGGAATTCGTATGTTCTCAGACTTAGTGTTTGCTGGTATATTGAGTTTTCATCATAGTTGTTTTACATTATGACTGAGGACTGAAGATAGCTTCCCATGTCTAAACATAATCTGTCAAAATGTCAACTTTGAGGAATTCACCATTGAATTACAGCTATGTTCAATAATCACAACAAACCAACAGTAGTTAAAGCACAAAGGATTTGAGACTCAGCTGAGAATCCATTGTGAACCAGAAGAGACTTAATTCAAAGAGGATGAACAGGAACAGTGAGGTGGGAAAATGCGAAAACTTTTTCTTAGTGCCAGAGAACTAAATATGTTTTGCTTTGATTATATAAACCATTTACATGCATACCCAAACCTATTTGGAAATAGAAAAGTTTTGAAGCCAAACAACAACAAAAACATCCTGTGCTTTAATTAAATTGAGCCTGTGTTTTCAAAACAATAAATCATTTAAATCCAATCATCCTATCTAATGAAGTGGAAATATGCTAACTGACCCTCATATGCTCATGTTGTGCAAAGATGGAGGCGCCCACAGCCAATAAGGAGGGAGTATGCTAATTGACTGCCGTGCCCTCAAAGATGGCGGCACCCACAGCCACAAAATGGCGGCGCCCAGTCCCCTCAGCCCACGTGCCTGCTTCCGGAGTCCCCCAGTCCCCTCAGCCCCCCAGATGCCCAGGGCCAGCCCAAGGCACAGGCATGCCTCAGATGGTGGCTGCCCAGCCACCCAGGGCCACCCAAGGCTCAGGTAACCAGGGCCAGCCGAGGCTTGGGCTACCGTCAGTGGCAGCAGCAGGGGTGTGATGGGGGCACCGCCTTCCCCGGATCGCCGGGTCACCTCCCGCCCCTGAGGGCTCTTGGACTGTGAGAGGGGCAGGCCAGGCTGAGGAACCCCCCCCCTCCAGTTCATGAATTTTCATGCACCAGGCCTCTAGTTGAAAAATAAGAATTCATATACCTGGTTAGGTTCTGAAAATATAGTGTACTGTGCAGTGGCAGTTTCCATATGAAAGAAAACTGGTGAAAGGGTAATTTAAAAACCGTCACTTTTCTTTCCCTGACTGGTTTGGCTCAGTGGATAGAGCATCAGCCTGCAGACTGAAGGGTCCCAGGTTTGATTCCTGTTAAGGGCATGTACCTTGGTTGCGGGCACATCCCCAGTAGGAGGTGTGCAGGAAGCAGCTGATCGATGTTTCTTTCTCATCGATGTTTCTAACTCTCTATCCCTCTCCCTTCCTCTCTGTAAAAAAATCAATAAAAAATAATAAAAAAATAAAAAATAAATAAAAACAGTCACTTTTCTTTCATCAGATTTCCTCTCCAATTCACTCTGTGTGTGTGTGTGTGTGCGCGCACACACACACACATTTCCTTTTGACAGGTGACAACATCAAGGTCAAAACATCAGCAGTGAAGCAAATAACAAAAAGGATATGCAGTGGAGCCTCAAAAGAAAATGCTTGTTCAATATCTTCAATGACTAAAAGGGAAATATTAAAATACATTAATTATTCTAGCTCGATCAAGCAGGTCGCAATCTTTCAGACCTCACGGACCACCAGTCGGCAACCTCTGCTCCAAAGGTTTCCTTAAACCAGCAGTTGCCAACCTTTTGGACCTCACGGACAACCAGTGGCTGGAGAGGGTTTGTTGCTGCTGATGAAACTGAGGCACCTCACAAAAAACATTAAGCTATTCTTTGCACCACAGTCTCATAACAGCTTGTCATTCTGCAGCTAATGTGGAAATATGGCATTGCAAGATTTACATAGATAGATATGTATATATATTCTATGCTTTCAAGTTGAAGTTTACATTTTCAATCCAGGAATCAACAGTTTCTGGAATTAAGTTTTCATTATAACTTTCTCACAGCTGCTGGATTAGGAATCTTCTGACACTAAGCAGGAATGTAAATTAAACATATTTCTGTGTGAGAATTCTAGGAAGTAATGAATCAGGAAGTTGGGCTGTTATGGAGTTGCCAAATTATATGTTTATTCAATTTCAATATATTTGAGCCTGAATCATGTAGACACCTTTAAAAGCACAACTCAAACAGCCTTATTTGTTTTGTTAATGAATAAATCTTAATAAGCCATGGTAATACATAAGCGCTACTTGCATACATACACCCCCTACTAGGGATGTGCCTGCAACCAAGGCACATGCCCCTGACCAGAATCGAACCCGGGACCCTTCAGTCCACAGGCCAACGCTCTATCAACTGAGCCAAACCGTTTGAGGCAATATACTCCAACCTTTGACAGTATTCATTACTGCTTATAACAGATACCACTCATTATTCTAGGATTCTAGAAATTCGTCAGACAAAAAGTCCCTGCTCTTGTGGAATTTACATTCTAGTGAGAGAAGAAAGGCTGTAAACAACAAACACAATAAGTACAGACATTATATAATATGTTAGAAGGTGTCAAGTGCTATTAAAAAACAAAGGCTAAAAGGAGTCAAGAGTGGTTCCAGTATTTTAAATTAGGAAGTCAAGCTGGACTTTATTGGAGGATGATAGCTAAGATGAGAGAGAGTGAACTATGAAAATATCTGGAAGGAGAGCATGTTAGACAGAAAAGCTGGTGCTAAAGCCCTATCAGGAGCATGCTTTACATGTATGAGACAGTGAGGGGCCAATGTGGCTGGAGCAGAGGAAGCAGGTGAGAGTAGTAGAAGAGGTTAGATGAGTAATAGGGGGATTGGATCAGTTGGGACCTTGTAAATCATCATAAGAACTTTAGCTTTAATTCTGACTTATATTTTAACAGGATTACTCTGGTTGTTTATTATATTAAAAAGGGACTTTTAAGGAGCAACCCATAAATAGGGAGACCTGTTACGAGGCTACTGCAGCAATCCAGGTGAGAGTTGATGGTGATTCAGACCAGGCAGGTGATGAGGCTCCGGATATATTTCAAAGGTACAGGCAATAAGATTTTCTGATGGATGAGATGGGGCAGATCAGACACAGGCAAGGTATTTTCATTTAACAACAGGAAAAATGTGAGTTATTAACTGAGATGAGAAAGACTGGGTGGTACAAGTTTGCCATGGGGAAATTAGAAGTTCAGTTTTGTACATCTGAAATTTGAGATGTCTGTTAGTAGAAACTGAATAAGCAGCTGCTTATAACAATCTGGACTTCAGGGCAAAGGCTAAAGCTGGAGATGGAAATTTGGGATTTGTTAGCATGTGAAGTATATGCAAAACCATGAGTTGATGAGGTCACCGAGGGAGTGAATATAGCCAGAGAAGAGGCCCAAGAACTGCACTTGGGGTGCTCCCAAGAGTTTGGGGGTTGGGGGAAAAAATAAAGGCTGCTCAAAAGTGGCCAGTGAGGTTAGAGGCAAACCATGAGTGTTCAGTACGGGAAACCCAAGGGAAGGAAGTGTTTCCAAGAGGAGGAAGTGACCAACTGCAACAAATGCTACTGACTCGCCAAGTAAAACTAGTATTGAAAATTGTCTGCTGGATTTAGCAATGTCCTTGACGAGCCATTTCTGTGGCATGGTGAAAATGAATAAGCCTGATTGGAGTAAGTTTAAGAAAGAATGGGAGAAGAGGCATTAGAAATACAAATGTTAGACAATATTTGAGTTTTACTGTAAAGGTGAGCAGAGAAATGGGATGGTTAGCTGTAGTGGGAAGCAGCATCAAGAGATTTTTAAAACAGAAATAATAGCATATTTATTTGCTCTTGAGAATGGTCAATGGAGAGGAGAAAATTGATGTAAGAGAGACAGGAGAGAATTGTTAGAGCTATATTCTTGAGTAAACAAGAAGAGGGGGACCCAGTGTCCACCTGGACAGTTGGCGTTATATAAGAGTGTACAGTTCATCTGTTATAATTGGAGGAAAAGCAAACTCTGTGAGTATAAATTAATAGTATATGGGTAAATGTGCTTGTGGGCACCAGTGGAAGTTCACATTCGGATGCTTTTATCTCATTTAAAAAGTAAGAAAGATTTTCAGCTGAAAGTGAGGATGAAGAAGAGGTGCTGGAGATTTGAAGAGAGGAGAAAGTAGGAAGCAGTTATCTGGGAGAGTGGAAGAATTAATGGACTGGCCAGATAATAGTATGATTGGCAGATAACATTAAGGAACATTTGAATAATAATGGCAGGTAAACATATTGAGTGCTTATGTTTTAGGCACTGTTTTAAAAAACTAACATATATCGAACTTTGAACTGGCATGATTATTATCCTTATTTTAGGATAAGTAAACAGATAAGTTGCTTATCTGTGGTCACAAACCTAAGTAGATGGTGGAGGCATGCTATCAGGCCAGGCTTTTTGACTCCAGACACTAGGCTCTTTCTTCTACACAGTTAAATATTTGTTGATTGACTGAATGAAGGATAAACTAAGAAAGGAAGGTAGACTAAACAATCAATGCTATCTCCACGGTCTGTGGATTTCTGTTAAGTCATTTTTGCTACTCATATGACCTAAATGGTGTATTCCAGATCTTGTAACTAGGTCCATGTGTGGAGGAGCTGTGGCCTAGACATCTGACACACGCAGGTTTGAATCCCAGCTCTTTTCTCACTTGCTATGTTATCTTGGCCAAAAAACTTAATCTCTGAGTCCCAGTCTCCTCATCTTTAAAATGAGAATAACATGTACTTACAGCATTTATGGAGATTAATAGAGTGTATGTAAAGTATCTGGTTCAGTACCTGATACAAGGTAGGTTCTCAATAAGAGTAGTTTTCCTCCCCCTCCCTATTCGGGTGAGTTGCCCAGAACTTCAGTACCCTCCCCAGAAAGGATCCTTCTTTGCACTTGCCAGTTTCATTACCAGAACTAGTTTCCACTCGCAATCCAGCTAAGTCTCCCTTGTAGTATCACAGGTGGAGAGGGAATGTTGTCTTGTACTTTACTTGTTGAGACCGTCTGCTGCCTAATCTCAGATGCTTTCCCTACCTTCTGCTATTAGCCTGCTCTGAAATAGAGAGGGCCTTCCAAGGAGGATCCTCTGGTGACACTGACCTCTTCTGCCCACACCAGTCATTGAGTCAATTCCTTGAGTTCCCAAACCCAGAAGGTGTGATCTGTCCTAACTGTCCAACAGGGGCAGCGAAAGAGTGCACTTAATTCTAATAGTATCAGTATTACCAAACTCCAAATTTTCAAAATGAGTATCCTGGGGAATAATTAATCCATATTACAAGTGTACTTCAAAGGATTTTTCCTGGAGCACTCTTTTTTTTCTTTTCAGGAATACATGTTTTATAAAGTTAGACACATAGACAGTTTTGTACCCTATTAGGCTCCAAGCAAATGGTTTTTTTTTTCTTCCTTGTTAAATCTTTACAATTATGAGCACCAGCGCATAATAACTTGCTGAGCTAAAGTTAGGCCTAAAAACAATAAAGTCCCAAACTGCAAACACACAGGCTTCTCTTGTTATACTTACAAGTATTAATGAATGTTAGTCTTTACTTTTTCATAATTTGATAAAACAAAGGGCACTTTGGTTTTATGTTGTTTATAGTAGAAGGACAAAAATTTAGAAAATTGTGAAAAGTCAATTCCAGGCAATTAAATCTGACTGGAAAAAAGAAAAAAACAAAACAAAAAAAGCCACCCTGCTTTTTCTTACCCAGGACAGTTGGTGCCTATTTGCGACCTGAAAAGCAAGAAACTTGGAGCCGGCCACGGAAGAGGGGGCGGGGCCATGATAGCAGGGTTTGCGGCTGCGCAGAAGCCCAAAGAGTCGAGAAGGTGCTTGGTAGGCTAGAGCCAGAGCGGCCAGAGAACGAGCTCCAGCCTCTCTGCTCCGCCAGCAGCACTTCTCGCTCTAACAGAAGGTTCTGGAAGCTTGAGAGCAGCGGGCTGGCTTCAAGGACCTACTGATCTGGTATGTTTGCAGCCTTGGGGCTTCTGAGGACCAGGCACTTTACATTCTTTATTCTTTGTTCTTCTGGCAGTGTGTGTGTTTCCTCACACTTGCCAAGATCCAATCTTTGCCTCAGGGCTCAGATGGAGAGAGGATCCTTCCCGCCCTTTTCTTCCTCGGAAGTCGTGTGTTCGGAAAGGGGTTTCCTCAGGTCTTTCCCGTAGGATTTGTAGACCGTCTTCCTTTTCAGAAACCTGGTCATCCACCTGCGAATTTATATATATATATATATATATATATATATATATATATATATATATATATATATATATATATATATATATTTTATGTATAGCTGTTGCTCATAATCTCTTGCACACCCGCCCCCAGAAAAAAAAATTTAAGAATGGAAGAGGCCATGAAGATCTTTGTAGGCCAATCTCTCTCATTTGAGAACTGAGCCGACTGAGCGGGATAAAGATTTACGGGAGATTATTACGCAGTATTAAATTTATTTAAATTTGAAAACTTGAGGGGAAACGCCAAGCTTTTTATCCTCAGCTGGGCGAGCCGGCCAACTAGAGGTGAGGTGAGGTGAGGTGCCCCGATAGCGCTGGAGGGAGTGCTGGTCTGGGGCGTTCCCGTACCGAAGGAGCCTCGCGGCCTCAGCCCAGGTTTAATGATTCATTCTTGGTCGTTAACCGTGCACTCTTGGGGATCTACTGATCCCAATTCCTTTAATGCACGGAATTATCTAACCTCTTTTAGCTTTAGTTAAAATTGTTTATTAAACCTACATATAGCCGGTGGAGTGGCTCATTGTTTGAGCCTGACCAGTGAACCAGGAGATTATGGTTCGATTCCGGGTCAGGGCATGATCAATGATTCTCTCTTATCTTTGATGTCTCTATCTCTCCCTTCCTGTCTAAAATAAATACAAAATATATACATTAAAAAAAACGTACATATACGAGTGTAAAGATTTAAATGAATATGTTACTGCCCTGCCAGTGTGCTCAGTGGTTAGACTAGGGGAGGCAAAGGGTGGGGGAATTGGATTTCTGGTCAAGGGCACGTATGGGTTGCAGGTTCAATCCCCAGCCCCTGTCTGGTGGGAAAAGGCAACCAGTCAATGTCTTTCTCATATTGATGCCTCTCTTTCCCCCTCCTCCTCCTCCTCCTCCTCCTCCTCCTCCTCCTCCTCCTCCTCCTCCTCCCCCCTTCCCTTCCTCCTCCCCCCTTTCCCCTCCTTTTTCCCCCTCCTCTTCTTCCTCCCCCTCCCCCTCCCCCTCCCCCTGCTCCTCCTCCCCCACTTCCACTCTAAAAAATCAATGGGAAAAATATTCTCAGTCCTTGGGTGAGGAATAACAACAACAGAAAAGATTTACCCCTAATCGGTTTGGCTCAGTGGATAGAACTTCGGCCTGCGGACTGAAGGATCCCAGGTTTGATTTTGGCCAAGGGCACATACCTGGGTTGTGGGCTCAATCCCCAGTGTGGGGCGTGCAAGAGGCAGCCAATCAATGATTCTCTCTCATCATTGATGTTTCTATCTCTCTCTCCCTCCCCTTCCTCTCTGAAATCAATAAAATATATTTAAAAGAGATTTAAATGAATATATGTTATGCTTGTGTCATCAGATACATAGTGGATTGTCATTAGATAGACAGTATATTAAATTTAATGGGGTTGGGGGAATAAAAGTTACAGTCCTTCCCCCAACCAGCTAGCAAAACATTCAAAAACAAATATTTTTTCAATGTCTACTGTGTACCAGGTGTTGGATATATAGTATTAGATAAAACAGAAGGTGTCCTTGCTTTCCTAGAGCCAGTTAACTTGTTGTTCATTCATTCATGCAATAAATGAGGAAATTATAGAGCAGCTGGTTTCAACTCAGCAGGAGGAACGTTCTAATTATTAGAGTTGTTCAAAAGGAGCATGAAACCAACTAGGTACAGTGGTCGGCAACCTCATTAGTCAACAGAGCCAAATATCAACAGTACAACGATTGAAATTTTTTTGAGAGTCAAAAACCAACTTCTGTGCATGGGCCACGAAGTTTGAATCGCACTGTACGTGCGTGCCCACACGTGGTGTTTTGTGGAAGAGCCACATTCAGGGGGCCAAAGAGCTGCATGTGGCTCGCGAGCTGCAGTTTGCCGACCACTGACCTAAGAGATATTAACTCACTATCACTGAAAGTGACTTTCATTTGGATTAGTTGGTTTCTAAATATTGCTTTGATTTAATTTTGTATTGATTAACATGGTGAAAATAATTTTGGTTGACATTAAGAAGCTTATGAATTAGGGGAAATGAAATATGTTATAAAATAATTTTGTTAGGCAAGTATGGTAAGTGCTCAACAGAGGAGTTGTAAGGTGGATTATGAGGAAGGACAGGTTTCATTTAGTTTGAGGGGCTCAGGGATAGTTTCTTGCAGGAGGCAAGACTTAAATGGGCCTTGAAAGAGAGGTAGGATATTTTTTAATAGACTTTATATTTAGAACAGTTTAGACAGATAAAAAAAAGAGAAGTTAGTACAGTGTATTCCCACATGCTCTATAGTTTTCTCTATTAACAACATCTTACATTAGTATGGAACATTTTTTTATTTTTTATTATTTATTTATTTATAAATCTTTATTGTTCAGATTATTAAAATTGTTTCTCCTTTTTCCCCCCACAGCTCTCCTCCACCTGGTTCCCACCCCACCCTTTGTCCTCACCTTGCCCCCACTGTCCTCATCCATAGGTGTCCGATTTTTGTCCAGTATCTTTCCATAACTCCCACACCCCTTTGCCCCTGAGAATTATCAATCCACTCCCATTCTATGCCCCTGATCCTATTATATTCACCAGTTTATTCTATTACTCAGATTTTTAATTCACTTGATTTTTAGATTCACTTGTTGATAGTTATGTATTGGTTGTTCATAATTTTTATCTTTACTTTTTTCTTCTTCTTCCTCTTCTTAAAGAATACCTTTCAGCATTTCATATAATACTGGTTTGGTGGTGATGAACTCCTTTAGCTTTTTCTTATCTGTGAAGGTCTTTATCTGACCTTCAATTCTGAATGATAGCTTTGTTGGGTAGAGTAATCTTGGTTGTAGGTTCTTGCTATTCATCACTTTGAATATTTCTTGCCACTCCCGTCTGGCCTGCATAGTTTCTGTTGAGAAATCAGCTGACAATCGTATGGGTGCTCCCTTGTAGGTAAGCAACTGTTTTTCTCTTGCTGCTTTTGATATTCTCTCTTTGTCTTTTGCCCTTGGCATTTTAATTATGATGTGTCTTGGTGTGGTCCTCTTTGGATTCCTTTTGTTTGGAGTTCTGTGCGCTTCCTGGATTTGTAAGTCTATTTCTTTCACCAGGTGGGTGAAGTTTTCAGTCATTATTTCTTCAAATAGATTTTCAGTATCTTGCTCTCTCTCTTTTTCTGGCACCCCTATAATTCTGATGTTGGTACGCTTGAAGTTGTCCCAGAGGCTTCTTACACTATCTTCAAATTTTTGGATTCTTTTTTCATTTTGCTTTTCTGGTTGAGTGTTTTTTGCTTCTTTGTATTTCAAATCTTTGACTTGATTCTTGCAATCCTCTTGTCTACCGTTGGATCTCTGTATATTTCTTATTTCAGTTAGTGTATGCTTAATTTCTAGTTGGTCTTTTTTCATATCCTTGAGGGTCTCACTAAATTTATCGGCCTTTTCTAGGAAATTCTTGAAAAACCTTATAACTGTGGTTTGAACTCTATATCTAGTATTTTGCTTTCTTCCATTTCTTTCATTTGTGATCTGTTTCTTTGTCTCTGTATTTTGGCTGCTTCCCTGAGTTAGTAGAGTGGCTTTGTGTGCTAGGTGTCCTATATGGCCCAGTGGCTCAGCCTCCCCAGTTACCTGAGGTGGACACTCTTGGTGCACCCCTTTGTTGGCTGTGTGCACAGTCTTGTTGTAGTTAAGCCTTCATTGTTGTTGTTATCACTGGGAGGAATTGACCTACAGGCCAATTGGCTGTGAGGATCAGCTGTGTCTATGCTGGGAGAACTTCTGTGCTGGAGACACCCTTATGAGACAAGACTTGCAAAAGCCTCTGTGCTCAGCTTGGATGGGATGGAGTCTCAGGGTGGAGCAGACAGCATTGATTTCCCCTCAGCCCTGCTCTAATAGGCCTCTGTGTCTCAGTGTCCCATGGTAATCACTAAAAACACCTCTGGGAGAAAGCCGCCTTCGAGTTCTGCCCACTGCCAGACAGTCCAGTTTCTCCCCGAATGAGTCTGTGTCCCCAGAGTCTTGCCTGGAACTGGAGTTCAGTGCAGTCAGGAGCTTTTGTCTCCCTCCCACTTGAGAAAGCCAGCCACATACTCAGTTGCCCACCCTCTCTGTGCACGCACCTCAGTACCTCTGCCTTCCACTGTTCCTCTGAGTCTCAGTGTGCTTTTCCCTTTCCTGACCGTCCAGTTTCACCCCGTATCATTCTGGGTCCCCGGAGTCTCACCCAGAACTGGAGTTCAACGCAGTTGGGAGCTTTTGTCTCCCTCCCGCTTGAGAAAGCCAGCTACGCACTCACTTGCCAGTCCTCTCCATGCACACGTCTGAGTACCTCTGCCTCCTACAGCTCCTCTGAGTCTCAGTGCGCTTTTCTCTTTCCTTCTAGTTGTAGAATTTCCACTCAGCCAGCCTTCTTGTGGTTCTGGATGATGTCCATTTTGTCTTTTAGTTATAGTTTTGAAATTGTTGTGCGAGGAAGCAGTTTAGGTGTTTACCTATGCTGCCATCTTAGTTTCTCTTGTCCATATTTTAAACTTTTTAGGAGGCTTGTTGAGCTATGTAAAAGCTTCTGCTAAACCCTTCACTGTCAATTTTCTGGAGGTTCTTCTTTTTCTTATCCTGCAGTTTCCTTTTCTCTTGCATATTCTTTATTGATGTGTTCCTCTGCCTGTTTGGACAACTCCTCAGTAGTCGATTCCTCAGGAACCACCTCTAGGAGCTCCTCAGTGTCACCGTCATCCATTCCCAGGTTAAAGTTGTTTGCCATGTTACCACAGCCTTGTTGAATTTTGCAAACTTTATGCTATGGTTGCAAAACCAAAGAACGGTTATGACATCACTACATGATCGGAATTTTTCAGCCCCATTATAATCTTACTGGGGACCAAGTGCATGAATTCATGCACCTTGAAAGGAACTGTGGGCCACGAGGCTGTGGTGGGCACAGAGGGTGGGTCTCGGCCCATCGTCTGTGCCCCCGTCCGGCCCCTCCTGCCATGGCCCCCAGTGCCCTGTCTGCCGGCAGCCCCGCTCCCGCCACCGCTGCTCACATGCGCTGACGGTGCCGGCCCTCTCGCACCCTCTGATGCTGCGGAGCAATTGGGGTTGGCGCCAGCAGTGGATGTGAGCGGAGCCAGTGGGTGAAGCGGAGGTCGCTGCCAGCCCGATCACCCCTCAGGAGCAGGCGAAGGTGGAGAAGTCCTGGGCGGCAATTGGGGCCAGCACCGACACTCACACCCACTGACAGTGCTGAACTATCAGGGCGGCACCGGGCACTGGCAGTGGGTGCGAGTGGCGGCTCTGGCACTGGCTGTGGGTACACATGGGGCCAGCACTGGTAGCAGGTGCAGGCACCATGTGGGACCATGTCATGCAGGAGCAAAGAATTTTCGGTAATAACCAGAGGCTTGCCCCGATGACCGTGATCAGCTTAACCGCTTTGGTCTGGCGCCCCCACCCATCTGCTCCACCATCCTGCTGTGGCCAACGCCTGCCATGTTCCGTGTGTGCCCTCTGGTGGTCAGTGCACATCAAAGCGACCGGTTGTTCGGTTGTTCGATTTTTCCATAGTTCAGTCTACTTGCATAATTGCCTTTTATTATATAGGATGGGACCACCACCATATATGTAGCCTGTGTTGACCAAATCGTTTTGTGGTGCATGACTGTATAATAAAGGCAATGTATGACAAGCCCATAGGTAATATCACACTCAAGGTGAAAAATGTGAGTTGTCTGACGTGGGAATCATGGCTTTTAATAATTGTTAATAGAAAGCATAGTATTGAATAAATTTAATATATAACAAGACAGATACTTTTCAATGTCCAATTTTAACTTTCAGATATTTTTAAGAATGTCTCCATTACCCTAGTTTTATTTCATTTCCATTTTCCTGAAAGGTATTTTTCCATCTCTTCACTTTCAGTCTGTGTGAGTCCCTTGTTCTGATGTGGGTCTCTTGTAGACAGCATATATATGGGTCATGTTTTTTTTATCCATTCAGCCACTCAATGTCTTTTGATTGGAGCATTTAGTCTGTTTAAGTTAAAAGTTATTATTGAAAGGTACTTGTTTGTAGCCATTTTTATTTTTTGAGGCTGTGTTCCTTCTTACCTTTTTGTTTCTTCTTTTTACAACATTCCCTTTAGCATTTCTTGCATTGCTGGCTTGGTAGTGATAAACTCCCTTAGTCTTTTTTTGTCTGTGAAGCTCCTGATTTCTCCTTCAATTTTGATTTGATAGTCTTGCTGGATAGAGTATTCTTGGATTCAGTCCCTTGCTTTGCATCACTTTGTATATCTCCTTCCATTCCCTTCTAGCTTGATGTGTTTCTGTTGAGAAATCATTTGATAATCTGATGGGGGATCCTTTGTAGGTAACTCTCTGTCTCTCTCTTGCAGCCTTTAAGATTCTCTCTTTGTCGATAACATTTGTCATTGTAATTATGGCGTGTCTTGGTGTGGATCTTTTGGGATTCATCTTGCTTGGCACTCTCTGTACTTGAGTAACTTTTTTCTTCCCCATATCAGGGAAGTTTTCTGTCATTATTTCTTCAAATAAATTTTGTAATCCTTGCTGCTCTTCTTCTCCTTCTGCCAGCCCTATTATACATATGTTATTTCTTTTTGCATAGTCCCAAAGTACTCTTAGGCTTTCCTCCTGCTTTTTAATTTTTTTCTCTAGTTGCTGTTCAGATTGGGCTTGTTTCTGTAGCTGATCTTCTAACTCACTAATTCGGTCCTCTGCTTCTTCTAGCCTACTATTGAAGCCTTCCTTGTTGTTTTTGATTGTAGCTATATCATTTTTCATCTCTTCCTGATTTTTGTATAGGTTGTTGATTTTCTTGTCCATCCGGTGTATAAACTGTATGACCATTACTCTAAATTCTTTTTCTTTAATGTTTCATCCTTCCGTTTTGCTTATTTCCTTTCTTGGCAATTCTTCCTTTTATTTCCTCTGAGGATTGCTTCATTGTCTCCCCATTCTGGCTATCACCAGAAGGTTCAAATGTCAAGTTGTGGGGGCCTGGGCCATGTGCAGTGGGAGTTTTGCACCCCCCAAGTGTCACTGAAGAGCTCTGACACCAAGACATGCATTTGCTCTGGGTTGGTGGGAGCCAGGCTTGCCCAGGCACTTAGTGTGGCCTCTGTGCACCTAGAATCAAGGACCCTGCCTGTGCCACGTTGAAACAGAAAACCCACTGGCATGTGCCAAAAATCAAAGTCCCCTATTGCATGTCAGGAGTCAGAGGCCCCCTGTGTCCATGCCAAGAATCGAGTATCAGAGTCTCTGTTGCTTGGTGCTACCTCGCACTGAGAATCAGGGTCCCTGTGTGCACAGGCACCAAGAATTGGAGTCACTGGCTCTTAGTGTGAATGTACTGGGAATCAGGGATCCCAGGCGCACGCAATGAGGAACAGAGTCTAGTCATTGGTGCTCATTGCTGCCTCTTGCGTGGAGATTCAGAGTCCCCGATCTGCTTTGGAGACCGGGTTTCTCAGTCGCACTGTGTTGGCAGCCGGTCCACTTCTGCCCTGCAGTAAACAGCCTTATGTGTGCACTTGCCCTGAATCAAAGTCAGGTGACACTGCCACTTAGTGTGGGTGTGGGTCTGGTCATGCAGGTGTGCACTGTGGAAAACGAACTCCCTATGTCCATGCACCCAGGCTCAAATTCAGTGCTGCCTCCCTGTGTGGGCACAGGGTCTGGTGATGGGGAACAAACTCCCCAAGTCCACACATCCAGGTTCAAATTCAGTGCAGCCTCTCTGCTAAGGAGCAGGGTCTAGTCATGGGAAACAAACTCCCCAGGTTTGTACCCCGAGGCTCAAATTCAGTGCTGTCTCCCTGCGTGGGCGCAGGATCTGGTCACAGAAAACAGTCTCCCCAAGGTCGTGTGCCTATGCTCAAATTCAGGACTGCCTCCCTGCCTGGGCATGGAGTTAGTCACGGGAAACAAACTCCCTGAGTTCGCAAGTCCAGGCTCAAATTCAGGGCTGTCTCCCTGCCCTACGTGGGCACAGGATCTGGTCGCAGAAAACAACCTCCCTAAGGATGTGCACCTAGGCTCAAATTCAGCTCAGTCTCCCTGCCTGGGTGTAGAAATGAGTTGTGTGAAACAAATTTCCCGAGTTCGCAAGTCCGGGCTCAAAATCAGTGCTGTCTCCCTGCCCTGCATGGATGCGGGATCTGGTCGCAGAAAACAATCTCCCTGAGGATGAGCAGCTAGGCTCAAATTCAGCTCAGTCTCCCTGCCTGGTCGTGGAGCCTAGTTGAGGGAAACAAACTTCCCATGTCCGACACCAAGGCTCAAAATCAGGCGGAATCGCCACTGCTTTGTGTGTCAGAAAGCCTTATTGTGCCTCTGGGGTCTGGTAGTTTCTATGTCGCTGCTGCAGGGGGTACAGGGGAGGAGGTTGGCTTTGTGACTCACAGAAATCTGCTGCTGGGTGCCTGGAGTCTTGGTGTCCCTGGGTCTGCAGCTGTGGTGGCAGGTCTTCTACCAGAGCAGCTGTAGGGTCCTGGTTTGCTTCTGAGACCAGACTGGGTGTTGTTGAGGCTAGGATTATAGTCTCAAGCAGTTCTGTTCTTCAAGATGGTATGTTCTCTGTGCCACTGGTGTCCTCCCCGCTAGCGTTTGTGGCAGCAGCCACAAACTGTCTCTGGGATTTTGCTGTCTAAGACTGCCCAGACTGGCAGACCCCTGGAAGAACTGCAGGGTCTAACTGTCCCTATTTCACTCACACACACATACCCACACACATTCACACACACCTCTATTGCTCCCTCACTCTCTCACACACTCTCCCTACCTAACTTCCTGCCAGTCGCCATCATCAAGGATGCTGACCCTAGTTTTATTTCTATCTTTAATTTACTTATTTATCAAACAAACATTTTTTGTGTTCTTTTTGCTCTTATTCTTCTTAGTTTGTGGCACCATTAGAAGATGAATTGAACCAAAGACAGATGGCTGAAAGTGCTGAAAAAGAAAATATAAAATGGACAACTACCATTATTATTAGTTCATCTCTTAAGGTAAAGAGGCATTTGGGCCATTGATCCTCCCCCCCCCCTTTATTGATTAAGGTGTTACATATGTGTCTTTATCCTCCCATTGCCCCCCCACACACCCCTGCTCATGTCCTCACCCCTCTGGTGTATGTGTTCATTGGTTATGCTTATATGCATGCATAGAAGTCCATTGGTTGATCTCTCCCCCCTTACCCCCAACCTCCCCTACCTTCCCTCTGAAGTTTGACGGTCTATGCTTCTCTGTCTCTGGGCCTCTTTTTGTTCATCAGTTTATGTTGCTCACTATATTCAACAAATGAGTGAGATCATGTGATATTTATCTCTCTCTGACTGGCTTATTTCGCTTACCATAATGCTCTCCAGGTCCATCCATGCTGTTGCAAATGGTAAGAGATCCTTCCTTTTTACAGCAGCATAGTATTCCATTGTGTAGGTGTACCACAGTTTTTTAATCCACTCATTTGCTGATGGGCACTTAGGCTGTTTCCAAATCTTAGCTATGGTGAATTGTGCTTCTATGAACATAGGGGTGCATATATCCTTTCTGATTGGTATTTCTAGTTTCTTGGGATATAGTCCTAGAAGTGGGATCACTGGGTCAAATGGGAGTTCCATTTTTAGTTTTTTGAGGAAACTCCATACTCTTCTCCACAGTGGCTGCACCAGTCTGCATTCCCACCAACAGTGCACGAGGGTTCCTTATTCTCCTCATCCTCTCCAGCACTTGTCATTTGTTGATTTGTTGTTGATAGCCATTCTGACAGGTGTGCGATGGTACCTCAGTGTCATTTTGATTTGCATCTCTCAGATGATAAATGACTTTCAGCATGTTTTCATATGTCTCTTGGCCTTCCTTATGTCCACTTTTAGAAAAGAATCTATTTAGGTCCATTGCCCATTTTTGAATTGGGTTGTTTATCTTCCTTTTGTTAAAGTTGTATGAGTTCTCTGTAAATGTTGGAGATTTAACCCTTATCAGATATAACATTGGCAAATATGTTCTCCCATGCAGTGGGCTTTCTTGTTTTGTTGATGGTTTCTTTTGCTGTGCAAAAGCTTTTTATTTTGATGTAGCCCCATTTATTTTCTCTTTAGCTTCCATTGCCCTAGGAGCTGTATTGGTGAAGATATTGCTTCGGCATATGTCTGAGATTTTGCTGCCTGTGGATTCATCTAAGATTTTTATGGTTTCCCATCTTGCGTTTAAGTCCTTTATCCATTTTGAGTTTATTTTTGTGCATGGTGTAAGTTGGTGGTCTAGTTTCATTTTTTTTTTTTTGCATATTTCTGTCCAATTTTGCCAACACCATTTATTGAAGAGACTGTCTTGACTCCATTGTATGTTCATGCCTCCTTTGTCAAATATTAATTGAGCATAATGGTTTGGGTCGATTTCTAGGTTCTCTATTCCATTGGTCTATATGTCTGTTCTTGTGTCAGTACCAGGCAGTTTTGAGAATAGTGGATTTGTAATACAGCTTGATATATGGTATTGAGATCACTCCTACTTTGTTCTTCTTTCTTGGGATTGCTGCAGCTATTTGGGGTCTTTTTTTTATTCCAGATTAAGTTTTGAAGAGTTTGTCCTAGGTCTGTGAAATATGCCATTGATATTTTAATGGGGAGTGCATTGAATCTATAGATTACTTTGGGTAGTGTGGACATTTTAAAGTTGTTGATTCTACCAATCCATGAACATGGTATGTTCTTCCATCAGTTTATGTCTTCCTCAATCTCTTTTTTCAATGTCCTATAGTTTTCCCAGTACAGGTCTTTTACCTCCTTAGTTAACTTTATTCTTAGGTATCTCAATTTTTTTGGTGTGATGGTAAATGGGAATTTTTTTTTTTATCTCTCTTTCTGTAATTTCACTATTGGCTGAATTCACTTATTAAGTCTAATAGTTTTTTGATGGAGTCTTTAGGGTTTTCTATGTATAATATCATGTCATCTGCAAATAATGATAGTTTTACTTCTTCTTTTCTAATTTGGATACCTTTTATTTCTCCTTCTTGTTTAATTTCTATGGCTAGCACTTCCAGTATGATGTCAAACAGGAGTGATGAAAGTGGGCATCCCTGTCTTGTTCCTGTTCTTAGGTGAAATGGTTTTAGTTTTTGCCCATTGAGTATGATGTTGGCTGTAGGTTTGTCATATAAGGCTTTTATTATGTTGAGGTGTGATCCCTCTATTCCCGCTTTGCTGAGGGTTTTTATCAAGAAAGGGTGTTGGATTTTGTCAAATGCTTTTTGTGCATCAAATGATATGACTGTGATTTTTATCTCTCAATTTGTTTATGTGATGTATCACTTTTATTGATTTGCGGATATTGTACCATCCTTATATCCCCGGGATAAATCCTACTTGGTCATGGTGTATGATCTTTTTGATATAATGCTGGATCCGATTTGCTAGAATTTTGTTGAGGATTTTGGCATCTATGTTCATGAGGGATATTGGCCTGTAATTCTCTTTCTTTGTGTTGTCTTTATCTGGTTTTGGTATTAGGGTAATGCTGGCTTCATAGAATGAGCTTGGAAGTATTCCTTCCTCTTGAATTTTTGGAATAGTCTGAGGATGATAGGTTTTAGTTCTTCTTTGACTGTTTGGTAAAACTCCCCCATGAAGCTATCTGGCCCTGGGCTATTGTTTGCTGGAAGCTTTTTGATGACTGCTTCAATTTCCTCCATAGTTATAGGCTTATTCAGAATTTTAGATTTTTCCTGATTGAGTTTTGGAAGGTTGTATTTTTCTAGTAATATGTCCATTTCCTCCCGGTTGTACAGTTTGTTGGAATGGAGTTTTTCATAGTATTTTTTAACAATTCTATATTTCTGAGGGGTCTGTTATTATTTCTATTCTTTCATTTCTGATTTTGCTTATTTGGGTCCTCTCTCTTTGCTTCTTGGTGAGCCTGGCTAGAGGTTCATCAATCTTGTTTATCCTTTCAAAGAACCAGCTCTTGGTTTTGTTGATCTTTTGTATTGTTTTTTTGGTCTCTATGTCATTTATCTCTGCTTTGATCTTTATTATTTCCTTCCTTCTGCTTACGCTGGGCTTTTCTTGCTGCTCTCTTTCTAACTATTTGAGTTGTAGGGTTAGATAATTTATTACCATTATTTGTTGTTTTTGCAGTAGGCTTGTAGAGCTATGAACTTCCCTCTCACTGTGTCCCATAGATTTTGGATTGTCTTTTCATGGTCGTTTGCTGCCATGATGTTTTTATTTCTTCCTTATCTCTCTGGTAACCTAGTCTTTGTTTAATAGCACGCTATTTAGTCTCCAGGTGTTTGATTTTTTGGGATTGTTTTTATTGTAGTTGATTTCCAGTTTTATGCCACTGTGATCTGAGAAGATGCTTGATATGATTTCTATCTTCTTGAATTTGAAGAGACTTTTCCTGTGACCCAATATCTGGTCTATCTTTGAAAATGACCCATGGGCACTTGAGAAGAATGTATATCCTGTGCCTTTGGGGTGAAATGTTCTGAAGATGTCAGTTAATTCCATCTGATCTAGTGAGTCATTTAGGATTGATGTTTCTTTGATGATTTTTTATTTAGAGGATTTGTCCAATGGTGATAGTGGGGTATTAAAGTCCCCTACTATGTTTGTATTGCTGTCAATCTCTCTCTTGTTATCCTCCAGAAGTTTTTTAAAATGTATTTGGGTGTTCCTGTAATGGGTGTGTATATGTTTACAAGAGTTATTTCTTCTTGTTGATTGCTCCCTTTAGTATTATGAAGTGGCCTTCCTTATTTCTTGTAATGTCCTTCACTTTGAGATCTAATTTGTCAGATATAAGTATTGCTACCCCAGTTTTTTTTCATTTCCATTCGCCTGAAAAACCTGTCTCCATCCCTTCACCATCAGTCTGTGTGCGTCTTTTTTTCTGAGGTGGGTTTCCTGTAGACAGCAGATATATGGGTCATGTTTTCTTATCCATTCAGTTAGTCTGTCTTTTGATTGGGGCATTTAATCCATTTACATTTAAAGTTATTATTGATAGGTACTTGTTTGTCACCTTTTTTATTCTTTACCCGTGTTCCTTCTTTGCTTCCTATTTCTTCTTTTTACAGCAGACTCTTTAGCATTTTTTGCATTGCTGGTTTGGTGGTAATAAATTCCCTTAGTCCTTTTTTGTTTGTGAAGCTCCTGATTTCACCCTCAGTTTTGATTTATAGCCTTGCTAAGTACAGTATTCTTGGATTCAGACCCTTCCTTTGCATGACTTTGTATATTTCATTCTATTCCTTTCTTGCCTGATGTGTTTCTGTTGAGAAATCAGTTGCTAGTCTGATGGGGGATCCTTTGTAGGTAACTTTCTGTCCCTCTCTGGCTGCTTTTAAGATTTTTACTTTGTCGTTGGTGTTTGCCAATTTAATTATAATGTGCCTTGGTGTTGGTCTTTTGGGGTTCATTTTGCTTGGGACTCTGTGAACCTCTTGGATTTGTGTGGATTTTTTCTTCCCTATATCAGGGAACTTTTCTGTCCTTCTTTCCTCAAATAGGTTTTCTATTCCTTGCTCAGTTTCCTCTCCTTCTGGCACCCCTATTATGCAGATGTTCTTTCATTTTGTGTTGTCCCAATGTTCTCTCCTCCTGCTTTTTAATTTTTTTCTTCCTAGAAGCTTCTCTGCTTGGGTATTTTTTCCTACCTTGTCTTCTAGCTCACTGATGTGGTCCTGTGCTTCTTCTAGTCTACTGTTGATGCTTTCTATTGAGTTCTTTATAGCAGCAATGTCATTTTTCATTTCTTCTTGGATCATCTTTTCTTTTGTTTTTTTTTTTTTAAGAAGTCTTTATTAACAATTAGGTTGTTCATTTCTCTTTGTCCTCTTCTTCACTGGTTTCCTGGACACAATTCACCTGATCCTTGATACTTCCTCTGTCTTGCAAGTTTTGGCTTTCTCTCTTGGTTGGCTTATGCTTTGACAGCTTGAGAACAATTATCCACTTCAGGCGAATGAGCACTCCAATATCAGCCAACATCAATCATTCATACCATTCAACATGAAGAGGATTGAATTGACTGATTTACAAAGAATTTCCCCTCCAATGCACCATCTGATACCAAATTTTTGGACTGGAACCCGGATTCTTTGTCCACCGGAATTGAAGAATGAATCCATGGACAGAAAGTGGTATAGCAAAGGTGGAAATTTATTGAGGAACAATTACAGACTCCCACATGGGGAGAGAGAAAGAGTCCCACAGAACTGACTCCCATGTAGGGAGGGGGAAGAGCTTCCTCTTCTTGGTTCTTCTTTATTTCCTCTTGGTTCTTACACATATTGTTGAATTTGTCTTCCATTCTTTTCATCCACCTTATGACCATTTTTCTGAATTCTTTTTCTGACAGGTTGCTTGCCTCCATTTTGTTTACTTCTTTTTCTGGTGATGCCTGATTTTCTTTCATATGTGGGCTGTTTCTTTGTCTCTCCACAATCTCTCTTCTCTGGGTGTCTGGTTATGTAGTTCTTTCTCTCCTTTCTGTAAGGAGGTGCAGAGCTCCTCCAAAGCCACGTGCTCGTGCCACTTGGGGACGAGTGTTCCCGGTTTAGCAGCTGTTCACTGGGTGCCATTGTTGTATATTCCCGGGATTTTCAGGCTTCCGACAACATCCACTCTCCCCTTCATGATGGTGCATTCTCTGCGTCAGAGCTGGTCGCTCCAGGAGAGATCCCAGCAGCAGTGGAGGTTGCCCGGTCAGGAGAACCATGTTTAGCAATCCTCCACAGTCCCCTGGAGTGTAGCTGTCCCTCAACTCACAAACAAACACTACCCATGGATCCACACACTCTTCCTTCGTTCTCTCACTCACGCATTATCTTCCAGTCTGCCTTCCCGTCGGCTGCCATCTTCCTTCCCTCAAGGCTGACTTTGATAGGTTGTATCCCTTTATAGTGATATCTCCACATTCTAGTTGCAAATCCGAGTTAGTGAAATGCAACTGGGCCTCTTTTGGAAGGAGTGAAATGTTTACCAGGGGAATTTTCACCTCCTCTTGGGATCTTTCTGTTGTGTTAACATCGTGTCTCTTGAACTTTGGGAACTATTTTTCTTCGGGAATATCCTCAAATGGGATTTACACCTCTGGAAGAAGTGTTATGGGGCTAACCAATGTCTGGTAAGACCTCTGGGTGGTAGAGTTCAGTTTTGGTTCCTCTCTTGTGTCAACCTCATCTGCGATCTGGATTTTGAACTCCTTGTCATCCCTACCTTGAAGTGTGAGATGAAAATGTATTGTAGTTGCATTCATTCCACTGTGCATTATGAGGTGGATGGTTTTCCACTTATTGGCTATGGAAGCATGTGGAATTATGGGGTTGTCACTGTAGGCGCCTTCCATTCCCCTTTTGGCTATTTCTGCAAAGCTGAAATAAGGCAGGCATTCACCTTTTGGGATAACATAGTGAGTCTGGTTTGGTAGAAGAGTTACTTTATATAATTCATGAAAATGATCTTGCCCACAGTCGCCAGCATCAAACCTGTAGGACAAGACATTGCAGGCCTGGTCATAGAACTTACCAGTGAGCCAGGAGTTTGAACAACCTTGATTACAGTAAGAGACATTGTTTATTCCTCTGCCAAAGTGCCAGGGCTGGACAGCTCTCAAGCTCCCGGTTTCCCCGCCTCCAGCACCATAGTGACTCCCTCTACTTTTACCAGAGCAATCCCCACCATCCCAATCACAGGCCGAGTTATTGCAAGCTTTGTCACAATAGTCATCTTTAATCCAGAAACCCGGGCACCCCTCAGCACAGTTTGGCACAAGCCATGTCAAATAAATCTTTTGACCTTTGGAGTGACTATAAAAATCAGCTGGCCAGACATCCTTCCCAAATATGATATCGTCATTCAGGTAAATAAACTTCTGGGACAGCCTTTCAATGCAATGAATGTGACTTTCAGTAGCTGGTGAACTAAAGGTAGGCAAGTCGCTCAAATTTCGAAAAACATCCTGGTGTGTTACTATTGTCACTTGAGGATTATCAAGGTTCAGCCAGGACGGAATCTGCCCATTGGTGACTATGAAAATATTCCGAACCCACAGTGTGTGCCTCTCGATAGATCACAGTGAGTATCTCAGTTCTTCATTATCTTCAAAACGGCTGACAGAAATGTCTTCATTGTGCTTGGACTGGCTGATGACACTCAGATCCCATAATAAATATGCAGGACTTATGATCAGTTCTTTCCCATCGATGGTCATGTTCTTCTTAGTCTGCTTATTCAGTTCTTGGAAATCTTTGGGGTTGTTCAATTTTAGGAGTGCTACACTGGCCTCTGAGTACAGGTGCAACAGTTTTATTTTAGAAGAAAGATTTTCTGGCAATTTTGCTTTTAGTTGATTTGTCTCCTTGAAGGTCAGTGGAAACCCACTCAGGAAAGCCAAATCTTGCATTAGCACTAGCCCAGGGATTTCTTTATCTGTGGTCAAATAGCCCCTCCAAACTGTCTATTTGCTGTTTCCCTTAAAGGTTTCAGCATGGGCATCTTCAACACTCTTAGTACTATCGAAAACAACAACTGAAACATTAGTCGAAGGGTTTTTTGGTTTTGCAACATTGAATATGTCGCTGGCAATATGAAAAGAAGGGTAAAGAGATGGCAGGTCCTTCAGTGTGACGTTGGCTGGCAGGGGTGGGTCCAGGACAAGCATTGGCATCTTAATGCAGTGTGTCAGCAAACATTGCAGCTTCTTCTCACTCTTAGTTGGTTCTGTTGTGTTCTTCCCAAGGATTTCTCTCATGGATTTCTGCTCCTCTTCCATTTGTTCCCTGACTTGCTACAGTTCCTTCAGTAGTTCAAGGTCAGTGCCATTCACCCAGGTGTTTACCATGTCAATCAGCATGGCTGTCTGCCCAATTTCAATCTTAATCTCTCAAGTATCTGTTTCTGACAGCGCTGTAGTAGGGGAGGTTGCTGTATTGCTTTTTGGGACTGAACGGGCTCTCAGGGACCATTCAGATTTTTTTTTTTTTTTGGTATCCCTTTATAACACTCAGGGTGTAGTCTGGGTGTGGCTGCATTGGTTGCCTGGAGACTGCAGGGAGGGGCTCTCTCTTCAGGAGAAAATGGCTGCTTAAGTCCAGCGTGTCAGGTATGCCTAAGTGCCAGACTCCTGGCCACTTCTCCCCAACCTGATCCTATCCTCAGCCTCTCCCCAGATTCCACAAGTCTGCACCTTCACCTGCACCTCAGCCACGGGTGAGTGTTTGTATTTGAAAGGTCCTATGAACTGGGTTTAGCAAATAAAAGCAAAGGCTGAAAAGAGGGGAAAGAGCTGTGCCACTGTGAGCCCCTCTCTCCCCAGCATGACATTGCTTGGGCAGTTGTTCAGGCTTCCCCCTCCAGGCTCAGCCTCTCATGGTTGTGGTCTTAGATCTAGAATCAGCTGTCGCCAGCAGTCCTGTGGATGTCCTTTCCACAGTTAGACACTATGCCTGTCCCAAGGGTCGCAGCCTTGGTGCTGTGTGGCTTCCTTCTGACCCTCTGGCTTGGAGGTCTCATAATTCTCTCCAGCCCAGATCCCTGATTTTACTGTTCTCCAGGCGTCCTCTGCCCTTCCCGGCTGAGAATTGTCTCACAAGCTGTGTCTACTTCACCAATTCTGGGTGGATGTTATTTGATTTAGTTGCTCCTTCTGTCTGCTCCTGGATAAGGCTCAGGATACATCTGCCTATTCCAACCACCATTTTGTCACTCCCTCTGATTTTTTATTTAAATATTAAAAGTGATAGAACACTAATTTAAAAGATCCTTAGCTTGATTATCCAAAGTTGTATGGATCAGCAATTACATAAGTTAAATGTATTTTAAAGATTAAATTATAAACTTTAGTGCATCCATTTTCAACACCCTACTTCTCTAAATATTGGAAGGTAGAGAATTTTCTAAAGTTATTTTTTTTTTCTCTTTAAGCCTGTTCTAATAGAGATGTTAAGGAATTCCAGAAACTGTAACACATGCACGTAGTAATTATTTAAGACTAGAGGCCCAATGCACGAAATCCGTGCAAGAATAGGCCTTCCTTCCCCTGGCTGCCAGCACTGGCTTCCCCTCTGGCACCCGGGACCTGGGCTTCCCTCCGGCTGCCAGCATGCACTCAGGACCCAGGGTTTCCCTCTCAGCCCAGGCTTCGTCCGGAAGGAGGTCCAGTCTAATTAGCATATTATGTTTTTATTATTATAGAGTTTTTGAAAGATAAACAGAAATTGATTTGTCTGGTTTAGTGTCATTGGGAGGAGCAGTCAACTTAATTGTCACTTCCTTTTTTTAAAAAAAATAAATCTTTATTGTTCAGATTATTACAGATGTTCCTCTTTTTCCCCCCCATAGCTCCCATCCACCCGATTCCCCCCCCCAATCCCATTACCCCTCGCCACTGTCCTCATCCATAGGTGTAAGATTTTTATCCAGTCTCTTCCCCCACCCCTCATACTCCCTTCCCCCTGAGAATTGTCAGTCCACTCCTTTTCTATGCCCCAATTCTATTATATTCACCAGTTTATTCTGTTCATCAGATTTTTTATTCATTTGATTTTTAGATTCACTTGTTGATAGATATGTATTTGTTGTCACTTTGTTGTTCATAATTTTTATCTTTACCTTTTTCTTCTTCCTCCTCTTCTTAAAGAATACCCTTCAGCATTTCATATAATACTGGTTTGGTGGTGATGAACTCCTTTAGCTTTTTCTTGTCTGTGAAGCTCTTTATCTGACCTTCAACTCTGAATGATAGCTTTGCTGGGTAGAGTAATCTTGGTTGTAGGTTCTTGCTGTTCATCACTTTGAATATTTCTTGCCACTCCCATCTGGCCTGCATAGTTTCTGTTGAGAAATCAGCTGACAGTTGTATGGGTACTCCCTTGTAGGTAACTGTTTTTCTATTGCTGCTTTTAATATTCTCTCTTTGTCTTTTGCCCTTGGCATTTTAATTATGATGCGTCTTGGTGTGGTCCTCTTTGGATTCCTCTTGTTTGGGGTTCTGTGCACTTCCTGGACTTGTAAGTCTATTTCTTTCACCAGGTAAGGGGAGTTTTCTGTCATTATTTCTTCTAATATGTTTTCAATATCTTGCTCTCTCTCTTCTTCTGGCACCCCCATAATTCTGATGTTGGTATGCTTGAAGTTGTCCCAGAGGCTTCTTACACTATCTTCATATTTTGGATTCTTTTTTCTTTTTGTTTTTCTGGTTGGGTGTTTTGCTTCATATTTCAAATCTTTGGTTTGATTCTTGGGATCCTCTAGTCTACTTTTGGATTTCTGTATATTATTCTTTATTTCAGACAGTGTATGCTTAATTTCTGACTGGTCCTTTTCCATTTTTTTTTTTTGGCATTCTCATTAAGATCCTTGAAGGTCTCACTAAGTTTCTCAGCAGTTTCTAGAAGATTCTTCAGTACCCTTATAACTGTGGTTTTGAACTCTATATCCAGTAGTTTGCTTTCCTCTATTTCTTTCATTTGTGACATGTTTCTTTGTCTCTGCATTTTGGCTGCTTCCCTGTGTTGATTGGGTGGTTTTCTGTGGTAGGTGACCTATAGGGGCCAGTGGCTCAGCCTTCCCAATCGCCTGAGGTGGACACTCTTTGTGCACCCCTTTGTGGGCTGTGTGCACAGTCTTGTTGTAGTTAAGCCTTGATTGCTGTTTATACACTGGGATGAATTGACCTCCAGGCCAGTTGGCTGTGAGGAACAGCTGTGTCCATAATGGAAGAACTGCTGTGCAGGAGACACCCTTATGGGGCAGGACTTGCTTCAGTGGGGCTTTGGTGCTCACTGAGTCTGCCTTTTGAGTGTGTCACTTACGTATGTAAGTTGAAATCTGGTGTCATCTCACACTGACCCCTGGGTACACTGGCTCCTGGATCTCCAAGGAGGTGCAAGTCAGCTACTCTCTGAGGCCACCCAGCAGGAGCTACAGTGAGATTTGCAGATTTCTCCTTTTTGTTTGGGGTTTGGAAGTTTTGGAGCTCTCTGACCCAGCTGCAGTTTCTTAGGTTAAGCTGCGAAATGGCAGGCCATTCATATGCAAAAGCGACTGCCCATAGCTTGGGTGGGTTTGTAAATTGGGTGGGGTGGGGTCTCAGGGAATTACCAGAGCGTAGCAAACAGCAATGGCTGCCAGTCAGTTGTCTCTGTGTCCCCGCGCCCCGCGCCCCAGACCAGTAAACAATGATTCCTGTGAGCATCTCTGCGAGAAAGCCACCCTCACTTTCTGACCTGATGCCAGCTTCTCCCAGTAGGAGTCTGGGTCCCCAGAGTCTCGCCAGAAACTGGAGTTCAGAGCAGTCGGGAGCTTGTATCTCCCTTCCAATTGGAAAAAAACAGCGCACCCAGTCACCAGCTCAATTCGTGTGTCTCTGTACCTCTGTTTTTGCACGCCTCTGAACCTCCTACCCTGTCTCAATGCACTTTTTTCTTTCCTTCTAGTTGTAGAACTTCTACTCAGCCAGCTTTCCCGTGATTCTGGGTAATAGTCCTTTTGTCTTTTAGTTGTAGTTTTGGTGTGGTTGTGAGAGGCAGCACATACAGGTGTTTACCTTATGCCTCCATCTTGGTTTTCTCAATTGTCACTTCCTTTATGATTACCTTTCTTTCCTCTCTGACTGCTTTTCAGATTTTGGCATTCTGCAGTTTAAAGTATGAATTTCTTTTTTATCTTTGAGGCTCATGAATTTGTGAATTGGTGTCCCTTATCAAGTTCTTATTCATTATCTCCTTTAATATTGCTCCTGTCCTATTCCTCCACTCCTTCCCCTTTTAACTCCTATTACATACTAGTACTAGAGGCCTGGTGCATGAAATTCATGCACGAGTAGGGTCCCTAGGCCTGACCAGTGATCAGGGCCTATCAGGGCCATCTCGCGCAGTCCTGATCATGGCCAGGCCGGTTGGGGCCTGCCAGCTGCTGTCCAAGGCCTCCCGGACAGGGCCTGCCAGATGGGGCAGGAGGGATGGGGGGAGGGACTGGTGGAGGTTGGCTGTGGGAGTGCACTGACCACCAGGGGCAGCTCCTGCATTGAGAGTCTTTCCTTTGGTGGTCAGTGTGTGTCATAGTGACTGGTCAACCCGTTGTTCCAGTCATTTGGTCATAATGGTCACTTAAGCTTTTATATATATAGATGTGCTAGATCATCTCACAATACTCTATTCATTTTGAGCTCTTTTACTTTTACTGTGACTTTGGGCTGCAATCTAGGTAATTTCATCATCTGTCTTCCTTGTCAGTATTTATCTCTTTAGTCCTGATAAATTTAGCCATTGAGAATTTTTTTGTTTTGGGTTGTTTGTTTTTGTGGTATTTATTCAGTTTTGTTTGACTTTTTTTCAGATTACAAAATATACATAAACAAAAATACATAAAGATGTATGTGAACTATTTAATATACTTATTATAGAGAGAATACTATGTGGTTAATCACATCAACAAGAAGGACACTACTAATAACCTTTTTCCTTAGGACTTTTATTAAGAATATCAATGATCAAATACTAACCATGTTATATATTTATGACTTTAATTAATTGTATAAAATGTGTATAATATTTACAATTTTTATAACCATAGTTCTCACATTTATTTTAATATTAGTTACACAATTACATACACTCAATGTTCACTTCTAGTTTTTATGCAAAAGATATGTCTTTCCAACACCTAACTTTTGTAATGATCCTTCAGGCATAGATGAAATATTCTTTCCCTGGAGGAGCCATGTCTCAGACATGGTTTTGAAAAATGTCCCCTTAGTAAAGGGTCTATTCTTTTTCATGTGTTTTATTTGGGGTTACACATACCTCTTAGTTTTATAAAGTATAAAACTTTATAAATTATTTCTCATTCTCCTCTGGCTTTTGTGTACTTTCTAAAGAAAGAAGGGGACACCATAATATTTATTCCAATAGTTCCTATTTAAAAAATTTTTTTTCTATTGATTTTAGAAAAAGAGGAGGGGAGAGAGAGGCAGACATCAATTTGTTGTTCCACCTATTTATGATGCATTCATTGGTTGATTCTTGTATGAGCCCTGACCAGGGATGGAACCTGCAACCTTGGCCTATTAGGACGACACTCTAACCAACTGAGCTACCCAGCCAGGACCTATTTTTTAATATTTTAAATGGGCTTTACTTATCACCTGTACTCATAAATCTTTTTTGTTTTTTACTAATCATTGTTTTAGAAAAATTATTAGAAGTGGAATAGTTGGGTTAAAAAGGCATACACATTTTAGGAATTTATATGTATTGTCAAATTATCTTCCAGAATGATTTTTTTACACTCCCATCAGCAGTACATAGGAAGGTCAACCTACTCTCAAGTTTGACAATTCCAAATATTATCATATTAAAAAGTTTTTGATAGCTTATATTTTAGATTTATTTGATGACAAGGGAGATTAAACATTTTTTCATATAAAGATTTATTTCCATTTTTAAATAATTGTGCCTTTTCTCTTTCTATTGGTATAAAAACTAAAGTTTTAGTCTTTCAAAATATTAAAAATAGTACACATTTGTATTATAGCATTGATTATAAATGTTCTCAAGTTTTTCCCTTTCAGTATTATTTGATATTTATGACATAAGTTGCAAATTTTTATTTCTACTTAATTTTGAGAAATTAAGGCAGCTGTTTTTCTTATAAAGTCAGATTTACACCTTTTTCCCTTTTGAGATTCATTAAATAGCTCTTATTCTTATAAAATTTTCATATTTAAGCTTAAATATGTGATACATATATACACATGTTCATATATAAATAACCATTACATATTATAGTCTTGAGTCTCATTCTGTTCTGTTTGCATGATTTGTGTAGTAAATATTGAATCCTTGCCACACTTTTCAATTCATTGTAGTTTTGTGATAAAAACCTGGTAAGTCATGTTCTTTCCATACTACTGTTATGTTTATTAAAATATATTTATTTTTCTAGACCAGAGAATCAGCAAACTATGACTGTGGCCTGCCTACAGCCAAGTTTTTCCCAACCAATGAATAAATAATGGTTTTTACATCTTTATTATTTTTTTAAATATATATTTTATTGATTTTTTTAATAGAGAGGAAGGGAGAGAGTTAGAAACATCCGTGAGAGAGAAACTTCGATCAGCTGCCTCCTGCACACCTCTTACTGGGGATGTGCCCACAACCCAGGTACATGCACTTGACTGGAATCGAGCCTAGGACCTTTCAGTCCGCAGGCCGATGTTTTATCCATTGAGCCAAACCAGTTAGGGCAGTTTTTACATTTTTAAAAGCTTGTAAAAAAGAAAGAGGGAAAGAGTCAGAGAGAGAGAAAGGGAGGGAAAGAGAGAAAGAGTGAAGGGGAAAAAGGAAAGAAAGGAAATAGGGCAGGGAAATGGAAGGGGAGGAAAAGAGGGGAGGGAGAAAGGAAGAAAAGAAAAAAATGTGACACATCATAAGCATCTTACAAAGTTTAAAATATAATCTGACCTTCTATTGAAAAAGTTTGCCAAACTTTGTTCTAGATAAACTTCAGAATCACTTTAAACTCATAAAAGTTCCACACTTGTTTTGAATTGAATTAAATTGGGGGAAATTTTATTTTCCCCATTCTGTGAGCACAATATATCATTTTATTTTAAAATATATATATACACATATATATTTTTTAAACTCTTCTATTATTTTTTATTATTATAATTGGGCTTCCCCAATAGGATAGAATTGAAATTCATTAGCATGGCATACATGGGTCCTCAGTTATTCTAACACTGTCCTCAAATTAACTGATTCATATACAGCTTACATACTCACCATATAAGTATCATATTTTCAGGTCTGAATACCTTTGCCTGTGTTATTCTTTCTGTCCAGGCTGTTCTCACATTTGTCTTCTTTCTTCACTTATCTGCTTAATAAACTGCTTTCCACTAAAGATTTGACTCAAATTTTATGAAGCTTTCCTGACTCTCATCTGTCACAGCACACCCCTTTTAATATACTTTCTGATTCTTTGTCAAAATTCTCAACCATGTCTTTTATCTTCTTGAACATTTGCTATTTTAAGGTATCCTATATAATAAAAGGCTAATATACAAATGACCAAACAGCAGAAAGACTGGTCGCTGTGATGTGCACTGACCACCAGGGGGCAGACACTCAACACAGCAGCTGCCCCCTGGTTGTCCCCCTGGTGCTCCCACAGGGGGAGTACCGTTCAGCCAGAAGCTGGGCTCACGGCTGTCGAGCACAGCGGCAGTGGGGGGAGTCTCTCCCGCCTCTGCGGCAACACTAAGGATGTCTGACAGCTGGGTTAGGCCTGCTCCCTGAAAGAGGGCCTAAGCCGTGAATCTGACATCCCCTGAGTTCTCCTGGACTGTGAGAGGGTGCTGGCTGGGCTGAGGGATCTCCCTCCCCCGAATGCACGAATTTCGTGCACCGGGCCTCTAGTATCTCTGCTAATTTCACTATATGTATCCCCTATGTGTCTGTTTATATTTCCTGATGTTTCTGATGGTTCTTTCATGTAATCTTATCTCTTTGTATATCTGATTACTTTCTATTGTGTTGGACTTTATATTTTTTATTTTACTTAATGTTTTAAAAATGTATTTTTATTGATTTCAGGGAGTAAGGGAGAGTGAAAGAAGAGATAGTAATGTCGATGAGAGAGAATCATTGATCGGCTGCCTCCTGCACACCCCCTACTGGGGATTGAGCCTGCAACCTGGGCATGTGTCCCTAACCAGAATCAAACCTGGGACCCTTCAGTCTGCAGGCCGATGCTCTATCAACTGAGCCAAACCAGCTAGGACTGGACTTTATATTTGAAAAATTATTTCTAGAAATAATTTGAGGCCTAAAATAGTATTCTATTTCTCTAAAGAAGTTTTAATTCTGCAAGATAATTAAATCCTTAATGCCCTAAGAGAGTTATACCAGATAAAATACAGGACACTCAATTAAATTTGAATTTCAGATAAGCAATGATTATAGTATAAGTACATCCTAAATATTGCATGGGACATACTTATGCTAAAATTTATATTGTTTACCCGAAATTCAATTTTAACTGGGTGTTCTATAGTTTTCTTTGTTAATCTAGTAACCCAACCCCTAAGATGTTTATTATATGTAAAAATGAGCTTATTTCCTGTGCATCTAGAATGGTACTAGTATAGAAGTGATAAAATAGTCGCCCAAATAGTTTTGTTTGTTCTGTAGTTCAAATGAGGAGACCTGATTGAGAAAGGTTTCTCTAGGAAGTGCTTCTGCAAGATGCTTGGAAGGATTAGTAATACAGTATCAGCTTAATACAATTTCAGGGATTGAAATGATTTGAAGCAAGTCTGCAATCCCTGTGAGAGCTGTTCTACTTTTGTAAAAGGCTCTGTTCAGGCTTTCATCTGTCTCTTCCTTAATTGGCAGTAGATGCCCTCAGGGAAAATATGGCCTAAATGCTGGTCTCATATCTTTAAATTTCTGTGTAGATCTTGCTCTTGTAATTTTTCACTATCCTGCTAGCTCTCTGATGCATTAAAGCAGATTTAAAAAATTGCCCAGCTTTGACACGCTCTCCCTCCCAGGAGCATGCCTGTGGCTGTCCCTCTTCCCACTTCTTCCCCAACAGGAGTGCATCTCCTAAACTCTAAGGGACCCACAAGATTTGCAACCAGAACAACGATGGGCAGCAGCAGTTCGTCAGGGCAAACTCCCTGAACCTGTCCCTAAGGCCTCCTTTTCTCTGACTTCTTAGTGAGCCAAAGCAGCCCAGCCTAGGCTCCTTTCTTTCTTTTAAATATTTCAGAGAGGGAGAGGAAGAGAGAGATAGAAACATCAACAATGAGCGAGAATCATTGATTGGCTGCCTCCTGCATGCCCCGCACTGGGGATTGAGCCTTCAACCTGGTCATATGCCCTGACCAGGAATCGAACTGTGACCTCCTGGTTCCTAGGTTGATGCTCAACCACTGACCCATGCTGGCCAGGTGCCTGGGCTCATTTTAACACCTATAGTCCCTCTACTGTTATCCTAGGCCCTTTTGTTTCACTGTCTCTAGCTTTAATAAAGGTTCTCTTAAAGAAAAAGAAGAAAGAAAGAAAGAAAAAAAATTGTCCAGCTTCCCAGTTGCCTTCAGCAGGAGGATTGGCCTAAATTACTTAGTCTGCCATCACTGGAAGCAATGTATAATTTTAAAACAGCAGGAGCAGCTCAGGGGAAGTGTCATAGTTAAACTTGACATCAGGATCTGTTTGAATGGCACAAAATACTCCTTTAGGAAGGAAAGAGAGCATATATTTTATACCTAATTCCTTAAAATATACATGATCTGAAGAAAAATATAAAATTAATATACCTAAGGGATTTTTACATATTTTGAGAATAACAATCAGGAAACACTGTTAACCACTTTAGTGTCTTGGGTATTATGATCTAATTACTTGGTAGAATCAGAAATGAGATGAATTTTGAAATGGTTATTATTGAAACCAAAAGTTTGGTTGCTGTTTTCTGACCCACCTAAGGATTAAGACATTTTAAAAGTATGCTAAAAGTAACTGTAAAGTAAACAGATGAATTTGAGAATTGGTATCTTTGTTGTATTCTATGCCTGGCACTTCATGTTTCTGTTAACGCTCTAAGAAACACACCACCACCCACATTCTGTTATACATTAATGCATGTCATAATCCATCTCTATGTGATTTTTTCTAAAGTTTTCATTTACTCTAGCTTTCATAGTTTAGATAATTATGTCCTTAATTTCTGTCCCTAAGTAATGTAACTGTAGTACACAACTCATTTCCAAGCCTGCAACGTTTGAGCTGAACTGAATATTTTTTTGTATTTTTTTCTCCATAGAGAACATTTTGTGTATGTTTTGATGATCAAATCTTTAAGTGGTATAGTTACAAAAGAAACTGTTAACTTATTTTAATGTATTAGCTTTAATAAACACTATTCTAAGCATGTCTTAAGTTTGTATTTCTGAAAATTTTTTTGAAGAGTTGTGAAGTTGCAACTGCCCTGGAAAACCGAAGTCACAAGGTTCGGTATTCAGCTTCAGTGGAAAATGGATCAATTATATTTTCTCGTACTGGTACAGTGTATTTGCTCATTGCCTTAAGTTTTTTATAAAATATGTAAATATAAGTTCAAATAATTTGGTAGTTCATTAACCAAGTAATAAGCTTAAGGTGTTATCTTTTGGGAGAGGTCAATGTATAAAACTTGGTTACTGCTGCAAAAGCAGCACATCTAGCCAATTACAAAATATATCCCTTTTTAAGATTATAATTGTTGAACTAAAGCTGAACCAGTGGAGTCTGGTAGAGGATGGTAAAAACTATTTGCTTTGGACCTAAGATGAAAATAGAACAAAACCACCTCCCCAATAATCAATACTTGTATTAAAGTATTACCCATATTAACAAAGAAGTCAACATCACAATATTGGTCAAAATCCATACACAAAAACAATACAGAGAGTATTTTTCATGATTTTGTACAAGATTTTGCTGAATATAATATAAACAAATAATAACTAAAAGAATCAAATGGAGACATACAAATGTCCCTTAAATCATAATACCATACAATTGTGAGTCATGAGCAAAGTACTAAAGGAATTAGATTAGGATATGAGAAGGCTGGGGACATGGGAAGTAGGCAGTTCTATTTGTGCTTGGGAAATAATCTACACTAATAAAAGAGAAAGATGCAAATTGACTGTACCTCCGCGATGTCCACCAGCCAATCAGTAGTGAGTATGCAAATTAACCCAACAAAGATGGTGGGTTAATTTGCATATGCAAGGGCCAAGTGGCCTGGGTCCCAGGAACATCCTCGGGATCCAGGCCGCTCCTAGCCTGTAGGCCCGCACGTAGGCCCTGAGCGGCCGGGGTCCCAGATCGCCCCCGGCCATTTCGGGCCTGCAGGCGCAGGTGCCAAGCAGCTGGGGGCAGGGTGGAAATATCTGCTGCATAGCCATGGTAATGCGGCGGATGTTCCTGCCTCGCAGCTGCTTGCGCGTGTGCCAGTACCAAGCGGCCTGGATCCGTGCCCCAGCCCAGCAGACACAACGCGGGGCTGCCGGCCTTGGGGGTGTTTCCCCAGCCCAGTGGACACAATGCAGGGGGTCCTCTGCATGTGAGCTGCAAAGGAAACATCTTTTCTTTTTTTAAAAAAATATGTTTTATTGATTTTTTACAGAGAAGAGGGGAGAGGAATAGGCAGTCAGAAACATCGATGAGAGAGAAACATTGATCATCTGCCTCCTACACACTCCCCACTGGGGACTTGCCCACAACCAAGGTACATGCCCTTAATAGGAATCAAACCTGGGACCCCTCAGTCTGCAGGCCAATGCTCTATCCACTAAGCCAAACCAGCTCGAGTGTAAACATCTTTTCTGACCTCTCATTGGCTAAGCTCCCTGTACACTGCCATTTGCAGTGTTCTTGTAACTTGGGTAATTAGAATCCAAGAAGGTGATCTAGGGTTTTTCCATCACACTCCTGGAGGAAAAAACGAAGGTCTGCTGCTGGAGGAGCTAAGAAATGTCATATACTGCCCTAGCCAGTTTGGCTCAGTGGATAGAACCTCGGCCTGCCGACAGCAGGGTCTGGGGTTTGATTCTGATCGAGGGCATGTACCTAGGTTACAGGTTCCTCCCTGGCTGGGGCCCAAGTCAGGGCTCATGCAGGAGGCAACCAATCAAAGTGTCCCTCTCACATTGATCTTTCTGTCTCTCCCTCTCTCTCTTTTCCACACTCTCTAAAAATCAATGGAAACATTCCTCAGGTGAAGATAAAAAAAGAAAGAAATGTCATATCCTATGAAAGAGACATCTTGAAAATGCCTAAAGAAAGTTGTCATTTTTTTCATGGTGAAGAGACTGGAGTCCGTGTTGATGAAAACACCTTGGTGGCTGCAGTGGCTGGCAGTGGCTGCAGCAGTGGGGTGATGGGGCTGGCGTCTTCCCCTGATCAGCCCAGTCGCCTCCCACAGAGGGAGGCCAGACTGCAGCTTAGGCCCGATCGCCGTGGGGATCGGGCCTAAGCCATCAGTAGGACATCCCCTGAGTGCTCCCAGTCTGTGAGAGGGGGCAGGCTTGGCTGAGCCCCCCCCCCCCCAGTGCACGAATTTCGTGCACCAGGCCCTAGTAAGAATGATAAGAAGACCTGTACTCTAGCAGGTTTGGACGACAGGTGCTTTCAAAAGCTCCTAGAAATAGACCTCTAGGATGAAACTAATCAGTACCACCTTAAATTCCTCTAGCAGGAAGTAAAATATTTTTAAATACCTATTATGTGTGCCTTGACCACTTTATATACATTATCTAACTTTTAATCCTTTCAACAAATCTATTGAAGAACTATTATTCCAACCTTACAGATGAGGCAATTGAGTTTCAGAGAGGTTAGTTATATAAATTGACCAAGTTCCTCAATTAGCATAATCAATTTCCTTAGATATCTCTTAAAGACCTAATTTTATCATCTTTTAAAGATCTAATTAGATCAAGTTTTTCTTTTGAACCCTTCTTATAGGGCTAATACTATTTCAGAGATCTTAGGAACCTGCTTACTGTGTATTAATTTATATAAAGCAATAGTTGTGTTCTGGTACACAGGTTTCTCCAATAAATAATTGGTTTCTTAAAACTACCTTTCTTGATTTCCAGCTTTTAAAATCATTATGGGGAACATGGGAAGAAAAAAAGGGGAGACATCTGTAGTACTCTCAACAATAAAATATAAGTATCATTATAACATGGAAAGTTAACTTTTAAGTAAAATTAGGCATTATCCTCATTGTGCCTTAGTTTGAAAAAGATTTTTCCCCTCTTAAAATATTTAGAGTAAGTCATCCTTTTATACAAAGCACTTCAGAGAACCACCTAAATTGTTTTGTTAAGAATTTTGTTATAGGGATTTCTACTTCTTATGGTTTAGGAACTGGACACTTATAGCTGTTATACCTACAGTTATTTTAAAAAATATATATTTTATTGATTTTTTTACAGAGAAGAAGGGAGAGGGATAGAGAGTTAAGAAACATCGATGAGAAACATCGATCAGCTGCCTCCTACTGGGGATGTGCCCGCAACCAAGGTACATGCCCTTGACTGGAATCAAACCTGGGACCCTTCAGTCTGCTGGCCGACGCTTTATCCACTGAGTCACACCGGTCAGGGCCCTACAGCTATTTTTGTTGATTTTACTGAGGTGGATTTTATTACATTTTTTATTTTTAATGATAAAGTGACATTCACCTTTCCTAGGAGTTGCATTTTTATTGATGGATGCTAAAGAATGTTTTATGTCAGCTGAAGAAATATTTCTAGCCAAAATTGAGAAGTTTATTAACATTCACCAAAACAGTTTTTTGGTTCTGTCTGCTGCCCTCCATGGACTTGAGGAATGGAAACTGATGTTCAGGATTCAGCAGAGGTATGGAAGAGCACCAAGTTTATTTTTGTTAAATTATATTGTGTTTATTTCAGTTCTTAATTCTTTTAGGCAAATGAGTTATGTTTTTCCCAAAGATAAGCTTTATAATGTTAACCTGTCATATTTGATAAAATGCAGGCTATTCTATGAATCAGGGTGACAAGTTTCAACGTTCATGCTGATTTCTGGGATTCTTCTGCAAGATCAAACCCAAAGTAAACACTTTTTATTCATTAAAGTTCTGACTACAAAGCCATATCAGTTCCTCTGTGAAATAAGGCAGGGCCTGAATGAGTAAACAAAAGAGAAGCAGTAAGAGGTTTGTCTCTTTTTCCCACTTAACATCTTGCTGACTGGTCATGAGGTAACTTGTGTTTCCATGTCTGGACATTGCTGATCGGTCACGAGATAACTCATGTCTGCACTTACATTAATTGAAGTAATTTTAAAACTCTACATTGCTTTCAGACCTTAAAATTACTTAACGTTAAGTGCAAACACAAGTTACCTCGTGACTAGTCAGCAAGGTGTTAGGATAACAGATGTTATAAAAAGTCAAATGATCTGTTTAACTTATGAATTGTTTTTCAGATTCCTGGGTAGTAACTTACGGATACTTCCAGTACACAACACAGTAAATGCTATTGATCTTATGTGCACTATAGCTAAGGTGAGTTACCTAAGGAAAATGATACATACATACACACAGTCATATACTTTGTTCCTGACTTCAAATGTATCCCCTCTTGAGCATGTTTGCAAATACTCTGCTTTAGTTCCCCTCAGAGAAGCTGCTGTTTTTTTCAGTGTGCAACCCTTCTCCATGCTTCAATTTATTTCTGGTAGCCAAGAATTACTCATTTTGGGCCAAAACAGTATTTGGCCATATACACACTGTGTTGGCCATATTGGTTACTTAAATTTTCCATCAAATTCTCAAGTGTAAATATTGGTTAGGTTGTAGTTACCAACTGTCAGAGTGCAAACGTACTTGTCATGCTTATCCTCCTGTGTGAAGTGTGCCCCCAAGTCCTCCAGCAGTTAGGTGTTGCTTACCTTACACTTGGAAGAGACCTCCATTAAAGCAATTCCTAACAGTAGTTTACTTTTTTGGCTTGCATGTTTGAAATTCTTTAAAGACAGAGACCAGGTATCTATTACTCTAATGAGTCATATGTTGTGTTGAGCACACAGAAAGTGATCAATACTTGAATAATATAAATAATGTTGCATATTTTTATCTTTTTCCAGATCACCTCCAAACCATACATAGATAGCATTTGCTACAGGATGATAACAACTAAAGCTTACATCATTGAGCAAAGTCCTGTTTGGAAAACCCTTCAACAGATAAATCTCAGTGACCCATTGAATCCAAATTAGAGTGTCAATTATAAATGTTCTTTTGGAAAATTAAAATAATTAGACTGGTTGAATTATAATGTTCAAATATATATTTACTTTAAAGACTTAAAAATTTTAAAATAATAAAATATATACAATTAAAAGATTTTATTTTCAGTTTTGTTGAATAATTGCTTTAATAATGTTCACAAAAAATTGGAGTGATATTCAATTTATCACTAGGAGTTATAAAATGTAACACAGATTCAAACTGGAACATAAAGTGCATCAGCATTTTTATAAACTCATTACAACTATATGAATGAAGGCAATTCAACTACATTTTATAAACTTATAATACAAAATTATTAATTTGTATTGAATTTTAACAGTAATATTTGTTATATATGGACATTCTTTATCATGGAGATTAACTTTTTGAAACCAAATGCTATTCATCCATAATGTGTCATTACAGAAACAGATGAGAAAAGCTACATTTATTTTTCTATTGATGTGGGTTTTTTCTATTGGTGTTTTACAGAAAAATTTTTGTGAAGATATTAAATCATAATGGGAAATAGTATTTTACTAATTTTTATTTAAGAGATGGAGCTTTCACTTTATCCCAGTATTTTCTTCAGAGGTAGACTTTGTTTTTATTTCAATGAGTTCTTCTACTCGAGCCAGAACACTTTCAATCAAATCAAATGTGAAAAGTGCTGAATGTAGGACCTACAATGCCAAGAAATTTTAGAGTCATTAAGTATGCATTTAAAACAAAACAAAAAGTAAAAAAAGAAAAGACTTCAAATGGATATAGCTTAGAAATATTTGAAATCTACCTTAAGTTGCATTTCAGGAGGCATATTAGGCATTTCTTCTCCACCTACAGTTACAGAACAAAAATCTTTAGACCTCTGGACTTCTGTAAGAGAGAAAAAAAAATAGTGTCATGTTTTTAATCTTAAAACAACTCTCAGATCTCAGTAATAAATTAATAAGCTACTTTCATAATTCCATTACTTTAAAATATGTCCTTTATTTATATAAATTAAGTCTTAGTGTTTAGTATCTCAGGGTATGCTTAAGTCAAGCAATTAGCAAATAAAAATATCAAAATTCTGTAACATGTTTATTCAAGAGACTAGCCATTATTTTGGCATGTACAGGATGAATGAAAACTTATAAATTTGGGGGGGAGTGAGGGGACGGTGGAACAAACAATACCAAAAGAAATACAATGATATCCAAACAGAAATACCTGTAATACAGTTAGATTCCTAATTAGGACTTGAGATTTTAAAACCAGAATATGTTTCAGTTTGGTTTAAATTTTTGTTAATCCAATTTCAGTGTTAACTGGCTTACAGATCTGCTAAGAATAATTTTAATTATAAATAAAATGACTTAGCTGTCATGGTTCCTTGTTTGCTTTAAATTAGACAAGATTAAAAAGTTCTTTATTTTTAATATAAATTGCAGTTTAAAAAAATGACTAATTGTTAGACCTAAGCAAAAATGAAATTACACATTACCAACCTTGGCTATTTTCTTGGCTATTTTTAATTTCTGCTTCATAATGTGCTTTTGACATATTAAGTCCTATATGGAGTGGCTTTAAGAAATTATTCTCAATCTTTCCAAGTTCTGTCCATAATCCAGTCTGTTCAGAAGAATTAATGAAAGAGTTATATGGTTCAACATTTACTGATTCATATTATTAAATACTAGAGGCCTGTGCATGAAATTCAGGAGCTCAGCCCAGCCTGCACCCTCTTGCAATCCGGGACCCTCAGGGGATGTTCGACTGCCGTTCTAGGGGGGATCGGGCCTAAATCAGCAGTCGGACATTCCTATCGCAATCTGGGACCGCTGGCACTTTAACCGCTCACCTGCCTGCCTGATCACCCTAACCACTCTGTCTGCCTACCTGATTGCCCTAACCACTCGCCTGCCTGCGTGATCATCCCTAACTGTTTGCCTGCCTGCCTGATCACCCCTGCCTCTGCCTGCTTGCTGGATTGCCCCTAACTGCTCGCCTGCCTGCCTGATCACCCCTAACTGCCTCTGCCTCAGGCCCCCGCCGCCGCGGCTTGGTCTGGAATGACGTCTGGAAGGTTATTCAGCTATCCGGTCTAATTAGCATATTATGCTTTTATTATTATAGATGTGTTTGAGTGTTGGAGAAACAAGAATTAATCACATGATTCTTGCCTTTCAAGGTAGAGTTTACTGTTTAACAACACATTGATTACTACAGCTAGTATTTTATGTGAATACCAATCAAAACAAAACTTTACTTTGGTTAGTACACTCACTGCTGTGCCATTTGGGCAGTTTTTGGTTTGAGATCAGTAACTTACAAGTTTTATCCATGAAAAAGTTACTTGAGGACAATGCACATGTCTCAGTCATTTTTCTTGCCTATAAACATTCCCACAATGACTCTACCTTATATATCTCCTCAACTCTTGATCTTGCAATTGATACCCTGGTCACAGATCTAGTTCTGGAAGATTCTTTTCTTTCCTTGTTGATGAAACTTTTCTAACACAAAGTTGATATGGACATTCTTGGTGTTAAGTGCAGTTGGAGATTTTACCTGCCTACAACAGCTTAGGTTTATTTGCTCTTACATATTAGATTTTATTCCAAGAGCATTTCTTCCCATAGTACTAAAGGTGGAGAATCATAAAGTTCATGGTATTATTAAATTTCCAGGCACTCTTTACAAAGGAAAATATCTTAGGCAAAATGGTAAAAAAGAAAAAAGAAAAAAAAAGGAAACTTAGGAAGTTCTGGTTAAGACGGTAGCATAGTAAACACAGTACTTGAATCCTCATACAACTATATCAAAATTACGACTGAATTACAGAACAACTATTCAGAACTGCCTGAGATCTAACTGAATGGAAGTCCTACAGCTAAGATTATAAAGAAGAAGGCACATTAAGACTGGTAGGAGGGGTGGTGAATTGGAATGGGCTGGTCCCACACCCATATGTAGCAGATAAAAATTGGGAGGGATATCTCAGCTGCAGCAGTGATCCATGAGTAGCAAGGATTCCCATACCCACACCAGACCCCCTGCCCCCTCCCCCCAGCCCAGGGTTCTAATACCAGGAAGAGAAGTCTCCCTAACTTCTGGTTATAAATACCAGCAGGTATTGTACCGGAGTGAGATGGAAAGGCTGTTGGAGTTCCAGGTGTTTCTCTCAAAGAGCCTGTGCATGGACTTATGTGGACTCACTGGCTCTAAGCTCCAGAACTGGGGCAGCAACTGGAAAGTGCCAGGGACATACGGGAGGAACTGAATTGTCTGGCATAAGGGCAAGAGCTGGGGGGAGGGCAGCATTCTTTCAGATAAAAGTGCTGGCAGAGGCCATTGTTCCTTTTCTGAGCCCTTCCCTCACAGAGCCAACAAGTAGGCACCATTAATGTGGTTCACACTGTTTGCCCTACCTTGATGATTCTCTGAGACCCTGCTCCACCCAACTTGTGGGCCCACCCAAGCTGTTTCCAGTGGCTTTTCCATATGGACAGCCTGTCTTGGCTCATTCTTCAGTTTCCTAAAATCTCTCAAACAAGCAGCATCTGGCCTCAGTATGCCCTATACCTCTTGTTAAGTGGTCCCAAGCCTGGCATTAGAGGCAGTGGCCTTGGTTAGTAGCTTGGCTTCTCATGGGCAACTCCATGCCCAACAAAAACAGAAGCCATCTGCAGATCCTTTGTAGCTCATGCTGTGCGGTCCTGGGCAGGACACAGGTGGTGGCTGACCTTGGTCTGCACCTCCCAGGATGCCGAGAGCCACCTCCATAACAATACACTCAAAAGGCAGATTCAATAGGCACCACTGCACAGCTGATTCTCCACAATGGTTGTAGCCAATCAGCCTGGGGATAAATCCTTCCCATTGATGTGCCAACAGCAGTCAACTATAACAGACGGGTGTACACAGTCCATATGGGAAGGGGTGCACTTGGAGTGTCCAACTCAGGTAATTGGGTACCTGTGCCACTGGGCCCTATAGGACAACTCCTATATAAGGCCACTCTACCAAGCCCTAGAGATAGAGCAACTCTAATACATAGAAACCAACACAGGGAGGCTGTCAAAATGAGGAGACAAAGAAAAATTTCCTAAATGAAAGAACAGAACAAAACTCCAGAGAAAGAACTAAACACAATGGAGATAAGCAATCTACCAGAGGCAGAGTTCAAAACACTGTATAATAAATGCTCAATGAACTTACAGGAAAAATAGATGAACTTAAGTGAGAATATCAACAAAGAGATAGGACACACAAAAATGAAACTAACTAGTAAACATAAAATAACCAGTCAGAAACGAAGCATACATTAATAGAAATGCAGAATATATTATAGGAAATCAGTATATTATATGAAGCAGAGTAGCAAATCAGAGATTTGGAAGATAAGAAAGCAGAAAACACACAAATCAGAACAGGGGAAAAAAATCCCCCAAAATGAGGATCATGTCAGGAGCCTCTGGGACAACTTCAAGTGTACCAACATTTGCATTACGGGGATGCCAGAAGAAGAAGAGATCAAGGAATTAATAACCTATGTGAAAAAATAAAGATGGAAAACTTCCCTAACCTGGTGAAGGAAACAGACATACAAGTACAGGAAACACAGAATCTTAAATAAGATTAACTCAAAGAGGCCCACACCAAGACACATCATAATTAAAATAGACAAGGGTTAAAGATAAAGAATCTTAAAAGCAGCAAGAGAAAAGCAGTTAGTTATCTACAAGAGAGCCTCCATATGATGGTCAGAAACGTTGCAGGCCAAAAGGGATTGGCAAATATTCAAAGTGATAAAAAGCAAGGATCTACAACCAAGATTACTCTCCCCAGCAAAGCTATCATTTAGAATCAAAGAACAGATAGGTTTCCAGACAAGAAAAAGCTAAAGGAGCTCACCACCACAAAACTAGTATTAGAAGAAATGTAAAAGGTCTTAAGATGGGATGGAGTTTGGGGAGATAGGTTAAAAAGGGATTAAGAAGTACAAATTGGGCCCGGCCGGTGTGGCTCAGTGGTTGAGCATCAACCCCATGAACCAAGAGGTCACCAGTTCAATTCCCAATCAGGACACATGCCTAGGTTGCAGGCTCGATCCCCAGCAGAAGGCATGTAGGAGGCAGCCAATTAATGATGTTTCTCTCTCATTGATGTTTCTATTTCTCTATCCTCCCTTCCCCTCTCTCTCATAATAAAAATATTTTTTTAAAGTACAAATTGGTAGTTACAAAATAGTCATAGGGATATAAAGTACTGAACAGGGGATAAAGTCAATAATCCTATCTAATAAAGAGCTCATATGCAAATGGTTGTCACACCTTCATGCTGTAATAGCTCAGACACTCAATACTGGGGAGAGAGGAATAGGGACCAGCCAGGCACAAATGAGTTTGCAAGAGAGGAATGGGGTCATCCAGGCACAAATGAGCTCACAAGAGAGGAATGGGGACCATCCAAGCACAAATGAGCTCGCCAGAGAGGAATGGGGACCAGGCAGGCTGTGCTCAGAAGAGGGACAAGCCGCCTGCTCCACGGTCCCAGGCGCCAGCAGCTGCGCCTGCGGCCCAGGAGAGGGACAAGCCACACGCCCCGTGGTCCTGGGTGCCTCTGGCTGTGGCCCAGGAGAAGCTGCCCACCCATGGTACCCTGTGGCTGCAGCCGGCCCAGGTGAAGCTAACCCTGGGTCCTGGGTGCCTATGACCAGCCAGTGGAGGGAATCCTGGGTCCTGGGTGCGGGGCAAGGTAGAGGCAGTTAGGGGCGATCAGGTCAGCAGGGGAGCAGTTAGGGGTAATCAGGCAGGCAGGCAGAGGGGTTAGGGGCGATCAGGCAGGCAGGTGAGTGGTTAGGAACCAGTGGACCCCACCCGTGCATGAATTTAGTGCACCAGGCCTCTAGTTTATGTATATAAAAGCCTAAGCGACTGTTACGACCCAATGACTGGTCGCTATAACATGCACTGACCAGCAGGGGGCAGAAGCTCTGCAGGAGCTGGCCCCTGGTAGTCAGTGCACACCCACAGCAAACCTCCTGCGACCCCTGGCTGGCTGGCACCCCTGATTGCCCAATGGAAGGGGGCTGGCTGGCCAACCTCCTGCGGTCCCTCCCCACAGCTGACCCGGCCCCGATGGGCCCTGATTGCTGGCCAGGCCAAGCAACCCCACCCATGCATGAATTCATGCACCGGGCCTCTAGTATTGTAATAACTATGGTGTCATATAGGTACCAGATTTATTGGGGTGATAACTTAGTAAGTTATATAATATCTAATACACCTGAAACTAATATAATATTGTGTGTGAATTGTAACTGGAAAAAAAACTTATGTGAAATAAAAACTTAGAAAACCACTTATTCTTAACTAGAACTGCACCACTAGAAAATCTATTTTATAATGAACTTATTTTGATCCAAGTAGTGTGACATTTTACATATAGCCCTTCAAATAAGATCTACCCATATCTACACTGAATAATTGATAACTTCAGTGACTATCACATATATAATTTTAATTTAAATGTCCTTTCTCATTACTCTTAGAATGCTAGGAAAATTGGAGTTCTTGGGAGGAACTATCAACAACCTAAAACCTCAAAAACATGCACATGTTTTCACTCAGCATATATGAACTTATCCTAGGGAAATAATTAAAAATGTATGTTATAATGATTCCACAGCAGAAATGTTTAAAAAAAATGTTTACATAATGAAAAATTGGAAATATTTCACAATAGGAGATTGATTAAGTAAATTGTGATATATCTACACCAGTGGTCGGCAAACTGCGGCTCGCGAGCCACATGCAGCTCTTTGGCCCCTTGCGTGTGGCTCTTCCACAAAATACCACGTGCGGGCATGCACGTACAGTGTGATTGAAACTTCGTGGCCCATGCGCAGAAGTCGGTTTTCGGCTCTCAAAAGAAATTTCAATTGTTGTACTGTTGGTATTTGGCTCTGTTGACTAGTGAGTTTGCCGACCACTGCTCTACACAATAGGAAACTACACAGCTATTAAAATATTGTTCTTTGGTACATATTGGTGAGTGAATAAAGATTACAAACAGTACAATTCCTAAAGTGTGATCTTATTTTTAAAAAGAAAAAGGTATATACAAATGTACTGGCATAAAGCCTACAGCATATATCAACAATTAATAGTGGGATTTTGAGTATTACTTTTGTCTTTGCTTATTTAACCTGATTTTAAAACAATAAACCTATTTTAATTGTATGCTTTAAAAAACATTGTCAATAATTTTTAAACTTCCTTTTCCATAATAGAAAGTTTTCTTGTCTTCTCATGGAAAATGTGGATTATGTGGTAGTGCAGCAGGTACTTCATCAACCAGTGTAGTCACAGAGGATATTGTGGATGTTACTCACTGTTCTCAGTTGTCTGTGCATCTCTCTTTCCAGTCTTTTACCTTTCTCTATCCCCTTTTTAAACCTACTTCTTTTCCTTTATCTCTAAGCTTATAGATAGAACCAATTACTACTAACCAGTATCACTGAAGGCTTTCATGGCTACAAAGGTTACTGATAACCCTCTAGATCAAAACACATTCAAACACAAAGAAGAATACAGAGAAAACATGCTTTTATTCACACCTCATTTTGTCAAATGTACTAGTAAACACCACATTCACTTTAAAAAAAAAAAAAAGTAAAGTATTGAGAGTAGAGAAGAAATACAGGAGAATGTTTTTCCTTTACAGGTAGAAATCGACAAAATCACTCTAAAATTTATATGAAAAAGCAAAGGACATAGAGTAACCAAAATATTTTGAAGAACTAAGTTGCAGGCTCACACTACTTGAGTTCAAGACTTTACTATAAAGCTACAGTAATCAAGATAATAATGGTATTGGCTAAAGAGCAGATATAGGTCAATGGGATGGAATAGAACCCCAAAATAGGTCCACACTTGTATGGTAAATTGATTTTTGACAAAAATACCAAGACAATTCAACAAGTTAAGCATAGGCTTTTCAAGGAATACTGCTGGAGTCAAAACAAAAAATCTTAACCCACACCTCACACTATCTAAAAAATTTACTTGAAATGGATCATAGACTTAAATACAAAAATCTAAAACTGTAAAACTTCTATAAGAAAATATTTGTGACCTTGACTTAAGCAAAGATTGTGTAGTATAAAAAGTACAAATCATATAAAAATGAAATCGATATGTTGGATTTCATCAAATTAAAAATTTCTGCTCTTTGGGGAAAAAATATTTACAAAACCATACCTATTAAGGAGAGGAAAAGGTTTAAATTTTTTAAGAAGTTGCACTAAGTTGAAATTTTCTTTCACCCTTTCACTTTTACTTAGTAACAGAAATTCTTTGAAATTTTATTCCCCAAATGATGAAAACCTTAATGTTTTATACTCACTCTTTGTTATAAATGAAAAACTAAACTTTACCAGTTCTCTTGAGCCAACAAATTTAACCTAATTACTTACTGATATAGGATTTTAAAAAGCCAATTTATCTTTTAATCAAACATTTTTCTTGAATGTTTTACATTTCTCCTTTAGAAAGTAATGATTAAAAGTTTATGAGAGAAATGAGATTTAATAATATCTAATTTTATTACATTCAGACTATATTCATTTTAAATATTTTATTCATTAATGTCAGGAACATATATTAAAGCAATTACATTTAAGCCTTACTTCTACAAAGTCTTTTACAACCCACAGATAAGTTTAACACATGGAAAGATATAATGATGTTTCTCCTATGGTTTCAAATTTCATTTCCTAAGCATGCCAGAAAATCAGACATATATGTCAATTTTGCTACTCAAATATTCTAAGAAAATGTTTGCCAAATATTGCTTTTCAACTAGAAAAATATTAATATTATCCCTGAGTTCTCTATCCTATCTAGAACTTGCCTTAGGAACAATAAATGAACTCTGATATGATACAATAGTCATGCTTAGCTCTGATCAATGAAAAAAAGTTTCAAGAGTAGCTACTCAATGAACTTTTAAAATTAACAATTTTCACCACCTTTACAATATATGTCTAAGATCTAGAGGGATTTCCTTAGATACCAATGCTTTGCAAAATAAAATACATTGATTTCAAAAAGCTTTGATAGTGATTCTGACACTTTAAAAAGAATTGCTACAGGAGATGAACCAAGATGGCGGCATAGGTAAACACTTGTACTTGCTGCCTCTCACAACCACATCAAAATTACAACTAAAAGACAGAACAACTATCACCTAGAACCGTGGGAAAGCTGGCTGAGTGGAAGTACTGCAACCAGAGAGGTAAAGAAGAAAGCGCATCAAGACTGGTAGGAAAGTGCGGAGGTGTGGAACGGGCTGGCACCTGGGTGTGCTGCTTTTTAATCGGGAGGGAGATACAAGCTCCCGCTTGCTCTGAACTCCAGTTCTGGGCGAGACTCTGGGGGACCCAGATACATAAGGGGAGAAACTGGACTGTCTGGCATCAGGGCAGGAACGTGAGGATGGCTTTCTTTCAGAAGGAAGTGCTCGCAGCGGTCATTGTTCCTGTGCTGGGTCTTCTCCAGTGCAGGGCTAATTGGCAGCTGTTGCCGTTTGCTCTGCCCTAAGGATTCCCTGAGACCCAACCCCACCCAATTTATAACCCCACCCAAGCTGTGCGCATCTGCTTCTGCATATGAATGGCCTGTCCTTTCTCAGCCTAAAACCTGTCAAACAGGCAGCAGATGGATCAGGGAGCTGCAAAGCTATCAAAAGAAACCCAAGGCCAGCAGCAGCAGCCTGTTTTGCTTCACAGCTGGGCCTCATCTGGGCACTTCCAAACCTGATACAAAGAAGAGGAATCTTTAGATCTCTCTGTAGCTCCTGCTGGGTAGCCCCAGGCAGTGGCTGACTCTGCACCTCCTTGGAGATCCAAGAGCCAGTGTACCCAGTGGTCAGTGTGAGACCATCCAGATTACAACTGTTCACATCAATAAGTGACACACTCAAGGGGCGGACTCAGTGAGCACCAAAACCCCACTGAAGCAAGTCCTGCCCCATAAAGGTGTCTCCTGCACAGCAGCTCTCCCACTGTAGTTGCAGCTGGTCCCCACAGCCAATTGGCCCGGAGGTCAATTCCTCCCAGTGATACCAACAGCAATTAAGGCTCAACTACAACAAGACTGTGCACACAGCCCACAAAGGGGTGCACCAAGAGTGTCCACCTCAGGTGATTGGGGAGGCTGAGCCACTGAGCCCTATGGGACACCTATCACACAAGGCCACTCTATCGACTCAAAGAGACTTAGCAGCTACCCAATACATAGAAACAAACACAGGGAAGCAGCCAAAATGCGGAGACAAAGAAACATGTCACAAATGAAAGAAATGGAAGAAAGCAAAATACTGGATATAGAGTTCAAAACACAGTTATAAGGTTACTCAAGAATCTTCTAGAAACCTCCAAGGATCTTAGTGAGATTTACAAGGATCTTACAGTGAGAATGCCAAAAAAAATGGAAAAGGACCAGTCAGAAATTAAGCATACACTGACTGAAATAAAGAATAATATATAGAGATTCAACAGTAGACTAGAGGATCCCAAGAATCAAGTCAAAGATTTGAAATATGAAGAAGCAAAAAACACCCAACCAGAAAAACAAAAAGAAAAAAAGAATCCAAAAATATGAAGATAGTGTAAGGAGCCTCTGGTACAACTTCAAACATACCAACATCAGAATTATGGGGGTGCCAGAAGAAGACAGAGAGCAAGATACTGAAAACCTATTTGAAGAAATAATGACAGAAAACTTCCCCCACCTGGTGAAAGAAATAGACTTACAAGTCCAGGAAGTGCACAGAACCCCAAACAAAAGGAATCCAAAGAGGACCACACCAAGACACATCATAATTAAAATGCCAAGGGCAAAAGACAAAGAGAGAACCTTGAAAGCAGCAAGAGAAAAACAGTTAGTTACCTACAAGGGAGCACCCAAACAACTGTCAGTGGATTTCTCAACAGAAACTATGCAGGCCAGAAGGGAGTGGCAAGAAATATTCAAAGTGATGAATAGCAAGAACCTACAACCAACATTACTCTACCCAGCAAAGCTATCATTTAGAATTGAAGGTCAGATAAAGAGCTTCACAGATAAGAAAAAGCTAAAGGAGTTCATCACCACCAAACCAGTATATATGAAATGCTGAAGGATATTCTTTAAGAAGAAGAAAAAGGTAAAGATAAAAATTATGAACAACAAAGTGACAACAAATACATATCAACAAGTTAATCTAAAAATCAAATGAATAAAAAAATTTGATGAATAGAATAAACTGGTGAATGTAATAGAATCAGGGGCATGGAAAGGGAGTGGATGGACAATTCTTGGGGGGAAAAGGATGTGGGGGATATGGGAAGAGATTGGACAAAGATCTTACACCTATGGATGAAGACAGTGGGGGGCTAAGGGCCTGGGGTGGGGTAGGAACTGGATGGAGGAGAGCTATGGGGGGAAAAAAGTAATAATCTGAACAATAAAGATTAAAAAAAAAAGAATTGCTACAGTTCTGATGTCACTCGTCATTCCTGTAAAAAATTTTCATTTTAAGTTTTAAAGACCCACCCTATTTCCATTTCAGTAAATATTGGCAAGAACACTGACCAATAACATATTAGCCTATCATTTTCATTGGCCATTTAGTTCTTTTTTTGTTTGTTTTTTAGTTTTTAATCCTCACCCGAGGATATTTTTCCATTGATTTTTAGAAAGAAAGCAAGAGGGAAAGACAGAGAGAAATATCGATGTGAGAGAACCACATCGATTGGTTGCCTCCTGCACGTACTCCAACCAGGGCCCAGGCCGGGGAGGAGGCTGCAACTGAGGTACACGCCTTTGCCCAGAATCAAACCGGGGACCCTTCAGTCCACAGGCCAATGCTCTATCCACTGAGCTGAACCTACTAGGGCTAGTTTTTGGATTTTTTAAAAAAATGTATTTTTTTATTGATTTCAGAGAGAAAGGGAAAGGGAGAGAGAGAAACATCAATGATGAGAGAGAATCATTGATCTGCTGCCTCCTGCATGCCCCACTGGGGACTGCCCGCAACCTGCATATGGCTTTACTGGGAATCATACTGTGACTTCCTGGATCATAGGTTGATGCTCAACCACGGAGCCATGCCAGTTGGGCTGGACATTTAGTTTTGATGAAATTATTTTAACCATCTTAACTTTAAAGTCTTATAATTATTTTCTTTCTTTTTAAAATGTGGCTCAAATGAAGTGAAATTTTACTAATTATAGTCAATATATTTCTGAATATTGTCACTATTTACAGTTTCAGATCAACAGTTCATCTTGAACATGGTTCAGTATTTTTCATTCCTTACTATTTTTTTTCTAATAAAAATATTGGAGTGCAATTTTATACATACTGGATGAGAGTTTTGCAATTGTCATGAATTTGAGAAAAAAGGTGTCTCAATAAAATTCATTCAGAAAATAGATTACTAAAATAATTTGATTGTAAACTTAACAGTTTTACAGATAGTGGGTACATTTAGCTTCACAACTAACTACATATTATATTACTATAAAATGTACAATGTTAGCTCTTCTCTGGTAATGACGAGCTGACCATTAAACACATGAGAGATGTTGGTAAGCAATACAGTGAACATCTTATCTTAGTCCTAACAAATCTGTCACTTCCTCACATTGTTCTTTGCAACTGGCCATAAAGTTGGTTGCAATACCCATAATCTTTATTAAAAATCTGAACAAGCAACCTGAAGTTTTCAATTATGCCATTCTGATGGGTATGAAATAGTATTTCATTAAAATTTTTATGTTTACAATCTTTTTGTTGTTGTTAGTACATACTATTCTTGTCTGTTTCGGCATTACAGTCATATCTTACTAAATAGACTCAGAAAAACTATTCTTTTTCTAGCCTTTGCAACATTTTATATAAAATTTGAGTATCTGTTTCTTGAAATTATGGTAAAATTATCTGACCTTGTGATTTCTTTTAGACTGTTTGGGGCAGTTTTAAATTATATTTTCTAAGATATTTCATTTCACTGAAGTTTTCAAATTTACTGATATGTTTTCATGTAATTTTTATACTATTTTTCAATCTGTGCTGTATTAATAATTATACTCTTTAATTAACATGTTGTGTCTTCGTGAATGTTTGAAGTCTTGCCAGAAATTCATTGGTAACTTTATATTCTTTTCTAAAATAAGCATTTAAAGCTGGAAACTTTTTTCTAAGTACCACTCTTAGCCATATCCCACAAGTTTTAACATATAGCATTTCATTATCATTCAGTTAAAATAGTTAATAATATTCTTTTATCATATACAACTATCTCATAAAATAGATTTTATTTGTAATTCATAATATATAGAAGTTCTCAAGCTTCACTAAGTTAAAATTGAAGATTTCTGTGCTTTATCATAGGCTTTGATAAGATTTGGGCTGAACTCAGAAATTTGCATTTATATATACATTAAAAAATACCCAGGTGATTTTTTATTAGGAACATATGTTGAGAAACAATGATCTAGAATAGCCCTGTCCAATGCCAATGAGGAACTAAATTTTTAATTAAAATTTAAAAAATTAATTCAAAATCTAAATAGTCATATGTGGCTACTGTCTACTATATTGGACAGTGCAAATCTAGGTCTTTATTAAGACCTTAGTTGTTTTTAATTGCAGTAATTTAATACATATCCCATAACCATAAAACTTAAAACAAGGTAATAAAATCATGTGCCAAAGTTAGGCTAAATTTTGTTCAGCATAATTCCACAATCCTTCACATGATGAACAACAGTAATATTTTTAGAAGTGTGTAGGAGTGAAGGAGCTATGGAAAAAGAGTATTTTCTCTTTAACATTAATGGTACTAGATCTTTTAAAAAACTATGAAGAAAATAATTTTAAAATTTCTTTTATCAAATGTCTAGAAAAAAATAACTTAATATTTTAAAGTTATATGGATAAAAATTTGAACTGTTCACAAATACTTGCTTTTAATTTTATGCCAAATAGTTTCACTGATGAAATAGTTCTGAAATCTTTTCAGTTATAAAGCTTAACTATATATTCCAAAATTCACTGCAGCCTATCTTACAAAAGGAAGACTAGGCAGTTCTACAGCACAATGAAATTTATTGCCAGAACAAATGGGACCTTGCAAAGGACAAAAGAAGGAAATGCATAAGACCCAGTTTCCCCCTTTCTCCTAATTTGTATGTGACTTGTTATTTATGAAGTACTATTGTAGAACTTCTATCACTTGTAATATTAAGTAACATTTTTCACCTTAAGTAATGCATGCTTTAATCTTGGAAAATGAAACAATTTAAATGAGAATCCAAAATATGGGTTATATAGATTATAGTATATATGCCAGATATTTATAGTTTTCCTAAATAAAAAGCATATATGCACACATTGCCTAATTGAATTTTTAAAAATTCCTGATACCTGTGGCCTTTACAAATTTACATTGCCTCCCTTGACTTACTTTCTTTCTACATATTACAATCACAACTTAAGAAAAAGAATAGGTGTAAGTGGGAGGATTGGAAAGGATATGAGTAGAAAATACAAAGGTAAGAGATATAATTATTATAGGCTATGTGTTAGAATATTATTGTAATTCAAAACAACAAATCCAGACCTGGTCAGTATGCTCAATGGTTAGAGTATCAGCCTGCACACTGAAAGGTCTCAGGTTCGATTCTGGTTGCAGGGTCAATCCCTGGCCCCAGTCAGGGCGCGAGTGGGGGGCAACCAATGGATGTGTCTCTCTCACATCGATATTTCTCTCTCTCCCCCTTGTCTCTCCTCCTCTCTCTAAAATATCAATGGAAAAAAATATCTTCACTCCTTGGGTGAGGATTAAATAAAAATAAAAAGGCAAAAAATAAACAACTAACCCATATTTAAAGACACCTACCAAATAAAAGAGAACATTAGGTATAAAAGCTAAGTTAATTTTACCAGTAGAGATGGAGGTTCAAGGTCCAAGGTGTAGGAGAAGGTGTCTATAATTTATGCAGAGAGATAGAGGCATGAAATAGTAGGATGAGGAGGGGAATGACTTATTAAAAGAATAAGTCAGTTGACAGTGACCCAAAATAGCAGGAAAAGAAATGGACTATTATTAAATTATGAATCACGTTGTTTTGTATTGAATGATTCTGTTCTTATTTAATTTTCCTATACACCTTTCTGAATTGCTTTTCAGCTTTTCATCTGACTAGTTACCTTCTCAGCACACTTTACTGCTCAAAAATAGGTTCTGGTAGGAGTCCTTTAGAATAGAACTACTCACAATTCAGAATCACTAGAATATCTTGTTTCACCTTTAATCAAAAATTCTAAAAACTCAGAAGCTGTCATTTTTTAATTAACCACAGCAAACAGATTTGCTCTCATTCATACACATGACCTATTGCACTGGAAGAAATGCTTCCATGGTGAACAGGCTCTTACACTGCCTGAAAGATGTCAGGTTTCCATCATGGACTGGGGTTTTTTGCTAATTTCCTTGGTATGATAATTCTTATGGTAACTTGCATGGAAATGATACTTTGGAATATTAGACCCCTAAGAAAAAAATTTAAAAACCATTAAATAAGAAAACAATCTTATAAGCTGGTTATACCCTTTTCTTTACCATATACTATGTTCAAGCCAAATAAAAGTTGAGGCATGAGCTGTGAATATCATAGCTGACACTGCACAGTGCTAAACCACTGCCTTCCCTGTCTAGGCAGAGGCCCATATGCTGCCCCTGTGCTCCACACCTCATCATCTGTCAACTCTTTTTTTTTTTCTTCAAATTGGTAAGTAGGATGACATTTTATTTATTTATTTATATTTTTAAAATATATTTTATTGATTTTTTACAGAGAGGAAAGGAGAGGGATAGAGAGTTAAAAATATTGATGAGAGAGAAACATCAATCAGCTGCCTCCTGCACACCTCCTACTCGGGATGTGTCCGCAACCAAGGTACATGCCCTTGACCAGAATCGAACCCGGGACCCTTCAGTCCACAGGCAGACGCTCTATCCACTAAGCCAAACCGTTTGGCTGTCAACTCTTATTCAAGAGGATTTTTTGTCTTCCAATCAGGCAAAGCAGACCATCTGTAGGTGTGGCCTTTCTGGATTATGGAAAAGTAAAAACTGATACTTCACCCTAAGGGTACCTTCCTAAAGGGCCTCCACTGAGGCTGAATTTTATCTGTTATATTTTCTACTTCTATCAGAAACTCCTTTAGAAGTTAGTTGTGATTCAAAGGTTCTGGCCACTAGGTGTGTCCTTATGCAACTTAACCCTCCTGTGCCTACATTACTTATGAAAAGTAAAAATAAAGAGTGCTTATAGCATTGTAAAGGTAAATGATACGCAGCACCTGGCTGGAAAAGTGGTTGCCATTGGCAGGGGGAGGGGAAGGCTGTGGAGTGATGAGGTCAGAATTAACTGGGAAGGGAAACAGGGAACTTCATGTGATGATAGCAATGTTTTACCTTTGATAAGGATTTGGATAATATAGATCTATTTGTTAAAACTGGCGAATATACAAGTAAAATCTGTGCATTTGATTTTCTGTAAGTTTTAACTCAAAGAAGAACTATAGACAGATATGTTACTCTACTTAATGAAATACATGCTGAAATATTTAGGGGAAATTATGCTAATGTTTGCAGTTTACCTTGAAATATATAAAAAACTTTAAGAGACTGATGGATGGATACATGATAAAAATAGAGTAAATAAGTAGATAAATCAGTGATCACTGTAACATCCTTTCAGCTTGGCTGTATGTTTGAAAAACTTTACAATGGTAGAAAAGAAAAAATCACCCCAGTACAGAGTAAGCACTAGTCAATGAGAACAAATAACTATAGGGTGTCCCTAAAAATGTATGCACACTTTACAGCTGGTAGCTCAGGTGATATTTCTTTCTTTTCAGATTTAACCCATTGGAATTAATAATTATTTAAAATGTGTATACATTTTTGGGAAGACACCCTGTATTTTGGGCTGACAAGGGATGATGAATAGGAGGTCAAATCACTGAATTGACTAGATTTCATCAAAAGGGAAACAAAATGTTACTTTTCTCATAAACTTTTCATTCCAAATGATCATTTATTTAAATTAAAAAAGAAACTAAAAAAACTATTTGGCATCTTACCTATAATAATAAAAGTGTAATATGCTCATTAGACCAAACAACCTTCCGGACCACTCTATGACACCCACTGGCACCAGGCCAGCCAAGGCAGGTGCACGGCGACTGGTCGGGGGCCCAGCCATCGCCCCATGATCGCCCTGCAGAGGGAGGCCCAGGCCACTGACTGGTGGGCTGCAGCGTATGGGTGGGGCCACCCTCTGCGGGCTCATGTGCCTGCGGGCTCATGTGCCAGCGGCCAGAGGGAAGCCCAGGTCCCAAGTGCTAGAGGGAAGCCGGTGCTGGCAGCCGGGGGATGGAAGACCTACTCTTGCATGATTTTCATGCATCGGGCCTCTAGTATAAATATAAGTTAATGACTTTCACTTCTTTTATTACTTCCTAAAAAAAGAAACAGATTAACAACACATAAGATTCAGTTAGCTAAAGTTATAGACATGACACACAGGGAAACCAGCTATTGGAATAAAGTAGGTAGAAAGAGAGAAGATAAAAGGCAAATATAACTTTAGTGTATGACAAATCTCCCTCAAATAGTTTCTTATTTCTTGAATACCTCTAATGATACACTATTAAAAATAAATCCAACTTCCTACACATTATCCAAAAGGTGTGTTAACAGATTTTAGTGCTTAACATGCTTTAGTTTGTCGTGTCTAATGAGGGGACATCAAATTATCAGATGGTTTTATTTTATACAGCTCAGACTGAAATCATGACTTATAGGTGGAGGTAACTGAACAAGATATCCAAATAAATATATATTGAGCTCAAGAAGGTTAGTTGGCTTAGGACTTCCAACTTATCTACCTACCAGGTCTAAGCAGTGCTTGCAGCAAGAGAGCAAAGGTACAATAGGAAAGGGAAGGGAAGCTGGGTATGGGGTGGTAAGGGCTCTTGGGAATGAACTTCAGGTTTCAGAATAACTGTTGGCACTTCCTCCAGCCTCTGTAGCTGGGTAAGAGATGAAATATTGGCTTAAGTGGATATTGATATAAAAATCTGAAACACTTCTTATATAGTGTTAATATACTCACAGTTTCTTTTTCAAAAAATTCACTTACTTGATTGTCACTTTCATTATCTTTGATAACCAAATACCTCAATAAATTTAATGAAGCCATTATCCTGTTAATTAAAAATATATATGTTACAGTACAGTTTTAGAAAATCAATAGCAATTTCAATGAAAAAGTAAGCTAAAATTTTGGGTATATTTTTATTATTATGCTTGTCACTGAAAGCACAATTTACCCTTGAACAATGCAGGGGTGCGGGGTGCCAAACTTTGCACACTTGAAAATCTGTGTATAACTATGTATTCTCTTCACCATAGTTTTTGGAGTAGTAATAGCTCATTACTCTTGTTCTCCAAGTTTGCAAAATACAGCTGTGAAAAATACTATTCTTTTTTCCCCCAAGGAAGCCTTATTATCCTTAATATTTAAGAGTATCATCTGTTGCTTCCTGAATTTTAAGGTTCCATTTATAACTATTTCTCTATATCCATTTGAGTATAATAAAAGTGACATTACATATTCTATATGAAAAACATGATGTCCTAGAAAACAAAACAATAAAACCGAAACACATATGCTTTGTATAAGTTGTACACAAAAAGTTCTTAGTCACTAATGCTGTAGTTGTAAATGTCTATTAGCTGTTACGGAATGCTGGGAATGTTAAAGGCACAAAATTATACTCTTGGTCACAGTTCTGGAAAGAAGGGTTGTTTGTTTGTTTGTTTTAGCAAAAACGCATGATCTTTATTTTTAAAAGTTGTATTAAGTTTATTAAACAAATGTGAATAAATAAAAAGTGGAAAGAAGGGGTTTTTTATTTTGTTTTTACATAATACCTAATTACTTAAATATGAAAATCTTTATGTAATTTTATGAATTAACCATAGATCACATAAAATCATAGGAAAATATGGTTTATTATTTCTCAAATTACTATGTGAACCTTAGTAATGTCATCACCTTACCTATCTGAGTTTTGCAGTAGATCTGTTTCAGCACCCTCTGGGAGAAAGAGTACCAAATCTAGAAGGGAAATTAGCTGTGGTCCTGTAAACCATTTGTTGTTATGTGTTCTCTGTAAAGCAAAAGAAAAACTGAAAAAGGCTTTAACAGCTTGATAAATGTGCTTTCTAATACCTTGATACTACAAAAATAAACTATTACACATTTAAAATATATACTTTTTAACTTTAATTTCCATTTTGTCATTTACTATTTCCAGACACCTGGAACAAACTCTGCCTGTTTGTGAACACCGGTGCGTTCTTTTTCTCTCTCTTTTTTTATATGGAATCACTGAGTGTTCACAAACAGATGAGGCTTCAGTTTCCATTACTATTTCAGAAGTGTACGGCAAAACAAAAAGAAATCATGTTATCAGCACAAAGAACACAATTTAAATCTATAATCAAGGAAGTTTCAAAATTAAGGTTTTTAAAAAAAGAAATAGACTGTTGACCTTAGAGGGAAGGCACGGGAGGGTGGGTGGGAAGAGATCAACCAAAGAACTTGTATGCATATATGTATAACCCATGGACATAGGCAATGGGGTGGTAAGAGCCTGGAGTCAGGGGTGGGGAGGAAGAGGACAGGAGTGGGCTGGAAGAGGTTAATGGGGCGAAAAGGAGGACCTATGCAATACTTTCAAAAATAAATATTAAAAGAAAGAAAAAAAGAAAAGAAATAGTAGAAATGAGAAAAATATATATACCCTAATACTAGAAAGAGGGAAAAATCCATAGGACAAAATCCATATCAATGTATTCCACACAAAAAATATATCCTACAAAATAAAATAAATTGGTAATTGGTACCTTAGCTATGCTCTTACCTTTAATGATATGTCAATTTGATTTTTGATATTTTGAATAATGAAGGCCTCCACACCTGAGTGATTACTTGTATTCAGTAAGCACCTTGAAAGCAAAATTACAATGCATTTGAAATTATCCTGGATTGCATTATAATGATGACACAAGTTTTACAAATTCAAATAGGCCATGTGTTATTTCTAGGTATACAAAAACCAGTGAAGACAATTAGCAAGATGATTAACCAATTACAAACTCACCTAATTATGGTTATTGCTCTGACTAGCAAATTCTATTTAACCTGGGTCTTTCCAACAAGAAGTTTCTATCAAATCAAATTTGAATCTTTTTATGCACATAGTTGCAATGATTTAATATGGCAAGAATGGGAACTGGTATAATCACCTAAAATCTCCCCAAATTATTCCCTGTGAAAGTACACTAGTCCAGTTAGACTAATTAGTTGCAAAGAAAATAATTCAATCTGACTAGCTTAAGGAAAAAGGGGGGTTTCTTGGTAGGAATGCAGGTATGACCTATGCATAAAGAGATTTAATAAACCTGCTCTGACTACCAATAGAAATGAAGAAAAGATAGACTCAAGAATGTTAGTTCTGGCCAATTCCAAAGAAGACTTCTTCGCACTTTAACATGCCCAAATCTACTTTAACAACTAATTTTTATTACATAGGTGTCAACAAAATAAGATCTGCAGATCAAATTCAACGTGCTGTTTTATTGGAATGTACCTACCTTCAATACAAAGACAAAATTGAGAAGTTAAAATAGAGACTGGCCCATAAAGCCTATATTTACTATTTGGCCCTCTACAGAAAGTTGGCTCTTTTTCTTTTTTTTTTTTTTTTTTTGAGAGAGAGAGAGAGAGAGAGAGAGAGGGAAACACCACTAAAATACATTGATCAGCCACCTTCCACACACAGTCTGACTGGGCATCGAACCTGCCACCTTTTGGTGCATGCAATGATGCCCCAACCAACTGAGCCACACCAGTCAGGGCAAAATTGGCTCTTCTTTAATTCAGATGGTTACTTTTACCCTCAAACAGCACTATTAATAAGCTCACTATTAAAATGAATAGCCTGTCAATGACTCCTGAGCCATTAATTTCAACTGTGAATAATGGAAATTATTGACACATGCAGGAGCCTTATTAATTGTTTAATCTTTTAAGTCCTTTTAAAATTTAAAGTAATTTAATTAACTGAATAAAATATATTATTATTCATGTAATACATATGTATGTATATATACTAGTATATGTGTCCATAATTTTTAATTAACCCTTCTCTATCCATCACAGATAAGAGAATTATTATAATACTAGAGGCCTGGTGCACGAGATTCGTGCACTGGTGGTGGTGGTGGTGGGGGGGGAGAGGCGGTTCCCGCAGCCCGGCCTGCACCCTCTCGCAGTCTGGGGCTCCCAGTGGGCAGTCGGACATCCTTAGCGCTGCCGCCACTGCCGCTGCGCTCGCCAGCTGTGAGCACAGCTTCTGGATGAGCTGCTCCCTCTGTGGGAGCACACTGACCACCAGGGGCAGCTTCTGTGTTGAGCATCTGCCCCCTGGTGGTCAGTGCATGTCATAATGTCATAGCCACCAGTACTTCTGCCATTAGGTCAATTTGCATATTAGCCTTTTATTAGATAGGACTAGAGGCCCAGTACACAGATTTGTGCACATTGTAAGGAAATTAATTAGAAGGTGGCTGACAGGGTGGGACTGGGCAAGACAGGCCAGACATGCCCTGGAGCCAACCTCCTGTGGTCCCTCGGCCTGGCCTGCAGGGATCAGGATGAAACTGGCAGTCTGACATCCCCCGAGGGGTCCCAGAGTGCGAGAGGGCACTCTGCGAAGTTGCTGTCGCTCGGCAGCTCCTGCATTGACTGTCTGCCTCCTGGTGGTCAGTGCGTGTCATACCTACTGGCTGGTCAGCTGGTCGCTTAGCCTTTTATATATATAGATAGATGGCTTCCAAGTAGAGTTGAATTACATTAAAAAAATACTAAAATACTATAACTTGAATTAAATGGCATTAATTTGATTTTTAATCAACCACACACTTCACAATTAACCATTTTTGATACATACCTAAATAATGTATATTTGCCTTGAGAATCCAACTTGTTAATATAAAGCTGAAGCATAGCTAAACCCTTTTTCCTCTAAAATGGAAGAAATAATAATGTTACATAAGCTGAATAAAGATTAAATTGTTTATTAAAATTTCTCATTGTAACTCATTATTTAGTCCTAAAACATTTACATACCAATGTCTCATCAGGGCAAAGCGTCATTACTTTGACTAAGCCCTGAAAATAAAAATAAAAATTTAATTCAGATGTGACTAGATTACATTGACAGCAAAGAAACAACTGTATCATCAATGGTAGATACTAAAAATTCAGAAAAGTGAGAGTAGGAGATTTAAAAATGAAGTAAATTTCCCCCCAAGCCTATCATTCCATTGTTATATCTATAGGAAACGAAGTATAATCCATTTGGTTAAGTGAAATTGAGTGCAGTGTTGCAAAGTTGTAAATTTAGAAGCGAATGCTAATTTTCAATTATGTCTAGAGTAGTCAAAAAATTGTATCAAACATGCAGAAATATAATCCATTATTAAAAATATTTAGGCTTAATATACTAACAAAAGCCATCATTTTCTCTTTAAATAGTGGAAGAACAAGTCTCTACCTCAATATATAAGGACCTACTTGTTATGATAACAAACAGTACTAGGCAAAATTTATCACAGGAGGGAAAACTAAAATGTTTTTCTAGTAAGCAGTCAATCTATGCCTTGATGAAGTCTTGAGGACCTCAATTATTATAAAAGTAAAGAAGCTTCATTTTCCAAGGCCCCTAAAAAAACAAAGTGTTCAAGAAGAAAGTATGTTTTTCCACTAGATACTAATGCTATCAACTATGGTAGCCACTAGCCACATATAAGTAATTTCAGTTTAAATTAATTTAAATTACATTAAATTTAAAATTCAGTTCCTTAGTCACACTAGCCACATTTCAAGTGTTCAATGTGGCTAATGGCTTTCATATTGTACCACACAGATAATAGAACACTTTCACCATCACAGAAAGTTCTATTGCACAGCATGGCACTAAAGTTTTCGAAGGATATTGAAAAGAAGGTGGGAGAGGAATCTGAAAAGACTTTTTATTTTAATTAAATTTAGAACAGGAAAGGGGTTATTTTGAAGATTAGAATCCACATTTCACTTACCTGAGGTACAGTAAGAAAACTCTTGATTTCTAAGTATTGGTGAAGTAGACTATTGTCTTCCATTCTCAACAAACTATTCTCCAACAGATCCTAGATTAAAATATATGCATATATACATATATGGTAAAGTCAACAGCTCTATTTGTTGGTGTGACTATGTAATTAAATTATGATGGGTGTAAACAAATCTTACCAGTCCTTTGGAGAAAACAGATTCTTCTGTTCTGGAAGAGAATATTAAAATTTACTGACATGATTTTTTACATTTCTTTAGAATGATTCTTCATTTTAGGAAAAATAAACCAAAAATTGAAATTTAAAGACTTAATTATCTCAGGCTCTGGGTTCTTATTCGAACCCTGCAAGGAGTTAGAAGTTATGTTTTTGGCTCAATGACTAAACAGTTTGGAAATCTTAAGTTCATACATATAGGATGTCCCCCTCACCCCCCAAAAAAGTTAATGTTATTCTATTACATTTGAAAATTGAATGCATTTTATATTTTTTCCTTAATTGTTAAAAATGTATTTTATTTATTTATTTGTTTGTTTGTTTATTTTACAGAGAGGAGGGGAGAGGGATATAGAGAGTTAGAAACATCAATGAGAGCAAAACATCGATCAACTGCCTCCCGCACACTCCCCACTGGGGATGTGCCTGCAACCAAGGTACATGCTGTAGACTGGAATCGAGCCTGGGACCCTTTAGTCTGCAAGCTGATGCTCTATCCACTGAGCCAAACCAGTTCAGGCAAATTGAATGTATTTTAGTAAACACTGCTTTTATAATTACTCAAAGAGTATACACATTTTTTTGGGGGGAGACCCTGTATTCTCATTGTATGAATATAACAGAACTAAGTGAAAAGAATGTAAAATCTTTAAGACACAGATTTAGAGTTAATAACCACTTGTGCCAGGAGACCCTTGGAAAGTTCTGCCTTATGGGTTGAGGCTTTGGTTATTTGCCATGTTACAAATTTTCCTTCACCTGGGAAGAGATGAGATTGATAAACTGTCACTACTATGCCTGGAGGACAGTAATGAAAGGCTCTGACTGATCTCAAGAGATAATTTAAACTTGTTATAGGAAAAGAAAACAAAGCATATAGAGTTTTGGTAAATTCTTAAACACCTGTCACTTTGTAATTTTTTAAAGAGGAAGCCTTGCTTCTTAGCATCTCAAATGAAAAAAAAAAGTTGTTGAATGATATCACTGTCAATAATCTAAGTTTTAACAGGTGGACTCAAGACACTTCCTTCCTTTTGATGCAGTTCAGATTGTATCCATGAAGCAAAACCATGGATTAATTACTTTTATTGACTATTCCTCCTTAGACAGAGAAGGCTACAGTGGAATAAAGGTGTTTTAATTAACCAACTTTTGAAATAAGGGAAGAAACCGCAGAAGCAGAAGATTGAAAATCCCCTTTCAAAACATTATTTTTATGCTATACTGGGTTTAAAATGAAAGAGATTTTGATGTAAAACATTTTTGATTCATTTCTGTCTCTGTTGTGCATATATACTTCATCTATATATATAAAAAAGCCTCATCCCCCCTGTTGTCTGTGTCCACTAGTTAGGCTTATATGCATGCATACAAGTCCTTTGGTTGTGTGAGTGGGGCCGGGGGGGGGGGGAAGGGGGTGGTTGGGAAGGTAATGGGGGAATGAGGACAAATATGTAATACCTTAATCAATAAAGAAATTAAAATGCAAAAAAAAAAAAAGCCAGTGACTGGGATGCTGTAACTGCATCGGTCACTATAACACCCACTGCGGCCAGCGAACCAGCCAGATATGGGGTGGGGCCGGCCGGCCAACCTCCTGCAGCCCCGCTCCCAATCAGCCTCTCCCGCCCTGATAAAGGGAGGGGCAGCCAGCCAACACTCCTCCTCCCCATGTTCTCTTCCCCTGGCTGGCCCCGCCCACATCACCCTCCCTACCCCAATAGGGGGTGGGGCCGGCCAGCCAACCACCCATGGCCCCTCCCCCCAGCCACTAGCCTCCAATTGCTCCCCCACCCCATTTGGGGATGGGACTGGCTGGCCCACTGCCCCGCCCCCTGGCTGGCCCCACCCCAATCAGCCCCCACCACCCCAGCCAGCTCCACCCCCGATCAGCCCCCTACTCTGATCAGGAGCAAGGCCGGTGGCTACCACTCCCGGCCCCTTCCCCCGGCTGGTGGCATGCCCCCCCCTCAGGCAGATCCCACGCATGCATGAATTCGTGCACTGGGCCTCTAGTTGTTTTATAAAATAACCAATTAATTAAGGTTTAGCAAAGAGAAGGGAGTTTCCCCTGATCTGGACAAGGACTATTTTAGTACTCCTACTTAATTCTGAGATGCCATGCAAATGATCTTACCTTTGCAGAAAGACTTCAATGTGCCCCATATTAAATTGCAAAAGGTACGATGGGCTAAAATAGGGGAGAAAAAAATATATACATGCATGTACATATGTTTTTTTAGAAATTTTACATACATACTGTTATTTAGAGATAAGGGCTTTAAAAAAAAAAATTGGGTAGGAATGGGCAAGGGCAGAGCAGGAACTCTCCACCCTGGAGGTAAATCAAATTAAAGTGAGATCATTAGTGTCAGTCCTAATCCAATATGACTGGTGTCCTTATGAAAAAGGGAATGTGGAGAGACATGCAAACAGTGAGAGTGCCATATGCACACGAAAGCAAGGGAGTGATGCATCTATCTATAAGCTACGGAACAGCAAAGATCGCCAGCAAACCATACAAGCTAGGTGAGAGGCATGGGACAGAATCTCCCTCAAAGCCCGCAGAAGGAACCAATTCAGCTCTTGATCTTGAACTTCTAGCCCCCAGAACTGTGAAATAAATGTTTGGCATTTTAAGATATCCAGTTTGTAGTACTTTATTATGGTAGCCCTAGCAAATTAATATACATACTTAAGGCATTTTGGTAGTACAGTGTGATTGAGAGTATAGGCTCTTGGGTCAGACAGAACTGTTTGAATTCTACCTTTCCCTCTAGGGTATTGGGTAGTATCTTAGCATGTTTAATGAAGCCTGTTATTTTCATCTATAAAATGAGATAATGCTCTATTTCATTGGGTTACTATACAGATTAGGTAACATATATAAAGCTGTTTGCACAGTGTTTAATACATGGTGAACATGCAAGTGGCAGAATTATTGTAATATTTACATACAAATAAATCTGGGGTATAGTCATACATAAATATATAAATGTACACAAAGGAATACACCCAAGCCATGCAAGGCATATACATAATCCTTATTATGGACCTTAATGTCCAAAAGGTATATTATAAAACGAGTTTTCCAGTGCACAGATTCATGCACATTGAAAGGAAATTAATTAGAAGAAATATTTTAATATTGCTATTTGCCCTTTCTCTATAATAGAAGTGTCAACCAAATTCACGATCGACAATGACAGATCAAAACACACATGTGCAAATGGCGCCAGCAAGAGCTTTTTTTTATTTTTATTAAATCTTTATTCAAATTATTACAATTGTTTCTCCTTTTTCCCCCCACAGCTCCCCTCCACCCAGTTCCCACCCCACCTTCTGCCCTTACCTCACCCCCACTGTCCTCATCCATAGGTGTATGATTTTTGTCCAGTCTCTTCCTGCAACCCCCCTTACCCCTTTCCCCCTGAGAATTATCAGTCCACTCCCTTTCTATGCCCCTGATTCTATTATATTCACCAGTTTATTCTGTTCCTCAGGTTTTTAATTCACTTGATTTTTAGGTTCACTTGTTGATAGATATGTATTTGTTGTTCATAATTTTTATCTTTAATTTTTTCCTTCTTCCTCTTCTTAAAGAATACCTTTCAGCATTTCATATAGTACTGGTTTGGTGGTGATGAACTCCTTTAGCTTTTTCTTATCTGTGAAGCTCTTTATCTGACCTTCAATTCTGAATGATAACTTTGCTGGGTAGAGTAATCTTGGTTGTCGGTTCTTGCTATTCATCACTTTGAAAATGTCTTGCTACTCCCATCTGGCCTGCATAGTTTCTGTTGAGAAATCAGCTGACAATTGTATGGGTGCTCCCTTGTAGGTAATTAACCGTTTTTCTCTTGCTGCTTTTAATATTCTCTCTTTGTCTTTTGCTCTTGGCATTTTAATTATGATGTGTCTTGGTGTAGTCCTCTTTGGATTCCTTTTGTTTGGGGTTCTGTGCGCTTCCTGGACTTGTAAGTGTATTTCTTTCACCAGGTGGGGGAAGTTTTCAGTCATTATTTCTTCAAAGAGGTTTTCAGTATCTTGTTCTCTCTCTTCTTCTGGCACCCCCATAATTCTGATGTTGGTACGCTTGAAGTTGTCCCAGAGGCTTCTTACACTATCTTCAACTTTTTGAATTTTTTTTTTCTTTTTGCTTTTTCGGTTGAGTGTTTTTTGCATTTCAATTCTTTGACTTGATTCTTGCGTTCCTCTAGTCTGTTGTCGGGTCTCTGTATAATATTATTTCAGTCAGTGTATGTTTAATTTCTAGTTGGTCCTCCATACCTTCGAGGGTCTCGTTATATTTATCGGCCTTTTCTAGGATATTCTTTTTTTTTTTTTCAAGGTTTATTTTCTTTCTTTTTTTTTTCTGTCCCCTATTTTCTTTTTTTATTTTATTTTTTTTAATAAATCTTTATTGTTCAAATTATTACAGGTGTTCCTCTATTTTTTCCCCCATAGCTCCCCTCCACCTGATTCCCCACCCCACCCCACCGCATGCCCTTACCCCCCGCCACTGTCTTCATCCATAGGAGTAAGATTTTTGTCCAATCTCTTCCCGCACCCCTCACACCTGCTTCCCCTGAGAATCGTCAGTCCACTCCCTTTATATGTCCCTGATTTTATTATATTCACCAGTCCATTCTGTTCTTCAGATTTTTTATTCACTTGATTTTTAGATTCACTTGTTGGTAGGTATGTATTTGATGTCATTTTGTTGTTCATAATTTTTATCTTTACCTTTTTCTTCTTCCTCTTCTTAAAGAATACCCTTCAGCATTTCATGTAATCCTGGTTTGGTGGTGATGAACTCCTTTAGCTTTTTCTTGTCTGTGAAGCTCTTTATCTGACCTTCAACTCTGAATGATAGCTTTGCTGGGTAGAGTAATCTTGGTTGTAGGTTCTTGCTGTTCATCCCTTTGAATATTTCTTGCCACTCCCTTCTGGCCTGCATAGTTTCTGCTGAGAAATCAGCTGACAGTCGTATGGGTACTCCCCATACGACAGTAATTAACTGTTTTTCTCTTGCTGCTTTTAATATTCTCTCTTTGTCTTTTGCCCTTGGCATTTTAATTATGATGTGTCTTGGTGTGGTCCTCTTTGGATTCCTCTTGTCTGGGGTTCTGTGTGCTTCCTGGACTTGTACGTCTATTTCTTTCACCAGGTAGGGAAAGTTTTCTGTCATTATTTCTTCTAATAGGTTTTCAATATTTTGCTCTCTCTCTTCTTCTGGCACCCCAAAAATTCGGATGTTGGTTTGCTTAAAGTTGTCCCAGAGGCTCCTTACACTATCTTCATATTTTTGGATTCTTTTTTCTTTTTGTTTTTCTGGTTGGATGTTTTTTGTTTCCACATATTTCAGATCTTTGGTTTGATTCTTGGGGTACGTTGATCTACAGTTGAGTTTCTGTATATTCTTTATTTCAGACAGTGTATGCTTCATTTCTGACTGATCCTTTTCCATTTTTTTGGCATTCTCATTAAGCTCCTTGAAGGTCTCATCAAGTTTCTCAGCGGTTTTAAGAAGATTCTTGAGTAACCTTATAAATGTGGTTCTGAACTCTATGTCATCCAGTAGTTTGCTTTCCTCCGTTTCTTTCATTCGTGACATGTTTCTTTGTCTCCACATTTTGGCTGCTTCCCTGTGTTGATGGAGTAGCTTTGTGTGGTAGGTGACCTATAGGGGGCAGTAGCTCAGCCTCCCCAATTACCTGATGTGGACGCTCTTGGTACCCCCTTTTGTGGGCTGAGTGCCAAGACTTGGTGCAGTTAAGCCTTAATTGCTATTGGTATACTGGGAGGAATTGACCTCCAGGCCAATTAGCTGTGAGCACTCACTGTGTCTATAATGGAAGAACTGCTGTGCTGAAGACACGCTTATGGGGCAGGACTTGTTTCAGTGGGGCTTTGGTGCTCACTGAGTCTGCCTCTTGAATGTGTCACTTATGGATGTGAGGAGTGGAAATCTGGTGTCTCACACTGACCACTAGGTACACTGGCTTCTGGATCTCCAATGGGGTGCAGGTCAGCTACTGTCTGAGGCCACTCAGCAGGAGCTACAGTGAGAGCTACAGTTTTCTCCTCTTTGCTTGGGGTTTGGAGGTTTTGGAGCTGTCTGACCCGGGCTGCAAGTTTGCTAGATTAAGCTGCGATAGGGCAGGGCTTTCTTATGCTAACTCCACTGCTTGGAGCTTGGGTGGGTTTGTAGGTTGTGCAAGGGCGGGATCTCAGGGTGTCACTAGGCTAGGGCGTGGCAAACAGCAATGGCTGCTAGTTAGCCGGCTCTGTGTCCCAGACGGCGTCCCGGAGTCCCGAGCCCCAGTGCAGTAAACAATTATTCCTGCGTGCAGCTCTGCAAGCAAGCCACCCTCACTGGCAGACAGTCCAGCTTCTCCCCGTAGGAGTTTGGGTCCCCCGCGTCTCCCCAGAAACTGGATTTCAGAGTAGTCGGGGGCTTGTCTCCCTTTGGGTTGAAAAAAGCAACGCCCGCCGCCAGCCCGGATCACGCGCCTCCGTACCTCAGCTTTTCAGCGCTCGTGAACATCTCAATGCTCTTTTCTCTTTCCTTCTAGTTGTAGAACTTCCACTCAGCCAGCTTTCCCGTGGTTCTGGGTGATAGACGTTTTGTCTTTTAGTTGAATTTTTGAAATGTTGCGCGAGGCAGCAGTTTAGGTGTTTACCTACGCCGCCATCTTGGATCTCTCCTCCTAGGATATTCTTGAAAAGTCTTATAACCATGGTTTTGAATTCTATATCCAGTCGTTTGTTTTCCTCCACTTCTTTTGTTTGTGATCTGTTTCTTTGTCGCCGCATTTTCACTGCTTCCCTGAGTTGGTAAAGTACTATGTTTCCTATATGGCCCAGTGGGTCGGCCTCCCAGCTAACCTGAGGTGGACACTCTTTGTGCACCCCTTTGTGGACTGTGTGTACAGCCTTGTTGTAGTTAAGTCTTGATTGTTGTTGGTATCACTGGGAGGAATTGACCTCCAGGCCAGTTGGCTGTGAGGATCAGCTGTGTCTATACTGGGAGAGGTTCGGTTCTGGAGACAGCCTTATAGGATTAGACTTGCCAAATTGCAAAAGCCGCTGTGCTCAGCTTGGATGGGGCAGAGTCTCAGGGCGGAGCGACAGTCTTGGCTTCCCATCAGCCCTGCCCTTGTGCGCGCCTCCAGTCCTCTGCCTTCTCCGGCTCCCAAGCCTCCTTCCGAGAGTCCAGATTCCCCCCACAAGAGCGTGGGTCCCCAGGGGCTCGCCTGTAACTGGGGTTCAGTGCAGTCAGAACTGAGATTCAGTGCAGTCAGGAGCTTCCGACTCTCTTCTGCTAGGGAAAGCCTGTGGCAACCTCTGCAGTCTTTGTGCACACTCGCGCACGCGCACCTCCAGACCCCGGCCCGCTGGGGCTCTCCTGGGTCTCCGAATCTCCAAGTGCCTTTCTCTCTACCTGACAGTCCAGACTCCCCTTGTATGAGCCTGGGTCCACAAGGTTTCACCCGGAACTGGGGTTCAGTGCAGTCGGGGGCTTCCTTCCCCCTCCCACCAGAGAAAGTCAGCCAGACTCTCAGCCGCCCTTCCTCTCTGCGCGCACAAAGACCCTTTGCCGTACCTCAACCCTTTGCCGTTCCTCCAATTCTCCGTGAGCTTTTCTCTTTCCTTCTAGTTGTAGAATTTCCACTCAGCCAGCTTTCCTGTGGTTCTGGATGGTGTCCGTTCTGTCTTTTAGTTGTAGTTTTGAAATTGTTGTGTGAGGCAGCAGTTTAGGTGCTTACCTATGCCACCATTTTGGTTTCTCTGACTTTTTCGCCAGTGAGAGCTTTATGTGTATCGCGCATGCGTAAGTCAACTTATTTATAGATATAGAATAAACTTGCTTAATTAGACCTACTTTGTGATGTAGCTAAACTTTTTCCAGCCCAGTGAAGCACCCCAACTTCTCTTTCAGGTAATTGTTAGCAACACAGCAGTAAATATCAACAGAAATCAGATTATTATTGTAGATCATGCAGGGAGAACAAAGGGCAAAATTTTTAACTGTAGCAGTGTTTGACTATATTCTGCGCAGTGAGAAAACCTGAAGTCATTCTCAATGTCAACCATTTCTTACTTCTTTTCAGTCGGGTCAAGTTTCTAACCTTTCTAAATCTCCTTTTTCCAGCTAATGAAAAGAAAATAGGATTCCACCAAGTCTCCTATCTACCTACTCCAGGACTTCTGTAAGGATCAAATGAGATGAGGCATGTGAAAACACTTCACAAAACATTTGGTTGAAATGTAAAATGTTTGCATCTGGATATACAGCAAGTCCAGTTCCTGGGCTGAGGAGACTCCAAGGAGGCTAGGGAGAGGAAGCGGGAGTTACTACGTGATGTCATTACACAGCACCCACAGTGCCCTTTTCTGGGCTGGGCTGAGCTGTGGGCCGCATTTTGCACCATGGGGTCTTGGCAGCGTTGGCTGCGATTAGGTGGGGTATTGCTCCAGGGTGGTGACGGGGCCTGTGTCCCACTTGGGGGAAGTCAAGTGTCTGTGGTGCCGTTTATTTTTAAATGGCCAGTGCGCGTCATGGCAGCTCCTGCGTTGTGAGTCTACCCCCTTGTGGTCAGTGCGCATCATAACTACTGGTTGGATGGATGGACACTTTGCCTTTTAGACCTTATTCTTCAGAGCAGTAAGAAGCCACTGAAGGGTTTTCATTAGGGACTGATAAACACCCACTCAGGATTACATCACTAATCCAGTGAAAAGATGATGCTGATTTAGACTCACCCAGAAGTAATTGGCTAGTTCCCTCCTTTATAGTCCAGGGTGGTCCCAACAGCTTCAAAACCAAGCCCAATTTAACACTTTCTCACTCTTGTCCCTGTCATTCCCTTATGTCTATTTTAACACCACTCCCACCCCCTTTTCACTATTTGACTACTGGCTCTAACAGATTATAGACAGTATTACTTAAAATAAAGAGAGCTTTTGTTTCTACTTAATTTAAAATGTATTAGTACACTAATAAACATATATTGGACATTAGATAAATGAGTTTGATGATATTCCCTTTAGAATACATGAATAAACCAAATACAACCTCCTACCTTAAGACCATTGGCAGCTGATCAATGCTGATGCCCTGTACAAATACTAGATATGCCAGGGAAGCCAGAGAGTCTGCGAATTGTCTGTCTTCTTCTTCTTCAAATTCAAGATAATCCCAAGTCCTCTTTTTCTTTCCATGATTAAAAATCATTTTGGGGAAAGGGTACCCAATTGCTGATAAAAAACCCTGTGAAAAGGATAAAAAAGGAATCTATAGTAGACAGACTCTAGGGTAATCCTCCATATTCACATGCTGTATAATCCCCTCCCCTTGAATTGCTTTTAACCAAAAGAACATGGCAAGATGCCTCCCATGATTAGATTATGTTATATGGCAGAAGTGAGGGAATTTTTGTAGATGTAATTAAGGTCCCCAATCAGTTGATTTTGAGGTGCTGAAAAGGGAGACTATTCTTGTGGGCATGACTTAATCAAGTAGAAGGTTTTAAAAACAGAGTCCAGGCTCTTTTTGAGTCAGAAAGTCACCACTGCTGGCTTTAAAGAACTAAGCTGCTATATTATATAGAGGGCCTATGGAGAAGGCTGTGTGACTAGGAACTACTGGCAGCTGCTAAGGGCTGGAAGTGGTCCCTGGCCAACAGCCAGCAAGAAAATGGGGACCTCAATCCTATAGTTTCAACAAAGTAAATTTTGCCAACAACCTGAAAGAACTGAGCAGGAAGATGAAAAAGTTCCGGCGATGAATAGTGGTAATGGTTGCACAGCAATGTGAATCTACTTAATGCCACTGAACTGTATACTCCAAAATAGTTAAAACAGTAAATTTTATGTTATGTATATTTTATCACAATTTTTTAAGTGCTTCAGAGATTTTTGCAAACAATCTGGAAATGTGAGACAGACAACTAACACGAAATGACAACTAATGACTCAGATGAGGAATACTCTAGGAGCAATGCTCCAGTGACACACTCACTGTCTACCTAGATAGAATGAGCAAGAGGAATACTGCTCAGTGGCAGCAAAGGTTGAGGAAACATTGCTGATTACCTCAGGTTCCATGGGCTCTTGTGTCATAAGAGAAAGAGAAGCATTTCTGCACGAGTGGCTAAGATTACAGTTTTATCTTTTTTTATTATTATTATTAAGGAGGGAAAGAGAGAGAAAAAGAGACTCAGGAAGTATAAGGTCACTCCTATGCCTCTTACACTATTTCTACTTCTGATATACCAGAAAGCACCCGACCTTCAGAATCTACCATTAACTAGCTGTGAGACACTGGATAAGTTACCTAACTAGTCTGTTTTCTTATCTAGAAAATGACATAATACCCATGTCAAATATTTACTAAGAAGCTCCACCAAAAAAAGGCAAGAAAGTTAAGGTCACAATAAACTATCAATAGAAGTCAAAAGGCAATGACAAAAACAGTTAAATCAGAAGTGGTCCTTGGCCACGTATTCACTTATTTATTCAATAAATGCTTGAATACCAGACATTGGACTAGACATAGTTGGGAATTATAAAGCCAAATAAATATTTTCCAGCCTTCAGGGAATTAGAATCTGCTGATCCCAGATGGCTCTCTACTAGGAGTACTAGTTAATAATGGTGGATTTCATAATCAAAGAAAACACAATAATTTCAAGAGAAACATCAAAAGTGCTTTATTCAAAGTAATGTCCATTGCTAGCTACACAATTCATCCATCTTTCAGGTAATTTGTGGATACCATCTCAATAGAACTTTTCTTGTTTTGAGGCAAACCATTCAGAGGCCCAATTTTCCACTTCTTCATACATTTTGAAGTGCTGTTCAGAAAGTGCGGGTGCCATTGATTGGAACAAGTGGTAATCTGAAGGAGCAAGGTCTGGTGAATACAGCGGGTGGGTTAATACTTCCCAGGCAAGATCTTTTAACGTGTCTTTAACTGGTTTTAAAGTGTGTGATGGTGCGTCATTGTGAAGCAAAATTACTTTGCTGTATCTTCTGGCACATTCTGGTCATTTTACGATCAAAGCATGGTTCAAATTGATTATTTGTTGTTGGTAGCGATCATTATTAATGGTTTCACCTGGTTTTAGAAGATCATAATACACCACACCTTCCTGATCCCACCAAATGCAGAGCATTGTCTTCTTTCCAAAGCGACTTGGCCTTGCAGTCGATGTTGATGGTTGACCTAGATCAACCCATGATTTTGTGCATTTGGAATTCTCAGAATAAATCCACTTTCCATCCCCAGTCACAATTTGATGCAAAAAAGACTTTCTTTCATGCTGTTGAAGCAACATTTTACTGATGACTTTTTGGTTTTCCATTTGTCTTTCGTTCAGTTGATGTGGCACCCATCTTCCTTTAAAATCTTTCCCATTGCTTGGAAATGATTGGAAATTGTTTGCTGAGCCATGTTTAATCTTTCTGCAAGTTGTTTTTGAGTTTGACACGCATCTTCATCCAATACTGCTTGTAATTGTTGGTCTTCAAACTTTTTCAGTTGACTGGATGTTCTTTGTCTTTCACCTCGAAATCATCACTTTTAAAGCTTTTAAACCAGTGTTCACAAGTATCTTGAGATGCAGCATGTTTACCTTAAGCTTCCTGAAGTATACGATAACTTTTTCTTCAAAATAATGAATTAAAACTTCCCACAAATGCTTTTTTTTGGCATGAAATTCAACATTTTTAAGTGTTAAAATATCTATGATGTTAACACCTTCAGCAAATTTGACATGCTGAAGCTTGCTGTCAATACAACAAAAATAGCATACATATCAAATCACATATCTATCAACATATGTGTAACTCCATCTATTGAAAAAAATCCGCATTATTAACTGGTAAACCTAGTAAGTCATTACAAAACACAAAAAGGAAGCATGGAAAATCATCCTGTCATAGAGCCTGTTATTCAGCTACCATACGCTAAATATGTATATATACTAGAGGCTTGGTGCACAAAATTCATGCACGGGTAGGGTCCCTAGGCCTGGCCAGCAATCAGGGGCCTTCTGGCTACCGGCTGGGGCTTCCCTTTGTTCTTCGCCAACCTCTGGTGATCAGTGTACATCATAGCGAGCGAACAAACTCCCGGTCTCCCGGTTGAACTCATGAGGGGACACTTTGCATATTAGCCTTTTATACAGATAGATAGATACTGCTGTACTGATTTTCAAAGCCATACTTTCTTGTTATAGGTATAACACAAAAAGTTTCCTGTGTTCAGATTTCAAATGTCCTCCGAATCAGGAAGCTCCCCTTCTTCATTCAGCCAATGCTACATGTGTTTTTTCCCAGAGTATGGTTAGCCTGTTTGAACATCATCCTATGCAACCAGATTCTACATGCTGCTCTGAATATCGGGGGTCCACCTGTGTTCAAATCAGGGCCTTCATTACCGATCCACACACTGTTTGACAGTCTCGCTCATCCCAGGACATACCTACCATCTACAATTTTTCATGTCAGCTTCTGAAATTTCAGACATGTTCCTATGCTACAGTCCATGGGACATTCAAGTAGTTCTATATCAAAATAACTAATACTATGAGCCCTAGCTGGTTTAGCTCAGTGGATAGAGCGTTGGCCTGAAGAATGAAGTATCCCAGTTCAATTCCAGGTCAAGGGCACTTGCCCAGGTTGTAGGCTCAATCCCCAGTAGGGTGTGCAGGAGGCAGCCAATCAATGACTCTCTCATCATTGATGTTTCTATTGCTCTCTCCCTCTTTCTTCCTCTCTGAAATCAATAAAAATATATTTTTAAAAAATTGTTCCGAAGGAGGGATGGCTGAGACCATCGATCTCAAGCATGTCACACTTAGCTGAGCATAGAACAGTAGGTACCTCCTCACTTCATCTCTTACCCTGACTTCACCTTCCTTCCACTGTGATCTTAGGAACTCTCCCATAACCCTCAACCTCTGCATAGGATGCTTGCTCTATCTCAATGATTTAATTGAACCTGACTGATTTCTGGTAGGAGCTGCTCAAACCTTACATCACACAGCTATGAAGGTAGCAATGGGGAAGGGTGGTATGGGTAAAGGCTTAGTATTATTTTGGTTTCTCCAGTACTCTCAAGGATAAGCATATTTTTCCTCTGAGGCAGATACCATACTGCCCTTTATCTGTCCTTATCTCTGTCACATGCTGACTTCCTGTTCATTTCTCAACATTTATCAAAAACTTTGGTACCTGCTCACAATCTTTTTCTCTATCCATTTCCTGCTAGGATTCTGGAAAAGTTGAATGTTCATGCAGATAACTCTTCTAATAGGCTAACTTTCTGGTTCTTGATTTCTAAATTTAGTGACCTTAACTTCTTCTAATCCATTTGGGCACCTAAATCCATCCTGGCACCCACATCAACAGTTTCTGGGTTGGGCTGGGCACCACATTTTGCACCATGGGGCCTTGGCAGTGCTGGTTGCAATTTGGTGGGGTGTCACTCCGGGGTGGTGGCAGGGTCTGTGTCCCACTTGGGGGAAACCGAGTGTTGGTTTGTAGGCACCGGGTCCATGGTGCCGTTTATTTTTAAATGGCCAGTGTATGTCATGGCAGCTCCTGCTTTGAGAGTCTGCCCCCTGGTAGTCAGTGTGCATCATAGCTCCTGGTTGGAGGGAAAGATGGACACTTTTATATGTATACCAGAGGCCCGGTGCATGAAATTCGTGCACAGAGGGGGGATTCCCTCAACTCAGTCTGCACCCTCTCCAATTGAGGAACCCTTGTGGGATGTCCGACTGCCATTTTAAACCGACAGTCAGACATCCCTCTCACAATCTGGGACCACTGGCTCCTAACTGCTCACCTGCCTGCCTGATTGCCCCTAACTGCTTCTGCCTGCCAGCCTGATCACACCTAACTGCACTCTCCTGCAGGCCTGATGTCGCCCCCAACTGCCCTCCTCTGCGGCCAATTTGGTTCTGATTGGTCAGTTCCTATGCCAGCATCAAAAGCTTCACCTCCTAGGCAGCCATTGGCTCCCCACAGCACCCAGATTTGGTTCTCATTGGTTGGTTCCTATGCCAGTCAGCATCAAAAGCTCCGCCTCCTAGGCAGCCATTGGTTCCCCACAGCCCCACCTTTGGTTCTGATTGATTGGTTCCTATGCCAGTCAGCATCTCCAGGCCTATCTCTGGGCCTGATAAAAGAGGCAGGGCTTAACAGCAGGCCCCCTCTGTCCCCCCTCCCCCAGAGGCTGGGAGAGAAAGAAAAGCCTGGCTGCTGGAGAAGATCAGAAAGAAAGAGGGAGAGAGAGAGGTAAGTACATTGATCAACAGCTTCCACTGAGGCTCACTTTCTGGGTCTCAGCCACCTGAGCAGTCAGTGTTGGGTCACCAGGCTGCAGCTGGGTAACCCAGCGCTGACTTCTGGATGGTCTGCGTTTGGTCGCAGGCTTGGCGCCTTCCCAAGCCCCAGGCTTTAGGCTTGGGAAGTGCTCCCCGCCTCTCCAATCGCAGGCTTAGCCCCTCTGATGGCCAGCTGGGAGTGACCTGGGTGCCAAAGAGGTTCCTGGGACCCAGGTATGTATGCAAATTAACCTCCATCTTTGTTGGGTTAATTTGCATACTCACTCTGATTGGCTGTGGGCGTAGCAGAGGTACGGTCAATTTACATATTTCTCTATTATTAGGTAAGATATATCCAATGGATGCTTTTCAACTCTTACTTCACAGGCTCCTTCTGCTCACTTAACAGTATCAAGTACTTTCTTCCTGAAATTCTGCTACCCCAGTTTCTATAATATTTCTAAGACCTTTTTCACTCTTCTTCCTTGTCACTTTGTGGGCTCATCTTAGTTGGTACTCTGCAGGGTTCAGTCCTGAACCCTTTTCTCTTTTCACAATGATCTACCTCTTTAGGTGATCTCATCTATTCTTTCAAAAAAATTTTTTAAATTATATATTTATTTAATGTAATATGTTCTTTTTTTAAAAAAATCTCATCTACTCTTAATAAAAATTTACTCCTTAAAAACCTGCTCTCTCTGGGTATCAGATATAGATTAAGAATTATTATTAATCTTGTTAGGTGTCATAACAACACTGTAGTTACGTTTTTTAAAAAGTCCTTACCAATTAGAGACGCATACTTAAAGACTCATGGATAAAATTATATAACTAGGACTTGCTATAAATTACTACAGCAAAACAAAAAGAGCGAGGATAAAACAAGATTGGCAAGATGTTTGACAATAATTGTTAAAAGCTGGATGATCGTTATGTGAGGGTACATTATACTGTTTTCTCTAATTTCTGAACTTTTTACAATTTCTATAATTAAAAAAATGTTTTTAAAGCACAAAATCCCCTTGGATCCTTGCTCTGTATTTTCTATTTCAAATATTGACTGCTTCACCAGCCCAGTTTCCCAAGCAAAAATCTTATCCACGACTCAACCTTTTTACTATTCTTCTAAATTGAATCATTGACCAAATTTTATTTATTTTGCCTACTCTTAGGTTCTCAAATCTGCCTGCTCTTGTTTGTCTCCACTGTTTCCATACTCGGGCTCTCATCATCTTACCTAATAATAGACAAACATGTAAATTGACCATACCTCCGCTATGCCCACAACATTCAGAGTGAGTATGCAAATTAACCCAACAAAGAAGATGGGTTAATTTGCATATGCAGGCACGGAGCGGCCAGGAGGGGCAGGACGCCTGCTATGAGGGGGAGGGGGAGTGGCGGAGGGAGTTACACGAGTGGTGCTCCAGACAGAAGCAAGGACTTGCCAGCTCCCAGGTGGGCTGGAAGCAGGGACTTGCCGGCTCCCGGGCGGCTGGGAGTGAAGCCAGGGGAAGGAAGGCCTATTCTTGCATGAATATCGGGCCTCTAGTTCTTACATAACTCCAAAAAGACACCTAACTTCCAATCTTATCTCAATTAAGTACATTCTCCACTAAAGTGATGAATACAAAACACAATTTAATTACATCATTCCCAGGCTTAATAACATTTAACTGTTTCCAACTTCCACAGCCATCTCTCAAAATTGGGCACATATATATGATGGTTTTTATACTGTATCCAGGAGATTATAATGTAGTCTAGCATGGGCAACAATGAAGAGGCTCCATAGTCTTATGTGCTCCTGGGAAAATCCCTCCCCGCCCCCTCCTCATTACTGATAACCTCCTCACTACTATCTTAATACCAGCATTCACCACACTGAAGTATACAACCCTATTTATATCAGTCACCAAATCATATCAGTCACCAAATCATCGCTCATCCTCAAAATCTAGTTACCCTAAAATTCTGGCATTTCCTCTTCTGACTTTTTCTCTTAAGCCCCCTCAAATTTCTCAAATTTCAGATATCCTTCAGCTATCCTGTGGAACTCACTATCATTAGCAAAATTCTTTCTTCTATAAATGATCTCTCACCTCCTCTGCTCTAAATGAAATCTAGTTCTCTGAAAACACCTGTTTTCTCTGCAATACTCTCAAAGGGTTATTTTTATCATCCATATTCATTGTACCACTAAGCCTAAAATAAAAATATCTGTTCTCATTGCTGCTTCTAGATCATTCTCCTCTCTCCTCTCTAAAATTTTCTCGGCTCTGAAATGCACTGCATGTGAATATATCACCTCTACTCTTCTTTGCTGCAGTCACTAGCAGACCCAAAGGTCACTCCATTAACTGGCTTTCTGGCATTACTTTTATAATTCTGTGTGGCTTAAATGTACAACCAAAGAGCTTCTAATACCCTGGAACCTCAGGTACTTTACTGGTGTCTAATTCAATGATCTTGGTTTCCCCATCCTATCCTTGCAATACTCACTCCCATGGTCTTATCTGGACATTATTGTTAGTAAATAACCTTTCCAAAATATTAATTTCAAGCATCCTGTTCTTTAACCACTGATATTTTCAAGCTCACTCCTTTTAGTAACCTAAGTTCAACATCTTGTGAACTACATCAGGACCTACAATTTAGTTATCCTATCATCTTTTCACTGTCTCTCACTTTTAGTTTGTCCTAGTTTCCCTACTTAGCTTAAATCCTTTGCATGCATATTCAATGCTCTTGCCTCTCTTTGATTTGTAGAACTCAATAGTTCTCAATACCCCAACCTAATTAAATCCAACTTTCCTCCTACACTGCACCTGTATTTGTGCAGATGAACATGGTAAAGAAAGCTAACAGCCACAATTAAAGCTCTAACTTGAAATTCATGACTATCTATCTTAAGTACATATTTTTCTATACTTCACATTAGCTCCCTGATACAGAATCTCAGAACATTTTAAAATACTGTTTATGCATAAAGATGAATTGCTTTTAAAATAAAATTTACTCATTTCTCTAGTTATGTTGAAAATATTTATCATGAGCCTTAAAAGTAAGGATATTCTTTGGCATAGAAATTCTACTTCTAGGGATTTATTTTAACAATTAAAGAGATCTGCAAAAAAGCCACGTCCCTCCAAAAAACTGTGCAAAGATTTGGTTGCAAAAATTCTTACCACAGACTTAGTTAAAAAAAGAAAGTTGGAGTATTTTATTTTAATATATTTTTATTGATTTCAGAGGAAAGGGAGAGAAAGATTAAAAACGTCAATGATGAGAGAGAATCATCCATCAACTGCCTCCTGCATGCCCCCTACTGGGGACTGAGCCCATAACCCAGGAATGTGACCTGAATGGGAATCAAATTGTGACCTCTGGGTTCATAGGTTGACGCCCAACCACTGACCCATGCCTGTTGGGCTGGAGTATTTTATAATAACCAAAAAAATTTCAAAAATCTACATGTTGTACTACATGGCTCAGGTTAAATACATTATGCTAAATCCATACGATGGAATACTATTAAACCAATGGGAAAATAATCATAATATGCTAAAAGAAACAAAGTAATTACAGAAGAGTACATATAATATAATAGAATTTTTAAAAACATTATATATTATGTAAGTGCTTATTTGCTTATGACTATAAAAAAGAAGTCTGGAAAGTAGTAACCTATACATATAAAAGCCAAGTGCCCAGTACACTGGAAGGACTGGAACGAATGGTCGCTATGACGTACACTGTAGCAGGCCAACCAGCCCAATCAGGGAGTGGCCCCTCCCCCCAGCTGAATTGGGGGCAGGGCTGGCCAACGGCTGGAGATCCCTCCCCACAGCTGGCCCTGCCCCTGATTGGGCCCTGATCAGGGGAGGGGCCGGCAGCCAACCTCCCATAGCCCCTTCCCCCAGCTGACCTCCCATGGCCCCTACCCTGGCTGGCCTGGCCCCGATAGGCCCCCTGCACTCCGAACGGGGGTGAGACCAGATAGCCAATCTTCTGCATGTCCCCTCCCCTTGCCAGCCTGATCGATCACCATCGGGGTTGGCCAGCCTGACCCCACCCGTGCACGAATTCGTGTACCAGGACTCTAGTATTATTTACATTTGGGTAATGACATTATTGTTATTTATTTTCATTTTGTTTAACTGTGTTCCACAAAAAAATACATATTACTAATAAATATATTAACTTACATGCTCAGGTAAGGTACATGAGTATATAGCAGGATGACATTCTAGATTATAGAATATTTTATAACAGATTAAGTTAGCTGTACTTACTATTATTTCAGATGCAAAAGACCTTAAAGGATCATTTTCAGCTTCTTCAGACTGCTCAAGGAATTGTGCTATCAGCAAAGGGCATTTCAAGCTTTTGAAACAACTAAGGTATAAGAAATGGGTAACTATGAATATAGCATTTCCTAAGTATAAAATACCTATTTCGATAAACATATCTAAGTTAATTTAACATGAAAAATAACATAAGCACCAACAACTCAATGACTTGTCACACTGGTGATATAAGATCCTTCTTTCTAGTAATGGGAAGAGCATGAGAAAACCAGACTCAATGTGATAGGATTCAGTTCTGTGTCAGGACCATACCAATGGATACTGAATGTCTGTCTGAGGACCAATGCTAGTCCATGATGCAGTTTTTGTTAGCTCAAGGGAAAACCGGGACAATGTAGTAATGTTTTATAAAGTTGTATTAATTTAAAAAACCAAACTATTCTGTGATTAAGCCTTCCCTATTTCTTTAGTTAAAATACCTTTTCTCTCATGAAATAATGGGTTTTATAAATAGTAAATACATTTTAATGTCCTAACCTGACAGAGTAGAAAGCTAACAGTAGTTTTAGTCTCTTAAATTTTAAAAATAAAATTATTGGTCCAGATAATTCAATAATCTAGTTCAGCACTGTCCAATAGTAATAGAATGCAAGCCTCATATATAATTTAAAATATTTTAGCAGTCACATTAAAAAAGTAGTAAGAAACAAGAGAAATTAATTTTAATAATTTATCTCATTAACCAAATATATCTGAACTTTATCATTTCAACATGTTATCAGTATAAAAATTATTGAGGTATTCTAGTATTTTTTTATAACAAGTATTTGAAATCCAAGTGTATTTTACATTTACAGCACATCATAATTTGGATTAGCCATATGTCAAGTGCTTGAAAGCCATATGAACAGTGCATCATTAGTCTATAATATCCCCAGAGTGAATGCTCCACACTGTTTTTTTGTAGTCAAGTTAGATGTTAAATTGTCTGGTGCTTCCCCTGCTTTCAAAGGGAAAGTTAAAACAAAATTTCCCCAAAGCAGACCAGCTCCTTTGAGCGGCATCTCTCTATTTTCCCAGCTTCTATTATTCACTTTCTCAGATGAGTAAAAGCAACTTATAAAATATAAAGCAAACGAAATAAATGGATTTTGGTTTTTAATTTAAAAAAATATCAATGCCTCATTAAATGTCCATGTTATATCAACTGAACCCTATATTCTTTGAAAATTCAAATTTTTGAAACTAGGTTTATATTTCCAATGCAAACAAATAACACAAAGAAACATAAGATAACTGAAGTCCATTGTGAAATGTTCTTAAAAATATACTTACAATTTCAGTAATTCATCCTTTAACCTTTGATTTTCCAGTGAGTTTTCTTTGTCATCAGTGACTTCTTTCACAAAAGGCTTTGTGAACTCTATTAAGGCCTTGCAACACTGACAAAGGCCATAGTCATCTGCTTGTATTTGTTCTTTTGAGTATGGAACAGGAAGAAGAGATAGCTGACTCCAAATGGTAGACAATGCTAATCCAACTGAATATGACTTGTTGCTATGAAGTTTCTGTATCACTAAAACAGAGACCAAGTTGTTATTTGAGGTAGCTTCATCAAGCACACTGAACGTGGGACAAGTCCAGTTAATGTAGAATTACAACACTTTTTTTCATATTTTAACAAGTCTGGAATCAAAATGACATGATAGCTTAATTGGCAGTGTTTTTATTCCCTTTCTTTGTGATGCATAAAATAATGGAGCATGTTACAATTATGGCACTTTACAACAGATACCATGAAATCTTATTTAGGTATGTTTACAACAGGTTTCATACTTAAGACAGAAACACGTTTTTCCATATATTTTGGCTGTTGTAAATATAAAATAAGTGAAAGTGTCTTGTAAACTATAAGACACTGTAAAAATGGGAGACTGAATATTTCTAGAATACTGAATATTTCAACTGGTATAAAGCTGCTGTGCATTCACATTTAAAACAAATTTACTCTAATTTCTGATTCTGGGCCCTTCCATCAGACTCTGAAATTATATGCAGGTCATAAAATTAAAAAGCAGTCTCTTTCCAGGGATAAATTCTGTCTGCCTTTGCCAAGACCCCTTACTTACCAATACTGTTACGGCACTTAGCCATGAAGCCTTTTCTTTCCACACCTGTTGTTTCATTCTTCATAGTACTCTTGCTGTTCTCAACCCTAACCTCCCAATGCTGAGAGTGAGCAATGCCCTGCTTGATATTGTTCTTAACCAACATACTATCACAATGCTGTTAGACTGAGCACTACAGACACCACAGAGGCAATCTTTTAAATATGTTTACAAAGAAAATTCTAGAATGTAATTTGCAGATGTGAAGGTTAGACAAAAAGCTTTAAGTTACAACACAGTACATGAAAACCAGCATGCCTGCCAACAAAATATTTACTGGGTACCCACTCTGAGTCAGGTATTGTTATCTTTCTATGAGCAGTTGGATTCCACTTGGCATTGCTATGACAAGTTTAAGCAGAGTATTCAATAATTAGTCATAAACTTTACTTTGGTATACTGTGCTGGAAGCCAATTCTAGCACATCAGCAGGGTTGAATCATCTGGAAATGGCTGAGGGCATTTCCCCAAACATGAAAAGGATGCATAAATTGCTTGCTTGCTGCTAGACAACTAAGGGCTTTTTAATCTACATGTTATTGCCTCCTCCTGGCCAAACATCTGAACAGCTGGAAGGTAATTCTAAACCTGATAATCTGACAATGGACTCTGTATACCAAAGCCTGGCCTTTGAAGTGCATATCTACTTTGCCTTAGGACAATTTGTGTTAATAAAAAGCAAGGGATCCTGAGACAAGGGGAACTTAGATCCTTTAGCTAAGTCTGCTCTGGCTCCCCCAAATGCCTTCCAAAATTATGTTTTGTCTCTGGACTCTTATTTAATTTACACACAGCGCTTCTCCGGATTCCTGAACCCTTCTATATGCTGGATCAAGACCCCAGGCATTAAATGGTGCTCGAGACAAGGATGGAAATTTGGAGAAGAATTCGCCTGAGCAGATAAAACAGCACCATTAATGGTGGAAAGATTAACTGTGCGTAAAGCCCATGTCAGATTCAGAAGCCCACAGATCCGTAAGTGTGTGGGTGATACTTTTTGTTTAAGTCAGATTATAATGGGGAAGAATTCAGTTAAAAGGCAAAATTCATCTTTAATGTGGCTTCTTGTTCAAATCATAAAATACCTAATTTGTATTGAGGATCAAAGATTTGTAATTTCTAAAAAACTGCTGGATCCTCAGCTTCTGATCTCAAAAGTGGCTGGAGAGGGCGGAGCTATCAGCTCTGCCACAAAAATATTCCCTTATGCATTGTTTAAGAACTATAGAAGAACACGTTGGGAAAAGCAAAATTTGGCAAAAATAACACTAAGGGTTAGTCATTACTTTGGAAAGCGAAATAGGAAAAAATTTTAAATCTGTCTTTCTCTATTAAGCATCCCTTTAATTGGCAAATGAAATGTGGCAGAATTAGTTGTTGAGTTTTCCCCCAAAGCAAGTAGGATGTGGGGGAAGGGAGACACGTGGTGATCCTGTAATATGGATGCCCACTCCCCAAGTATGCTAATTTAAAAAGTTTCCTTCTTGCCATGAAAAGTTTTACAAAATTTAGAAATGCGTCTGGGATTTCTGTGCCCATAAAGAGAGAAGCTAGCTTAAAACAAATGCATGCAACTGTCCCATTTTTGGACTTTAGATAGGTTTTGAGCTAAACTTAACTCTCTGTGATGGTACAGAATCAAACCCAAAATGCTCTTTCTCAAGAAAAAGATGGCGGAGATGACCAAAAGATTTCCATAATAAAAAGTAGTTTATTTAAATAATAATGGACCACATTCAAAAGTTAACATTAAAGCTGCCAAGAAAATCAGTAAAATTGTTTCTGTTAAAAAATTTGCCAAAGAAGCCAAAACCAGTTTGGCTCAGTGAATAGAGCATCGGCCTGCGGACTGAAGGGTCCCAGGTTCGATTTCGGTCAAGGGCATGTACCTGGATTGCGGGCACATCCCCAGTGGGGGGCGTGCAGGAGGCAGCTGATCGATGTTTCTCTCTTATCGATGTTTTTGACTCTCTATCTCTTCCTCTTTGTAAAAAATCAATAAAATGTATTTTAAAAAAATTTGCCAAAGAAAATGCCTTAAAATAATTATAATTAGATTGAAATCTCGAAAAATTGTTGGACCATAGATTTAAAAATATATTAATTATAAAAATCTAAGTAGCCCAGGTGAAGACTGGCTATGCCCCTTGTTAATTAAGAAGGCTGGCTTCCCAAGGTAATCTCTAAAGAAAAAATGTGGCTCTTTTAAAATTTCCCACCCAGCGGCAAGTAACCAGCAGGAAGAAGATAGCAATTTTGCATTTGAATAGCTACAAGTTTGCTTCTTGACTTCCCCGAACAGAAAAATTATGGTCATTTTAAAGTCAAGTGGCTAGGCCCTTGACAGCCAAAAACAGTTTTTCCCGTGGCAGCAACCTCTTAAGGAAAAATGTGGTCATTTTAAATTAGGCAGCTAGGCCAAAGTTTAGCACCTGCAGCAATCTCTAAGAAAAGAATGTGGCCAATTTACATAAAAATAGACCAAAGTATGCCAAATCTGTTTTGCCAGCCTCAAAGGTGGTTTTCCAGAGCTTCTGGCAACTTAAAAGTTTTTTACTGAATCAAATGATAAAAACTTGTTCAATAATCTGAATTTGCCTCATAAAAAATCTAGAGGATAGTCTTAAATCTATTGATTAAATATGTCTTGTATTTTTGAAATTTACTCTTAAAAATATAAAGGTATTAATAATCTGAGAAATGCTAAATATTTGACTCGCCAGCTCTAAAAGTTTAAGGTTCAAATTAAATTAGGAGAAATTATATAGTTGTGATAACTAAATGCCTGCAAGTATAGAAATTTATTTTTGAAAATGTAAGTTTTGTGTTTTCTCTGAATTAGGAAAACAAAATATGTTGCTTATTGGTCTAATTAAAAAAGGATTAATTCTGTGATCTCAACCAAATTTTTAATACAAAAACCAGTTAAAATTTAATTGATATTCTTTAAGATAATTATAAAAAGTATATAATCTTTAAATTATATATATATCTACACTAATAAAAGAGAAATATGTAAATTGACTACCTCCGTGACACCTACCAGCCAATCAGGAGGGAATATGCAAATTAACATGACAAAGATGGTGGCGTCCCCCCCACCCCCCAGCCATGGAGCAGCCAGGAAGGGCAGGACGCCTGCTATGAGGGGGAAGGCAGGGGGCAGAGGGCGCTCCAGGAGCAGTGCTCTGGCCAGAGCAAAGACTCCAGCCTGAACGAAGCCTACAGACTCCAGCTGGAGTCAGCGAAGCCTGCAGATTCTGGCCGGAGTCAGCAAAAGCGGAAGGCGGCAGCCAGAGCAAAGGCCTGGGTCCTGGGTGCCAGAGGAAAACCGGTGCCGGCAGCCAGGTGAAGGAAGTCCTATTGCACGAATCTTCGCACAATGGGCCTCTAGTATATATACATTTGATGGTCTTTCCAAGTTAAATTTCAAAGCTATAACCAAGGGATCCTTTTGGAACATTTCACAGGCCCTGAAATGTTTTCAAAGAATCTGTTCTCTCTCCTTAAAAGAAATATTTTGAATTTAGCCAATCTAATATACTTGAGATCATGTGAAACTTAATCAAATAAAAATTAATAACTATATTTTACTTATATACATATATTTTAAATGTTATGAAGGTTCTAGCCTCTAAGAAGGGCAAAATAAAGTAACAATATATTTCTTAAATACAGCCAAATTTTTCAGCAATGGAAATTTAAAAGACAAAAGCTCTAGCTGTCTGCATTTTAAATAGGCTGGAAGTGGGTAGGGCAGCATTTGTGCCTTGTGAATCAGATGTGTAAGTTTAATAAATTTACTTGCTTTGATTTTTAATACAGATACCTACTTAAATTACTTAATAAATTAGCTTTTTAAAATATAATCAAGGTCTCATATAAATTAAATTATATGAGAAGCCAATATTTTTTGTAAGCCATTTGATCCTAGTAAAGTCTTCTAAGAAAGTTACTGAGACCTCCCATAATTCCTCTGTATATGCAAATAAGCCAAAGGGAATACTCTTTAAAAATACAATTCTAAGCTTAATAAAAAGGAGAAATTTGAAAAATTTGAAATCTCTTCCACTAATATTTACAGGGTAAACTAAAGACTGTTGTTAAAGTACTAATCTGACAATAAATAGTAGTCACCATACAAATAAGGGGAGTCATTTAATGTGACTACATAGCCTGGCAGTATTAGTAAACATCCAAAAAGCAACCATGCTTGTTACATTTGTTGTTTGCTGTAAAAAAGAAAGACAAAAACTCGTTTAAAAGAAACTCTCTAAATGCAGCCTAAGAAATTATTGTGGAAAAGAATAAAAAATGATTTCCTTCTAGTGTCTGGAACACTGTAATTAAAAGTCAATATATTAGGCCTCAAAAAGAAAAGCAGTTTATATTTTTGCCTCCCAAAACAAAGTTTATGTAAAGTTACTCAAAGACCAATGGCAGAAATTTAATTAATTTCATTTACTGTCCATAACCTAGGACAAGTAAAGTTAAAAAATTAACCTTATTTCAGATTGATTTAAATTGGCTAATTGAAATAAGTGAATATTCAAAAGAACTTTGTTGTACTGGACAGGAAACTGTTCCTGAAGCATTAAATAATTTTTAATTGATGGTTCATCTCATGGCAAAGACTGCTTAACATGCAATGAATCCAGAGCAGTCATATTTCTTTACAGAAAAAAAAAAAATTATCAAGACTGCATTGTAAGATTTCCAAAAGCCTCCTAATAATATTTAAATAAAAAAATGGGAGGATAGTGGTAAAATACCCTGTAAGTAAATTACATCAAGCCTTAATTGCTTTAAATTTTTTACTTTGAAAATTAATTTTCACTTGTAATGCTGATAGCAAGACACCCATGAAAGACACACATGGTGTCAAAATAAGCCAAAGGAAAATCGTTTGGGAAAAAAGAAAAAGGATCCCAAGTCTAATTTATAGAAAAGATTCCTTTATTAACCTTTGGTCGAGAATATGTTTGTATATTTCCAGAAAACTCCTTCAAGCCCATGTGGATTCCCACAACAATGAATCCCAGAGAGGAACTGACCAGATTGCTCCAACCACAGAATAGCAGTGGCCCCCAAGACAAGAGGAGGAACAGTCCAGAAATGGAGATGGTGAAGACACCTTGCCATACTAGCAGTCAGCAGCTGTGTGTCGCTGCAGGTTGCCCAGGACCAAACCAGGAAAGGTCAGACCTGCATTGCCACCATTTGTCCACCATCCAGAACTAGACTATCATTGCTGGCATGTACACATAAGGAACTGTTTGACATTGAAATTGGGACTCAAAGAACTGTTGTCCCAGAAAGAAATTGACTACAAACTGATTCCTTTAACGCCTGGCAACAATTTAAAGGGACATAATAGAACTCTATCCTTTCCATTGAATTTAAAAATCTTAAAACATACATTCTTGCTAAATTTATAAAATCAAAAAGGGTGAGATGCCAGAAGCCAATTCCAGCATGTCAGCAGGGGTGAATCATCTGGAAATGGCTGAGGGCATTTCCCCAAACCTGAAAAGGATGCATAAATTGATTGCTTGCTGCCAGACAGCTAAGGGCTTCTTAATCTACATGTTATTGCCTCCTCCTGGTCAAACACCTGACCAGCTGGAGGTAATTCTTCTAAACATGATAATCTGACAATGGATTCTGTATACCAAAGCCTGGCCTTTGAAGTGTATATCTATCTTGCCTTAGGACAATTTGTGTTAATAAAAAGCAAAAGGTCCTGAGACAAGGGGAACTTAGTTCCTTTAGCTAAGTGTTCTCTGGCCCCCGAAAATTATGTTTCGTCTCTGGACTCTAATTTATACACAGCGCTTCTCTGGATTCCTGAACCCTTCCATATGCTGGATCAAGACCCCCCAGCAATACTATTGACATTTTGGAATAACATCAAGGCACTTACACAGAAAATAAAAAGCACTTAGATATCAAAATACTCATTACCTGTTTGTAATGGCTGAAGTAAAAGAAGAATAATTTGGGATATCTGTTTTCCAGAGGGCTCTTCAATCAGTTCAAGCAAACCCAACAATAATTCCTTTGGATTACATAACTATAAAAATATTCACAATTGAACCTGTTTAATACAAGTTGTATTTAAAGCCACATGATTACTATTTTTAAAAGAAGGCATATACTGAGAAAATATTATTATTTTTTGCTTAACAGTAAAACACCTATTTGTTAAAAAAATACAACAGAAAACCGAATCTGTGATTATCAATTCAATATAAAACAAGAAGTCAAAAGTTAAAGGGTCTATAACAGACAACTACATTTTGGAGACTTAAATTCCTTGCCAAAGGAAAGGTAAAGGAATGTGAAGGGAGTCTGATCACCAGAGCTGTTTCCTTTGAGTTTTGCCTGTCTACTCTGAAGGTGCATCCAGAACTCCCAGTGGGTGGATATCTTTTTTTATCTCACATTGTCCTGGTATTTAAATAAATGCAGTCTCTTTTGTCCTTTCTGAGCATAGCTGTATTTTATGACCTCACTTGCTTTGTGTTTTAAAGAGCCTTTTTAGTTAATAAGTTAATATGTAGATGGAGTTCCCTCTTTCCAGGTATATATTTTTATTTATTTGTACTGATCTCTAAGTAGATTCTTATAATGTCATTTTTCTCAGAATTTTTCTTTCTTGATCAGCATTTTTTACTTATAATTCTAAACTTTTTAGAGCTGCTTTCTAAAGTTGTCAGTCATAACTAACCTACTCCCTATTCCTATTTTCACTGTGATTGGGTTTTTCATATTCTTTTAGGGAACATATCACAGAGCAAAGACTGAAATTTGAATCTAGTTCCAATGTTGCCAAAATATCAGTGTGGCTTGGAATTACCTCTCTAAGCTTTGAGTTCCACATCTATACAATGAATTATTTATTAAAAATAGAGCTTCTTAGGTCTCTTCTTGGAGATTCTAAATTGAAGGTTAGATACTTCTTATATCCAGAAAATTTGGGGAAACTGAAATGGACCTGTCAATCCAATCAATAAGGTTGCACCTTTCTTCAGAGTTCCCTCCGTATTTTCATCAACTAAAAGCTTTCTCACCAAAAACAAAACAAGTATTAAACAGTAAATAAAATTATAAAATACTGATGCGTATTGTGACAGAAAACCCAATTTTGCTAACTTACCTTTACCAATAAATCAAGCAGCAGAAAATATTTTCTTTTATCATCTTCCTTATTATTCCATAAAAGGCATCGAACAACAGGACCAACAAGATTCCAGCCCATATTCTTGATGATGACCTGTAATAACATTTTCAGAGTAAAGCAAATACTGCCATCTACAGGATGCTCATGGTGAGCTTTCTTTGGCTAAGTGGATAAAGTGTTAGCCCACAGACTGAGAGTCCCAGGTTCGATTCTGATCAAGGGCACATGCCCAGGTTGCCTCTCTTATCATCGATGTTTCTGTCTCCCCCTCCCTCTCCCTTCCTCTCTGAAATCAATAAAAATGTATTCTTTTTAAAAGCTTTCTTAAATTGGAGGAATTTAGAATTTCTTCTAAGTAGAAAAGATAAAGCAAGCAAATCCTACGTTTCACCACTGAATTCCTAGGGTTGGCTGCTAACAGATAATCAATATTTTAAAACTTTCACTGAGAAAAGGCAGACAAACTTTTAATTAGATAAGTTGGTTTTTCCTAAGATTTAAATAAGTCCTCTATTTCCAACAATAGAATTCATTAACTTAATATGAGCAAGTACTTAATTTTCATGGAGAATTTTACTCCCTTACCATAAAGAAATCTAGTCAATGATCACAAACCTCTTAAAGTTCCCTGGACAATCTCTAAGTATATTATAATCATGTAATTTCTGTAAAAGGAGAGGGTGCCATTTCATTAATTTTCTCTCCTATATACATAGTGCTTCTATTTTCAAAGAAATTTCAGAATGCTTACCACACAAGTAAAAGTTTACCTTCATAATTAGTGGTTCACATTTATTTTAAAAATCACTGATTTTCAAAACTATCAACAATATATTCCACTTCTCTGGCCGGCATAATACTTCAACTCATCAATATTTATCAAGCATGTACTATGTCAGGTCCCTAGAATATTCTACATGCTAGAAATAAAGCAAGGAACACATCAGTTAAGATCTCTCCTTGGAGTTTACATTCTAGTTCATTTGTAAAAAAAAAGAAGTATCTAGAAAGAGGACAAATAGGTACAATAATACCTCCTCTGTCACCCTAACCTTATAAGGTAATATCAGTAGAGTATAAGATATAGCAGGAGAATAGTCACTTCCATCTGGGGAAGGCAAGAGAGGTTTCCCAGAAGAGGCAATGGCTAAGCTAAGGCTTGTTAGAGAAACAGAGAAGGCTAAATAGGTGGGAAATACATTAAAGGCTCTGCAAAGGCAATGTGTAAAGGTGTAAGACTTAACATGTCCTAGAGAACAAGTGACAAGATGTTAGTGTACATGAACACACAGTTCACGAGAGGAAATATCATCTGTTTCCATCTTTGCTCATTTATTAAATGGACATTTTAGTTAAAAAAAAAAACAAAAAACTGTCTTATCTCCCTGGCCAGTGTGGCTGGATAGGTTGGAGCATCATCCAGTGCACGGGAAGCTCATGGGTTCGATTCCCAGTCTGGGCACATACTTAGGTTGCATGTTCAATCCTCGATCGGGGCACAGGAGACAGCCAATCAATGTATCTCTCTCACATCAATGTTTTTTCTCTCTCTCTCCTTCCCTCCCTCTCTAAAATCAATTAAAAAAAACTTTTATCAATCTGCATGAGTTTCCTAGATATTAATATTCATTTAGATGTATTTATGACAAATAATTATTTGATGTTTTGGTCCTTATTTTTAAATAGCAAAATACATTGATTTTTGTTGTTGTTGTTGGTCCCTTTTCTTCTTTTAGGTCTAAAATGAAATTCCCTCTTGAGATCTATAAACATTCATTTAAGTTTTAAAATAACAGATTATTTCACCTTTCTTTTTATTTAATGAGGATTATGTTGGAACTATGGTATAAAATGAAGACTTAAATATTTTAAAAACTAATAGTAATCATGCTTTTTACTTAATGGGAAAGACAGCCCAGTTGATCTCTCTGAATATTCTTTTCCTACTAGTTAGTTCTCCTACCTGGCACTCTTCTCCCAGATAGTCCCATAGCTTATACCCCTGGCTTCCTTCAAATCTCTATGCAACCCCCTAACCATGCTTTGTTTTTCTCTATGGTGTTTATCACTTTCTAACATACTATATAATTTATTTATCTTGTACATATCTTATCTTCCTTAGCATTTAAGATCCACAGGGTCACTGAGTTTTGTTCTGCTATTTCTATTCCCACCATTTAGAGTAGGGTCTATTACAAAATATGTATTCCATAAATACAGGTTGAAAGATGTCTGTTACTTTTTAAGTGTAACAAAGTATCCTCCCATCAAAGATTTGATATTCTGTTCTGTTTTATTCTGGGTTTTTTGTGTGTAAAGCTTGGATTTTAATATTTAGGTCCTTACTAATCAAGCATTTGTTATGCAGTTAATTTTTTAAAAATTACTAAATATTTGCTCCACCATTACTTATTAAATAAGCCTATCTCACTTTTTTTTAAGTTTTATTTTATTGTTTAAATATTACATATAGTATTACAAATGTCTCCTTTTTCCCCCGTTAACCTCCCCCCTGCACCACCCCCACCTCCTGGCACATTCCCTCACCCCCCTAGTGTCTGTGTCCTTTGGTTATGCTTATATGTATGCATACAAGTCCTTTGATTGATCTCTTACCCCCACCTTTCTCCCCTCCCCTGCCTTCCCACTGAAGTTTGACATGTTTGATGCTTTTTTGTCTCTGTATCTATTTTGTTTATAATGTTCATTATATTCCACAAATGAGTGCCTATCTCACTTTTTGAAAACTTAACTAGTTGTTATGAGACTACTTTGCCAACTAAGTACTTCTTTCCCTTTGTACCCTATGAGTGAGTCTTGCAGCATAATTAACTATAAGATAAATTTAAGATTTGAATAAGATTTGTATATCTGAGCTAAAAAATAATTTTGATAAAATATTTTACAAATATAATCTCAGCTACAAGGTATCCAGTCATTATGTAAATAGTAAATAGTTATGAGGAAGGGAAAATAATGTCAATCCATGACCTAAAACAGGGGTCCTCAAACTTTTTAAACAGGGGGCCAGTTCACTGTCCCTCAGACCGTTGGAGGGCCGGACTATAGTTTTAAAAAAAAAACTATGAACAAATTCCTATGCGCACTGCGGCCCGGCACAAGTCGGCTGCTAAGCAGGACAGGCAGCGGCACCCGGCGGGCCGGATAAATGTCCTCGGTGGGCTGCATGTGGCCCGCGGGCCATAGTTTGAGGACCCCTGACCTAAAACTTGTTTAATATTAACAAATTATAGGGTAAGATTATTATCCCTAATTGACAGGAGAGAATGCTAAAGTTTAGAGATTACTGACATGCCTCATGTCCAACAACTAACATGTGGTAGAACCAGGATTTGCATATAAGTCTGTCTAGCTCCAAAGCCCATGTTTTCCCCACTATACTCGTGGTTTTCAATGGCGGCAATTTTGTTCCCTACCTATCAGGGAATATGTGGCAGTCTGGAGACATTTTTTATTGTCATTTAATGGGGGTAAGGATTGCTATAAAACATCAATAGTGCCAATATTGAAAAACTCTGGCACTACAAACTATTCATATGGCTTTCTCAGAAGAACATTTCACATAAAGCAGATTAATAGTAAATCTTAATCAATCTTAACTCTGTCACCTGGCAAGAAAATTCAGTTGTAGTCAGTTTTATTTATTTAATATATTTTTTTAATTGATTTCATAGAGGAAGGGAGACGGGGAGAGAGAGAGAAATATCAATGATGAGAATCATTGATCAGTTGCCTCCTGCATGCCCCCTACTGGAGATTGAGCCTGCAACCCGGGCATGTGACCTGATGGGCAATCAGACCGTGACCTCCAGGTTCATAGGTCAATGCTCAACCACTGAGCAATAGTGGCCGGGTTTTTTTTCTTCTTCATTTTTTCTTTTAAAAGGAAGAGGAAGGGAGAGGGAGAGAGAGAAAGAAACATTGATCTACTGCCTCCTGCATGCCCCCAATTGGGGATAGAGCCTGCAACCCATGCCCTGACCAGGAATGGAATCAGCAACTCTTTTTGATGCAAAGGACAATGCCCAACCAACCAAGCCACACAGGCCAGGGCAAACTGTAGTCAGTTTTAAACACTGTCTTATCAATATCTGAACCTTTGAATTTAGCAGACTACACATTACAAAGGTGATTCTAAAGCTATTAAAATTAAATAAACCTCGTTATGCTTAAATCTATCAGAGTCACCTAATCCTATATAATAAAAGGCTAACATGCATATCGACCGAACGACCAGTTGCTATGATGTGCACTGACCACCAGGGAGCAGATGCTCAACACAGGAGCTGCCCCCTGGTAGTCAGTGTGCTCCCACGGGGGGGCGCCACTCAGCCAGAAGCTGGGCTCATGGCCAGCAGTGGTGGTGGGAGCCTCTCCCACCTCCATGGCAATGCTAAGCCGTCAGTCGTACATTCCCTGAGGGCTCCCAGAATGCAAGAGGGTGCAGGCTGGGCTGAGGGACCCCCCCAGAGAGTGCACAAATTTTGTGCACCAGGCCTCTAGTCTCTAACAGTCATGTACAGATCTACATCGTAATATATTTTTCTCCTGAGGTCAAAACTATTTTTCAATTGCCTGCTGCATCTTAAACTCAACATTTCTAAAGTAATCTCACTTGTTTTCCTTCAGGAAACTTTCCCCTTTTAGGTTGCCTTTTCTGTTTGGGATACATTACCCTCTCAGAGGCTAGAAACCCAGCCATCTTTGATGCCTCACTCTCTCTCACCCCCACAATGAATGAATCCCCTCTGGTGTACTCTAAAACTTCTTTGCAAGTGTGATATGGTGATAACTGGAGGCAGAGTGGTTAGGAGTTCTGAAACCAGGCTGTATAGGTCTAAGTCCTATACCTTTCAGCGACTGTTTCCTTATCTACAAAACTAGAGGCCCGGTGCATGAAATTCTGCACGGGAAGGGGGTTGGGGGGGTGTCCCTCAGCCCATCCTGCACCCTCTCCAATCTGGGATCCCTCTCACAATCCGGGACCTCTGGCTCCTAACCACTCACCTGCCTGCCTGACCCCCCTAACTGCCCTCCCCTGTCAGCCCAGTTGCCCCTACTAACTTTTTTTTTTTAATCTTATCCCCTTCACACACAATTGTATTTGACTTCCTTACTGGCTTCTCCCTGTCACACATTTTTTCTCTCTCCTTTATGTAACACTTTTTCTTACTGACTCATCATTTATAAACTTGTCTTTCCTCCTTATTTCCTACTTCTGTTCCATCATTCTTCTTCCCATCTTTCTCCAACCCTCTCTCCCTCCCCACATCCCTTCTTTCCTATATATTTACCCCTGCCCTCTCTCCCCTTTTCCTTCCTTCCCACCTTAATTTTTTTCTTCACTTCCTCCCTCAGACCTGCTTTGCTCCCTCCCCCATTTCCTCCTTCTTCCCATTCTCCTTTTAAGCTCTACTGGCTCCCCTTTAAAACTTTTCTTCCCTCCCTCTTTCTCATCCACATTCTTCTCTACTTACTGCATTGTTTTAATATCTATCTACCTGCCTAATTATTCACTATCATTTATCTTTTTTCTTTTCTGACTCCTACTTCTAAAATCTGTCCCCAGTACACAACTATACTTGATTTTCATTATAGCTCCTACAGTTCACTCACACATCCTCTTTCCTTCTTTAACTCTGCTCTCTACTGACTCCTTTATAAAGTCCTTCCCTCCTTCCCTTCTTAAAGCTTCCATTCGGGGGGTAGGGGGGTGTTTACCCCCATCCCAGGGCTCAGCCCTGACCAGGTGTTCGCCGCCCCCCCCCTTTCCCTGGCCTCCCAGCCGCTGTCCTGCTCCCATCCCCTGCCTGGGACGCCCAGCCCAGCGAGGGTGGCCGAGGCCCACGTGGCCCAGGCACTGCTGCGGCGAAGGCCTCGAACCATCCTCCACTCCGTCCCGAACCCGTGGGTGCCTCCTCGCCAACACCCTCCTCCACTGGTCTGGGTGGGGCTCCCCGCTCCGCACCACCTGCGCCTTGCCCCTCACAGGGTGCACCTGCTCTGCCCATCCTCCCCCTCCCTCACCGCCCCCCCTGCAGTCGCCACCTTCCACGTGCAGTTTCCTTCCCTTTTCCATTCCTGGGTCTTTTTCTTGTTCCCTTTCTGTTTTTCCGTTTCTCCTCTCGGCCTGTCTGCATGCAGGCCTGCCTTCCTCTCCCTCTCCTTTCTTATCCCCTCCTATCGTATCCTATCCTACCCCGGGCCTTGCAGCTGCCTGAACAGAGGGCGGGGACGCAGCCTGCTGATTCAGTTGTGACATGATGCTGTAATGAACAAATTTGCATATTCCTCTATTATTAGATTAGATGAATTTAATAGTAGTACATTATGGGATTCTGGAGAGGCTAAATGAGTTAACAGATGTAAAGCACTTAAGACAGCATCAGGCACATAGTAAATAATAAATATTAGCTATTGTTAATTTTATTATTATTAGCTAAAAGTAAGGTACTTTCAAAGGTTATCCTCAAGGAGTCAAAGAAAACATTACATTTACTTTATTTTGGGCTACAAAGGAACTGTAAACACATCAAAAACAAATGTTTTAGCCCTAGCTGGTTTGGCTCAGTGGATAGAGCCTCAGCCTGTGGACTGAAGGGTCCTGGATTCGATCCCCAGTGGGGGCATGCAGGAGGCAGCCAATCAGAGATTCTCATTACTGATGTTTCTATCTCTCTCTCCCTTTCCCATCCTCTCTGAAATCAATAAAAATATATTTAAAAAAACAAACAAATGTTTTAAGTAAAATGTCCTAATTTTTTCTCCTTAAACACAAACAAGGTGCCCTGGATATAATCACAGGTCAGCATGACTAGATTGTGATGGCAACAAAGAAAACTTCTGTATAAATAAAAGCACTATAAATGAAAAAAAAAAAAACAGTGTGTTCCTGGAAAGAAGATAGTCTTCCCTTGTGTGAGAGAAGTCCAAAGACACAAAATTTGGCAGTGTTGCCAAAACTATGTCTGGAAAAAAAGTTGTTTTTGATCCCAAAAAGATACTTTTCCATTGTGGGGAAAGGACTTCTCAGATAACTGTAGCTGGATGATATTGGTCAGTAAGGTTATCCAACTCTCCTCATGTCAAACACTAACTTACTTGATATTTGGTTTTCTATGTGTAACTGGCTGAAGGAAAAGAATGTGCTAATCACCAAAAATTAATTTCTAGCCTTCCTGATATTTTTATTTCTCAAAGTAAATTAATGATCCAAATGCCACTTTTGGTGTTTAACCAGGATTAATCCCTACTCTTGTAAAGTACTTTAATTATACTTTAACTATAGCACTTATTTCAGTTATTCTCTGGTTGTTTACATGTTTATCTCTTCCACCAGACTGTAAGTATCTTAAAGTATACTAATAGTCCTAATTCTTTTTTTTGTTGTTGTTTTCCCAGCTTTCTACTATGGAAATTTAAGTTGATTTTTATTTTTTAATATATATTTTTTTATTTCAGAGGGAAATGGAGTTGGAGAGAGAGATAGAAACATCAATGATAAGAGAGAATCACTGATCAGCTGCCTCCTGCAAGCCCCTCACTGGGGATCGAGCCCACAACCTGGGCAAGTACCTGGACCCGTGCATGTGCCCTGACTGGGAATCAAGCCATGACCTCCTGGTTCATAGGTCAATGCTCAAACAGTGAACCACACCGGCTGGGCTTAAGTTGATTTTTAAATGTTTGATGAATAAATGAATGGATGAATAATAATAGCATCATGTGACTATTCCCTTCCTAGTAAAAGACTGAAAAGTACACACAAAGATCATACTTACCTTATTTTTTTCATTTTGAATAACTTCTAATAGCTGATCTATGTGCCCTTCATCTATGCATCTTTGGCCTGCTAACTGAAATAGGCCAAAATCTTCTTCTTTGAAGTCTTGCTCTTCTAACATTTGCTGGCAAAAACAAAATAAACAAAACCAAACATGTTTAGGCAAATAAAAATGCAATAACTACTTGATTTATTTTATCTCTGAAAATTCTAGGTAAGTTGCATATAAACATATATATAAAAATTCTGATTAGCCTAAAAATACTTTAATGAATGATCTTGAAATCCTCTGTATCAAAGAAATCTGAAAGGACCAGTATTAAATATTTTAAAGGTTATTTAGAGGAGTATGTCATGTGGACAAATAATCCAATCTGCCTTTCTGTCCTCATGCTTTTCCATAGGTCAAAAAAAAAGCAAGGATTAAAGAAGATAAACAAATTGAATGACAGAAAGTGTAATTAAAAATAATCTGTGCCCTTCCCATAGTATTTTGGAAGATATTTAACTTTACAAAAAGAAAAAAAGAAGAAATTACTTACACATTTCTTTATTATGGATTGAAGTTCTTCCACAGCCATTCCTCGTTGTTTTTCCTAGTTCTGATGCTGAAATGTATCAAGAGAAAGCACACTGTTAACTACCAGAGACGTTACATTGAAATATTAATGTTATATTTCATTCTAATGAATTATTAGTAAGTACAATGAAGAAAAGTTTTAAAGCTAAAATGCTTTTATTGAAAGTTAGTTGTATGTTAGCCTAAGATGATAATAATCACTTTTTTAAAAACCTCCTGTTGCATCTTTTAGGTTTTCTTAAAAGCATGGTTTTGCTTAGAGTAGTTCTAAAAGAAACAACTGGGAAAAAAAATAATCTGGAGCACTACCAAAAAGATCGCAAATATGGATTATATAAAGTGCATTAAAAATGCAAAGTATTTCAGTTCTGAAACTATTTCCAAAAGTTGGGCTTGAGATCACTTCTAATCAATAGGGAGTTTTTTATATTGTAATGTTCCCACTTGACAAAAATTGAAGTCAATACAACTCACCTAGCGGTGGGGAAGGTTCATGTGCCCTCCACGCCAAGTGATCGGGGCATTTTCATTAAGAGATGCGGTCCCCAAAATAACTAATGCAGCCCGTGAACTCAGGGGAACCCCGTCCCATTCCCTCAGCCCATCCTTTCTCCTGGAGTGGAAGCCCGGCCCCAGACCCGCAATGGGGCGGCTAAATCCCAGCGCGCGTGCGGGCGACATCCAAGGGAAGCCATTTCTCCCGATTGTCAATGGCCTCGGCGTTCGGGCCCCACCACTTCGCCGGGCCTAATCCGCCCGTCGCGCCGCATCGCCGCACCTCAAGGTCTGCCGCGGGCCCCGGCCACCGAGGACCTCCGTCTGCGCCCACTTACCGGCCGGGCCTCTCGCTTCTACGTCTTCCTCCCCCTCCTCTGGCCGCGCAGCCGCTCTGGGCCCCGCCCAAGGACCCGCCCACGAGTCGGGCCCGCCCACTGGCCCCCCACTGGCCCGCCCCAGCCCCGCCCACTGGCCCGCCCCAGCCCCGCCCCGCGCTACGAAAGGAGGCGGGGCCTCGGAGGGAAACGCCAGGGTCGGTCCCGAGCGTCTGACGAGGAGCCCCATGGCTGAATCTACTGGGCAGTCCCCGGCCGGCCTCAAGGCCCGAGCTCACCGCGCCTCTCGAAAGGCCGCAGGTAGGCTCAAGGGCCTCTTCCCACGTTGGACCCCAGGAGCCAGCCCCTACTGAGTTCCAGACTGAGGCGCGCGGGCCGCCCCGAAAGGCTCCCAAGGCTGGAGAAGGCCGAGAGCGCCCACCGCCGCCTCGCGCCTCGCGCCTCGCGGGAAAGACCTGAGGCCGGCCCCCCCCCCCCCCGCCCCCAACTCCTTACCCTGGCGTTCTAGGCTTGTCCCAGAAGGGGCTGTGCCCGGCTCCGAGGGAATGGGCAGTGGAGGACCCGGGGGCCTAGAGCTGGGGTCGCCAGGCTGGGCAGGTGACCGGGGCCCCGTGGGCAGCCGTCCTGGAACCTGGCACTGGTCCTCCTTCCAGTCGCACTGCTGCTTTGGGGCCCCGCTTCCCTGAGGTAGAAGAGAGCCTCCTCCCTTCTTACCGGGGAGTGAATGATTTGGGGGACAGAGAGAAGTTACCCCTAAAAGTACCTCAGATTTTCAGGAGTGCATAACTGCAACTATATTACAAGAGAAAATTCAGCCTAGAAAGAGATACATGTTAACCAGGAACAGTTCTGGAGTAATTGGCTTACAAATACAAATTGGATTCCCATTCCATTTCACTTGATTTACACACAGGATTGGAAATGGAATATGTGGAAAAGAGGAAAAGATGGGCAGGAATCTGTCCTGTCATCTAATGTATTTGGGTAGAACTTAACCTACTGTTTCTTGTTTGTTTTAATTTTAGGTACTAAACAGACAAGTACCTTGAAACAGGAAGATGCTTCTAAAAGGTATGAGAACTACTAGTATTTGGACAACTGTATTCATTTGACTGTTTATCTCCTATTAATTGAACAATTTTTAAAAACAGTAATGGATGCTACCTTAAAAGAAAATTATTATTAGAAGGGGAAGATCTGGGAAGCATTATAAATTCTCACATAGACTATTACAGCCCCCTGCTCCGTGCTTTAAGAAAAACAAAATCAGACACTTTTAGATTTCTAACTAAGGTATGAGTGTCTGTAGAAAGGTGCATATTTTCAGCAAAAAGTTCTCCTGTACTGTCTCTTGGATTGATCTCTTGTCACAAAAGTTTTCTAGAATAGGAATAATCTGTGAGTATGAATTTAAAAATACATATCTGTGGTATTTTATGAAGTGTTGGCTTTGGCCTTAATTTACTAATTTTTTTCAAGTTACTTAGTGTAAGATATGCCAGAGCTGTTAGCTCCTGGGGATATAATTTTGAATAGAATAGACACAGTTGCTATCTAGTGGAGCAGAGACATACCAATTAAATTATCACAAATAAATACATAATTACAAATTGTGATAAGCACTATAATAGTAGGAACTCATAACCAGAATCTAATTTAGCTGGAGGTTGGCAGGGAAGGTGGTGGGTTTTCAGGGGAGGGTTTCTCAGAAAGTAATTAATCTGAGTCCTGAAGGCTAAGTAGGCATTAACCAGACAGAGTAGTGAGGGGAGAGGCCTCCAGCCAGAGATGCAGTGGGTGTGACAAGAAAAGGTTTGGTCACATAGAGAAAGGAGAGATGTTCAGGGTAGTGTGCAGCATTCTGAGCAAGGCAAGAACGGAGCATAGGAAAAGGTTAGAAAGGCAGGATCCCATTCATACAGTACCTGGTAGGCTATGTGAGCAATTTAGATTTTCTACGTGCAAATGGGAAAACTTTAATAAAGTGATGAAATTTAAGTTTAAAAAGTTTTAATATGTTAGGGATGGTGATCATCTGGGATGGATAAATTGGATGGATTTGAGATCTGCTTTGATGAGTACAGGCATATCTCAGAGATAATGCAGGTTCAGTTCCAGACCACAGCAATAAAGCAAGACATAATCTTTTTTTGCTAGTGGAAGTCTTGCCTTCAATTTGTAGAAAATGCAACATCTGTCAAGTGCAATAAAGTGAAGCACCGTAAAATGATGGATACCTGCATTTCCCCGTAGAGTAGCATGATTATACTGTCTTTGTTTTAAGAAATATTGAAACTGTCTTCCACACTGATCTGACCACAAACCTAAGGAGATTGTCTTATTTTGAGCACTATAATTTGCAGAATATAGATAAGCTGAAATGTATTTTGAGCAGACCATTCAAGATGATGGAACAATGAAAAAGCCATGGGGATAACCAAATAGTTGTTGAGGGGAGTGATCTTTTATAAATTTACTAGGGGCCCAGTGCACAAAATTCATGCACGGAGGGGGGGTGTTCCCTCAGCCCAGCCTGCAACCTCTCCAATCTGGGACCCCTTGGGGGATGTCCGACTGCCGGTTTAGGCCCAAACCCTGTGGGATTGGGCCTAAACCAGCAGTCAGACATCCCTCTTGCAATCTGGGACCGCTGGCTCTTAACCACTCACCTGCCTGCCTGATTGCCCCTAACCGCTCTGCCTGCCTGCCTGATTGCCCCTAACTGCCCTCCCCTGCCGGCCTGATCTCACCCCCAACTGCCCTCCCCTGCCAGCCTTATCTCACCTCCAACTGGCCTCCCTTGCCTGCCTGATTGCCCCTAACTGCCCTCCCCTGCCAGCCTGATCTCTCCCCCAACTGCTCTCCCCTGCTGGCCTGGTTGCCCCCAACAGCCCTACCTTGCTGGCCTGATCTCGCCCCCAACTGCCCTCTCCTGCCAGCCTCATCTTGCCCCCAACTGCCCTCTCCTGCCAGCCTGATCTCGCCCCCAATGGCCCTCCCCTGCTGGCCAATTTGGTTCTGATTGGTCAGTTTCTATGCCAGTTAGCATCAAAAGCTCTGCCTCCTAGGCAGCCACTGGCTCCTCACAGTTCACCCAGATTTGGTTCTGATTGGTCGGTTTCTATGCCAGTCAGCATCAAAAGCTCCACCTCCTAGGCAGCCATTGGCTCTTTACAGTTTACCCAGATTTGGTTCTGATTGGTCAGTTTCTATGCCAGTCAGCATCTCCAGGCCTGATCAGCAGCCCTCATGGAAGCCTGGAGAGAAACAGAGGTGCAGCTGTGGCAAAGCCAGGAGAGAAAGAGAGAGGTAACGGCTGATCAACAGCTGCCACAGAGGCTGCAGATCAGACCCTGCCTCCCTCTTCAGGCCTCTCTCTGGGCCTGATCCGCAGCCCCCTCGGCAGTCAGTGCTGGGTCACCATGCCCGCAGCGGCAGCAGACTGTAGGACTGACTTCCAGTGTTCAGTCGAGCCTTTGGTCGGTCATTGCGGACCCTGGGTTTTTATATATTAGGATTCCAACTACAAAATACTTCCACATTTGATCCAGGTGAATACTTTTAAGCCAGAAAGGAAAGTTTTCAAAAAAATATAAAACAATTCTATTAGTCACACTAAATTTTTTGCTTAAAAACTAGAGGCCCAGTGCACGAAACTCATGCACTGGGGGGAGAGGGTGGTGTCCCCTCAGCCCAGCCTGTGCCCTCTCGCAGTCCAGGGCTCTCACAGTCTGGGACCCCTCGCTCCTTACTGCTCACCTGCAGCGTAGGCGGGAGAGGCTCCTGCCACTGCTGTGCTCGCCAACCATGAGCCCAGCCTCTGGCTGAGCAGCGCTCCCCCTGTGGGAGCACTGTGACCACCAGGGGCAGCTCCTACTTTGAGCATGTGTCCCCTGGTGATCAGTGCACATCATAGTGACCGGTTGTTCCACCATTTGGTTGATTTGCATATTAGGGTTTTATTATATAGGATATATTAACATGGCCTGTCCAACGTGGCACAATGGTTGAGCGCCAACTTATGAACCAGGAGGTCACCGTTCGATTCCTGGTTGAGGCACATGCCTGGTTGCAGGCTCCATCCCCAATGTGGGCATGCAGGAGGAAGCCGATCAGTGATTCTCCACCATCATTGATGTTTCTATCTCTCTCTCCCTCTCCTCTCTGAAATAAATAAAAATATTTAAATATTTATATTAACATGTAACAAGTATATTATTAAATAAATGCTTTAAACTTGTCTCATTTTTAATATGGTAAGTTGCAGCAGATATAATTTACATAAGCAAAAGCTCTAATTTTAAGATTGTAAAGGAATCTTGAGACCAAAAACCACTGCTGTATACCACACTACCTGTCAATATTTCTGACAGAGGGCAGCTGTGAGATTAGCTATCCAGGGGAAGCAGCTGTAGGTATCTATCAGTTAATAAAAGTTATTGTGGGTTGAGATAGTTGATGCTTAAATCAGCAATTCCTAATGCCCGTTATGTACTAATCTTAGTATCTGACATACATAGCTTTTATTGGTAGGCAGCAAAATGAGAAAAATAAAATAATGTTTTTCATAAAGCTAAATATAAATATAGTCAGTATGAAGAACTGCTTTTTAACTGTGTCCGTGTCTTTTATACTTCTTTGATGTAAGCATGGCCTTTATAAAATGATGGGAGAACAGGTGTTAGTTGCAAATTTATTCTTGTTTTAATGTCCTTATGTGTTCCTAGTTAGCAATCCTGTGCCAGTCCTCCAAATTCTTTTGTAAAACATATTGTTCTAGGCAAGGAATTAGAATCTAACGTTTTGAAGGTAGGGAGAAAAGGGGAGTACATTCTATGCCCAGATGTGAGAGCCAAGTCAAGGTCCAGGAAGTTAGCAAAGGTTGGTTCAGGAGGCAAGTGGAAACCAGTGCTAGAAAGGAGCCAAATGCATCACCAAGATAGTTGGTATCTTTGGTCTTGTGAGAGTGATTCTCAACCCAGTTGCACACTAGATTATTTGGAGCACTTTTAAGAAAACACCAATAACCAGACCCCATCCTCAGAGATTCTGATTTAATGAGCCTGCAGTGTGACCTGGGCATATTATCTTTTTGAAAAATCTCCTCAGATGGAGCTATGATTGAGAACCACTGTCTGGGGCCATTGTTTGATCTGATAACCCATGCTTTATGTTCATAATGTGTGGGGCAAGCAAAAGCTGACAGAGCCCCTTTGGTGCCAGGGCAAGGACCAGCCTTCCTAGGAAGATTGCTGTTTTCCTATACCATAGTCATATCAATATAGTTATTTAATAAAACTTAAAACAAAAGTAAGTAAACACTTCTTTGCAAATATGACTCTCTTATCAAACTGTGCCATCTGTTGACCTTTGAGACTTGACACAAATAAATTTTTACTTGTAAGTAGAGCCAAAATTATATTTTTTCCTCTCTGATCTCTTCTTATTTATAAAGATTTCAGAGGAAAAGCCTCCGTTTTTAGTTACCCACAAAAGTAAGAGTATAAACTTGTAATTGGCAAAAAAATTTCACCTCATTTTCTTTTCTGTAGGAATCTCTGAAGTTTTTCCTTGTACTCTGGGTTCTGGAAATCAAATAATCTTGTTTTGTGACTGACCTTCTATGTGTCCAGTACAAGTAGCTTGTTTCCTTTTTGAAAAATATTTAGTCAAAAGTAACAGCATCCTATCTAATAAAAGAGTAATATGCAAGTTGACCATCACTCCAGCACACAAGATGGCTGCCCCCATGTGGACACAAGATGGCCACCACAAGATGGCCAGCAGGGGAGGGCAGTTGGGGCAACCAGGCCTGCAGGGGAGGACAGTTAGGTTGACCAGGCCAGCAAGGGAGGGCAGTTAGGGGTGACCAAGCCTGCAGGGGAGGACAATTAGGCGTCGATCAGGCTGGCAGGGAAGTGGTTAGGGGGTAATCAGGCTGGCAGGCAGAAGCAGTTACGGGCAATCAGGCAGGCAGGTGAGCGGTTGGTAGCCAGCAGTCCTGGATTGTGAGAGGGATGTCCGACTGCCCATTTAGTATCGGGCCTAAACGGGCAGTCGGACATCCCTCAAGGGGTCCCAGATTGAAGAGGGTGCAGGCTGGGCTGAGGGACTGCCCCCCCCCCCCCCCCGCACGAATGTCGTGTACCAGGCCTCTAATTAAAAATATAAATTTAGGTAGCAAATAGTAAGTTGTTAGTGTATTTTAAAACAGAAAATTGGCTATATAAAACTTATAAGTACAATAAGTTACATTTTAAATAATTCTTTTTTAATTTTAGGAAAGCAGAACTAGAAGAGACTGTGAGAAAGAAGATTGAGTTTGAGAGAAAAGCACTACATATTGTTGAACAGCTTTTAGAAGAAAATATTACAGAAGATTTCTTAATGGAGTGTGTATGTGTTCACAAATTATTATTTTTGTAGTGGAAAATCTTTAAATATGTGCAGTGTGAAACTTGCATTATTGAAATCTTTGAATCTGTTCTTAGTCACCACATGCAGGTAATACGCTGTATAATTCGTGCATTAAAAAATAATCACATGTATTTCTTTTATAATGACTTTAAATGCACTAATGAAAAATAGCATAAGTATTTCACCCTTTAGTAGTAATTGTTTTAACCACTCTGCTATTCTCATTTTATTTTCATCATTTGCACTAATGATTCCAATGTCATTTTCCATATTCTGTATGTTGTCCTATTTTAGTAACAGAAGATTATATTTGTTAATGTAATTCCATTAATTTGGATTTTTTAAAACCTCAAATATAGATCCTTTATGATTTAGCACTTAACAAGAAAATTATAATCTGCATTTTTGTTTGCTTGTTTTCTTTAATGGCTCTATTATATTAAATTTTTTGAATGGAAATTTATATTATGTCCTCATAATCCTTAAGAGAAAAAAGAAATGGAAAATTAAAACTCAGAGCTTCTATTGCAAAAGTAATTTTTAGTGTGGCTCATAGATTTTTCTAAACAAGAGGAATATAAATGTGATAAATTTAAATTGATATAGGTAATTGCATCAAAATCTGTGTACCATGATGACTCTAAATACAAACACAAACCAGAGTTGCTTCATTTGAAATAAGTACCTTATAGTACTCTCAATAAAAAGTTGTTCAGTTTCTGCTAATACAGAAAAAACTTATTCAAAAATAATCTCAAGCAGTGAGATTATTTGAAGAGGAAGATGCCAATGGAAAAAAATTGGTGTTAGCTTACTACTATCACTTCAGCATTCTCTGGTACAGTTTTTTCAGAAGCTGGAAGATTTTGCACAAAAATGTGTTCCGGAGTCACTTTGACCTTTGTTATACTTTATTTTTTTACATTGTGCTTTAAAAATAGGTAAAATTATTTCTTGTTATTTTATGTGCTTTATTTTTTAATAATAATAATTTTTAAAATAAAATATACTATCAATATTTTGCTTTCGTATAGCACTCACTATAACACCATCTCTTCCTCCTGCCTCAGAATTATTTCATGAACTGTATAATCTACAAAGATACATAGTCTACTGTGGCAGAACTTTTTTGTTTTTTGTTCTTTTTTAATAATTAGTAACATTTTTTGAGTACTTACTACATGTTGAGCACTCTTCTAAGTTCTTTTTCTGTATTTTCTCCTCTGATTCAAACCTATGAGATAGGTAGTGTTATTATCTCAGTATTTTCAGATGAGATTTATGGGGCCTAGAGAGCTAATATGAACTTTTCTCAATAATCTGGGATTGGGGGATGCCCCTTTTATTTCATTACAGGGGAAGTTTATCACACCTGCTCACTACAGTGATGTCGTGGATGAACGTTCTATTATCAAGCTCTGTGGTTATCCCTTATGTCAGAAGAAGCTAGGAATTGTAAGTAATTTTTAAATATATAGACTTTTAATTTTTATCTTTAATGCAGTACTTTGTAGAAAGAACAAGAAAGTGAGGTTATAAACGAATGACATGATATATAGATAATTTGTAACGTAAGTTCAAGTTTATTACTTGAATTCTTTTGTAAGCCATACTTTTTTTTCTTTAGGTACCAAAACAGAAATATAAAATTTCTACCAAAACCAATAAAATCTATGATATTACTGAAAGAAAGGTAAGTTTAAAGTTTATTTTCAATTTAGCACTATAATTTGCAGAATATAGATAAGCTGAAATGTATTTTGAGCAGACCATTCAAGATGATGGAACAATGAAAAAGCCATGGGGATAACCAAATAGTTGTTGAGGGGAGTGATCTTTACTAGGGGCCCAGTGCACAAAATTCATGCACGGAGGGGGGGGTGTTCCCTCAGCCCAGCCTGCAACCTCTCCAATCTGAGACCCCTTGGGGGATGTCCGATTGCCGGTTTAGGCCTGAACCCTGTGGGATTGGGCCTAAACCGGCAGTCAGACATCCCTCTTGCAATCTGGGACCGCTGGCTCTTAACCACTCACCTGCCTGCCTGATTGCCCCTAACCGCTCTGCCTGCCTGCCTGCCTGATCACCCCTAACTGCCCTCCCCTGCCGGCCTGATCTCGCCCCCAACTGCCCTCCCCTGCTGGCCTGATCTCGCCCCCAACTGCCCTCCCCTGCTGGCCTGATCTCGCCCCCAACTGCCCTCCCCTGCTGGCCTGATCTCGCCCCCAACTGCCCTCCCCTGCAGTTTAATCTTATACTAAATGATTCTAAAAACAACTGTTTAGCCCTAGCCAATTTGGCTCAGTGGCTAGAGTGTCAGCCTGCTGACTGACTGAAGGGTCCCGGGTTTGATTCTGGTCAAGGATATATACCTTGGTGGCAAGCTCAATCAGCCAATCGATATGTCTTTTTCACATCCATGTTTCTCTCTGTCTCTCCCCCTCTTCCACTCCCTCTAAAAAATCAATGGAAAAATATCTTCAGGTGAGGATTAACAAAAAAAGAAAAAAAGAAAAAAACACACACAACTGTTTAAAAATTTTGTCTTTTAGAAAATAGTCACATTAAAAGTTTTTCATGTATAGATATATGATTTAAGGTGTTTTTTTGTTTGTTTGTTTTTAATTTTTGTATTGTTTGAAGTATTACAAATAGTAGTGCATATGTCTCCTTTTTTCCCCCCATTGACCTCCCCCCAGCCTCCCCTACCCCTCAGTACATGCCTTCACCTGCCCACCCTCCCTCCCCAGTGTCTTGTATCCATTGGTTATGCTTATATGCATGCGTACAAGTCCTTCGGTTGATCTCTTACAGCCCCCGCCTGCCGCACCTCCCCTGCCTTCCCGCTGTAGTTTGACAGTCTGTTCAATGCATCTTTGCCTCTGTATCTATTTTTCCCCCATTTCTTCCCTTTTAAAAAATCTTGCCTCTGCAGACTAGAAATAAACATATAATAACAAAAAAAAATGTTTGAGTCCTAATTTCAACGTCCAACAGTTCTGAGTCCCCATTTCATTGTCAAACAGTTCCTCATGTGTACATGTCAGCAATGATATCTGGATAGTGGGATTTAAGGTGTTTTAAAAAACTCTTTGCTTATGATTTAATTAATCTTTGAACATTTAAAAGTTAAAAGTGCTTATTGGAATAAATTCAGGCAAGTAAATCATGGAACAGAATAGAGAAGAAAAAACAGGCTCACCACGTTTGTGGACACGTGATATATGACAACAGCAATATTAAAGATTGGTGAAGAAAGGATGGATTATTTAATAAATAGCACTGGCACAATTAGTTACCCATATGTAAGAAATAAAAATCGACCTTTATCTCAATGTACATACAAGATCAATGTTAGGTTAATTAAGGACCTAAGTGTAAAAGACAAACCTTTGGAAAGACATATGGGAGAATCCTATATAATAAAAAGCTAATACGCAAGTCGACCGAATGGCGGAAAGACCGGTTGCTATGAGCTGCCCCTTGGTGGTCAGTGCGCTTCCACCAGGGAGCACCTCTCAGCCAGAAGCCAGGCTCACGGCTGGCCTCAGCCGACAGTCGGACTTCCCCTGAGGGCTCCTGGACTACGAGAGGGCACAGGCCGCACTGAGGGACACCCCCCTTCCTGAGTGCACGAATCTCATGTACCAGGCCTCCAGTACTTTTATAAACTTGGACTAGAGAGAATATTTTAAGTAACATAAAAAATTATAGACTATGCCCTGGCTGGTGTGGTTCAGTTGGTTGGAGCATCATCCTGTACACCTAAAGGTCATGGGTTCAATTCCAGGTCAAGGCACATACCCAGGTTGTGGGTTTAATCCCAAGTCAGGTGCCTGTGGGAGGCAGCTAATGGATGTTTCATTTTCACATTGATGTTTCTCTCTCATATCAATAAAAGCATGTCCTCTGGTGAGGATTAAAAGTAAACAAGACATAGACTATAGAGGAAAAAGTGATAAATTTTTCTACATTGAAATTTAAAATGTTTGCTTCTTAGAAGTTTCCAAAAAAGAGTGAAAAGATAAGCTCTAAATCAGGAGTTATATTTCTGCCATATCTGATCACAGATTCATAACCAAAAAATATAATCTACAAGAAAAAGACAAACGACCTGATAGAAAATTTTTCTAAAAGAAACTTGAATGACTAATGAATGTATGAAAAGGTGCTCAATCTTTTCAGTAACCAGGAAAATAGCAAATGAAAACACATTGAGTTATGTTTTCACAGCCTCAAAAGTGACAAAATTATAAAAATCTGACAATATTAATAATTCTATATTCTGATAAAATAAAAATTGGTACAACCTCTGAGAAACTGTTTGGCATTATCTAGTAAAGTCAAATTTTTATGCTGTTATGGCCAAGCCTTTCTATTCTTTGATACATATCTGAGGAAATTCTTCCTCATGTGCACAAGTATATGGGGTGTCCCCCCAAAAATATATACACACTTTGAATAATTTTAAAAGCAGTCTTTATTAAAATATACTTCATTTTCAAAATTGAGTTATCAGTTGATAAAGTGTATAAACATATTTTGGGACATGCGGTTTGTGTATATGAATGTTCCTAGATGGATAAACAATATTATATATGCGTAAAATGGAATATTATTCCCCTTAAAAAGTTAAAAAGGAAGGAAATTCTGACACATGCTACAACGTGGATGAAATTTAAAGACATGCTAAGTGAAACAGGCCAGCACAAAAGGACAAATACCTGATTTCACTTATATGAGGTAACTAGAGTAATCAAATTCATAGAGGGAGAGTAGAATGGTGGTTGTCAGAGGAGGCAGAAATGGGGAGTTGTTTAATGGGTGTAGAGTTTCAGTTTTGCAAGATGAAGAGAGTTCAGGTGATGGATAGTGGCAATGATTTCACAACAGTGAGTAAGTTACTTAATGTCACTGAACTAATGATTCAGTGACATTAAGTAACTCAAAAAATGATTAAGATGGTAAATTTGGCATGTTTTACTACATTTTTTAATTGTACAATTGGTAAAAAAAGAAAAAAAAAGTTCATAGTAACACTGTAGTGATAGCAAAAACATTAGAAACAACTCTATTGTCCATAAACAATAAAGGGTAGAGTACTTGCATATAGTGTAACTTAATAAGCTACAATTTCATGAAAGAATCTCAAAAAACATAATGTGGAATAAGAAATGGCAAGAATATGTCCAGCCAGTGTGGCTAAGTGGTTGAACGTCGACCCATGAACCAGGTGGTCATGATTTGGTTCTTGGTCAGGGCACATGCCCGGGTTGCAGGCTTGATCCCCAGTAGGAGTGTGCAGGAGGCAGCTGACCAATGTTTCTCTCTCATTGATGTTTCTCTCTCTCTCTTCCTCTCTCTGAAACCAATAAAAACATATTAAAAAATGACAAGAATATATAACAATATGATTCCATTTAGGCAAAGTTTAAAAGTAGGGAAAACTGATAGATTTTATGATAATATATATATTATTTTATATATAAATATATATAATAATATATATTATAAGAATATATATATATATATATATATATATATATATATATATATATATATATATACTAGAGGCCTGGTGCACGAAATTCATGCACTCAAGGGGGGGGTAGGGGGGTCCCTCAGCCTGGCCTGTGCCCTCTCGCAGTCCGGGAGCCCTCAGGGGATGTCCAGCTGATGGCTTAGGCCTGCTCCCCTGGGTGGAGTGTCTGACCCCTGGTGGTCAGTGTGCATCATAGCGACCCGTCATTCTGCCATTCCATCGATTTGCGTATTAGCCTTTTATTACTAGGTGTACCAGTTAATAATAGCGGATTTTGTAATCAAAGAAAACACAATAATTTCCAGAGAAACATCAAAAGTGCTTTATTCAAAGTAATGTCCATCGCTAGCTACACATTTTCCCATTTTTCAGGTCATTTGTGGATACCGTCCCAATAGAACTTTTCTTGTTCTGAGGCAAACCATTCAGAGACCCAATTTTCCACTTCTTCCTACGTTTTGAAGTGCTGCTCAGAAAGTGCGTGTGCCATTGATCGGGACAAGTGGTATTCTAAAGGAGCAAGGTCTGGTGAATACAGTGGGTGGGTTAATACTTCCCAGGCAAGATCTTTTAACATGTCTTTAACTGGTTTTGAAGTATGTAATGGTGCATCATCATGAAGCAAAATTACTCTGCTATGTCTTCTGGAACATTCTGGTCATTTCACGATCAAAGCATGGTTCAAATTGATTATTTGTTGTTGACAGCGATCAGTATTAACAGTTTCACCTGGTTTTAGAAGCTCATAATACACCACCATACCTTCCTGATCCCACCAAACAGAGAGCATTGTCTTCTTTCCGAAGTGATTTGGCCTTGCAGTCGATGTTGATGGTTGACCTGGATCAACCCATGATTTTGTGCATTTGGGATTCTCAAAATAAATCCACTTTTCATTGTCAGTCGCAATTTAATGCAAAAAAGACTTTCTTTTGTGCCGTTGAAGCAACATTTTATTGATGACTTTTTGGTTTTCCATTTGTCTTTCGTTCAGTTGATGTGGCACCCATTTTCCTTCCTTTAAAATCTTTCCCATTGCTTGTAAATGATCGGAAATTACTGAACAACGTTTAATCTTTCTGCAAGTTGTTTTTGAGTTTGACATGTATCTTCGTCCAATAATGCTTGTAATTGTTGGTCTTCAAACTTTTTCGGTTGACCTGGACGTTCTTTGTCTTTCACATAGAAATCATCACTTTTAAAGCGTTTAAACCAGCATTCACAAGTATCTTGAGATGGAGCATTTTCACCATAAGCTTCCCAAAGTATTCAGCAGCACTTTTCTTCAAAATAATGAATTAAAACTTCCTGCAAATGCTCTTTTTTTTTTTGGCACAAAATTCAACATTTTTAAGTGTAAAATATCTATGATATTAACACCTTCAGCAAATTTGACATAAGTTTTGAAGCTTGTTAATACAACACAATAGCATCCATATCAAATTGCATATATATCAACACATGTGTAACTCCATCTATTGAAAAAAAATCCTCATTATTAACCGGTATACCTAGTATATAGGATAGGATATGTATAGGCAGCACAACTAAGAGAAAGCAAAGCAAAGAAATGAGCAATAAAATTTATAATACTGCTTACCTCTGGGGAATGTGGAGTATTGTGCCATCAGAGAGGGGCACATAGAGGCCTTCAAAGGTACTCTACCTTATTTCTTACCTTGGGTGGTAGATTCATGGGTTTTCATTTTTTTCTTTGAACGACATATTTATGTTTTATACTCTTTTCTGTACATATGCTGTGTTTCACAATGAAAAAAACTAACTAGTTTACTTTTTTTCAGTGTTTTTGCAGCAATTTTTGTTATAAAGCATCTAAGTTTTTTGAAGCACAAATTCCTAAAACTCCAGTATGGGTTCGAGATGAAGAAAGGTAATTTATATCATTGTATATACATTTGTCCATATATTTAAAAAATTTCCTCCTGCTTTTTGAGGTATGCAGAAAATAGATCTAAGTCTCTTTGGAATATTACCACTGTATACATTTTAATTGTGGGGAAATGGTTATATTTTAAGAATAACTATTAAGGATTTTACACTTAAAATCAGAAAATTAATACATGCAAATGTTTTGTGTGTTGTTTTAGCTTTAATCACAAAATTTGAACTTTGCTTCCTGCTACACTGGTTCGTTCTTTCTTTTTTAAAGATAATTGGCTTTATTCAATGATTCATGAATCAGGATGCATCCCATCTAGTGAATGGAAAGGTGCTCTCAGCCAGTTATTTCTTTTAATATTTCTATTAATATAGTAGTCCTGGAGTAAGAATGTTAAATTTTTTCAGAAGATATTGGATCTTGGTATCTAACTCAGCTCAGTTTGTTGTTAGGAAACTATGTTCTAAGATTTAAAAGTTCAGGCTATTAATTTGGTCAATCTTTATTAAACATCAGTATAATATTTTATAGATTTAAAGAACCCCAATTGAGAGTCATTTTTAGCAAAAAGGTTTATGGACATTCCTGGGATATTGCCTCTTGGGAAATGTTTAAGCATTTACAACATTTTAGTAGTTGCTGAATTTGAGAGAAAATTTATTATTGTGGGGACAAATGGCATAATAATATAAAAACAGTAAAAAAATTATTGTTATATAATTAAACTATATTGTCTAGAAATTCCAAACACAGGCTTAATGAGATAATATACTAAGTAATTCATGTTTGATAGCGAGATTATAACAACACTAGGCATTGTTATTTGTGGTAAAATAGTTAGGATCTTTTCTAAATAGAGTCACTGACATAAATATACTGAGATGTGAGTTGATGAAAGATGTTTACCTAAAATGAACAAAACAAAACTCTTGGTCTTATCTGATGAACGGTGTAATACGATGTTACTGCAGGTTCAATTAGCCCTAATTGTACTGATGACAGTATCTTTGTTGGCAGACACCTTTGCCTGATGATCCATTCCCGTGTGGTTTAGAATATGTAAAATATATCACCCTATAGCCTTTGTTAATTGGATTAAACATAAGGAAGACTAAACTGTTCATCATTTCTGCACCAGCCTATCTGACTTTCTTGTTTGGAGGATAAAAGATTGTAGCATTGTCCAGGTTGACTGGGAAGCTGAGAGCACCTTTTAAACTATTACTCTTTATCTCCTTTCTTAGTATTTCTATCACCAGAGCTGTCCATCACCTTCCTTAGCCCTACATCAGCAATATATTCCATTCCCCACTGTTAAAACCACTGTTTCCTTACATTGTCTTACCCCTACATCCAAAGATATCTCTCTACTTAAATTTAGCCCTTTCATTTAGCCAATCTTCATATCTGCTTCAAAACTATTTACTAAACCACCTTTTCTGTCATCTCTGTTTTCTTCAAATATAGTCATAGTTACTTCCATTAGCTAATTTAAAACAGTTCTTCTAATCTTTTCCTAAAATCTTACCATCCTGTGTTCAGAATGCCCACTTTTTCTAAAATATGAAACCCTGTCACTTTTTATTTGTGGTTCTTGAAATTCTACCTTACCTATATATACATCCCTACTTCACTAAAAAAGAAAGATGGCCCTAGCAGGTTTGGCTCAGTGGATAGAGCCTCGGCCTGTGTACTGAAAGGTCCCGGGTTCGATGTTGGTCATGCCTAGGTTGCGGGTTCAATCCCCAGTAGGGGGTGCAGGAGGCAGCCGATCAATAATTCTCTCTGATCATTGATGTTTCTATCTCTCTCTCCCTTCTACCTTCCTCTCTGAAATCAATAAAAATATATTTTAAAAAATAATAAAAATTTAAAAAATTAAATAGAAACATGAAAATGGCCTTGGTTTCCCTAATCTAAGCATCAATTGAATTTACATTCAAAATGTGTACTATGTGCTTACTACATGGCAGATTACACACATGTATAAAGTCCAACCTGTAAGTTTAAATCTCATTGGGATGGCCAAATAAATACCCATGAGTGAAACAAATTTGTACTTATTCTAATGGGGACCTGTTATGTAAGTAGTGAGACTAAAACATTGCACAATAAGAAACTCTAAGCAGATATGAGAAAATAAACTTGCAGGAGTGGGTTGGGATGTTGGAAGCAGATAGTGAGGACATTAGCTCACTTGAAAAAAAAGGTTATGTTTTGGGAAAAAATAGAAGATAATGATAGATAACAAGGGGCCAAGCTAAGTTTGGTATGTCCTCAAGTCCTGGGGAGCCATCAAATGTTTATGAACTGAATTTAATCTGGCGTACAAAATAAATTAAAGAAAGGATCATAATTAAAGAGCTGAAAGGATCCTTAGAGATAATTTAATCCAACCGCTATCAAATAAGCTCAGAAAGAGTATTTATTTCTTAAGCTATTGATAGATTCTGAACAAGGCCAGGATTCTTTCATCATTCCACTTGATTGTAAGTAACCAATATATAACATACACTGTCACGTTGTACATAGTGCAACTGTAGCCTTTATTTATGTATAACTAGAGGCCCGGTGCACGAAATTTGTGCACAAGGGTGTGTCCCTCAGCCCAGCCTGCACCCTCTCCAATCTGGGACTCCGAGAGGGATGTCCGACTGCCCGTTTAGGCCCGAGTAGGATCGGGCAGTCGGACATCCCTCTCACAATCCAGGACTGTTGGCTCCCAACTGCTCGCCTGCCTGCCTTCCTGATTGCCCCTAACCGCTTCTGCCTGCCAGCATGATCACCCCCTAACCACTCGCATGCCAGACTGATTGATGTCTAACTGCTCCCCTGCCAACCTGATTGCCCCTAACTGCCCTCCCCTGCAGGCCTGGTCACCCCTAACTGCCCTTCCCTGCAGGCCTGGGTCCCCCTCAACTGCCCTTCCCTGCAGGCTCAGTCACCCCCAACTTCCCTCCTTTGCCAGCCTGGTCACCCCTAACTGCCCTCCCCTGCAGGCTTGATTGCCCCCAACTGCCCTACCTTGCAGGCCTGGTCCCTCCCAGCTGTCCTCCCCTGCTGGCCATCTTGTGGTGGCCATCTTTGACCACATGGGGGCAGCCATCTTGTGTGTTGGAGTGATGGTCAATTTGCATATTACTCTTTTATTAGACGGATGCTTTTTATATAACCATTTCGGTGTATTTTATACCTAGAAGTGTCAGTGTTACCTTGATTTCTAAATTCTTATCGGCATGGATTATGTCAGTTTATTTAATGAGTCCACTAGAGGTCACTGTGTTTTCACAGAGAATGATACTTTTATGTGCTAATGATCAGAAGTCTAGAATTCAATATTTTAAGAGTTTGTCTAACTATTGCACATATAATAAGCTCAACGGGAATGTGATATTTTAAAGAAAGTCTATTCAAATATGATATAGGGTTATAACATTCAGAACCTATTTTCTTTTAAAGCAGGAAAAATGCTTCTTTTAAGTGGTGGCATTTGGTATTTAATGCAGAGATTTTTATTAGCTTAAAAGTGAGTCATAATAAATAATAAATCACATCACAACCATTTTAATGATAGTTATCTTATTACTAATATTACTTTATTAATTATTGAATACTTATTTAATAATAATAATAATTTTAAAATAAGAATAAATTTTAAAATCCACTCAAAGAATTAATATTTTATTGCAATGACTTCTAAAATTTTGACTACTATAATAAATGCATTTTACATTATGATTCATCACATACATATAACTGAAACAAAAGTTTTATGAAACAATACTTATCTTCACTACATGAAAAGCCTCTGATATTTTGTACTCTGTTGCTTTTTAAAAATTCTGGTAGCACTGAATTGGTTGGTCCTGATCTGTAGTTTTAAGAGCACTGCTTTGCTGGATCTAGCTTAGGGTTTCTTCTTATACTATAGCAAAGTCTGTTATCATCACTAAGCCTCAGTTTCCTCATTTGTAAAGTAGAAAGTTGCATTTTCGATCTTAGTTCCCTTTAGTTCTGATGTTTCACAGTTCTCAATCTGCTACTATAGTGAGTCTTCTAGTAAGGAAATGTCTTCTTTATAAAAATAATAAAAATTTAAATGATTAGCATAAAACTAGGGAAACTTATACTATCGTGTCCTTATAGGGAAGTCTCTCTTATTTAAGAATTTAGAATAAAAGTTGCTTCAGTTTGTGAAGATGAAGACTGATAAAGGATTGGATCAAAGTTTTTAAATTATGAGAAACCAGGAATGCTTTATTCTATGTCCAGAACAACTTGAAGTTGACATCTGCAGGAACACCATGATATTACACACCATTTGGGAAAATAGGATACTGAATTTGACAGAGTTTGGTCTTTCTTAGATTACTGTGAAAGCAAATATAAACTTATTCACCAGATTCTAAAATACTAAAACCTATAGTGTCTCAAAATTTCTGATTGTTTTATACCATGATCTCACTATCACAATAAAAAATATATAAATAGATCAAGAAACATTTAGACAAATTTATGAATTCTAGCTCCATATTTCTATCAAGGCTTTGGAGTCATAAAGGGCCTTAGAGGTTTTCTAGGCCCTCATTTTTATTATTCGGGTATGGAAAAATATGTGGAGTATATTAATGTCATGGAGAACAGTAGTGCTTCTCACAAAATGTCTCCTGATGCCCCATGAGAGACAAAAACTGAGTCCTGATGCAGTATGATGCTTCTCATGTTGTGAGTTAGAGACTTCTTACCCACTTGGTGGCCAGAAACAGACCACATACAGTTTTGTTGCTCTGCGACAGTGTATTCATTTAGGTAGTTGCATAGTTGCATTTATAAATTCTGTTTGGTTGACTGTAGGCTCTGACAAATTTTTGAAAGAGGGAAGTTTCTTGAATTGTAAAAGAAAAAAATCAGGAGTTAAAAATAAGAAGGACATATGTTCAGAAACAAATTGTGATTTAAAAGATCAAATTAGCGTGAAAAGAATGGTTAATGCTGACAGAGCTAAAAGCGCCATCATGTGGCTCAAGTTAGGGGATTTTCACACATACTTCTTGGCAATAAACATAGTGTAATCTCAGATGTGCGGAAGCCAAAAAACCTCTGCAGAACAACTTTTATAACCTCTTCCTGAACAGCCAACTCTGTTGCTTGATATACAAAATAAAAACTTTTTGAAACAAAGTTTAACATGTCTTAAATTATATTTGAAAAATTCCCACTACAAGAAGCAATTGTAGCCTGTTGCTTCTGTTGGTTTATCTATAATAATAAAAGGGTAATATGCTAATTAGACTGAAAGTCCTTCCAGATGTCATTATAGATGAAACTACGGCCGGAGCGCAGGACCCAGGCGCTTGCTGGCGACTGGAGGGAAGCCACCCAGGTCCTGGGTGCCTGCCAGTGGCTGGAACAAAGCCCGGGTCCCGGGAGCCAGGGGGAAGCCGTTGCCGGCAGCCGAGGGAAGGAAGGCCTACTTTTGCACGAATTTTCGTGCATCAGGCCTCTAATATACCCATAGTATACATATTCTAAGTGATAAACAGATGTACATATAAATATACATACAAAAGGTTTTTCAGTATGTTATTTCTAGTTTTAGATTTACTTTGCTAAAGTTACAGTTAATCATCTAATTTATACAATTATCTAATTTATACTTTAGTAAAATAATATGAAAACATTTATGAAGAACAAGCTTGAAGGGTATTCAATAATACCCTTAACTAACATGATTACTTATTTTTGTTTTTTGAATTGAGCTTATCTCAGTTAAGTTGAGAATAATCTCCAGGGCAACAAAAACTTTAAAGGGAATAAAAGATACTTAGAAAGAAGAGAAATGACACTTTTAACAAACAAAATACTTTTGAATTTCCTTTATTTATTTTTTAATCCTCACCGAGGATATTTTTCCATTGATTTTTAGAGAGAGTGGAAGGGAGGGGGACAGAGAGAGAAACATAGATGTGAGGAAAACACATCAATTAGTTGCCTCCCACATGCACCCCAACCAGGGCCAGGGATTGAGCCTGCAACCGAGGTACATGCCCTTGACCAAATTGAGTCTGGGACCCTTCAGTCCTCGGGCCAGTGCTCTATCCACTGAGCCAAACTGGCTAGGGCAAGCATGTCAAACTCAAAGGCTAACACAGGCCAAATAAACAAGGTTTAAATTTATGTGGGCCACAAAAAAAACAAAAGCTTCAATTTTCATAAGAAATGTAGGTTTATTTCAATAGAGACATGCTGAATACAAAGGGCTGAAATAAATGAGTAACTGTTAACATAAAATAGAACATTTTAATAAAAATTAATATTTTTCTTCAACATTAACTTACCAGACACTGAATAACTGCACAAATTAATAAGCGTAACTCAAATCTATTTTTCTTGTTCTCCAAAAGCAAAATATTTCCTGTTGCGCACACCAAACAAGTCAGTACAAGATTAATGACGTGGTCATCGGCTACTAAAATATTCGCTGCTAGTATTAGTGGAGAGAAATGGTGCACCTGCTCATAAGGCAAGAAAGGGAAATGAGTGCAACACAATTACAGTAATCAGTCATTATGAACGTTGTAGTTCATTATTAATAATTATGTATAATAGGATATTGTAAAAATTAAGTTACAAAATTTTTATTAGAATGTTTCTTACATACCATTATATTGGCTGGGCTGCAAAAATATTCATTGTGTGGGCCACGTGTGGTCCGCGAGTTTGACATGCTTGGACTAGGACAGTGGTCGGCAAACTGCAGCTCTTGCAAGCCACGGTTTGCCTCTCTGTTGACTAATGAGTTTGCCGACCACTGGACTAGGGCAAAGCTTTTGACATTCATCTAAGAAAGGATAGAAAAGAAAGAGCAACTTAACTTGGTGCCTCCTTTTTAAAACAGCTCATAGCAAAAACAAACTGAAGCTCTGTATTGAACTTATTGTTCAATACCTCATTAAATTTAAACTTAGTTTATTTTTTGTGTTAGGTACTATTTCTATTTTATAGATTGGGAATCAGGGAGAGTATTAACATCACTCAAAATATCTAGAAACAACATTTACTAGTTGTGTTGTTGTTTTTTAACCGATAGACAGAAAAATGAAACAAAGGAAATTTGGAAAATAGTAGCTTGTAAACTATATTGAGTTTTTACAACAGGGGTTAAGCAAAGGTGGTATTCTCACAACTTTTGGGGTATTTTCTGACTTTGATTAGAGGCAGCATGTTGTAGAAAGCGCTTAGACTTTGAAAGACCTAAATTCAGATCCTAGATTTACTATTTGTTAGCTGTAGTGACCTTAAGAAGTCAGCTAACCTCTGAAAGCTTCCATTTCCTCCTCTATAAAAAGTTATGTTATGTGAGGATTAAATGAAATGATATATAAAACCATGTAGCAGAAAGTGTGGGAAGATGAAAAAGTTGTAGAGATGGATGGTGCTGATAGTTGCGGGGCAATATGATTGTACTTAATACCACTGAACTGTACACTTAAAAATGAAAAATAGTTAAAAGGGTAAAATTTGTTATGTATTTTACCACAATTTTTTAAAATCTACCTACCATATAGTAGGCACTTACTATATTCTAATTTTCCCCTTGCCTTCTTTAGCGATTGAATTTTCTTTTAACTCAGTGTTTTTCTCAAAGAATAACAAATTGTGTAGCTGGAGATTTCTCATAAAACTATCTTGAATTGTATGCATGATTTAGAATAAAGTTTACATTTTGATTTCCCCATGATTCAGCCATACTTGAACTTCATTATTTGGAACTATTTTGCCTCCACGATCTTGAAATAAGAGTTTTCCGTCTCTGACCACAACCTCTATCTCATCTACAGCTATCACTCTTAAGTGTGCTTTGTGACCTCATTTTGACCTCCTGCCTCTACATTAGCTCTGTTCTTCTAGGTTGGCAGACCCTCGTTAAATTTGTTTTCTTGAGTTCTACAGTTATCACTTACAGTATTGTCCTCTCAAGTAATCCCAGATTCTTTCTCCCTTAACCTTCTACAGTGTCCACCTTCACATGTCATCCTTTTTTTTCCCCTGTACTTAGGTTGCTGAACATTATTGGGTAAAGTCCTCAAATAAGACCTTTAGCACTTTAGACAAGCTGTCTTATTTAATTCAGTTTACATCCCTGGGGAAGTATTGCTACCCACCATATTGATAGTGGAACTGAGGCTCAGAAAGGTTTAGTGACTCACCCTGAAGGTTTAGTCACTCACACTTAGCTCATATATTGATTTCAGACTTACACCTAGATTTGTCTGGCCCAGACCCTGTTCTCTTTCCATTCTTTGGCCCTGTTTCCAGTTCATTCTGTCTCCTCTCAACTGTGTGCTCATCTGTTGTTGTTTTTTTCCCCTTTGTTTCTTCTCCCTCCCCACAACACCATTTATCCCATCTATGCCCTCTTCCACCTCCAGCTACCCCCCACCATCACCATACTGTTGTCTATGTCCATGAGTTCTCTATATTTTTTTCCCTCAATCCCTCTACCACAACCACCCCCAACTTTGTTTCTTGCTAATAACTCTCATAAATTCCAACCTTTATTTCCTCTCCTTAAACTTTGAACCTAACCCCCAACTCATAGTGCACAATTTAACCTACTGGTTAACTGAAACAATTGAGGACATACAGCAGAATCTCCTTCAACATTATTTTCTTTGTATGCTCTCTCATTTCTCTGCCTCCTTATTGCTAATGCACTACCTCTAAGTTACTGATTCCGTTCTCCTCTCACCAAGGCCTTGCTTTATGATTTATTCCTATTTTCTTCCTCTTTAATGCTGTTTTCAGATTGATTCTTTTCCCTATATTTTAAAAAGGAAAAGAATCCTGAAAAATACCAATTAAATTTAGTAGTCCTATAGTAATTAGTTATGTTATCGAGAGTTATTTCAGTAGAGTAACGCCTACAAATTCTAGGAGGCAGAGGGTTGATGATTGAGTAGGAAATAGGGAATTGAAAATGATGAGTGCAGACTTCTTTAAAGAAGGCTTACATTGAAAGGAGGCAGGGCTGTATGATTGAAGAACAGGGTTTAAAAGATAGGATACATTTGCTAAAAGGAAAACATACAAAAGGAAAGAGGAAAAGGGAGAGGTTTGTGAAGTAAAACGTAAAATCCACAGGATTAGCTTCAAATGCCTTACTGTACAAACTATATCTATCTTTATAGACCCAGCTGAATCTGAAACTTTTCTTCATTAGCTCAGCAGGAAGTGTTTTAAAATTATCTAATTTCCTGTGGCAGCTCATACATTTCTCCTGGTACTTACCAAGTACTCTCTTGAATTATGTGATGCAACATTGTAGTTCTCATGAGCCGTGCTGTTGGGGTTTGATTCCTGGCTTTACCAATTATGAGCTGTGTGACTTTCAGCAAATGACTTTGGTACTCAGTCTTTATATCTGTAATGGGATGATAGTAGCAGGTATATGATTCTTACAAGGATTAATATTTGTAAAGCTCTTAGGACATGTGTTTTCCTTCTACTAAATTATAAGATCCTTAAGAATAGGAAACTATTCTTTGTATTACCATACCCTGCATAGTCCATACATATAATAGTTCATAATTTTACATAATTAGTAATTTGTTGAATGGTGGAATATACTCTGTATTTGTAGGTTAGCCATTTAGTGTAAGAATCCAATTGAGAATCACTGTATCTGTACATACTTTCTTCCCTACAGTGATACTCAGACCCCAGGATAGGACCAAATGCCAGACAGCTACATGGTACTGAACCTTCATAATTTTAGGCATGAAGACTTGTACCAGGAAATGAGATAAGAAGAGTGAGAGAACTACAATTGGAAGTGGGAGAATGTAGTCAACTGGAAATAAAACACAACTGTAAACGTTCGCATATTATTTAGGCCAAAAAAAAAAAAACACAAAACAAAACAACTCTACATGGGCGTTATAAATATCCCTGTAGCAGTCAAGGCTAATCACCACCCAAACAGTGTCATTTGTTTTCTTTGAGAAACACCAAACCATGGTAGCTTCTATGATTACAGTTTTAGTGAGTGGGAAGAAGTAGGGTAAACAGAATAATTTGGATGAGTGGGAAAGGATACTCCTCAATTGGCTGAGGGACTTTAAGGAAGGAGAAAAAATAGATTAAATTTTTACTTTCAGGCAACTCACTGCCATTGCCTTATTCTGCCTTTTCCTTTCAAATGTTTTTATTATCTTTCTTGGGGAATTCCTGAACTGCAGAGCAATCTCTAGAGCAGGGATGCCAAACACTGGTTTCATCTTGTATGCCTTCTGGTGTGTGGCACTGAAAAGGAGTATAGTGGAAAAGAATGCCTTGGTCAGTTAGCAGTGCTTCCCATAACTAAGAAGAGGATTATCAAGAGAGCCTGCAGTGCCTCCTATGCTTGAAACTGAACAAAAGATGAATGGGTTATCTAGGTAAGAGTTATATGGTTGATGCTGTGATGTTTTAATTATATAGAAAAACTAGAAGCCTGGTGCACGAATTCATGCATGGGTGGGGTCCCTTGGCCTGGCTGGCAATTGGGCCAATCAGGGCTGTCTCGCCCAGTCCCCATCGGGGCCATTGGGGCTGGCCCGCCTCAGGGAGGGACCGCAGGAGTTGGCTGGCCAAGGGAGCTTGGCTGTAGGAGCACACTGACCACCAGGGGTCAACTCCTGCATTGAGCGTCTGCCCTCTGGTGGTCAGTGCACGTCATAGCGACCAGTCAACCGGTCATTCAGTCGTTCAGTTACTTAGGCTTTTATATATATAGATACTTGTAACTGACATTTTTCTCTGGTTGTCTTTAAATGTCATAACTCAAATGATTTCTGGTTCTATCTAGCCATTTAGCTTGATGTTTTTTAATTGAAGGTTTTTGTAATATGATCTTCATTGCAGCCCTATTTTGCCCTTTAAATGGAATTTATGCTCAGTATCCTAGCTTCTCTTTAATGCATACTGCTTCCTTATATTTACTTTTTTTTCCTAACAATTAACTTTTTAGAGCAATTTTAGGTTTACAATAAAATGGAGAAGAAGGTACAGAGATCTCCAGTATGCCTCTTGCCCCACATAAATAATACCCTCCCCCATTAGCAACCTCCTCCTTCAAAATGGTACATTTATTACATTTGATGAGCCTACATCAACATGTTCTTATCACCCAAAGTCCATGGTTTACATTAGGGTACACTCTTGGTGTTGTACATTCTATGGGTTTGGATAAATGTATAATGGCTTGTATCCACCATTGATAATATCAGGCCCTAAAAATCCTCTGTGCTCTACCTAGTCCTTTCCCCCCTCCCTAACCCCACCCCTACAACTCCTGATATTTTTACTGTCTTCATAGTTTAACCTTTCATTCTTCCAGAATGTTATATGGTTGGAATTACTAACAGTATATAGCCTTTCAGACTAGCTTCTTTCACTTAGTGATATGCATTTAAGTTTCCTCCATGTCTTTTCATAGCTTGATGGCTCATTTCTTTTTAGTGCTGAATAATATTCCATTGTCTGGATGTAGTACAGTTTATTTATCCATTCATCTATTGAAGGACATTTTAGTTGCTTCCAAGTTTTGGCAGTTATGAGTAGAGCTATTATAAATATCCATGTGCAGGTTTTTATATGGATGTAAGTGTTCAGCTCCTTTGGATAAATACCAAGGCACATAATTTATGGGTTGTATGGTAAGAGTATGGTCAGTATTGTAAGAAATCTGCATTGTCTTCCAAAGTGCTCTACTATTTTGCATTCCACCAGCAATTCAGCATTTGCTGTGTTCTGGATTTTGGCTATGCTAATAGGTGTGGAGTGCTATTTCATTTTTGTTTTAATTTGCATTTCTCTGATGGCATATGAGGTGGAGCATCTTTTCATATGCTTATTTAGCATATGTATGTCTTCTTTGGTGAGGTCTCTGTTAAGGTCTTTGGTGCATGTCTTAGTTTCTTCAGGCTACTGTAACAAAATAGTGCAGACTGGGTGTCATATAAGCAACAGTAATTTTTTCTCATAGTTATAATACAGAGGCTTGAAGTCTGAGATCAGGGTGTCAGGATGATTAGGTAAGGACCCTATTTTGGGTTACAGACTTCTAGTTATAGCTTTACATGGTAGAATGGGAAGGGATCTTTCTGGTGTTGTTTATAATCGCATATATGATGGCTTTGCCAACATGACCTAATCACCTCCCAAAGTCCTCACCTCTTAATACCATCACATTGGGCATTAGGATGTAACATATCAATTTGGGGGATGCAGGGACACAAACATTTAGACCCTTTGATTTTGTCAGTGTTCTGAATGTGGGCTATTCTAATAGGTATATAGTGGTGCCTCATTTTAATTTTCATTTTTCTGATGACATGATGTAGAGCATCTTTGTATATGTTTATTTGTTTTTCTTTTCTTTTCTTTTTTTTTTTTTGAGAGAGAAGAAGGGGGACTGAGAGATAGAGAAACATCAATTTGAGAAACATCAATCAGTTGCCTCCTGCACACCCCCTACTGGGGGTCAAGTCAGCGACCTTTTGGTGTATAGACAATGCTCCAACCAACTGAGCCACACCAGCCAGGACTCTTTTTCTTTTTGTTCTGTTTTTAATATGTTTTTATTGATTTCAGAGAGGAAGGAAGAAGGAGAGAGTGATGGAAACATCAAGGATGAATCATTCATCGGCTGCCTCCTGCATGCCCCACACTGGGGATTCAGCCCACAACTTAGGCATGTGCCCTGACCGGGAATTGAACCATGACCTCCTGGTTCATAGATTGATGCTCATCCACTGAGCCATGCTGGCTGGGCTCTTTTTTTTCTTTTTTATGTATCTTCTTTGGTGAGGTATCTGTGAAGTTCTTTGGTCCATTTTTTTTTAATTGCATTGTTTGTTTTCTTATTGTTGTATTTTGAGAATTCTTTCCTATTTTGGGTAACAGTTCTTTATCAGATATGTCTTTTGTAATTATTTTTTCCTTCTCTGTTGCTTATCTTTTTATTATCTTGACAGTATCTTTTGTAGAGTAGAAATTTTTAGTTTTAATCAAGTCCAGCTTTTCAATTCTTTTTTTTCATGGATCATGTCTTTGGTATCAGATCGAAGAAGTCATCTAGGTTTTCTGCTTTGTTATCTTCTAATAGTTTTACACTTTCACATTTTACATTTCGGTCAGTGATTCATTTGGGGTTATTTTTGTAAGGGTGTAAGGTCTGTGTCCAGATTTATTTTTTTGCATATAGATGTCCAGTTGTTTCAGTGCCATTTGTTGAAAAGACTTTCTTTTCTCCATTGTATTTGTTGCCTTTGCTCCTTTGTTAGAGATCAGTTGATTATATTAACACTAGAGTCCTGGTGCACGAATTCATGCACCAGTGGTGTCCCTTGGCCTGGCCTGTGGTATCGGGCCGAAACCGGCTCTCTGACATCCCCCGAGGGGTCCTGGATTGCAAGAGGGTGCAGGCCAGGCCGAGGGACCCCACCGGTGCATGATCGGGGCCGGGGAGGGACGTGGGAGGTTGGCAAGCTGGGGAGGGACCGTGGGAGAGCTTCAGGGAGTGTCTGGCCCATCTCACTCAGTCCGGATCAGCCGGACCTCAGCAGCAAGCTAACCTACCAGTTGGAGCATCTGCCCCCTGGTGGTCAGTGCACATCATAGCGACTGCTCAACTGTCTGCCCCCTGGTGGTCAGTGCATGTAATAGTGAGCGGTTGAGAGGCCTTAGCATATCATTAGCATATTAGGCTTTGATTGGTTAAATGGCCAACCAGACGACTGGACATGTAGCATATTAGGCTTTTATTATATGGCTTGGGTCTATTTCTGTAACTTTCTATTCTATTCTATTTACCTATTTGTTTGTTCTTTCTCCAATAACCACACTATCTTGAGTATTATAGCTTTACTAGAGGCCCGGGGCACGAAATTTGTGCATGAGGGAGGGTGTCCTTCAGCCCAGCCTGCACCCTCTCCAATCTGGGACCTCTCCAGGGACATCCCTCTCACAGTCCAGGACTGCTGGCTACCAACCACTCACCTGTCTGCTGCCTGATTGCCCTAACCCCTTCTGCCTGCCAGCATGATCACCCCCTAACCACTCCCCTGCCAGCCTGATCGACGCCTAACTTGCTCCCCTGCCAGCCCGATTGCCCCTAACTGCCCTCCCGTGCTGGCCTGGTCACCCCTAACTGCCCTCCCTTGCCAGCCTGGTCACTCCTAACTGCCCTCCCCTGCTATCCTGGTTATCCTAACTATCCTCCCCTTCAGGCCTGGTCACCCCCTAACTGCCCTCCTCTGCCGGCCTGGTCACCCCTAACTGCCCTCCCTTGCTGGTCTGGTCACCCCTTGCAGGCCTGATCGCCCACAGCTGCCCTCCCCTGCAGGCCTTGTCCCCCCCAACTGTCCTCCCCTGTAGGCCTGGTCTCCCCCAACTGTCCTCCCCTGCTGGTCTGGTCACCCCTAACTGCTCTCCCCTGCTGGCCTGATCACCCACAACTGCCCTCCTCTACAGGCCATCTTGTGGTGGCCATCTTGTGTCCACATGGGGGCAGTCATCTTTGACCACATGGGGGTGGCCATCTTGTGTATTGGAGTGATGGTCAATTTGCATATCACTCTTTTATTATATTATATAGGATAGTAAGACTTGAAGTCAGTTAATATTAGTTCTCCAACTTTGTTCTTCTCCTTCAATATTGTGTTAACTAATCTGGGTATTTGCCTCTACATAAAAACATTAGAATAAATTTGTTGACATCAACAAAATAATTTGCTGGCATTATGGTTGGATTGCATTGAATCTATAGATCAAGTTGAAATGAACTGACATCTTGACAATATTGAGTCTTCCTGTTGATGAACATGGAATATCATTTCATTTATTTAGTTCTTTGTAAACTTAACTTTCGTTTAATCCATTTTGTAGTCTTCCGAAGGCACTTTTTCGAGTCACTTTAGAAGTATGTTACAGGTTTCTTGTTCTCTTAGATTTATTTGCTTTTATATTTGTTCCTTTTTACTAGTATATCTGGCTTTCTCAGAGCTCTTTCCTCCCCATTTTTAATATCATTATACTCAGCCAAATGTGATTTCTGGTATTGCATAGCAAAATTTTTCCTCGAGTTAAATTAAACCATCTGTATACATAGTTTATATCTATACTATAATATAACTGCTTTCTCAGAAATTAGGGCAAAAAATTTTACTAACCATATAAAGGAAATACAAGCGCTTCTATAATATCTGCCCTCGAAGAGCTTGGATTTATTTAAGAAATCAGAATTAAACATGAAAAGTAAGACATTTAGATAATATTCTAGTATTAGATCATAGAAGAGGACATGATTAATATATATTAATTGTACATACTTTGCAATTTAGAGGAGGGAGTGATTTACATTAGCAGGTTAGGGAAACCTTTATTGGGCTCATGGAATTTGAACTTAGTCCTAAAATATTAGTAAATTTTGGGTAGAGATATTAATCCAGATTTCTTGTGGATGAGTTTCATAGTACTCTATCCCTTAATTTTTTTCTTTAAAAAAATCTTTATATTTTCTATCCAATGTAATTATAGTAAACACTTGAATGTGTTTGATATACCAGTTACCTTCAATTTTCTATTTCTGTGTGTTTGTCACAGGCACCCTGATTTTCAGCTGCTACAGGAGGGACAAAGGTATGGTTGAATCAGTATCACTTACCTTCTATATATTCATGTTAATAAAAACATTAAGAGTAGACCAGGTGATATGGGCTCTTGGACTTCCTGTACTGATGCATTATGTAAGTGCCCATTCTAGCCCACACAAAAAAATATTTGCCTTGTACAGCTTTTTCTTTTCTGATGGTAAGATGATGTGTTTGCTCTGTATGATTTATTGTACAGCTCTTTTTACCAAGAAAGTCTAATTGAACCTGTTGAAATATGACTCAAACACAGCTTCCATCTGAGATAATATGCTGCTTTGTCAACCAGATTGTGCCAATTAACATTTGTTGAAAGGTTTTTATAGTCTTATTTTATAGAATTTCAAAATATTAATGTATCTGTTATTTAGTTATTTGAAAGAGTGTCTAAAGCATTAATAGAGGTTCCAAGTTGTGATTTTTTCCCCCTAAAATCCCCTCATGATGTTGCTTTCCCAACCTTTAATCATCTCTCAAAACACGTCCTTTTATCTCCGAGAATAATTTTTCCTGGTTATTAGTCACTACCTTAGTTGCATGAACTTGAGCCATAAGTGAGAAATACTGACTTATTGATGTATTTCTTTAATTTATAGCTCAAAGTAGTACAGAAAAACATAATAACTTCAAAACCAGGGGAGAGTCTGAAATATATGAAAGTTTAATTGTTCTATTTTTTTTTAAATTATACTTACAAGAGACAAGTCCCTGATGATAAAGGCTAAATTCTAACTAAAAAATTATATCTACTACTGAATAAACTTGCCATCTTTTCTCCATTTCCATTCACAATCTCACCTTCAACTCTGTTTTTCTTCTTTTACTCCCCAGTCCCACATGCTTTTATTAAACTGCTGCATTCTTTAACTTCATTTTTTAAAATCATTTCTAAAAATGTAATAGCCTTTTGGAGGAGCAGTTTTAGGTTTAAAGAAAAATTGCACAGAAAGTAGAGTTTCCATACACTCACTACCCTATACATGCTTCTTGATCCAGAACTCTCCTCATTTGGGTCTTTAAAGTTTTTATCGTTGCATTTGCGTAAGAGTAACTGCTCACCTATCCTTCTTTACCTCAAGGTTGTATAGACAAAGCTACTCTTTGCCTTCACTCATTCATAATTCTTAATCTTTTTTAAACCTGAAAATTGAAGAAATATAGTCAAAGGGAAAACTTGTTTTTTATTGTTAGCATTATGTTGTAATTCTAAAGTTTAAATTATAAATATCTTTCATTGATAAATGTTGATTTTCCAACTTTATTTTTTATTGTTACTGACTTCCTTATGTTTTTCATTCTTTGGAACTTTCTGTATTACTATCAGCTAGAGTTGGAAAATGTTTAAACATCTTTTTTTATATTTATATCTCTCAAAGCCTAAACTAAGTTCCCTGTAATATGTAAGTGTGTGTGTACGTATATAAAAATATATGCTTTTTGCGTGTTTGAGAAACCAGTAATGAAGTTTTCAAAAGAAACCCTTTTTTAAAAAAAAGGATAGCCGAAACCGGTTTGGCTCAGTGGATAGAGCGTCAGCCTGCGGACTGAAAGGTCCCAGGTTCGATTCTGGTCAAGGGCATGTACCTGGGTTGCGGGCACATCCCCAGTGGGGGGCGTGCAGGAGGCAGCTGATCGATGTTTCTCTCTCATCGATGTTTCTAACTCTCTCTCTCCCTTCCTCTCTGTAAAAAATCAATAAAATATATTTTTTTAAAAAAGGATATATGAAACAGAAATGGAGCAGGCTAAAATAAAAAATAATTCAGTAGATTGTTTTGTTGTTATTGTTGCTGTTATTCTTATTTACTTATTTATTTATTATTTTGAGAGAGTGGAAGAAAGCGAGGGAGGAGGGGTTGGAGAGAGAGTGAGAGAGAGAAACATCGATGTGAAAGAGAGACATCGATTGGTTGCCTTTTGCATTCGCCCCACCAGGCGGGGTTGAACCTGCAACCCAGGTACGTGCCCTTGATCAGGAATTCAACCCATGACCCTTCGTGCTCAGGCCAATGTGCTAATCACTGAGCAACACTGGTCAGGGCTCTTTTAACATTTTAAAAATAATTAGGGGGAAAGGACAAGGAAAGAAGATAATTATAACGAATAAATAAGAAATGAAGAAATTATGTAATTATAGCTTTCTTCTGAAGTGTGTGTGTACTAGTATGTGTACAGGCTTATATTTATATAAGCCTATAAATAAGGCTTTGCATAGGGAATAAAAATATCTACCTTGAAAGGTACAAAGTGTAAATACATGGGACATTCTGCTTTTCTGTTACAGTTAGTTTGTTTCTTTCTTCTACAGTGGCCATTCTGGAGAAGAAGTACAGTTATGCAGTAAGGCCATTAAAACATCAGATGTTGACAATCCTGGCCATATTGAGAAGCAGTATGAATCTAATTTTTCTAGCACTCATAGTGATAGTAGCAGTGATAATGAGCAAGACTTTGTTTCCTCCATTCTACCAGGAAACAAACCAAATGGAACGGGTGTAAGGCAACAGTTGCACAAAAAAAACATCATGAAAAAGAAAGCTTGTCAAAAATCTAACTTCAAGCAAGAAGACAAAGAACAGGCAGTAATAAATATTACTGAGCAGTTAGGCAGTTACAGATTAGATAGTCAGGAGAAAGCTGCTACTTGTGAACTTCCTTTACAGAAGGTAAATACTCAGGTTTCTTTAAATAGTCCTTCGAGAGAAAAATTAGATGCTTCAGAGATTCTTGAAAAGAAATACAGTAGTTCAGAAATAACTTTAGTAGGCATAAGTAAGAAAAGTGCTGAGCATTTTAAGAGGAAATTTGTCAAATCAAACCAAGTTTCTAGGTCAGCTTCTAGTTCAGTGCAGGTGTGTCCTGAAGTTGCAAAGGCAAACTTACTTAAAGTTCTGAAGGAGACTTTGATTGAGTGGAAGACAGAAGAAACTTTGAGGTTTTTGTATGGCCATAATTATCCTTCTGTGGGTCTAAAACCCTCGTCAGTCCCTCTGGTTAAAGAAGAAGAGCTTGATGAAGATGACATAAATTCTGACCCAGATAGTCATTCCCTCACCTTGCGGGAATCTCAGGACAGCTTGGATGAGTCTTTGCCTTACAGGGCCTCAGATACAGCCATTAAACCACTGCCAAGTTATGAGAGCTTGAAAAAGGAAACTGAAACATTAAACCTAAGGATCAGAGAATTTTATGGAGGACAATATGTTTTAAATGAAGAAACCACCAAATCACAAGACTCAGAAGAGGTACGTCTTAATGGTGATGAGTTTTTTATATTGCTAACATATGGAACACTCATCATAGCGAATCTTAGACCAGTAAGAAAAGTACTGAAGAGATAATTGTTAAATTTTCAGAAGGCTTTTTCAGTTGGTCAGTCTTTTTGTTTAAAATGCCATTTCTAGTAATGTCATTACTGTTTTCCAAATAAGTTGAAGGTTGCCCCTGAAAATTTTCATAAATGTGGAACATTTTTCTGTAATGTAGAAATAGGCTCAAATTGTGGGACAGAACTTTCTTTAAACATAGTTCTTCATATATGTAGAACCTCTGAAGAGGTTTGTTTTTTCTTTATATGTATTCTTTCCAATTTCTACATGAAGTACGTATCTTTGTATTATTTTCAGTGGGACTGTATGCAGTGGAGTTGAGTGGTAAAATATTTGTTTGTATAATATTTGGCAAACATGCCCATTTAAAATGTTATAAATGAAAATAATATATTAAAGGAGACTTATTGGGAAATAATAGAGAAAATGGAAATAGTACATTCAGGTAAGACCTAGATTTGAATATCTGCTCTGTCCTTTACTAGCTGTATGAAAAGTTAGTTCTTGAGTTTGATTGCTTATCTGTAAATGGGATTGTAAGTGGCTTCTCTTTCTCAATTGTTACGTGTTTTAAAGAAAACAAATATAAAGCATTGATCACAGTGCCTGTCATATAATTGGTACTCAATAAATAGTAATTATATATGGAGACTGAATGTATGCCACTGAGGTTTAGGGAGATTTTTCAGTATTTCTAATACCCCATTTTGGTTGATGTGCAGTTTGGGAAATGAAGTCATTTGACATGAAGAGGAGTAGGCAATAATCTGGTTTTAACCACAAAACTTTGTTGCTAAAGACTTCTGAGTAAATGTGGCTATAAAAACATTTGGAGATTTAGAAAGAAGGTGAAAGTGAAAATGTAACAATTTAGAAATTTTTTATATTTCTAGAGAATATTACCCAACTCAGTACTATATTTGAAATCACTTCAACTGTATTATTAGACAGTATCTATAACTTTTATTTTAAGTTTGGCGAAACATTGATTTCTGTCAGCTGCATAAACTTATCTTAGTACATAACTTGTTTTTATCATTTTTGTGCTTATAAGCCTTAAGAAGGAAAAATTAATCCCTGAAATTTGACTGTTCCTCTGTTGCATAACGGTTTAGAACTTTTCCATTGAAGTATAACTCAATACTGTAGCTCATTGAATTATCACAAATGAGCACTACTCAGACAAAAATTTGAGTAAACCAGAGCCATGCTATATCTTCTCCTAGTCATTACCTCTTTCCAAAATGAACAACTATTATAATAGCACAGATAAGTTTTGCCAATTTTGAACTGTATATAAATGGATTCACACAGTATATGTTCATTGGTTTCTAATTTAGTTCTTGCAACATTATGTTTGTGAATCACTTGTTTTGTTAACTCTAGTTTTATTCTTTTATTGCTACACTAGAGGTCTGGTGCATGAAATTCGTGCATGGGGAGGGAGGTCCCCTCAGCCCAGCCTGCACCCTCTCCAATCCGGGACCCCTTGGGGGATGTCCAACTGCTGGTTTAGGCCTGATCTCGGGGATTGGGCCTAAACCGGGAGTCGGACATCCCTCTTACAATCCAGGACCGCTGGCTCCTAATTGCTCACGTGCCTGCCTGCCTGATTGCCCTAACTCCCCCCCCCCCCCCGCCAGCCTGATCAGCCCTAACCACCTCTGCCTGCTGGCCTGGTCACCACTAACTGCCCCCCCTCTGCTAACCTGGTCACCCCTAACTGCCCCCTGCTGCCAGCCTGGTCACCCCTAACTACCCCCCTTGCTAGCCTGGTCACCCCTCACTGTTGTCCCCCTTGACAGCCTGGTCGCCTCACGCAGCCTGCTGTTCAGTCATTTGGTCATCCCTCACTAACCCCCCTGCTGTCCTGGTCACCTCACGCAGTCTGCTGTTCAGTTGTTTGGTCGTCTCTCACTAATCCCCCTGCTGGCCTTGTCACCCCATGCAGCCTGCTATTCGTTCGTTACTGTGAGGGTGTCCCAACTGATTTGCATATTACCCTTTTATTAGTATAGATGGTATTCCATTATAGAAATGTATCACAATTTATTTATATTAATGAGCATTTAGGCTGTTTCAGTTTGAGGCTATTATGAACTGCTGTATGAACTTTCTTATATATCTCTCTGCTAATGTGCATGCATTTCTGTTAGGTATGTATCTAGGACTAGAATTTCTGGGTCATAATATATGGGAATACATGCAACTATACTAGATAATGATAAATGGTTTACCAAAATGGCTGTGACAGTTTATATTCCCTTACCATACTATGAGAGTTTCCATGACTCCACACTTTCACAATACTTGATATTGTCAGTTTTCACCATTCTGGTGGCATTGCTTTTTGGTTACATTTTCAGACAGAATGGAAGCAGGGGAGAGAGAGAGAAACATCGACATGAGAGAGACACATCAATTGGTTTCCTCCCCTCTCCACCACACACACCCCGACAGGGGTTGGGAATCAAACCTGCAACCAAGGTACATGCTCTTGACTGGGAATGGAACCCAGGACCCTTCGGTCCATGGGCTAACACTAAACACTCAGCCAAACTGGCTAGGGCTAATTATGGATTTATTATTTCTCCTTCTAGTTTTATGAATTTTACTTTTAATATTTTGAGACCACATTATTGGATGCACATGTAAGATTTTATGTCTTCCTGGAAAATTAAACTTTTAGCATTATGGAGTAACCTTTCTCTACATTGATTTTTTTTCCCCCTTTAAAGTCTACTTTGCTGACACTAGCATTCTTTTATTAGTATTTTCAAGGATTATTTTATTTTAAATATAGGCTGATCATCTTTATGGGGATGATTTAGTCCATTTACATTTAATATCATAATTGATATGTTTGGGTTTAAACCTACTATCTCACTCGTTGTTCATTGCTTTCTGCATTCCACCTATTCTGTGTTCCACTTTCTTTCCTTTTTTGCTTTCTTTGTGTTAAATATCATTAATCCATTTTTAACCCTCCATTAGCTTCTTATACATTCTTTTGCTAATTGATAAGTGGTTACTCTAAAAATTAAAATCTGAGTCTTTGTCTTATTAAAGTCTAATGTAATATAATACTTTTATTTCTTCCTGGACAATTAGAACTTTAGAACTGTAACTCAATTTAACTGCTCTTTACTTATGTGCTCTTGTTGTGTATTTTTGTCCTCTTTACATTTTCAATTCTACAAAATTATTTATAGTCAATATTCTGTTGGTTTTGTCCAATTAATTACTCTTTCATTGTTTTTCCCTTCTTACTGAATTTCTGTTCTTTCATCTGGAATAATTTGCCTTGGGCCTAAAGAATATCTTTTGTTTCTGTTAGTGCCATTTCGCTAGTGATTAATTTTATGTTTTTGTTTGTAATAAAATTTTTTATTTCACTTTTACTTTTGAAAGATATTTTCCTGGATATTGAATTCGAGATTAGAGTTATTTTCTTTCAGCCCATTGAAAATATTCCCTTGTCTTTTGGCTTCCATTTACTTCTCTTATTGCTGCTCTTTTGCAAATATCATGTTTTCTCCTTTAGCTATTTTTAAGACCTTTTTATTTTCCTTTGGTTACCCTCAATTTTAAAATCCTTTGTGTAGGTATGGTTATATTTGTTCTTTTGTTTATTGTAATACTTGATTCTATGACTTCTTTAATTAGTTTTGGAATATTCTCAAATATTACCTAGTGCTCCAGTTAGTTATGTTAGTCTTTTTCACTGTATCTTCTTTGTTTCTTGTATTATTTTGTGCTTTGCATTATGTGGAGGGGGGAGAGGGGTGTTGGGTGTGACTGTGCTTCATTCTAGTTAGTTTCCAAGTCAGCATTCTCTCTTCAGTTATTTCTACATTATTAAATCTATCCATTGAGTCCTTTAAATACTATATTTTTCACTTATATAGGATTTTCATTTAGTTCTTTTATATAGTTTTCAGTTCTCTGCTGAAATTTTCAACCTTATCATTTTTTTGAATATATTGAACATTTATTTTAAATAAAACTGATAACTTCATTATCTGGATTCCCTGAGGATTGACTTCTATGGACTAATGTTTCTGATTTTGATCACATTGTTTTAGTGTTTCATTATGTGGCAAACATTGTATAGTGAAAGTTACAGAGATAATTTGAGACCTAGGATAATGCATCTTCCTCTAGATTTGTATTAGTGCCAAATCTCCTTAATCCAATCAGGAGTTATGATGATTTGGAGATGGGCTTCAGTCTGTTTCCTATTCATTCTTACTCCTAGAGTGTGATCCTTCTAAGTCCTGGTCTCTAACTTGGGGAGTGTTGCTGGTGCCTCTTCTTTCTTGGCATGCCCCAATGTCTATTAGAAGAGCAATGCTTGGGTTCTCAGTATCTAAATGGTTTCTTCTGAAATTACTCAGTGGCCTTTCTGGAATTACCTCTCCAGAATCTCAGGCCATAATTCTTTGCTGCCTTGTTAGCAATCTGATGCTTTCAAACGCGTTTCCCCCCCGCCCCCCCCCAACCTTTTCAGTTCTCAGCAGGAGGAGTGGTTTGCCATTTCTTGTTTGCCATTTCTAGAAGCGGAATTCCCCATAATATATTTATATTATTTGCTAATTTTTATCCTTTAATTTCCTACATTTACATAGCATTTAGTAGTTTACGAAGTCTTTTTGTATGCATTTTCTCATTCAATGAAGAAGGTATTAGTATTCCTTTTAATGCAAATGAGAAAATACTCAAAAGTGGGCAAATGATTCAGGCAAGTTAACATAAACATAATGACTGAACTGATACTCGAATTTAAATTTTATAAATTTCAAGTCTAGGTTGCATTCTGCCATACCACAGGTGTTAACTTTTGTATTTTAATGTTGATTATTCTTATAAGAGAAAGAATGTAAATTCATGTTTTTATTTTGCTTTGTTTAAAAATGTGATTCAGCATGATCCCACCTTTCCACTGATAGATTCAAGTTCTCAGAACCAGATCAGAAAACGCATCGTACTCGAAAAATTGAGTAAAGTGTAAGTATGTAATTGTCATCCTACTTTTACAATATTTTTAAGTTAACTTGGTTATTTATGGGTTCATAATGTATAGGTGTTATTGAATTTTGAACAGTGAAGAATAATGTGAAAGGTTTACATAGGTTTTTTTCATCTGAGAAATTTTGATTTGTAAGATATCCTACCAAGGAAATACTGAAATTAAGTTTTGTGTACAAGATGCACATAGTAAAGAGGAAGGTTGAGATTATGGGAGTAGAAAACCAAACTACTTCACTTCAATTTAATAATCCAGTGAAGTCAGGGGAAAAATATATCAAAGCTAGACCCATTTAATTACTGATTTGTGGTAAATGTGTCACATCAGTTTCACATGTGAATAAGACTTTATAAAGTTTTAACAGTCTGTTAACTCACTCTGCATATATATTCATAGAACAATTTCACACTCAGCAACTTGAGTTTTTGTTCAACTCAACTTTGCACTTTAGTTTTAAACTTCCTGTGGTGGAAATTACTGTTCTTGTAATTAGCCCAGTCATAAATGACATTTAAAAATTGCAACCTTGGTTTCTCTTTCAAAAGGAGTTTTCAATCTTTTTTCCAGAGGTATGAGAGCTGTTTTGAACTTTTTAGCCTGCATTTTCTTTCTTTAGTAGAAAAGATGGAAAGGTGTTTTTAGTCCTTGCTTAAGGTGTTATGTATGTGGAGAAGTCTTAATTATGTGGTTTATTCAAAAGAACAAAAACATTTTGGAAGCCATAGTATTATGAGCAGCTTACTCCTTCCTCTAAGTTTTACATTTTAAATAACTCTTTAAAATAATATTTATTGAGTGCCTTTTATATGTTAGACTCTTCATATATGATAAATCTGTTATTTATTTTGCCTTTTATATGTTCTCATGCTCATACATTTCTGTTAAATACTAGAGGCCCAGTGCACGAAATTCATGCACAGGGAAGGGATCAGGCCTAAACGGGCAGTCGGACATCCCTCTCACAATCCAGGACTGCTGGCTCCCAACTGCTCACCTGCCTCTGCCTGATTGCCCCTAACCGCTTCTACCTGCCAGCCTGATCACCCCCTAACCACTCCCCTGCCAGCCTGATTGACACCTAACTGCTTCCTGGCTGGCCCAATTGCCCCAAACTGCCCTCCCCTGCTGGCCTGGTCACCCCTAACTGCCCTCCCTTGCTGGCCTGGTCTCTCCCAACTGTCCTCATCTGCCAGCCGGGTCTCCCCCAACTGCCTTTCTCTGCTGGCCTGATCACCCCTAACTGCCCTCCCTCGTTGCCTGATTGCCCCCAACTGCCCTCCTCTGCAGGCCTGGTTCCCCCCAACTGCCCTCCCCTGCAGGCCTAACTGCTTCCTGGCTGGCCCAATTGCCCCAAACTGCCCTCCCCTGCAGGCCTAGTCCCCCCAACTGCCCTCCCTTGCTGGCCTGGTCTCCCCCAACTGCCCTCCTCTGCTGGCCTGGTCACCCCTAACTGCCCACAACTGCCCTCCCCTGCAGGCCATCTTGTGGCAGCCATCTTGTGTCCACATGGGGGCAGCCATCTTTGACCACATGGGTGAGGACATCTTGTGTCTTGGAGTGACTGTCAATTTACATATTACTCTTTTATTATATAGGATTAGGTTAGAAAAAAAGCATAAGTCACCATTATCTGATTTATAGAACAATCCTTAATTTCAGTTACATAATTTTTAAAAGTGGGCATGAGTTATCTATACTGGTATATAATCAGTAGAAAGGGATTTATCTGAAAATAGTTTTCTAGATTTTTTAGCTAATAAAAGTACCCAATTTTAAATTTAAAGACCATGTAGACATGTCATTGAGGAAATTTTGTTCCTTCTCAGTTTGGGCTGTAACAGAACATACTAAAGGACCCTTGCTCAAAGACCAAATTATTGATATTAGCTCAAGAAATAAATTTCAGAAGAGGTGGAATAACTTAAAGAAAAAGAAGCACAAAGAACATTGAAAACAGAATAATTATGGTGGCATAGGAGGTTTGGAGATGGTTGGTTGTTTATAAAAGCAGTTGAGCTTTTTCTCATTATAAAAGTAAGACTTTCCTTCCCACTCGACTACCATATTTTCTCCTAATAATAGATTTTAGTAGCTGTGTTTATGGAATAGATTAAAATTGCCATGATCCGAAGAGGAAGGATTTATGTCCTCTTCCTATATGAAATGGCTGAGCAGAAAAAATAATTAAGACATTTTTTGTTTCTCATTGTAACAAACCAATTGCAAAAGGGCATTTTTTAGATAAAATGAAAGATGTACTGATGATATTGAAGAATTATTATTAATGTATTAATTATTTTTAGTTTGGAGTAATAAGGAATTATTATGATAATTTTATTGTGGTTGTATAAGAAAATGCCTTTGTATTTAGAGATACCTGAGGAAATACTTAGGGGTCAAGTGACATGTCAAGGATTCACTTTAAAATATTACAGCAAAATAAGGAAAGAAGAAAAATGAAGCATATGTAAGAAAATCTCCTGAGAACAGATATATGTGGTTGTTACCACTATTTGGAACATGTTTGAAACTTTCATAATAAGTTTTAAAAAGAAAAGCAACACATGCTTATTGCAGAAAATTTAAGCATTATAAAATGCTATAAAGAAGTGATAGTCACCTATAATCCCACAATTCAGTAATAACTACAGATAATATTTTGATGTTTGTCCTTGATATATATGTGTATATGTGAATTTATACTCTGATTACTTCTGTTATAGTATAAACCTGGAAGAAATGAAACATTTGATGTATACTATGTATTATATACAATAGCATCCTATCTAATAAAATAGTAATATGCAAATTGACCATACCTCCGCTAGACCCCACAAGCCACGCCCACCAGCCAATCAGGAACGCATATGCAAATTAACCCAACCAAGATGGCTGCGGCCACTGAGCAAACAGGAGGCTTGGGTTTTCCTGACAATGGAGGAAGCCAGGCTTCCTGCACACCCTGGCCAGCCCAGGCCTCCGCTCAAGGCTATAAAGTTTCAATTATAGAAGGTAAATAAATCCCAACAAAAATGGCTGCAGACACTGAGCGAGCAGGAGGCTTGGGTTTCCCCAGCAATGGAGGAAGCCAGGCTTCCTGCACACCCTGGCCAGCCCAGGCCTCCGCTCAAGGCTATAAAGTTTCAATTATAGAAGGTAAATAAATCCCAACAAAAATGGCTGTGGCCATGGAGCAAGCAGGAGGCTTGGGTTTTCCCAGCGATGGAGGAAGCCAAGTTCCTGGCCTGCTCTGGCCTCCGCTCAAGGCTACAAAGTTTCAATTATAGAAGATAAATCCCAGATACCAGGGCCTCCGCTTGGGTGGCCAACCTGCAAACTACCACAGGCGCCTCGCCCAGGCCGCCCCACGCTCCAAGGGAACCCCCACCCTAATCCAGGACACCCTTCAGGGCAGACCAGCTGGCCCTCACCCATGCACCAGGCCTCTATCCTATCTAATAAAAGAGTAATATGCAAATTGACCGTCACTCCAACACACAAGATGGCTGCCCCCATGTGGACACAAGATGGCTGCCACAAGATGGCCAGCAGGGGAGGGCAGTTGGAAGGAACCGGGTCTGCAAGGGAGTGCGGTTGTGGGTGATCAGGCCAGCAATTGAGGGCAGTTAGGGGTGACCAGGCTGGCAGGGGAGGGCAGTTAGGGGCAATCAGGCTGGCAGGGGAGAGTTAGGGGGTGATCAGACTGGCAGGCAGAAGCAGTTAGGGGCAATCAGGAAGGCAGGCAGGCGAGCATTTGGGAGCCTACCGGGATCGGGCCTAAATGGGCAGTCAGACATCCCTTGAGGGGTCCCAGATTGGAGAGGGTGCAGGCTGGGCTGAGGGACACCCCCCACCCCGTGTACGAATTTCAGGCACCAGGCCTCTAGTTATATATAATTACGGTGGGCTTTTTTTTGTAAAAATGGGATAATATTCTATGCATTTTTCACTTAACATTTATCATGAATATCTTTCCTCATTAAGAAAATAGATTCACATTATCATTTTTAAAAAATATTTTTATTGATTTCAAAAAGGGACAGAGAGAGAGATAGAAACATCAATGATGAGAATCATTGATCAGCTGCCTCCTGCATGCCCTACACTGGGGATTGAGCCTGTAAACCGGGCATGTGCCCTGACCGGGAATTGTACTATGACTTCCTGGTTTATAGGTCAATGCTCAATCATTGAGCCACATTAGCTGGGCCACATATTTTAAACGTTCTATTATATTCCATTATATATATGTGTATATCATAATGTATTTGATCAATCACATATTGATGAACATTGTTTCCACTTTTGTACTACTAAAAATATTCCTGCAGCAAGCATCTTTTTTATGTTTATCTGATGACTTCTGTAGGATAAATATTTTGAGGAGTAAAAGTTAGTGAGTCAAAGAGTATCCACATTTAAAATGTTAATGTATATGTTGTCAGCTTGCTCTCTAGAAATATGCCAATTTTTACTCTCACTTGGAGGGCATTTCCTCTTGCCTAGTCTTCTTTCCATTTGGCCTAATGTTTGAAAGTAAAGAGATAAGAAAACTAGAGACAAGAATATAGATAGCAGCCAAATAATATTTTTGTATTTCATAGCCTCACACTGTAGCATAGACTACAAAGTCGAGTGTGGGGTTATTACAAAATATTTCCTTATGACTTCTTACCATTTATAACCTAGCTCAGTGGTCGGCAAACGGCGGCTCACAAGCCACATGCGACCAACACCCCCACTTTTTCTAATGCCACTTCTTCAAAATAGACTCGCCCAGGCCGAAAACCGACTTCTGCGCTTGGGCCACGAAGTTTCAATCGCATTGTACATGCTCACCTGCACATGGTATTTTGTGGAAGAGCCACACTCAAGGGGCCAAAGAGCCACATGTGGCTCATTTGCAGACCACTGACCTAGCTTAACTGCCTTCACCTAAGTGCTATTATTACCTATAGAAAATCCAGACTTAGGCAAGTTCCCCCCAAAAAATTCATCTACATAATTAAATTATATTTTAAAAGAAATGTAATTGGTTTTTTTCCAGATTGCCTGGACTTTTGGGGCCTCTTCAGATTACATTAGGAGATATTTACACACAACTTAAAAATCTTGTTCGAACTTTCAGGTTGGTGTTAATATTATGATTTTTTTCCTCAGTTATTTTAACTATAATGTTATTGCCTTGCAGAAACCATAGGTAGAGCAATAATGTTATTGCCTTGCAGAAACCTAAGGCATGAAGAAAGTAAGTGACTTACCTATAGTGTTTTAAATCTAAATATAGTGTCTATTTTCTCTACCACTAAACAGTATTACTTCGGTGTTTTATTAAATGCAATCCTTTATTTGCTCAAACCGTAAGATATTTAGCTTTGACTAGTTTATTTATAGAATAGTTTATACTATGAAGGAAGATTATATTACAACCCAAAGGTGGCTACTAATCTTGGATCTTAGTGAATTAGTAAATACATATCAGATGACCAGCACTGTGCTAGGCACCCTGGGTAATACAAAAGAAGCATCATACAATATTAAATTATCCACCCTCAAGGAAAAACTCTCCCGTGAGAAGATAAGTTAAACACAGTGAACAGTACAAACAGAAGATAATTTAATATTGAATTGTATAGAACAGATTTGAAGTGATAAGAAGTATAAAGAAAGGGAGAATAGAGAATATTAATTGTGAAGTAGAGCAGTTGGGATTTTTCTGAAACTGTCAATGTAAAAATATTCAACCAACCTAAGACTAGATTCTCTAAGAAGCATAAAGATAGGCCATTAAATACCTATTAGTACGGATGTACCAAATATACATTTTGGCCAAATGTAAATGGCCAAATAGTAAAATCAATATTTGCCTGTGATTAAAGCCAGATACCACTAGCATAAAATGAACTTCTAGGGTAGAAGAATCATTTTATCCAAAAAATCAATTATCATTGTGGTTTATTGTTGTCAACAGTAATAGTAAGATTTGAAAAGTTTAAGATTATAGTACAGGAATAATTTCTTCACTGTGAGCTGTTAGATTTCTCCTGCAATCACTCACTATACTGTACATCAGAAATACCAAATAGACAACTTTCAATATGCACATTTAATAACATCACATTTAATAACTACTTTTGTGTGCCACAAAGTAGTTCAGGAAAACATTTTTCAGCTTGGTATTTACTAGAAGGAGCTAGGATTCAGTTTAGGCAAATCTCAAAAAATTCATCTTCAAATACAGAAAAGGATCATGCATTAAATTTTACGTTTTATATGTTTAGCCTTCATAGATTCAAGACTATAGAAGTTATCTTAAGTCATTCTTATAGGTTTTTATTTTGAAATTTGAGCCCAAAAATGTTTGGTGTACCTCAGTTTTCTCTAACAGTTTGGTCTTAACATATTTTATTATTTTGATTAGAAATTATATTTGGATTATTATACATCTGTTGTTTATATAATTTATATATAGTATCCAACTCTTGGTATTTTGAGTGACATTGTTTTTAATTCATCATCTCACAAGATGTGGAGAATTCCCCAATAGGACTTTTTCTGAAAAGATTTACGACTTAAATGGAAGTAACTAAAACTTAAATACAGTTCTTAAATGTTATTTTCTTGAATATATATAAATATTAGTACATAATATAGCTCTGCAAAGATTGAATTATTATTAAATCTAATTATTATTATGTTACATTATTTGAATTTTTTATTTTTTTCATTTGAATTTTTATAAAAAATTTTAAAGATACAATGTTATTGAGAAAGTAACCTATTAAATATATTAGTACTATTGAATAGCAATCTATTTTGCTAAATAATTGAAATATTTTACTATTTTTTACATAAAATTAACTTCACAAACATCATTAATTACTGCAGCATTTTATTCTGCTATTGATTGATAAAACAAACATGAAAGGACATTTTCACTTCATTTCATCTAGAATGTTTATATCTGAAAGTGAATGTTCAGGTAATAACAGTAAATCTGAATGACGTGATTGTTCTCATTACTGAGATTGTTAGATATCATGGAAGCTACACAATCACACACTGATCACATACAAGTTTAGGAATGCCACAAGTGATGCTCAAATTGGCCTAGGCCTTTGGAATACTTAACTAAATGCTTTGTCAAAAAGAGTTTGGGCCAAATACCAAGACTAAAGTAGAACTTCTCTATATCCCTATTAGCGATGAAGAGAGAGATAACTTGCTTTTTAGATGCTTTCTCATACCTATCACAGAACCATGCATCCAAAAAGTGGAGGGGAGTGTTTTTCAACTGTCTGCATTGATGATAAAGTTCGAATAGACACATACAATGTGGAAGCACTGAAGGTTAGGATTTGTTCAGGATTTCTCAGAAAGTGAGTATCATTAACAGAATGGTTAGCTGAGGGAAGATGAAGACTGGATGCCGTTTCATTGATTTTAAAAGGACCTCTCATACAGTTTCTTACAGACAGTGTTTATTTAATCATTGTTCTGAACAAACTGGTAAAGTCACTGAAAACATATCAGAAGAAATATTGGAATAAGACCTTTGATCTTGTATTACAAATACAAAGTCTGTACTTCATTTTTTTTATCCCACCCACTTAGGATAGATTAAGTAGCAATTTAATTTACTTTGACTGTATTTTCTAGAGCTATCTTTCTATAGATCTAATTGGATAGCTTGTATCTTTAAACTGTTTTCAAGTTCTCAGCACTTACTAGAAACCCACTGGAAAAAAATGTTAGACTACATCTGCAAGATTGACCCATTATTACTATAATATGCTCTAGGAATTTAGGTATTTTGAGTTAGAAACCACTGTCCAGGATGTTATTTTTGGTCTTTTGTTAATAATGTTTAGCCCATGCCAATACATGTGGTCATTCTCACTGTGTGCCAGGTTCTTCTTGGCACTTTACATATATTATCTCATTTAATGTCCGAAAATAGTGGTTTTATCCCATTTTACAGATGAGGGATAAGAGATTCAGGAATCTCAAGTCGCACAACTAGTAGTTGGGTTTAGACCCAAGTCAAAGTCAAGAGGATAAATCTTAAGTGTTCTCACCATAAAAAAATAAATAAATAACTATATGTGATAAAGATCACAATATAACATATCAACATCAAGCTGTATACCTAAATGTATACAATTACTCTGCATCATTTATACCTTAGTAAAACTGGAGGGGGGGGCGTTGCAAGAATTAAAAAGAAACCTACCATTTGTTGTCTTGGTAGTCATTAGTATCAAAGATGTAAAAACAAAATAGTTATTTCACTTATCATCTCCCTAGAACCCAAATAATAACTCTATTTAAGAGGGTTCTGTTATGAAACTAAGTCTTCTGTGACACCTAAGCTAGCCAAAACCAGAGGCACAGTGTTCATCACTCCTGTAAGAGGTAGCCGACAGACTAAAGATGTGAGAAGACCTCAAATGTCATATTTCTTTTATATTTATAAACTATTATTATTTTTTGTTAATTCTCACCCGATGATATTTTTCCATTGATTTTTAGAGAATGGAAGGCAGAGAGAGAGAGAAACATCTGTGTGAGAGAGACACATCAATTGGTTGCCTCCCAAATACACTCCAGCTGAGTCAGGGATCAAACCTGCAACCCAGGTGCCGGCCCTTTACCAGAAATCGAACCTGCAACCCTTTGGTATGAAGGGTGATGCTCTAACCACTGAGCAGGCTGGCCAGAGCTATAAACTGTTGTTTTATCACCTTTTTTTCTGTCGTTCCTATCGTGTAAATTCTTTCAAGTTACTTTCTGCATAATTTGCATGAAATTAAAGCCTAGCTAAATGATATGATGTCTGTAGTTTGCTTCAAAATTATCCAGATTAGGGGATATTGAATATGGGGTTGTATAGGTAAAACATGATTGGCCACAAGTTGATAGTTCTCAAAGTAGTGCTGAGTATATGGGAGTGTATTTTTTTTTAAATATATTTTATTGATTTTTTACAGAGAGGAAGGAAGAGGGATAGAGAGCCAGAAACATCTATGAGAGAGAAACATTGATCAGCTGCCTCCTGCACACCCCCCACTGGGGATGTGCCCGCAACCCAAGTACATGCCCTTGACCGGAATTGAACCCGGGACCCTTCAGTCCGCAGGCCGACACTCTATTCACTGAGCCAAACTGGTGTCGGCTGGGAGTGTATTATATATTCTCTCCACTTTTATATATTTTTCATTAAAAGTTTGGGAGGAATAAGCCCCCAAAGCATTATTTTGGTGTAGGGAATGTTATAAAAAACCTTGATGTTAATTTATTTTTCAAGTCTTTACTCTTTAGTACCTGCAGGTAAAAAATGCTTAGCCTTTGCTGTTTTTTAGAAAAATGTTGCTTACTTAGAGTACAGAATGACCTCTGTTAAGGTACTCATTTGGGATCTTGAGATTCTGGCAGGATGACTTCAGCAAGTATGTGACTATCGTAGGCTAGGACTTATAAGTGAAGTCTGAAAAAAGGCCATATTGATGACAGCAACTAGTATTGAGAGATCTTTTCAGTCAATACTTTCATTGGAAAAGAGTTGACATAAATAACCATACCCTTCTCTTTGAAATGATAATAATAGGAACTTGTAGAACAGTGATTCTCAAGCCAGTTGTTCATCAGAATTACCTGGGGATCTTTTAACCATTGCAGATGCCTGGCTCAACCTCTGCAGATTGAATTTCCTTTGGTTAGGGCTGGGCTAGGACATTAATATTTTTTTCCAGTTTTTTATAATTTTATTTCAAGAAAAACAACTTTAAACATAATAATGTTACATGCAATTAACCTTAATATTTCAAGAGAAACGATTTTAAATATGATAATGTTACATGCAATAAACACCAATTATTCAAGAAAAATCATCTTACATATAATATTACATGCAATAAACATTAATATTTCAAGAATACAAGGATTTTAAGTATAAAAATATTACCAAAATTGTATTAACATAGTATAATATCACAAAAGTTATAGGAAATGTTTAAAATCTGCAAATAACAGGATTATTTCTATTCTAGATTATTTTCCCCCCTCTATTTTTGTTCATCAGTTTATGTTGTTCATTATATTCCACAAATGAGTGAGATCGTATGATATTTATTTTTCTCTGACTGGCTTATTTCGCCTAGCATGATGCTTTTAAAGTCTATTTTGTTGGGTATGAGTATTGCTACTCCAGCTTTTTTTCCTTTTCCATTTGCATGGAAAAATTTTTTCCATCCCTTCACTTTCATCCTGTGTGTGTCTTTTGTTTTGAGGTGGGTCTCTTGTAGACAGCATATAATAGGGTCATGTTTTTGTATCCATTCAGCTACCCTACACCTTTTGATTGGAGCATTTGATCCACTTACATTTAAGGTTATTATTGAGAGGTACTTATTCATAGCCACTTTAATTCTGTATGGCTAGGTTTCTCTCTCTCTCTCTTCTTCTCAGCAATTCCTTACAGCAATCCCTTTTGTATTTCTTGTAATGCTGGCTTGGTGGTGGTTAACTCCTTTAGCCTTTTGTTGTCTGGGAAGCTCTTTATTTGACCATCTATTTTGAATGATATCCTTGCTGGATATAGTAATATTGGTCTCAGATCCTTGCTTTCCACTACCTTGAATACTTCATGCCATTCCCTTCTGGCCTGTAGAGTTGCTGATGAGAAATCAGGTGTCAGCCTTATGGGAAATCTTTTGTAGGTAACAGTTTTCTTTTTTCTTGCTGCCTTTAAGATTTTGTCTTTAGTTTTTGGCATTTTAATTATGTTGTGTCTGGGCATGGGTCTGTTTGGGTTCTTCTTGTTTGGGGTTCTCTGTGCCTCCTGAACTTGTGTGACTTTTCTTTACCAGGTTAGGGAAATTTTCTACCATTATTTCTTCAAATACCTTTTCTATTCCTTTCTCCCTTTCTGCCTCTTCTGGCACACCTACTGTTCTAATATTGTTACATTTCACATTGTCCCACAGCTCTCAAGCTGTCCTCCTGTTTTTTAATTGTTTTTTTCTTTTTGGTTCTCTAATTGAGTGATATTTTCAACTCTGTCTTCTAATTCACTGATTTGATCCTCAGCTTCCCCTAACCTGCTGTGTATTCCTTCCAATGTGTTCTTTATTTGTGTTATGTCATTCTTTATCTCAGACTGTTCTTTTTTCATAGTTACTATATCTTTTCTTTTTATACTGTTGAGCATTTTTAACAGCATTACTCTGAACTCTGTTTCAAATAAATTTCTTATCTCTGCTTCATTTATCCCTTCTTCTGGAGAATTCACTAGTTCTTTCATTTGGGGGTTGTTTCTTTGTTTTCTCATTTTGGTTGTCTTTTTGGGTTGTGACTATGTTTTAGGTAGGTCCTTTATACCTCTCAATCTCTAGTGCAGGACAGTGTTAAAGGCTGTTTCTGACTAATTGGATCAGGCAAAGACTCAAAGCCTCCAGAGATCACCTCTGTCTACAGACTGATAAGATTCTGACTTGAATTGCCCCCAGGCAATCATCCTCAAGTGTGGTGAGAGTTTTGTCAATAGGGTGGGGCAGTTGCTTCTGCCTGGAGGTTAATTGTTACTTTTAATCTCTTAAGTGGCCTCAGGGCAAGGTGTTTTCCTATAGGGTGTGTTAACTGTCTTCCCCCAGGCAAGGCAAATGTCTATGTGGGCAACATTCCACTGCCCAAGGGAATGACTCAGTCCAGGAAACTTGGGGTGTCTGTCTTCTGAACTCTATCTCCTGAGTCCCAGTCCTGGGTTCTGCTCTCACAGCTCCAGTCCACTTCACCCTCCCTCTGTCAGAGCACAAGGTGGGTGGCTCCTCATGGGAATTTTTGTGCATTGGCCCTTTAAGAGGGTTCCCCAACTTTCAGCTGCTACTCCCTGGCAGACAGCACCCCACTGCTTTTCATAGCTAGATGTTATGTGGGTACCCTCCTCAGTTTGGTGCTCTCTGCTGGGGAGCGCAGCTTGGGGATTAGATCCCAGAGTTCGCAGTGGCACCCCTCCTCCCCCCACAGCTAAGATATCTCTCTGGGACTTCTGTGGGTGCCATCTGTGGGTGCCCAGCCAGCCCTTTTGAACCTCCGCCCCTCCTACCAGTCTCTATGAGGTCTCCACCTTCGGCCCTTGAGTATCAGGATTCTCTCCATTGAGTTTTCTGTTGATTATTTGGAAGCCTTTCCATATTTCAGTTGTAATTCCAGCTTGTTTCTGGAAGCATGTCCATGCAGCATCCTTCTACTCTGTGGCCTGGACATTAGTATTATTTTTTAAAAGCCCCCCAGGTGATTCCTATGTGCAGCCAGAGTTGAAAGCCTGTTACAACTTAAACATCAAGCAGTTTTTTCAGCTCTTTGAAGAATCTTTCCCCAGTGACTAGAGCTGTCCTTTCCACTGAATTGCATCACAGTCATTTATCCAGAATGTTATATTGATTTACCTGTCATAGTAGTTCCATCTAAAGTTGTTCAGTAATAGTTCACTGTCCTCTGTGTTGACTCAAGAGACTTTTTTAAGTCGGATTTGAATTAAAATTATATTTTGACACAAAAGTTATTTTTAAATCTCATCAGTGATAAATCAAGCCTTTTTCCTAATGTTTGTATTGAATTTTAAATTATATTTTGAAACCATGCTTTTTAAATGCTTTATATCAAATATTCCTATTTTCATATTTAAATTATTACTCAGACAATAATAAATATATTTATTTAGCATCTGTGCTTGAAATTATTTTGACTCAGTAAAAGGAAAAATATGAGAGCAAATAAAGTTTTGTGAGTCTGCCACTGGAAGTATTTGAAGTGAAAGCAAAGACCTTGTCATGCTTTCTTAGGTGCCTGAAACGGAGTAGATTAGATAAAGCAGGCACGCAATGCATTTTTGCTGAATGAATAAGGAAATTCATTAAATCTTAAATTTGTTTTAATTTTAGAGGTTTGGATTCTACCTAACTATGTTTGCCTTTTTTCCCCCTCATATGCTTATTCTTTATCCTTTTTTGGTTATGTGCTAGATTCTGTTTTGTTACCAATGAAGCAGTGAACAAAACACAAAAATTCCTTCTCTCATGGAACTACTCTAATAAAGAGGATATGTAAATTTTTTAAAACAATATGTATATTATTATTATATGGTGATATGCCCTATCCCCTTTCCCAGTTCATTCTCCTCCTTTTCACCTAAGGAGGAAAAGGGGTGGTACTGATGAGGGAAGAAGTCATTTTAAATAGGTTGGTCAGGGAATACCTCATTGAGAAGATGTCATTTGTATAAAGATCTAAGAGGTGGTGAAAGAACAAGCCATGTTACTATCTATGAAAATACATCAGACCAGAAACAGAAGGTGCAAAGGCTCTGGAGCAGGAGCAGGAGCAGGCCTGGTGTATTCACAGAACATTAAGGATGCTGATGAGGCTGGAGAAATGAGCAGAGGCAAAGCTACAAAGAGATGTAGTCAAACAAATATAGGATGGGAGTGGATATGGTACAGATTATATAGACCTTGTAGCCATGGTCATTCTTTGACTTTTACTCTGAAATGGAGAACAGTTGGTGAATTCGGAACAGAGGAATGACAATACCTGATACATTTTTAACAGCAGCACTCTGGCTGATAACTTCAGAATTAAAATAGATGGGCAGAAAGACCTTTTAGGATGCTGTTTTGGTCATCTAAACAAGAAATGATATGGACCAAGATGAAAGGAGTGGAGGTAATAAGTAATCAGATTCTTTTGAAGATAGAACCATCAGGACTTGATGGCTTACTTGACATAGGATATGAAGGGAGACAAGTTTAAGCACGAGAATTTTGGCTTGAGCAACTGGATTCTGGAAGGATTGGGTAGCCATTTACTGGGATGGAGCTGTCTACAGAAGGACCAGTTTGTAGGGGAAAAATGAGGAACTTGGTTTGGGCTGTATTATGTTTAGAGAAGCCTATTTTACATTCAAGTGGAAATGTCAAGTAGACCATTACATACAGAAGTCTGGAATTCAAGGAAAAGGCCCAGGCTGGAGATAATAAATTTGAGAATTGTCAACATGTAGTTTTTTGTTTGTTTTTTAAATGCCCATGTGCGTTTTATTAATAAAAACTAACAGTGCCAAGTTAAGTAAGTAAAACAATTAAAGTCTCTTTATATTCTACAAAATATTACAGAAAAGTTTATTTGTGTTTCAATAAAAAGACTATTGTTTTAGAACAGGCAGCTAATAGCATGGTTCTTTGTGGATAAATTTTAAAAGAAGGTACTGCCTGTCCTGAAATTCCTTTTCCTTTTTATAAAAAAGGAACTACTAAAAATGATGGACAAATTTTGAGTTAAAAAACTGTTAAAACATTCTCTATATTTAATTTCAACTTTATAATAGATTGCAGGAAGATGCTTAAGAAATAAATACAACATTTGTTTCAGTACAGCACATAGTTATTTAATCTTCAAAGCTATGAGATTAGATGGCATCACTAAGGGAATGAGCTTATATAGAGGAGACCAGAGACCCTGGGCAAACCAAAATTAAAAGGTCTGGGAAGTCAGTCAGGGCACTTGACTGCATTGTAGGGCGTGCAGAAGGCAGCCAATCAATGATTCTTTCTCATCATTGATGTTTCTATCTCTCTCTCCCTCTCTGAAATCAATAAAAATAATATATATTTTTTAAAAAGAGGTCTGGGAGAGAATGCCAGCGAGAGAGAGGGAAATCAGGCAATTGGAAACCAGCTGAAGAAAGTGTTCCAAAGAGAAGGGAGTGATAGATTAAGATAGAGGGCTCAGAGATGTCTGTTGAATTTGGCAAGGTGGACGTCTTTTGTACACTTAATCCTCATAAAAAACCTGGGGTAAGTAGTACTATTGTTCCTGTTTTACTAAATTAAAAAAAGTTTTACAGCTGTTGAATGTGCCCAAGGTAAAACACTACTAAGTGATCGATATGTGTACCGAGTCCATGTCTGCCAAACCTTTTAGCCACAATACTGTATTTTTTATATCATCTAGAATTTTTAAAATTTTGTAAAACATTTTAACTATGGAAAAAATTCAGATTAACAAAGGTATACATATTCTCTACTCAGAATTGATGGATTATAGTATTTTATAATATTTTATTTAGATGTACACCTTATTATCAACATTCCCTACCAGAGTAATGCATTTGCTACAGTTGGTAAACCTATGTTGACAACATCATTATCACCTAGAGTCTATAGTTCACTATTGATTTTGTATATTCTGTGGGTTTGGACAGATGTATGATGACATGTATCCATCATTATAGTATCATAGAGTATTTTCACTGCCCTAAAAATTCTGTATTCCACCTATTCATCTACCCCTCTCCAACCCACTCCCCATCCCTTTCTCCCCCAAGGCAACTACTGATCTTTTTACTATCTTGATAATTTTACCTTTTCAAGAATGTGGTATAGTTAGAATCATACAGTATGTAGCCTTTTCAGAGTGGCTTCTTTCACTTTGGTAATATGCATATAAAGTACCTCCATGTCTTTTCTTGGTTTGATAGCTCATTTCTTTTTTACAGCTGAATAATAGTCCCTTGTCTAGTTATACCACCATTTATTCATTCACCTACTGAAAGACTCTTGGTTGTCTCCAAGTTTTGGCAATTATGAAGAGAACTTGTGTAAATGTTGGTATAGGTTTTTGTATAGACATGATTTTTTTACTCCTTTGAGTAAATACCAAGGAGCGTGATTGCTGGATCATATGGTAGGAGTATGTTTACTTGGTGAGAAACTGCCAATCTGTCTTCCAAAGTGGCTTTACCATTTGCATTCCCCCAGCAATGTACGAGAGTTCCTTTTGCTTCACATGCTTATTAGCATTTGGTTTTTTCAGTGTTCAGGATTTTAGCCATTCTAATGGGAATATAGTGTTAACTTGTTTTAAATTGCATTTCTTAGATGGCATATGATAGGGAGCCATCTGTTATTTGTTTATCTTTGGTGAAGTGTCTATTAAGATGTTTGGCCCATTTTTTAATTGGGCTGTTTGTTTTCTATTTGTTACAGTTTAAGTGTTCTTTGTATATTTTGGATAACATCCTTTTATCAGATATTATTGGCTGGTTTTTCCTGATTGATTGATACTATTTTTTATTTAGAGCAATCTTTTTAAATGCTTTCTGAGAAACTAAGATGATTACAACATATTTTGTTGTCATCAACTGCTAAACGGTAGAATTTACTGCTGATTTTTTAAAACTTAAGGTTTTTTTATAGAGACCTTGCCTTAAAATGTATTAAGTGAATGCTCATTTCTGTGTATTATGGATTATGACATCCCTTAATTGCCTACTGGCAACCTAGCATGAGGTAGAAAGGCACAAAAGATGAATTAAAGTTAAAATAAAAAATTGCTTCCCTTGTTAGCTTTAATAAAACGTTTGATTGGGGGAAAACATACAGCATATGGTTATAGGGATGTGTGTATTTTAATAAACCATGCAATTTAGTTTCCCATGTTGTTTCTTTATTTCCATTTTGTGTAATAGTAGTATTGTTATAAATACATAATAGTAGAACTGGAATATTTACTTTTGAGATGGTCATTATTAGATAGTGAATATCAAGCTATATTATTATGCTACTAGAGGCCTGGTGCACAAATTTGTGCACGGGTGGAGTCTGGCCAGGCTGGCGGGAGGGAGGGGCTGTGGGCAGTTGGTCGGCCGGCCCTGCCCCCTGGTCATACTCCCAGTTGAACTCCTGGTCGAACTCCCGGTCAAGGGGACAATTTGCATATTAGCCTTTTCTTATATAGGATTGACTCTTTTCTATCAAATTAACAAGAATAAAAAAAATAGTGCTCTTTGACCCATGATGTCATATTTCTGACTTTTCTATAAATAGAAAAATATAACAATCCTTTGGTAAATTTTATCTTACTATCTTTCAGATTAACAAATAGAAATATTATACATAAACCTGCAGAATGGACCTTAATTGCTATGGTATTGCTGTCATTGTAAGTACTCTTTCAGATTTTAACTAACTACTAAATATAGAGAACTTTGATTACAGAAAAAGAGTTGTTCATTGATTTTGTAAACATCCTTAGAAAATGTTGTACCCCTATTTTGTGTCTTATTTTATTTCCTTTATAATAAAATAAATTTTATGTAAAGTGATATGCTATATTTTAATAAGTTGTAATCATTCTCTATATCAGTGGTTCTCAACCTTTTTAGTGCCGTGACCCTGTAATACAGTTCCTCATGTTGTGGTGACCCCAACCATAAAATTATTTCCATTGCTACTTTATAACTGTAATTTTGCTACTGTTATGAATCGTAATGTAAATATCTGTGTTTTCCGATGGTCTTAGGCGACCCTGCCAGCGGTTCTCAACCTGTGGGTCGCGACAACCTGTGGGTCATAACAGTAGCAAAATTACAGTTATGAAGTAGCAACAGAAATAATTTTATGGTTGGGGGTCACCACAACATGAGGAACTGTATTACAGGGTCGCAGCATTAAAAAGGTTGAGAACCACTGCTCCATATGTTTTGCTGTCTTTTTTCCTGATGGCCTTTTTCTTTGCAAATAATTTATCTTTTGAAAGAGAAGAACATCCCTGTGTGGGATATATGCAGAGGGTCCTTTAGTTTCATTTTTTAACAGTGTATTTTATTAACAATAAATGGACTACATTATTTTAAATCTATATTTTTATCAACATATGTAATGCTATTTCATTTTTCTTCAACATATTTTATCATTAATAGTATAAGAGAAGTTTCATTTTCAAAATTTATGTCTTTAAAATCAAACATTTAAAGGAACTAAAATAGATACTACACAAACATATATAAAACATTTAATATTCACTCACCTGTAACCAATTAACTACTACGCGCCCAAAACAGAAACCATCCTTGCGTCTTATGGTATACAAAGGGTTAAAGAAATCACTAGTGGTTTCTTAGGATGTCTTTCAGTAGGGTTAAATCCATCTAGTAAGTGTGTGTTTTTCAGCTTGAATTGCAAAAGTCTTTTTTTTTTTTTTTTGAGGACCATTCATTACTGCATTACTGTTGCTATTTGGTACTTGTTGGGTCATTGAAGCCCATAGGACATTGAATACATACTGGACGCTCACAGGTCGAGAAATGTTATGAGCTAGCCTCACAGCATCTCCAGTCCTGCTTTCTCTTTCTCTGATATTACTTTAATCAGACATGTTATTCTGGATTTACTGTCCCAAGGAATCTGTGCTGGGAGACATTAGGTTAGGCTTCACTGAGCCAGCATTTGTGTCACCTAACCAGATACAACTCACATGATTCATTAAATCAGAACACAGAAAATAACTTTACTTGAATGCCCTGATATAAATTTTTTATGAACCATAAGAACAAATCTTTATCATTTCTACTATTCAGTGTTCCAGTTGAATTGCTTATTTGTGAAACAGATCTTATTAATTTTTTAGAAAGTTCTTTACATTTTATGAAATTCGTAAATAGTTTGGTCACTGGCGGGGAAAAAAAAAAATCAGTATCTGCTCACCCACCATATCCGATGCCTGCTAATGAACCCTCAAAGATAACTGTTTAACTGTACTTCTGCAATTCATTATACTAAAGAGGAAGTAACTTTTTGGTTGACAAGTCAGAGGCCTACGTCCAGCAGTAATCTCAGAATCTTGCTTTCTAAGCCAGTAACTGGAAGTATTATCTTATTGAGCAGCTGCTTACTGAGGACACATGTTAAGTCCTACTTTTTTTGTCTGTCAAACTCTTGCTACATCTCCAAAATGTTCAGCAAGGAACAAATAAAATGTGGAAAATTAAGTAATAAAGGCAACCATAAAATTTCATGATTTTTCGATACAAAAATAAATCTCTAGTGTTTGATTTTAATAGAGGCATCCATGTGGCAAAAAATACTGAAAGCTTTCCTAGTCCTTCGATGCACTATTTGACTTTTCTAACTTTGGATGTAATGTAGGGAACCTCTTATTTCAGGGGTCAGTGTCTCATAAAAATAGTAACTTACTAGTAATTCAATTCAAGAAACAAGCTGCACACATCTTAGATGTATTGCATGTTTCACATTGTGCAATCAGTCTTGAGGTTGTAGCAGTAAATGCTCTTTTTGTCACTCGCCTTGAATCCTTTCATTACTCCCTAACCCCTACAGCTAGATATACCCATCTTCTCCTAGTCCTTGGTCATTTTGATACCTATACAACTAAACTACTTTCTAGTTAGGGCCCTTTATATCTTTTTTTTTTTTTTAATCCTCAGTCACTATAGACACCAAGTCAGATGGCACTTACTTAGTTTTTGTCCTTCAAATCTTTTCTGATAATTCTAACTTTTGCCATAGGCCCTCCTTATAAGTTATCATTGATCCTTTCCATTCTGCATTTGCATTCTATATCTTCATTAGCTAAATCTCCTTATGCTTTGGTTGTCAGCTTCTAAGACTTCTATCTCCTGCCCCCATATTATTTTATTTCTTATTTCCTCTTTTCTCTTAAAATCCCCTTTGGCTTTTCATATTTCTCTCCCGCTGCTCTTCTCCCCACGCCGCCTCCCCCCCCCCCCCCCCAGGAGTCTATGGCTCAACTGAAACACCTTTCATTCTCAGCTTGTCCTTTTATCACCCTTTTAGAATAAATATTACTATATGAGATGGGGATAAAATTAAAATACATATCTATCATGTTAAAACTAATTCCATTGACTTCTATAAAGTATAATTATACTTTATACTGTACCCCTCTTTCTTCCCACTTAACAGTTTACAATTACTTAAGAAGGCACTTCATTGGGGAAAGAAAAAGCAGGCATAAGGGCCAGCATTGCAGAAAGAGCCTTAAACACATTAAAAAGTGTGGAGATTTTAGACACCCAAAGAGACATACACATATAGAGAAAGGGGGTGATACACTCATACATATTTGTGGAGTAGTAACCCAGCCATTCAGCCTTTTAACTTATCACCACTAAGATTGAACATAGGCATACATAGAATTATCCTTTTTAAAAAGAATTATCGTATGATTTGGAAAACCTTCACATCTACTCTTAAACTTTCAATGGAATTTTTTTAGTCATTATTTGTAGACATTTCTGGAGTTTATGTTAAAAATAAACTTAAAAGTCTTTATAGCTAGGAAAAAAATTCTGAATGGCAATTGTAGTCCCTGAAATGAGTATAATATGTTCAGTATTATTATAACAATGGTACTATTTTTTTGTATATTACTATTACAAAGTATTTTTTATTACTAGCGTTTGTTTAATACATGAAAGCTGTTTTCAAAATTTCTCATGAGAACTTAGAAAAGGGTACACACAGGGTGGGACAAAAGTAGGTTTATAGTTATGAATACATAAAACAGTTTATGCTTGTATTATTATTTATTAACTGGAGGCCCAGTGCGTGAATTCATGCACAGGTGGGATCCCTTGCCTGGCTGGCAATCGGGGCCATGGGGACCACGGAAAGTTGGCTGGGGGGGGGGGGGCTCTAGGAGGTTGGCCAAGGGGGGCGGGCACGGGAGGCTGGCCAGCCCAGAGGGGGTGCCCATGGGACGTTGGCTGTGGGAGCACACTGACTACCAGGGAGCAGCTCCTGCATTAAGCGTCTGCCCCCTGGTGGTTAGTGCACGTCATAGTGACTGGTCAACTGGTCGTTCTGGTCATTCAGTCGCAATGGTCACTTAGGCTTTTATATAGAGAGACTAGAGGTCCGGTGCATGAAATTGATGCATGGGGTGGGGGTCCCTCAGCCCAGCCTGCACCCTCTCACAATCCGGGACTGCTGACTCCTAACCACTCGCCTGCCTGCCTGATTGCCCCTAACCACCTCATCTGGCCAGATCGCCCCTAACTGCCTCTGGCTGGCCATAGGTACCTGGGACCTGGGACAGCTCCGCCCGGGCCAGCCGCAGCCACAGGGGACTGTGGGTGGATGGCTTTGCCCGGGCTGGCTGCTAGCACCCGGGACCACTTAGGCGGGTGGCTTCTCCCTCTCCCAGGCCGTGGCCGCAGCCACTGGTGCACGGGACCGCGGGGCAGGTGGCTTCTCCCAGTCCCGGCTTTGTCAGGAAGGATGTCCAGAAGACGTCTAGTCTAATTAGCATATTACCCTTTTATTACTATAGATTACTAGAGGCCTGGTGCACAAAATTCGTGCACTTAGGGGGGAATCCCTCAGCCCAGCCTGCGCCCTCTTGCAGTCCAAGAGTCCTCAGGGGATGTCCGACTGACAGCTTAGGTCCAGTCGGGAGTGGGCCTAAGCCATTAGTTGGACATCCTTAACACTGCCACGGAGGCGGGAGAGGCTCCCACCACTGCTGCTGTGCTCTCCAGCCATGAGCCTGGCTTCTGGCTGAGCGGCAATTCCCCTGTGGGAGTTGCACTGACCACCAGGGGCAGCTCCTGTGTTGGGTGTCTGCTCCCTGGTGGTCAGCGCGCATCATAGCAACCCGTTTTTCCACTGTTTGGTCAATTTGCATATTTGCCTTTTATTAAATAGGATTATTATGTAGCATAATATTATGTTCCATAGGAACAACTATAAGCCTACCTTTACCCTACCTTGGATATACTTATATAATTTTATTAATATGTTGCTATACTGGCTCAAGTCTGACTCTTATTGGGCGGCAGGGGGAGGGAGGAGTCAACATTTTTAGTAAAACATAATAGTCCAGAAGAAAGAAAGAAAGCTGGGTCTTGAATTTTCACATTTGCATTTTTGAAAGTAAATAAAGCCTGGGCAGTTTGGCTCAGTGGACAGAGCATCAGTCTGTGGACTGAAGGGTTGTGGGTTCAATTCCAGTCAAGGGCACATACCTTGGTTGCAGATCAATTGATGTGTCTCTCTCACATTGATGCTTCTCTCTCTCTGTCTCTCCCCCTCCTTTCCACTCTCTAAAAATCAATGAAAAAGTATCCTCAGGTGAGGATTAACAAAAAAAAAAAAGTAAGAGGCGTTTCTGTAGCTAATCATATTTTCCTGGTTACTTCCCTTGTGTTTTAACAGATGTATGAACATTTAAAAAAATTTTAACTACAATGTGTAATTTATCAGTATTTACTGATGAAAATGTTATATCCATAAAATCTAAGAAAGAAATTGATCAAATTGGTATACTTGATCTTTGCACACTCAATGAAATGCATCTATAAAAAGACATTATGACCCATTCCCACTTCATTTACTTTCATGGGATTTGAATGGCCAGTGGAACTGTAACATTTTTTTAATATTTATACTATATATTCAAACCCTAAATAGTTACCAACAACATGGGGAAGCAGTGTACATTTATTTAACAGTAAAGGAATAAATGTCCCTTAAATTCTCTAATTTTTGTTTAATGTTATAGTTAGCAAAGATTTTTAAGAACTCCTTACGCATAGAAGAATATCTATATGGACCCAGTGCATGATTTCATGAACCTTGAAGGGAACTGTGGGCCATGAGGCTGTGGTGGGCACAGGGGCTGATCTCGGCCCATCCTCTATGCCCCTGCCGGCCCCTCCTACTGTGGACCCCGGTCCCCTACCTGCTGGCAGCCACTCTCACATGCTGACGGCGCTGGCCCTGCTCGCACCTATTGACAGCGTGGAGCGATTGGGGCCGGCACTGGCAGTGGGTGCAAGTGGTGGCTCCAGTGCTGGCAGCGGGTGCAAGTGGGGCCCACGCCAGCAGCAGGTGCGAGCGCTGGGCAGGACCACGACATGTGGGAGCAAAGAATTTTCAGTAACTCCCAGAGCCTCGCCCCGATGACAGCAACTGGCACCCTGCCTTGGTCTGACGCTTCTGCTCACCTGCTCCACCATCCCACCGCGGCCTGCCATGTTCCGTGCATGCCCCTGGTGGTCAGTGTACATCATAGCAACCGGTTGTTCAGTTGTTCCACAGTTCGGTCTATTTGTATATTAGGGTTTTATATATATCGATATTGATAATTGATTTAGTTTTTTTATTTGTTTTTTTTAAAAATAATTGATTACAACCCTAACCGGTTTGGCTCAGTGGATACAGCGTAAGCCTGTGGACTCAAGGGTCCCAGGTTTGATTCTGGTCAAGGGCATGTACCTTGGTCGTGGGCACATACTCAGTAGGGAGTGTGCAGGAGCAGCTGATCGATGTTTCTCTCTTATCGATGTTTCTAACTCTCTATCCTTCTCCCTTCCTCTCTATAAAAAATCAATAAAATATATTTTAAAAAATAATTGATTACAAGTGCAATAAACTAACTTGGTATTACTGTATAAGCACTTGATTATAGTGGTAATTTTATATCTTAATTGAACTTGATCAAATTTGATTCTGATATACTATATGTTGAAATAATACAAAGCTGAATCTGGTTTTCCCACATATTATTAGGCTCTTTTCATAGTCTTGATGAATGATTTTTCATTAAAAATGTGTATAAATATATATAGTCTGCTATAAATATTTCAGTATCTGTGTACTCTGCTGTGTAAAGCTAGTTAATGTCTTTATATATTTTATATATATTCCCTTTGCTCTTAGTCTTCCCAGTTTTCTTTGACCTTTGTCATTATACTTGAGCCTGTAACACAAGAGGGAACTATGCAGGTGTTGACTTAAAGCTGAGAAATCTAGAAAAAGGTTCCAGCCAAGGCTGACAGCCCACGAGAAGCCAGTAGAGAAGTATATGGAGAAGCAAGTAGACCAAACCTGACTTTCTTTATGTGCAGCCCACATACCAGAAATGGGAATCGGTTTCCTCAAAGACTTCTTATATTTTTTAAAATATTTTCTATTGTTGATAGTATTACAGATATCTCCATTTCTCTCTCCTTTACCCCCCTCCTCCCAGCCCCTGACTTCTTATATTTAAAAATGTAACTTTTCCACCCAAGTTTAATATGGAACCTATGTAAATAGGCCACTATTTTGAATTTTGATGATCTATGGTTAATTGTAGACAGAAATATCAAATGTCTCTTAGTGGCATACTATGCAACTGTAAGAAAAGAAGGATCTCTTACCTTTTGAGACAGCATGAAGGGACCTGGAGAGTATTTATGCTAAGCAAAATAAGTCAGAGAAAGACAAGTATCACATGAGCTCACCTATATGTGGAATCTAATCAACAAAATAAACTGAGGAACAAAACAGATCCAGAGCCATTGAAATATGCAACAGACTGACACGTTTAAGAGGGAAGGATCGAGGGATGCTGGAAGAGATTAACCAAAGAACTTATTTGCATATATGCATAGCCCATGCACAAACAGTAGGGGAAGGCCTGGGGAGGGAGTAGGAGTAAGCTGGAGGGAGTAAAGGGTGGGGGGTTGGAAAGGGACACCTAATACTTTCAACAATAAAGATTTTTTTTTTAAATGTCTCTTAATGGGTAGCCAGGGAGAGAGGTACATGTTATGTTCCGTGGAAATGATTTGGTTATCTAATGAAGGAGATTAATACTTTGTTTTAGAAAGAATAGAGGGTAGAGAGTGACTTTTGATAGTCTAACATAGATACATGCTATTCCTAGTTTTATGACCTTGATGTTCTCTAATGGAAAGCTTTCAAGATCATCTTTAGAAATGTCTGCTTTCATTTTATTTATGTGAACTGTTTCCAATGAACTATGGCCCACTTCCTAGGCAGAGACCATGCAATAGTTTATTACCCCTAAAAGCTTTGAGTATTCCAGTCATTCAGGGAGTAGCATGTTAGTCCTGGGAAATGGTATTTAAACAAGCTCAACTTAACCATGATCACTAAACAAAAGCCTTCACTGGACATGGGCAGCCACTTTAGGTAACCATCATCCAGATAGACACTCGGGTGAGTTGCTTCCCTAGGGTACCAGGCATGAATGGAAAGATAGGACTTTTTGCCTCAGCATATTGTTTTTTATAGCACCCCCCCCCCCATCACTAATATCCTTGGAAAAATGTGTGAGCACACAATGAAAAATGAAGAGATGGTTCATTAGAAATTTATTGGTTCTCAATAGTATTCCAAGGCCTTTCTCTTAACATTCCCTATTTAGTTCTGAGTATTTGAAATCATAATAGAAGATTTTTGGGGGGAAATTTTTATTATGAACTTTTTTAGATTTAGGTGAATTTTTTTATTGAGATATAATTCATATAACAAAATAAAGTATACAGTCCACTGCTTTTAGTATATTCACTATATTATATATACAACTATGACCATACTCTAAAACCAGAACATTTCTATCACCCCAAAAAGAAACCTCAGATGTATAAGCTTAATCCCAATTTCCCCTTCCTGCATCCCCTGGAAACCACTAATCTGTATATAGATTTACCTATTTGAATAGTTCATATAGATGGGATCATATAATTTGTGGTGTTTTATTTTTGAATTCTTTCCCTTGATATCATGTTTTCAAGGTTCTTTTATATTGTAGCATATAACAGTACTTCATTTCTTTTTATGGCTGACTAATATTCCATTTTATGGGTAACACAACATTTGATTTATTGGTTGATGGTCATCTGGGTTGTTTCTACCTTTTGAGTGTTATGAATATTTTGGTATAGGTTTTTATATAAACATATGTTTCAGAAATACGAGGTCATATGGTATAACTCTGTGTTTAACCTTTTGAGGAAGTGTTAGACTGTTTTCCACAGTGGCTGCACTGTTTTTAATTTCCACTGGCAATGTATAGGGCTCCATGATTGAACTTTAAAGGTCATCTCTTCTTGCCTCATACCCAGTAGTCATAGAGGCTTATATTTGCAATTTTTTTCTAATTTAAATATGCCTATTCTAATTGATTTTAGACTTTCATGGGCTTACAATATCAAATTCTTATGTTCTAGAAATTTCTACTACACATGCAAAATGAGTACCTGTGAGCATCTCCACACATACCGAAATAAAGATAATAGTGTTAAATATGAGACCATATAAGTTAAATGTCTGAACTGTAACTAGTGGTATTTATTTTGGATTCCTCCTTATCCATAAATTTCCTTTATTTGTTTGTTTTTCTTGCTTGTATAAATCTTGGATTTATCTTATGATATATACCATCATGTACTTTTTTCATTGTAAAGTTTATTATTGAGGATTAAACAATACCTAGATTATTTTCAACCTCCCTATATTCATTGTTGAGAATTTTTCCTTAGCCACCTGGGCTATGTGGAAATCCAGATATTTTCTCAAGAAAAAATAATAGCTATTTACTTTTTTCCCTCAGAATTCCCCATATTTTTGGCAGTTTTGTAATGTTAGGTGTTTTGTTTTTATTTTTATTATTATTATTATTATTTTAAATAAATCTTTATTCAGATTATTACAAGTGTTTCTCCTTTTTCCCCCCATAGCTCCCCTCCACCCGGTTCCCACCCCACCTTCTGCCCTTACCTCACCCCCACTGTCCTCATCCATAGGTGTACGATTTTTGTCCAGTCTCTTCCTGCACCCCCCCATATCCCTTTCCCCCTGAGAATTATCAGTCCACTCCCTTTCTATGCCCCTGATTCTATTATATTCACCAGTTTATTCTGTTCCTCAGGTTTTTAATTCACTTGATTTTTAGGTTCACTTGTTGATAGATATGTATTTGTTGTTCACAATTTTTATCTTTATCATTTTCTTCTTCTTACTCTTCTTAAAGAATACCTTTCAGCATTTCATATAATACTGGTTTGATGGTGATGAACTCCTTTAGCTTTTTCTTATCTGTGAAGCTCTTTATCTGACCTTCCATTCTGAATGATAGCTTTGCTGGGTAGAGTAATCTTGGTTGTAGGTTCTTGCTATTCATCAATTTGAAAATGTCTTGCCACTCCCGTCTGGCCTGCATAGTTTCTGTTGAGAAATCAGCTGACAATTGTATGGGTGCTCCCTTGTAGGTAATTAACCGTTTTTCTCTTGCTGCTTTTAATATTCTCTCTTTGTCTTTTGCTCTTGGCATTTTAATTATGATGTGTCTTGGTATGGTCCTCTTTGGATTCCTTTTGTTCGGGGTTCTGTGCACTTCCTGGACTTGTAAGTCTATTTCTTCCACCAGGTGGGGGAAGTTTTCAGTCATCATTTCTTCGAATAGGTTTTCAGTATCTTGCTCTCTCTCTCCTTCTGGCACCCCCAAAATTCTGATGTTGGTACGCATGAAGTTGTCCCAGAGGCTTCTTACACTATCTTCAACTTTTTGGATTTTTTTTCTTTTTGCTTTTATGGTTGTTTTTTGCTTCTTTGTATTTCAATTCTTTGACTTGATTCTTGCGTTCCTCTAGTCTGTTGTTGGGTCTCTGTATAATATTTTTTATTTCAGTCAGTGTATGTTTAATTTCTAGTTGGTCCTTTTTCATATCTTCGAGGGTCTCATTATATTTATCGGCTTTTTCTAGGATATTCTTGAAAAGCCTTATAACCGTGGTTTTGAATTCTATATCCAGTCGTTTGTTTTCCTCCATTTCTTTTGTTTGTGATCTATTTCTTTGTCACCGCATTTTCACTGTTTGCCTGAGTTGGTAGGGTAGCTTTGTGTGCTAGGTTTCCTGTATGGCCCAGTGAGTCGGCTTCCCCAGTTAACCTGCGGTGGACACTCTTGGTGCACCCCTTTGAGGACTGTGTGTACAGCCTTGTTGAAGTTAAGTCTTGATTGTTGTTTGTATCACTGGGAGGAATTGACCTCCAGGCCAGTTGGCTGTGAGGATCAGCTGTGTCTACACTGGGAGAAGTTTGGTGCTGGAGACAGCCTTATAGGATTAGACTTGCCAAATTGCAAAAGCCTCTGTGCTCATCTTGGGTGGGGTGGAGTCTCAGGGCGGAGCAGACAGTCTTGGCTTCCTGTCAGCCCTGCCCTTGCACGCGCGCCTCCAGACCTCTGCCTTCCCCGGCTCCCGAGCCTCCACCCGAGAGTCCAGATTTCCCCCACCCCCACCCCAGAAGAGCATGGGTCCCCAGGGGCTCGCCTGGAACTGGGGTTCAGTGCAGTCAGAACTAGGGGGTTCAGTGCAGTCAGGAGCTTCCAACTCGCTTCTGCTAGGGAAAGCCTGTGGCAACCTCCTCAGTCTTTGTGCGCACTGGCGCGTGAGCCTCCAGACCCCCTCCCCCCGGTCTCCAAGTCTTCGAGTGCCTTTTTCTCTACCTGATAGTCCAGACTCCCCCTGTATGAGCCTGGGTCCACGGGGTTTCGCCCGGAACTGGGGTTCAGTGCAATTGGAACTGGGGTTCAGTGCAGTCGGGGGCTTCCTTCCCCCTCCCGCCATAGAAAGTCAGGCTCTCAGCCGCCCTTCCTCTCTGCACGCACACGAAGACCCTTTGCCGTACCTCAACCCTTTGCCGTTCCTCCAATTCTCCGTGAGCTTTTCTCTTTCCTTCTAGTTGTAGAATTTCCACTCAGCCAGCTTTCCTGTGGTTCTGGATGGTGTCCGTTCTGTCTTTTAGTTGTAGTTTTGAAATTGTTGTGCGAGGCAGCAGTTTAGGTGCTTACCTATGCCACCATCTTGGTTTTTCCCTTGTTTTGTTTTGTTTTTTAACTTTTGGCCACAATACATATTAAAGTTCCGAAGGATTCTCACCAAAAACATGTGCTCTCCAACTGCCCATCCCAGCAGCAGTGGCGGCAGCATTGTGACAGTAAGTAGCATTTGCCCTTGCAAGTCACAGCCTTGACCTACGGAGTCAGTCTCCATGTCTACCTTGACATCTTAACATCCTGACTGAGCTCACTGAGAGGACAGGACAGGGCAGGGCAGCCAAGAAGCATGAGCCTTACGGGCACTATTCTCCCCAGCCTCAGGGTTCTGCCCTGTAAGAGTGTGAGCATGCTTTCAATCTTAGAGCATAGGGGAAAAAGTTGGAGCCGCTATTCTGAGAAAATTGTTACATAGCAACAGCTATGACAAAAAGCTTTCCAATACTCATCTACAAAGCTCCTCTATAGATTTGTCACAAACAGGATTTAGGTATAAAGTTTTAAAGTCACCACAGCCCAGCCCTTTAAACAAACTTGTGTGTAAATATGTCACTACAAAGTGAGTTACAAAGAACTTGTTTCTTTTGAATTAGAAATATCAATGGAAAGCATCCCTGCTTCCTTATTAATAGGTAATCCTAAAGCATTAAATGCAAATATTATCAGGATATAAACCATCTGTTATAATAAAAACATTTTATTTTATTTGGCTATCCATAGTCTTTTATAATCAAAGTTTTTATCTCAATATTCTACATAATAGTTCTAAAATAGAAAGCCCATAATGGCATATTTCTTTGTGGTATGTTCTTGTCTACTTTATTTTTCTTAGAAGTTTTTAATAGTAATAGCCTCACATGCCTCTTGGTTTTCAAATTTGGGGACTTTAGGTTTGTGTCTATGATAAAATTAAGTGCAATTTAAGTTTATACAAATAATTTTTATCAAGCACTATATTTTTATTAGATGTAATTCCCTAACCCCAGCATCCACCTTTAGCTATGCAAAGGTCTCTTAAAACCCTAAATTCAGTCTTATTCTGTATAATAACCTGTTTTTTTCCCTTGCACTAGCAGTGTAGCCTTGCACAAATTTCTTAACCTCACTGTGCTTTATTTTTCTTATTGGCAAAATGAGGGGTTGAACTAAACCCACGTTAAATCAACTTGGCAGTGTAAATTCAACTTTGCGATGTTATAAGTAAGGAGCTTTCAGTAATGTCCAAGGCTACTGAAAGAGACAAGGAAGAGGAGCATAGTTAGCACAGGAAACAATTGGATTTTGCTGATAGAGAGCCATGGTAACACTGCCTGAGTATTACTGCTTTTTAGGTACCTTAGTTATTAAGCTTGACAAAAGATATGCATGGAATGATATGGTTAGTCAGTTTCTGAGGAAGGGTTACAGAATACTCATTAAATAAATGGGAAGAACACCCCTAAGATTCTTTTACTCTCTTTGTATAGACTTAGATCACATTATATTGCTCTCTACATAAAAGATGGGGAACCTTCCCTAGATGCAGAAGGAAACTGGGTAGTTTAGTACCTCAGCATTATACTTAAGTGGTGAAGAGCAAAATGAAATGTGTAAGTTGATCTTTTAATGTAAAAATATACTTTGAAATATTTGCTTATATAGAATTCTCACCACAATCATGAACCTTTTTTGTCTATTCCACATTATTTTTATATTTTATTCTAGAAATGTCTTATCAATGAATAGAAATGTCTTGAAAGCTATTTATGGGAGAGTTTTTGATTCTGTGTTCAGATCACATTTAAGGAAATTTTTTAAATAATTCTAGAATGACATTTTCCTTTTTGGCTTCCTACTTTTTTTCTCATTGATAAAAAGATCCCAAAAATTCATTAATACATCTTCTTTTAACTAGGTATAGTAGAGTAACTTGAGTTTCTTCTCTGAGATAGTACCGTCTGATTGTTAACTAACAGATTAATAAGTACCTTACTTGCAGCCCTGGTTTTTCTTCTAAAGAATTTGTTTGGATTTTTTTTTTAATTTTTTGTCTTTAATATCATGCCATGAAAACCATAAGTAGTGCCCATGTATACCAAAAAAGGAAATGAGGCTCACACTTTGCTGTAGCATCATAACTGTAAATCATTGTAGAAGCTGTCATCTACATGATAATGGCAACGTTTCAAATACATAGAAATCTCACTTAAAAAATAGCCAGCAAATGTTTTTAGAACAGCTGCTGTGGGTAAGACTGTGTCTTAGGCCCTGTGGGTGATACAGAGGTTAAACAAAGCCCTTGCTCTTAAACACTTCACAGCCTGCTGGAGATTGAGAAAAGGAGAAATCAGTTTGTGTACAGGTAACTACAGTAAAAAGTTGAATGTATTAAATGGCAAAAAGAAGCACAAACTGTTGTGGGAGTTCAAAGAAGCAAAGATCTTGACTAGGAACATCAAAAGGAGGTTGCACAGAAGTAGCATTTGTGATGGGCCCAAAAGATAGAATGGGTTTTTAAAAAACAGAAATGAAAAGATGGAGGCATTGTAGGGCAGCGGTCTCCAACTGGTGGTCTGAGGACCACTGGTTGTCCTTGAGGTCCAAAAGGTTGGTGACCGCTGTTCTAGTGGGTACCTATAGCATGAAAAAAGAAGAGCTGTAGTAAAAGTACAAGGTAACTGGAAAGAGTGATTGGGAAGTTGGATATGTTGTGGAGATAGATACTTTAAACTTATTTCAGTGGACAGTGCGTCACTTAAGTTTTGAGCAGAGGGTACCATCATGCAGCCTGTGCTTTAGGAAGATCAGTCTTGCAGAGATCTGGAGGCAGATGTGCTCCTGTCCTCTGCCTTGTGCTGCTTCCCTCAAAGGCTGCCATTGTGGCCCAGGTAGCCCTGTGTGATCCAGCCCCTTCTTTAGTCTCATCTCACATCACCCTATCATGTTCTCCCCATTCCTGCCACTCGTACCTTCTTTCAGTCCTTCTCATAATACTCTTTCTCACCATAACACACAGGTTGTTCCCTCTGTCCAGAATGTTTTCTCTTCCCCATTTCCTCTGATTAATTTCTCTTCATCTTTCAGAACTTGAGGAAGTGTTTCTTCCTCAAGAAACTTTTCCTGATTTGCCCAACTAGATTAAATATATTTATAAATAGGCCTTCATAACACCAGGCACTTAACTTTTCTAGCACTTGTCCTATTTCAGTTTCACATTTAATTGTATGATTACTTTATTGATGTCTGTCTCCCTCACTCAACTTGAAGATTTTAGGGACTGGTTCCATATCTGATTTTACTCACCATTATATACTCAACACTTAACATTGTGCCTAGAATATTATAGATTTACAATAAATATCTGGCAGAAAATGAGTGAATGAGATTAATTAGGAAACAGTCATTTCTTGCTCTTTGTTGGTTCCTTTCCTGCTGCCTGCAAGTGCTTTAAAGTTAAAAAACAAAACACACACACCACACACCACACACCTGTCCTTTATTCTTAACCTCATTAGCCCCTCAGACTATTCCATTAACCAAACTTCTTGGAGAGCTAGTCTGTTGTCAGTTATTGTTGTGCTTTTCAAACCCTTATATTCTGGCTCTTGTCCATGCCATTTATAAAATGGATTTTCTTAAAGCTTCTGCTATAATAGCCTAGTTAACCAAAGAGCACTGAGACAGTAAACTAAAATGATTGCAGTGAAAGTGAAATGTTAAATGTTGAGAAACATTGTAGCTCCAGATCTATACATTTTAGCAGAGGGGTATGGGGAGAGTCAACCATGATTTCACAACATTAAGACAGATGGCTGGGAAAATACTGTTGCCTGTAGGGAAGTGTAGGAAGAACTAATTGAAAGAGTTTAATACCTGTTCTACAAGCATTGGGACTATTTTTGTTCAGTTTAAGGTTCAGGCAGATTACCCAGTTGGGTGATTCCCTTGTAGGAATTTAAAAATGTGGAATTGGAGCTAAAGAATGGTAAGAAAAATAAAAGACCTAGATTTTGGAGTCAGCATTGTGGTGGGTGAGATGGCAGGGGTAGAGAGTGTTAAGTGAAGAGTCAAATGAGGTAGAACCTGTGGGACATCCACATCCATGCCAAGGATGCCTGAGGATACAGAGAAAGCAGAAAAGAGACGGACATTTTCTGAACATCAACTATGTGCAAATACTTAGCTAGATTCTCTATATATGCTATTTCATTTGATCCCTATATCATATTTGACTCCCAGAGGAAGGAAACAGACTCTGGGAAGATAAGCACTTAGAGGTAAAATGTGTGCAGTTTCCAATGCACAGTGTACCTCAGGAAGGTATGTGTACAACCAGAACACTATCGAGGAATCCAAAGTGGGTCTGAGGTTCAAAAGAGAGGTGGTAACTACCTTTCTGAAAAGCAGTACTTAATTCTCTGCCAACATGGAGAAGGACTGAAAACAGGCTGTGGTTTGGCAATTAGGTGATTGTAGATGACCTTGAAGAAAGCAGTTTCTATAGAATGATAGTAAATTGCAAGGGCTACTATAGTAAACAGCTGTAAAAATAGTAAGATGTGGCAAATGTTGACCACTCTTTTCATGTAGTGGGTAGAAAAGGAAAGGAGAGAGGGATTATAACTTGATCTGACATGGCAGATCTTCAGAAGACTTCTCAGGATAGTGGAGGCTTGAGCATCTTGAAAGCAGGGGCCAGAGTTGTTAGGTAGGGTTGGGATTACTAATAAGACATAGGGTGACTGGCAGGATGTGGCCCACGAAGAAACCAGAAATGTCATCAAAGAAATATTTAGGTTTTCATTTTTCTTCCCTAATCCCTGCCACCCATCTTCTTTCCGATGGTTTCCTCCACACATTTCTTTCCTTTCGCCTTGAATGTCAGTGTTATTTCCTAATATTTGCCTCCTGTACTTAATTTAAAAAATGAATGAACCAAACCTTTAATGTCTCCTTCTGAAAACCCATATTAGTATTATTCTTCCATTACTTGCTCTGATTAATTCTTACCCCTTATCCACAGGTCAGTGATCTGCCCTAGGAGAATTAATCTAGGGCAGCATTTGACCTAAATGTCTAATTCTGGTGACTTTTTTATGATTTTTACCTTCCCTGCCTTCTCATCTTTCATGACCCACAAATCACTGTTAGGGACGTATACATGTACTTCACACACACACACACACACACACACACAGATTTCTATATGAGAATAAGAGACTTTCCACTCATCAAAAAATATGTGTTTGGATAATGTTTGATCAGTACTAAGTCAGGAAAGATATCTACAGTGAGATGAATTTGAAACTATTTTCTTTTTAAAACACTAGAGGCCCGGTACATGAATTGGTGCACCAGTGGGGTCCCTTGGCCTGGCCTGCAGGATTGGGCGAAGCCAGCTCTCCGAAATCCCCTGAGGGGTCCTGGATTGCGAGAGGGCGCAGGCCAGGCCAAGGAACCCCATTGGTGCACTTTTGGAGTCAGGGAGGGACGTGGGAGGTTGGCCAGCTGGGGAGGGATCGTGGGAGGGCTCCAGGGCATGTCTGGCCTGTCTGGATCAGTCCCAATCAGCTGACCCCAGTAGCAAGCTAACGTACCAGTTGGGGCGTCTGCCCCCAGTGGTCAGTGCACATCATAGCGACTGATCAACCAGTCTACTGTCTACCCCCTGGTGGTCAGTGTATGTCGTGTAGTCAGCGTTTGAGCGGCCTTAGCATATCATTAGCTTATTATGCTTTGATTGGTTGAATGGATGACTGGACACTTAGCTTATTAAGCTTTTATTACATAGGATAGCATCCATGCAGCCAACGGCATTACCTAGATTACTTTTATCTCCCTGGTGCCAAGCACTCAATCTGTCACTTCATAAGCTCTCAGTTAATATTTGCAAAATAAATCAAATGAATGTATGGATAAGACAGACTTGGATAACTTATTGTTAATGTTACAGACTTAAACACAGAATTGGTAAACTGGTAAAGTTTCATTACACAGGGAAAAACAAAAATAGTTGCTTACTGTTATGAATGAAAGGGATAACAGTGATCCTGTGTCTCTGTAATGATTCATATTTTCCAGGGTGGCTATCATCTAAGGAATGTGACTATTTAGGCTAACAAGAATTGCCACTTTTGCCCTGGCCAGGCAGTTCAGTTGATTAGAGCGTTGTCCTGATATGCCAAGTTGTAGATTCAATCCTAGGTCAGGGCATATTCAAGGATCAACCAATGGCCCTAACTAGTTTGACTCAGTGGATAGAGCGTCGGCCTGTGGACTGAGGGGTCCCGGCTTCGATTCTGTTCAAGGGCATGTACCTTGGTTGCGAGCACATCCCGAGTGGGAGGCATGCAGGAGGCAGCTGATCGATGTTTCTTGCTCATCGATGTTTCTAACTCTCTGTCCCTCTCCCTTCCTCTCTGTAAAAAATCAATAAAATATATATTTTTAAAAAGAATCAACCAATGAATGTATAAATTAATGGAACAACAAATTGATCTCTTTTTCTCTCAAAACCAAAATAAAAAAAAAATTGCCACTTTTAACCAAATCTAGCATTGTTTTTTTTTTGGCAAATATGTTTTTGTAAAATCTTTAATAAAATTAACACAATCAAAGCTAGATGTAACTGTGAGGTTATCTCTTAACTCATAATTACAAAATTAATGAACATTTTAATTTTCTTTAATGTTTCTTTGATTTAAAAACTTTATTCCAAATACTACTTTTCTCTTGTCTACCATGGACTTGCTCTCTTATCTTCTGTGGGCTGATGATAAAATAAGAAACTTGGTTAAAAGGCAGTTAATTACCAAGAATGTGCATATGGCACTAAATCTTTTCTTTATCTGATGCATCACAGACACAGTTCTGGAGAATCCTTTAAATGTTTTACTTGTTAGTATTTGTTCATTGAATTGGAAGCACTTATCAAATATTAATGGATTCTAATGGAAAATTTCACTCTAGAGGCATACTCTTCCTTTAACTAGTTTTACTGAATGTATTGTATTAACTAGTCTTGCAAACTTGAAAGTCATAAAGAGAAAAAAAAAGATTATTCTCAGGTGTATTGAGTACTTATTAAATTCAAGTTCCTATTCGCCTAGTGTGTCTTTCCTCAATTGTCTTTAAACACTTCCACTTAAATTGTGTATTATAGAGACTTAACACCTTTTTAATGTTCTTTCTGCCTCTAACCCTTCTCAATCTGATAGTCCTAGTTAACAATAAAGTCATATGATTCTTGTAGGCAAAATTTAAGTGCTTCCATTTTACTCAGTGTTTAAATATTTTTACATAAGTTTAGAGCAAATGATAAAGCCTGAAGGGTAAAATGATGCTTGGTATTGTTTAGTTTTCTCTATTGCTGTTTTTTACCTTCCCTGCCTTCTCATTTTTCATGACCCACAAACCAGAGTTAGGAATGTATATGTGTACTTCACACACAGTGTGTGTGTGTGTGTACTAGAGGCCCGGTGCACAAAATTTGTGCACTCAGGGTGGTGGGGGGGAACGGTCCCTCAGCCCAACCTGTGCCCTCTCGCCCAGCAGAGGGAGGCCCCGCCACCTGGCTGGGGCTCTGCGATCGGTCACTGTGCAGAGGGAGGCCCCACCCACCTGCTGCAGCACCGCCAGCTGGGTAGCCTGGGCCTCCCTCTTTGGAGTGATCAATCGTGGAGCTCTCCCTCCCCTCCCCAATTGATCACCCTACAGAGGGTGGGCGGGGCCCGGCCCCCTGACCAATCGCATTGCACCCGCCTTGACTGGCCTGGCACCAGTGTGTGTCATAGCGTGGTCTTCTGGAAGGTCGTCCAGACCGTCATTCTGCTGTTTGGTCGTTCAGTCCATTTGCATATTATGCTTTTATTATTATAGAAGATATATGTATATGTATCCTATATAATAAAAGGCTAATATGCGAATTGTCTCCTTGACCAAGAGTTCGACCAGGAGTTCTACCAGGGGGCAAGGCCTGCCAGCCAACTGCCTGCGTCCCCTCCCCCAGCCGGCTCACCCCAATCGCCTCTCCCCGAGCACGAATTCATGCACTGGGCCTCTAGTGTATATATAATGTATATTTGTCCCATTATCCATTTTGTATAAAGAGTATCAGATTTGGCTCCTTGTCATTTTAGTACAGCTCAAGTATACTCTGCCTTAAAAGGGGGAGACTTATGGCCCAGCCAGTGTGGTTCAGTGATTGAGCATCGACCTATGAACCAGGAGGTCATGGTTTGATTCCAGGTCAGGGCATATGCCCTGGTTGCACTTGATTCCCAGTGGGGGCTTGCAGGAGGCAGCCAATCAATGATTCTCTCATCATTGATGTTTCGATCTCTCTCTCCCTCTCCCTTCCTCTCTGAAATCAATAAAAAAATATTTAAAAAAATTTTTAAACGACAGGACATATGAAAATACACAAGACTTAATGTCAGTATTCCCATGGAGCACAAGTACTCAGGAAACTACTACAAACTGTTTGGTGAACACCTGCAGTTTCTGTGGAGGTGAAATCACATTTCAGTAACTGAATTGCCTGCACTATTTCAGTTTCATTATTTACTGATTTTCTTTCCGTTGAGTTTTTCAGGCCCCACTTTATGATGTTATACATCAGCTGGAGGTTTTTAATTTCAGTGAGTGACAAGTCAACCACACTACAAAAATGTTTTGTAATAGTAGAGCAACCACCAGGTTGTATCTAGAATTCCTATGGTTTCAGTGCACAGAGAAATGCTGCTTATCTGAAACACCAAGATTTACACATGCTCCAAAATTCCCCAGACTGTAAAATCAAATGCCGTTAACAAATTCTCTATAGCTAATGTTATACATTGAGGTATATAGTTATACACTGAAAGTAGGAATAAAGATATACATTCTTTCCTCAAGGGGAAAAAAGTGCACATTTGGGAAAACAATTTATATAATTTGAAGGGTTATATGAACCCTTATATCCTATGAAGATGAGGAAGTAGAGTCAGCAAATGTAGTGTTCTTTTTTGAGAAACTTGATAAGGGTAGGAGAGAGATTGAACAGTAACAATTTGTTTTGGATAAGAAGCTTAAGCATGTTGATAGGGTATGGGGAAGGAGCCAGTACAGGAAAATAATGTGAAGCTGGCGGGGTGAGGGGTAGATATATATGGTAGAACAGAGTCCTAGAGGAGGCACAAAGAAATGGAATCCTGGTCACAGGCAGATGGAATAGCTTGAACAGGAGAGACAGGAAGGAAAAAAAAAGTGAAGAATATGTGGTTATAGGTAAATTTGTAAGTCGAAGGAAGAGATTTTTAAATGCCTGGCTTCATTTTTTAAGGAAGTAGGATATGACATTGGGTAGAGAGTATAAATGGTAAAGTCTTCATTGAGAGGATCTGGGTCAGAAACTAACCAAGGCTCAGAGAAAATTAACAAGTTGACACTGAGTGCCCAGGTGAGGCCCAAGATCATGGATTTGTAGTGTTATCAATCTTCTAAGTTCCCTTCTTCCTTCCATTCCCATACCTCCAGTAGTTTTCAGCTATCCTATTGCAGGTGTGGAGAAAGCGGGTCCTAGTATTTACCACAGGTTGTAGTTTTGATTAGTAGGAAAGCTAAGAGAAGGATGCAAGAGATTCAGGTGAATGGTAGTGAAAGAGATTAGTTCAAGAAATCAGGACAGACATCAGTACAGGATAATGAAGTTATCTTAGAGGAAAAAAAATGATCTTCCCAATCAAATATATCTTGTGTCCCTTGCCCCAAAATCTTGTATATTCAGCTCTGACATCTCTCTTAGGATTGAAGGCCTCCCCCCGCCACCGACCCTCCTTTCTGGGCATCTCCATTTGGATATCCCTCAGGTAATTCAAACTCTCAAATTGGAGACTTAAGCTCATCTTCTCTTTCAAATGTTACTTTTTCTCTGGTAATATTTCCATCTTCCTAATTATCCAGAATTGAAATCTGATTTGTCTTGGTGCTTCTCTTGCCCTTATCTCCCATATCTACTCAATTGCTAAGCCTGCCTTTTTAATTCTTTTTACTCAGTTTTTCATTTTTCCATTGCTACTAAGCCCACATTAGGCTTTCCTTACTTGCCTAAACTGCTGCAATTATAGCCTTTTTAAATATATATACATATATATATGTATATATAATTCAGATAGGAAGGGAGAGAGAGAGAGAGAGAAACATCAATGATGAGAGAGAATCATTGATTGGCTGCCTCTTGCACGCCCCCTACTGGGGATCAAGCCAGCAACTTGGGCATGTGCCCTGGACTGGAATGGAACCCAGGACCCTTCAGTCCACAGGCCAACGCTCTATCCACTGAGCCAAACCAGCTAGGGCTATAGCTTTAAACAGGTCTCCTTGCCTCAACTAGTCCGTCCTTCCTCCGCTATAAAACTAGTCTCACTGAAGCTTAATTCTAATCAGGGTAGGCCTTTGTTCAGAAACCTAGTGATGCCCCAGTTCTTACCACGTAATTTTGCTTAAAATTCACTCCTAGCCCAATTGGCATGGCTTAGTGGTTGAGCGGTGACCCATGAACCAGGAGGTCATGGTTTGATTCTTATCAGAGCACATGCCTGGGTTGTGGGCTCAATCCCCAGTATGGGGCGAGCAGGAGGCAGCCGATCAATAATTCTCTCTCATCATCGATATTTCTATCTCTCTCTCCCTTTCCCTTCTCTCTGAAATCAATAGAAAATATTTTTTTAAAACAAAGAAATTCACTCCTAAAGTGACTCAAACCTGTATATCTAACTTATTTCTCTTATGTGTCCTTACATTGTGTCCACTACCTATTTCCCCCTGCAAGCATATTTATTAGCACTGTGCTTAAAATGCCTTTCATTTTTTTATCTGTCTCTCCTAATTTTCAAATGTAAAATGCTCAAATGTCACTACCTCCTTAAAAGCCTCCCCCCCCCCCCCTTTCCACAGGCAGAAGTATTATCTTACTTGTATAAATTCCTATAGAGGAGACCTTTCTTTTGGACCGTATTCTGCTTCACTACATAGGTATTTATGTAAATATCTCAATTCCTTTGCTATTCAGTTTTTTCCAACAAGTATAACAAATGATCAGAACTGACAAATTTTTCACTTCAAAAATTTAACAGTGGTTCTCAACTCTGGTTGCACATTAGAATCACATAGGAAGCTTTTTAAAAATGCTAATACTTGATTCAAAGATTTTGATGCATTGGTCTGGGATAGGGCCGGGACATTGGTATTTTTTTAAGTTCCCCAAGTGATTGGAATTTGTGCAGACACAATTGAGAACCACTATCCTTAATTGTAGTGCAATTATTAGCATATTAGATAGAGATATGCTAACTCAGTTAATTTAGCTATAGCTGCCAGGATTTGCTTGCTTAGAGGCACTAATTAGCTTTCTTCTAAAGTTTTCACTTAGTTCATGGTGTTGGAAGGTGCTTCTTGGTTGTCAGGAGAAAGGATGAATTAGAAACAATAGAATTGTCAGTTTTCATTGGCACATTTTATTTTGTAATGATAGATTTCAAAAATTATTTGAAGAACATATACAAGTGAGCATTTGAAATCATAAGATATCCTCCTTAAAATGAATCAGATGTGAGCTTATGTGGTACAGCGGTTAGAAGGGTAGACTCGTGGGGAGTGCTTCTGGGGTTAGTTGCTCCTCTGTTACTGACTACGTGACCTTAAGGAAGTCTCCTGAACTTAACACTTGATGCAATTTCACATATAGGTTGACAATCAACAAGTTAGTTTCATAAAGGGAAAAAAAATCTTTTTACAAACTTGGAAATCACTGATGTTTCTTATGTTCGACTTAGTGGTTGAGATCTTGCCACAAAGGGAACTGGGAAAAAGAACTGGCATTCTTTAAAGGAAATAAATGCATTTCCTCCCATTTAGAAACCTACCCACCACCCATTTTAAAGTGTCTGACTTTCAAATTCAGCTCTGACCACTTGGCATCTGTTTCCTTGTCAGTTATAAAGGCATGTTTACTGTTTACTTAAAAACAACATCAACACAGCTTAGGAAAGTAGTTACCTCTGTGCTTGGCCCAGTCCTTGTTCTTATCTGGAAAAAGAAAAGCTCTTCTACAGGGTGGCTTTGTTCTTTCCCTGTGCCCCCCTGGCTGTAGTACTTCAGGGAGGAAGCCAAGGGACCACAGATTAGACAAATGTTTTTAGAGAATCAATGACAGAATTCAATCTTCTTCTGCCTTCTCCCCAGTAAGAAAAAAGCAAGATGGAAAAAAGTATGTTAAATATGTAATCCTAATTACTTGCATGATAAAGAGCTTGAATACATAGCTACAATTCCTTTTGAAAGCTTGTACTAGAAATTTTAAAATTTTTGTTACTTACTATGTGAGAAAGGCATTTTACAAAATGTCTTGGGTTTGTGTGGGCCCTCAAATTTCTGAAAATAGATGACATTTTGACCGATTGTGTTACTTGCTGGTCACAGCTCTTTGTTTCAGTTTTGAGTGTATGTTTGTGCAGAGGTATTCTGGTTTAATCCTTTATCATTAGCACTTGTTCATATAGAAAAGGAAGGACAATCCCAACTCATGTTTTATAAAAAGACAAAATATAGGGGAAGTGACAATTGTTATTGCCATGCAGGAAGAAAGGAATGTGAGACTTAATAATAAACAAGATGACTTTGTGATAAAGGTGTTTTTAGCACTATTCTTAACCATTGTGACCCTGATAAATCCCTTACTCTGTCCAAAGCCTCAGTTACTTCAGCTGTCTAAGGGAAACTAGCTAGGTTGAGACTAAGTCACACTTGAGGAAATTAGGTGGTGGTATAGCCTCATAAAATAAGACTATGCAGTTAAACCTCATCTTTTAGATTCTTCATTTACCCAGGCTGTTATTAATAAGGATGCCTCATCTTTCCCAGAAGACTTTTGTTATTGTTTAATTCTAAGCTCCCAAAATGTCTGGTATTGTATTATCTGTTTTGTTTTAATTGATAAAGGATGAGAGAGTATTAAAAAAAATTTTTAAGCCCAACATTATTTTTAGTAGTCTCTGCATGTCATCACCTTTATGCACGGTAATCAACAGAACAGGTTTCCCTCCTGCAACAAAACTCTATGTGAACCCAGCAATTTCTCAAATCTGATAGGTACAGAAAGTGTGTGGCTTTTCACTTCCTGTCCCTTCCTCCAACCCCAAACCATAGAGAAGCATGCTTTCTGGTTACATTTATTCTGCTTGACGTTCGTACAGCTTTTTCTTCCCTTAAGAATGAGTATGAGGAGTGTTGTTCATTGTCATTTTACAACAGCCTAGCAGTTTGATTCTACAAGTTTGGAAATCATTAACTCAGAAAACTCCAAGTGTTTGCTTCTCTTAGTTTTGAGGGTCAGAGTAAAGGATGTCTGTGCTCTATCATTTCAGGCAAGTGCCTGATGTGATCTTCAATATTTCACACAGATTATTCAGAAAAGGATAATTCAGACTGTGCTGTGATTTCCAGTGTTCCAGGAGCTGCACTGTTTATTCCCAGTGGGAATGAGGGCAATGAGCAAAGCAACAGGGACCATTATTGGAAAGGCCATTTAAAAATCCAAGTTCATTACTGACTTAAATGAGTAGTAGTCAGATGGCATGAGGAAAGATTAAAAGGACTTATAATTAATTTAGAACCATTTTCAAGAATATGAAGAAATAACTTCGTTGTTGTTGTTGTTAAAAACTTCATCCAAAGATATTTTCCACTGATTTTTATTGCAGTATGGGAGATGGACAACAGAGTTCCATCAGTTGTTTAGCTCCACTTGCTCAGTAAACCACAACTTGAACTCTTTATATTGCTTTCTCTGTTGGTAAGATACAAACCAGTGATAACTTTGAGGCTTAATCAAGAGTTTGTACAGTTCTAAATCCTTGGGTGTAAGGATCTATTTTTTTAAATGCCACTTTTTAATTAAAAATCTTTCTTTTGTTTCAGTTGTCAAACTTTGAAACTCCTCTTACTACTGTATGATAATTCCTGTTAACCAGATGTTGTTTGATAGTTCAGTAATAACAAATGGAGAGTATGTCCTAACCTGTCTTGCGTTCTCTTTTTTTGATGTGCAGCATATGTGGAGCAGTCAGCTAAATAAAGGTCTTATCATTAAGATACGGTATGATACTTGGCTTTTTTGCTTGTGTTGTCATGCCATTTACCATATGGTAAAGAACTAGTTATAGGAGGTTGCCTATTTTTCAGAATGGAGATTTGAATCAGTGGCGTTTTCATGAGAAGTTTCCTCTCTTGTCTGTGATTTATACATTGCAAGTTATGTCATTTTTTTTTCAAATTATATTTTCCAGCATACAGATTATTTGTGGTAAGCTAACCTTTTAGTGCCACCTTTAGAGGTTTTTATTCATTCTTAAAAGAACTTAAAAGAAATAAATTGAAACATAACAATTTTTTGTTTTTACTCATGGCCAATCACATTTTCTGTTATTTTAAAGGTATTTCCTACATAAAACACACTGTTAAAATACCAACTGTGGTATAGTGCTGTTTTTAAATTAGAAGTAGTTATTTGGGCCCAGTTTATTGTGGCTTTCTTTGATACACACTACTAGAAGTTGCAGGACTGGAATAGATGCTAGAGTCTTTTTCAATATATAATAAGGTGGGAGTTCTTAATGAAAAGGTTAAACAGATAAGTGATGAACATATCATAATTAACAGTGTATGGATAAAGGATCAAGGGGAAAGGAACCTGGAGAGTTAATTTAACAAAAAAGGGGAGTGTTGGATAAGGTTCTGAGATTGTACTTCAGAAATAACTTGGATGAGCACGATTTTATTTCATGATATCCTGAGGGGTGGAAGATATGTTGTTTTATGTTTTAAATTAATTAATTTGGATAATATTTATATTCTGGGGCACTGCCTTTTAGGAAAATGAGAAGCTAGAAGAGGTTATAAGGAAGAAAACCAATCTAAATGAGGAGTAGTCAGATGGCATCTATGGGGAAAGATTAAAAGGACTTACTATTAATTTAGAACCATTTTTAAGAATATGAAGAAATAACTTTGTTGTTGTTGTTGTTAAAAACGTCATCCAAGGATATTTTTCCATTGATTTTTAGAGTGGAAGGGAGGGGGAGAGACAGAGAGAAACACCAATGTGAGAGAAACATATCAATTGGTTGTCTCCTGCATACATCCCAGCCAGGGCCAGAAATCGAGCCTGCAGTCAAGGTACGTGCCCTTGACTGAAATCAAATCCAGGACCCGTGGGCTGACACTCTATCCACTGAACCAAACTGGCTAGGGCTAAAGAAATAACTTTCAAGACCATGCCCAAAAAAAATTTTTTATGAAGGAAAAAATAAAATTCTGTAAGAGATATTTAGATTATATATGAGGTACAATGTCTAGAAGTTTTTTTATTTTTTCATTTTTAAAAAAATGTATGTTTTAATTGATTTTTTTACAGAGAGGAAGGGAGAGGGATAGAGAGTTAGAAACATTGATGAGAGAGAAACATCAATCAGCTGCCTCCTGCACGCCCCTCACTGGGGACCAAACCCGCAACCAAGGTACATGCCCTTGACCAAATCAAACTTGGGACCCTTCAGTCCATGGACCAACACTGTATCCTCTGAATCAAACTGCTTAGGGATAGAAGTTTATTAACCATTGCAACATAACACATACAGAGGTATAGAATCTCCTTCCTTCAAGATAGTGGAGATAGTTGACTTGCAAGGAACTTGTAAAGGAACCAAATCACTACATTAAGAAAGGATCTTGAATCTCTTTTCTTAGATCATTTAACTCTTAATGAGAGGAGACTGAAAGGAAGTATAGATTTCAAAAACAGTTCTTGTTTTACAGCTACATTCTATTACTTGCAATGACCTAAAAAGAATAAGAATACGCCCCATTCAGGAACAGTAGAAATAGCCAGAAATACACAGAAATGAAGACCTATATTAGTTGGCTTGTTGATATCCTTTTTCTTTCTTTTGGCCAAATAAATCTCATCTCATTTAGAGTGAAAAGAATTTTCTCTCCTTTTATGCTTCACCAATAGACTACCAAGCACTCACTCAGAGCTGACCCCTTGCTCCACAGTTTCGTCTTCAGGACTGGAAGTGAATTAAAACTATAAACTGATCCAGTTCTGTGGCACTTAGCGCCACTCACTCTTGGCCAATCTTAGCACTTCCCTGACAACAAAGTTCCAAGACAAGTGGAAGTGAGGAGGGAAATGCAGGAACAAGTGGTAGGTCTTTATTTAATGCTTGGTCTACCTGATGAATTTGAAGCTCATTTCACCTTAATGATAGATATTCTGGAACATTCTGGCAGGAAGGTGTCACTAGGCGATCAGGAGGAGGAGTCAAGAAAAGATTTCCTCCCTTCCTTTCTCTAAAAAGGAAAGGCGGAAAATTTTATGAAGAAAAAACATTTCAGTAAGCACAATAAAACAGTGGCCTCTTAAGCTGTTGTTTTTATTATTATTATTATTCAACAAGGAAATATTGATCATCTACAGTGTGCCAGGCACGAGGGATACAGTGAACAAATCATTGCCCTCATAGATTCACCTTGGATCAGAGATAGACAGTAAATAAGCAAACTGGTGATAAAAAATTAAAGAAGAGTAAGGACTACATAGACAAAACAAAATAAGTAGAAGGTGAGAGTGAGGATCAATTTCAGATGGTGACTTTTCAACGAAACTGTGTCACATGAAGCAGCCCACCATGCAGAGATGTGGGGAAGAGCCTCTCCAGGAAAGAAAATATCTAGCCTTCAAGTTGGCATCATTGAAGCAAGGCTGGTCAGTTCAACTGGAATGGAGTAAACCAGGAAAGTTCTTTTTCTAGCTAGAAGGTTTTATGAAATATTTTTGGTTTCTTTAAGCATCTTCCATACTTTCACAGGCAGCCCCTGAATATTCTAGAGCCAAAGGGTTCCTTTGGATCTCCTGTTTTAATCATCAGAGTTATCTATATATATAAAAGCCAAGTGACCAGATTAGGGCAGGCCAGCTGGACCCCATCTGTGCACGAATTCGTGCACCGGGCCTCTAGTAGTATATAAAGCATTGTATAGTGTTTGTGTTAAATTAAAATTGGTGCATAATACTCTTCTAGTATAAGGTTTGGAAAAGGTTTGTTGTTTTTTTTTTCCCAATCTTTATTGTTGAGATTATTTCAGATGTCCCTCTTTTCTCCTGTCCCACCCCAGGCCTTCACCACCCTATTGTCTGTGTCCATAGGTAATGCATATCCTAATATATAAAGAGCCAGGTGCCGTCATAACCGAACAGACAACCGGTCACCATGAAGTGCATGGAGCACCTCTCATTTCCCCCTCTCCCCGGCCCCTGAGCCGCTTGCCATGAGGAAGGGTGGCAGCAGGTGGGACTGGGAACTGTTGAGCAGTGGTGACAGCGGCGGGCTGCTTCGCGGTGTGACAGCGAGCTTAGTGGAGCAGTAAACAGGCGGCAGCGAATTTTGTGGAGCAGTCGCGGGCGGGGGCGGGGGGGTTCGCAGAGCAGTCACAGGGCAGGGGGAGCTTCGTGGAGCAGTCACCGGGTCACAGCGAGTTTTGCGGAGCAGTCACGGGGCGGGGGGAATTTCGCGAAGCAGTCGAGGGGCAGGGGAAGCCTCGTGGAGTCGCAGGGTGGGGGGAGTTACGCGGAACAGTGGTGGGGAGCAGTGGCAGGGTTAGGGGAGCCTTGCGGAGCAGTCGAGGGGCCGCGGGCATCGCGGAGCAGTGGCGGGGCCGCAAACATCACGGAGCAGTCTAGGGGTCGCAGGCATCGGGAGCAGTCGAGGGGTCGCGGGCATCGGGAGCAGTCGAGGGGTCGCGGGCATCGCGGAGCAGTCGAGGGGTCGCGGGCATCGCGGAGCAGTCGAGGGGTCGCAGGCATTGCGCAGCAGTCGAGGGGCCGCGAGCATCGCGGAGTGTCCCAGGACGGGAAGCTTCACGTAGCATCGCAGGGTGGCAGAGGCCAGCGACAGAGGCCAGGCTAGGCCTAGGAACCCTAACCACACACAATTTCATGTGCGCTGGACCTCTAGTATGCATATAAGATCTTTGTTTAAATCTCTTCCCGCCCTCCCACCCCCCTTCCTTCTGAGAATTGTTAGTCTGTTCCATTTCCATGCCTCTGATTCTATTTTATTAGGTGTATTCTGTTCATTGGATTTTTTTATTCATTTATTTCGATTTTTAGATTCATTTGTTGATAGGTATATATTTGTTGCCATTTTGTTCATATTTTTTATCTTTTTCTTCTTCTTCCTCTTCTTAAAGAATACCTTCAGCATATCATATAATACTGGTTTAATGGTGATGAACTCTGTTAGCTTTTTCTTATCTGTGAGGCTCTTTATCTGATCTTCAATTCTAAATGATAGCTTTGCTGGGTAGAGTAATCTTGGTTGTAGGTCCTTGCTATTCATCACTTTGAATATTTCTTGCCACTCCATTCTGGCCTGCATAGTTTCTGTTAAGAAATCAGCTGACAGTCATATGGGCATTCCCTTGTAGGTAACTAACTGCTTTTCTCTGGCAAAGTTTTTATACAGGGCCCGATTGTAAATATTTTTAACTTTGCTGGCCTGTATAGTCCCAACTACTCAACTCTGCTATTGTAGCATGAGAGCAGTCATAAAATGTATAAGTAAAGGAGCATGGCTGTTTTTCACTAAAACTTTATTTACAGAAATAAGCAGAAATCTGCCTTTAGCCCATAAACCCACTGTAGTACATTAAGAAGTGCTGATATCAGAAAGCAGTGATTTTAGTTGTATAATCATTCACCTATGGGGGAATACAAAGATGGGTGACTAAAATGTGATTCCAGTCATCCATCTTGCTGGCGGATGAGAAAAATATATACAACTAACAATACACATTTTAATATTATTTGAAATATTTATAATAATGTATTCATGTGATTGAAACAATGAAAATAAAAGGAAATAAAAAAGCCCAAAGATACTGGATTTTTTTTCTATAGTTGTTAAAGAAGAGAACAAAGAGATCAGAGCTATGAGAGAGGACTGTGATGGCAATGTGGAGGATGGGTTGGAGTGAGAGACCACTCAGGAGGCTGTTGCTATAGTCCAGGGAAGAGATAACTCATCTCAATTAGGAGAGGGACAGTGAGAATGGAGAAGGTGAAATGAATGTAAGAGGCACCTCAGAGGGGAATCAGCAGGACTTGGTAACTGGACAAAGAACATTAAGGGGTAACAGTTAAAGATAACTAGTTCCTAATACTATAAGATTTTTATGAAAATAAGAGGTCAGGAATTCAGGTTTGAACATAATGTACTATTTGACATACCTTTTGGATACCCAGGAGGAGAAAAATCCTAGAAGGTAAGTTACAGATTTGAGTCATTGATAGTCAAAGTCATAAATGGGATGTAGTACAAAAAGAAGCTCATTATGAAACCTTAGGGTAAGACCTATCATTTATGGGCTGCTGAAAAAAGAAATACCTACAAAATAGATTGAGTCAATTGGGAAGAGAACTAAGAGCGGGCTTTTGGATATGCCAGTTAAGAAACTGTTATTGGCCATGAAAGGAGCAATTCCTGTAATAAGTCTTTATTCATTTGTAATTGGGCCTAGTTGTAACACATGTAGGGACTGTATTGCTTAGTGCTTTGTGGTTTCCAAAGCCCTCGTCCATACTCCTAACAAAAGCACACAATAGAACCTTGTCTCCAAGCTCAGTACAGTGTTCTTCTACATCACATCAGTCCTCAAATTCCACTCAGCCAAACAGCAACTATCATTAGGGCATCGTATATTCTAAAAAAATCCCAGTAGCACCTTGGCAATGGCTATAACCAATCTTATCATTGACCAAAACCATAATAAACGTATAAAACATTCTGATCTTGCTTCTGATTCATCCGTGCAAGTAGGATCAAAAGCCTCTGGCTATGAAGATCACATGGAAATTCAGCAGATGGCCAGTGAGCAGCAGGCTGAACTAGAGCAGGCTTGTAGTCATTTGCTATGAAAGTAATAAATCGTGTTAAAGTAGATAAGCCGAGGAATCTGGAAAACATAAAGATTATATATAGCCCTTATTCCACTTTAAATGTAAATTACTTTGGAGATAGAAGCAAATCACAATTCTTTTGAATGAACCGGACATAAAATGATAGTGCACTGTAAGATTTTTTTAGGGTTCGTCTTTTTTTTTAAATGTATTTTATTGAATTTTTTTGTTTGTTTGTTTTACAGAGAGGAAGGGAGAGGGATAGAGTTAGAAATATCAATAAGGGAGAAACATTGATCAGCTGCCTCCTGCATACTCCCACTGGGGATGTGCCCACAACCAAGGTACATGCCATTGACTGGAATCGAACCTGGGACCCTTCAGTCCGCAGGCTGATGCTCTATCCATTGAGCCAAACCAGTTAGGGCTCATCATCTTTTTTTTTTGTTTTTTTCGGCTTAAAGAACTCTGGTTAACTTTATTTTTTTTTTAATAAATCTTTATTCAGATTATTACAATTGTTTCTCCTTTTTCCCCCCATGGCTCCCCTCCACCCGGTTCCCACCCCACCTTCTGCCCTTACCTCACCCCCACTGACCTCATCCATAGGTGTACGATTTTTGTCCAGTCTCTTCCCACACCCCCTACACCCCTTTCCCCCGAGAATTGTCAGTCCACTCCCTTTCTATGCCCCTGATTCTATTATATAAACCAGGTTATTCTGTTCATCAGATTTTTTTATTCACTGGATTTTTAGATTCACTTGTTGATAGATATGTATTTGTTGTTCATAATTTTTATCTTTATCATTTTCTTCTTCTTACTCTTCTTAAAGAATACCTTTCAGCATTTCATATAATACTGGTTTGGTGATGATGAACTCCTTTAGCTTTTTCTTATCTGTGAAGCTCTTTATCTGACCTTCCATTCTGAATGATAGCTTTGCTGGGTAGAGTAATCTTGGTTGTAGGTTCTTGCTATTCATCACTTAGAATATTTCTTTCCCTTTCCGTCTGGCCTACATAGTTTCTCTTGAGAAATCAGCTGACAGTCGTATGGGTGCTCCTTTGTTAGTAACTAACTATTTTTCTCTTGCTGCTTTTAATATTCTCTCTTTGTCTTTTGCTCTTGGCATTTTAATTATGATGTATCTTGATGTGGTGCTCTTTGGATTCCTTTTGTTTGGGGTTCTGTGTGCTTCCTGGACTTGTAAGTCTATTTCTTTCACCAGGTGGGGAAAGTTTTTGGTCATTATTTCTTCAAATAGGTTTTCAGTATCTTGCTCTCTCTCTTCTTCTGGCACCCCCATAATTCTGATGTTGGTACGCTTGAAGTTGTCCCAGCAGCTCCTTATCCTATCTTCATATTTTCTTTTTGCTTTTCCGGTTGAGTGTTTTTTGCTTCTTTGTATTTCAAATCTTTCACTTGATTCTTGCAATCCTCTAGTCTGCTGTTAGATCTCTGTATAATATTTTTTATTTCAGTCAGTGTATGTTTAATGTCTAGTTGGTCCTTTTTCATATCCTCACGGGTTTCGCTAAATTTATCGGCCTTTTCTAGAAAATTCTTGAAAAACCTTATAACCGTGGTTTTGAACTCTATATCCAGTCATTTATTTTCCTCCATTTCTTTCATTTGTGACCTGTTTCTTTGTCTCCACATTTTGGCTGCTTCCCTGAGTTGATAGAGTGGCTCTGTGAGCTAGGTGTCCTATAGGACCCAGTGGCTCAGCCTCCCCAGTTACCTGAGGTGGACACTCCTGGTGCACCCCTTTGTTGGCTGTGTGCACAGTCTTGTTGTAGTTAAACCCTGATTGTTGTTGGTATCACTGGGAGAAATTGACCTCCAGGCCAGTTGGCTGTGAGGATCAGCTGTGTCTACGCTGGGAGAACTTCGGTGCTGGAGACACCCCTATGAGACAAGACTTGCAAAAGCCTCTGTGCTCAGCTTGGATGGGGTGGAGTCTCAGGGCAGAGCAGACAGCATTGGTTTCCCATCAGCTCTGCCCTAATAGGCCCCTGGGTCTCAGTGTCCCTCAGTAATCGCGGCAAGCACCTTTGAGAGAAAGCCGTCCTCGAGTTCTGCCCGCTGCCAGACAGTCCAGTTTCTCCCCGAATGAGTCTGGGTCCCCAGAATCTCGCCCAGAACTGGAGTTCAGTGCAGTTGGGAGTCTCCGTCTCCCTCCAGCTTGAGAAAGCTAGCTGCACACCCAGCTGCCCAACCTCTCTGCGCGCACGCGCGCCTCAGTACCTCTGCTTTCTAGAGTTCCTCTGAGTCTCAGTGTGCTTTTCTCTTTCCTGACAGTCCAGTTTCACCCCGTATGAGTCCAGGTCCCCAGAGTCTCTCCCAGAACTGGAGTCCAGTGCAGCCAGGAGCTTTTGTCACCCGCCTGCCCAAGAAAGCCAGCCACGCACCAGTTGCCAGTCGTCTCAGCACCTCTGCCTCCTGCAGCTCCTCCAAGCCTCAGTGCGCTTCTCTCTTTCCTTCTAGTTGTAGAATTTCCACTCAGCCAGCCTTCCTGTTCTGGATGATGTCCATTTTGTCTTTTAGTTGTGGTTTTGAAATTGTTGTGCAAGGCAGCAGTTTAGGTGTTTACCTATGCCGCCATCTTGGTTTCTCCCAGGAGCTGCTGCTTCTGTTTCTCTTCTCTTCTGGAGAGGGATGAAGGAGATCCTTAGCCAGAGGCATGTTGTGGGGAGATTGTCACCATCAGAAATGCTATGTCATACTATTTTTTTAAAGCCTATTCATCTACAGTGTCCTACTTGAATTTTGCAATAACTTTTAAGGAACTTAAGTATTATTAGCCCCATTTTATAGGTAATAGATCCTAAGGTGTTGATGTTCAACTTGCCCAAAATTGTAACAAGCATTCTCTGCAGATCTAGGATTAGAGCTGTGTTGCGTAGAGACAGAGTTCTAGCGCTTGTAGTTAGACCAATGGTCGGCAAACTCATTAGTCAACAGAGCCAAATATCAACAGTACAATGATTGAAATTTCTTTTGAGAGCCAAATTTTTTAAACTTAAACGTCTTCTAACGCCACTTACTCAAAATAGACTCGCCCAGGCCGTGGTATTTTGTGGAAGAGACACACTCAAGGGGCCAGAGAGCCACAGGTGGCTCGCAAGCCACCGTTTGCCAACCATGGAGTTAGACTAAGGAGGGAACAGGTTTCATCTGAAGAGTCAGCTCTAAAACAGTCAAAGTGGTTGCTCAGAGCTTTTTTTTTTTTTTTTTTTTTGAGGATTCTCAAAGCAGGTCCAGCTCATTAAGAAGAGAATGCCTGATTGATTAGCATTGTTTGCCATGGGCCCAGGAGCATGGAGAAGGATTGCCTTGTTGCTTTTTCTCTTTTTTTTCTTTTTTCTAACTCCTAGCTAAAGTTTCCCATTAACTCCAGTTTTTCTTTATAAACAAAACATTTAGGTACATTTGAACACACCTTTTAATGAACTTACTAATTTATAGAGTAAATATATCCTTATAAGTTTGCTAAAGAAGTGTTACTATTTCTAAAATAGTTTGTATCTAGGGCAATTGATGGAACAATTTTTTACAAGCTGTTTCTCTATACATCTTCTCATTTTCTGCTCTCACACAGGTTGAAAAATCTAGTAGTCACCATTTACTTCTAATTTGAGGGTTAAGTTTAAAACATGGCACTTTAAGAAGTAATTTAGAAAACTTTGTTTTCATATATGAACCAAATATTAGTCTCCTTGAAAGTGAGAGAAGTTGTCTAAAATGTGTGATATAAGTACCACTTATATGTGATATAAGTGTGAGACCTGGTACTCCATCCCCTACCTCTACAGAAACACAGAGAGGTGGGGAAAGTACACATTACAGTAGTTTTTCCATTTAGAACTTTGTGGATTTCACTAGACTACTAGTATTTATTACTGGAGTCACTTAGCCTCTAGTTCTTGTTAAGACACCTTCAAGGAGATAGAGATTTTACCACCTTCTCAAAGTCCTGGCCATCTCTGAACAATTTTGACAATTTTTTACTTTTGTATTCTCTATGAAATGGCTAAGCAAGGATGAAATCTGTCTCTCGGAAAATAACATTTTCCATTTTACACGCACTGCTACAGAATTGCTCTGCTCTGATTTCTTGACTGTTACTGATTTAAATCAGTTATCTTATTTATATTTTATGTGCCCAGTGGCAACGACCAGGATTAAATAAGCATTGCCCAACCAGTGTGACTCGGGTTAAGGGTCGACCAATGAACCAAGATGTCACTGTTCAATTCCCAGTCAGGGCATATGCCCAGGTTGTGGGCTCCATCCCCATTAGGGGGAGTGCAAGAGGCAGCCGATTGATGATTCTCTCTCTTCATTGATGTTTCTATCTCTCTCTCTCTTTCTCTGAAAATCAGTAAAAATGTATTTTTAAAAAAGATTAAGCATCTAGAAGAGCTTTGTGCAAGGTGTAAGACTATTTGAGGAAAAAAGGATTTTTCTCTCCAAAAACCTTTCCAGGAATGTAAGTAATTTGCAAAGGTTCTATAAATCATGATTTCTGGAGATTAAAATATTTATGAAAAGTAACAGTCTTGAGTATTTGTAATTAGATTAGTCACTTTTTAAAAATCATACTTGCTAATCACATTTGAATTAAATTACTTTTAAGAATCTATTACATGCAATCAGTCTTTAGGAGTATTTACTATAAATGGTTAAAGAAAAAAGCAGAGTGTTACTTATAAAGTTTGTATTAAGTGCCTTATGTAATTCAACTCTTTTTGTGTTTTAAGAATAAAAATGTTAAGGTTTTATCTAAAAGGCAATCTTATTTTTTATTTATTATCTTTTTCCAGGTGATATAATCCAAACATTCATTATAAATTATTAGAGGTCCGGTGCACGAAATTCGTGCACGGGGGTGGGGGGGAACTCTCAGCCCAGCCTGCACCCTCTCGCAATCCGGGACCCCTCGGACATCCCTCTCACAATCCGAGACCTCTGGCTCCTAACCACTTGCCTGCCTGCCTGCCTGATCTCCCCTAACCGCCTCCGCCTCTGCCTGCCTGCCTGATTGCCCTAACCACTCACCTGCCTGCCTGATCTTCCCTAATTTCTCACCTGCCTGCTTGATCGCCCCTAACTGCTTGCCTGCCTGCCTCATTGCCCCTAACCACTCTGCCTGCCTGCCTGATTGCCCCTAACTGCTCGCCTGCCTGCCTGATTGCCCCTAACAGCTCGCCTGCCTACCTGATCGCCCCTAACTGCTCGCCTGCCTGCCTGATTGCCCCTAACTGCTCGCCTGCCTACCTGATCGCCCCTAACCGCCTCTGCCTCAGCCTCTGCCACCACGGCTTCATCCAGAAGGACGTCCAGAATAACATCCGGAAGGTTGTTCGGCTGTCCAATCTAATTAGCATATTATGCTTTCATTATTATATATTTTTTAAAGCAATTCTCAGCTTCAAGCTTCTCTCCACAACCTCCTTTCCCCAAGTGGAAAGAACAGACTTCATTAATTTTCCTTTCTAAGCAGAATTTTGGTGTTTTGCTGTCATGAAGAACATGTTATCGATCCAGACTTTTAGGCTTCTTTCTGTAATGAATAATATGTTTGATCTTTCCAGTTTTTCCCTGCGATTTCTCTTCTACTTGTATTAGGAAAGCCTCTCCCTGGGAATGTTGATAAATCAGAAAGACTTCATCTCTGCCATGACAAAAACATGTTGAGGATGGAAGCCCCTTATTCCTTCCCATTTCATGGATATGTATTTAATATTTTTGGTATTTCAGACTGACCCCAATTCTTGGCATTCAGAAGCATTCTCAGGAAAATATGATGTTTACACAGTTTCTAACTACCCTGCTTGAAGAATTACATTTACAGAATGAAGACCTTGAAAATTTAACCATCATATTTAGAACCAGCTGTTAAACAGAGTGGTGAGTTGGATTGTGCTTTACTTTTGTTTATTTTTCATTTGTTGCCTCTTTAGATTCTTTTTTTAGTTTGGAAATTTTAAAAACCAAGTTCAGGCCCTGGAAGTTCAATTGGTTAGAGAGCGTCATCCCGATACACCAAGGTTGGTCAGGGCACATGTAAGAATCAACCAATGAATGCATAAATAAAGTTGAACAACAAATCCATCTCTTTTGAACGCTCTCTCTCTCCCCGCGCTTTCCCTTTCCCCCCTCTCCCCTTCTCCTTCCCTCCCCCCCCCTTTTCCTCTCTCTCTAAAAAGCATCAATATAAAAATGAAAACCAAGTATAGACATCAGGATATCCTCAGCTTGCTAAGGGAGAACATGACATCCTTAGTTCTCAGCTGCCACACTCACTTCCCATCCACTTTATTACTTTGTGCCCCATCCTTGTTATTATTCCTCCTTTATAGGCTTACCACCATTAATTCTGTTTCTTGCAATCCACTATCACCTTCATACTCAAACCCCCGTGTCCCACCTGGTAAGTTTCTTCCCAGGAAGTAGCAACTAACTTCAACCCAACTACTGCAATGATCCATTGAGAACATCCTCATCTTACTTCCCTTTCCAAAGAAATCACTCCCAACCCAGCAAACACCCTAGTAATCTCATGTACAGATAAGCAGATAAATTTACAAGCCTGGCTTTGTTGAATCCTGACCCCGCTCCCAGATGCATAGCCCTCCCCTACACCTCTTTCAGAACTGCCCATCAGAATGTACCTTCCTCATACTATTTTAATCATAACTCTTCATCTTTTCCTCTCCTTGCTGCTCATTTCACATACTCTCAAGTGCTCAGATAGCTTTTTTTAAATTTTTTATTCAAGTTTAGTTGGCATACAATAGTATATTAGTTTCTGGTGTACAACATAATGATTCAACATTTATATACTTTAGGATTTAATCACCACGCTATGCTAGTAACCACCTGTCACCATGCCAAGTTATTATGATATTATCACTGTATTTCCTATGCTGTATACTACATTTCTGTGGCTTATTTATTTTATAACCGAAAGTTTGTACCTATTATTTCCCTTCATCTCTTTTAATAATACCCCTACTTTCTCCCCTCTGGCAACCATCAGTTTATTCTCCATTTTTATGAGTCTTGGTTTGTTCCTTTGTTTTGTTTTTTAGATTCCACATATAAGGGAAATCATATGGTATTTGTCTTTTTCTGACTTATTTCACTTAGCACAATACTCTGTAGGTCCATCCATGTTGTCACAAATGGCAAGATTTCATTCTTTTTTATGGCTGAGTAATATTACGTTGTATATATGTCCCACATCTTCTTTATCCATTCATCTGTCAGTGGACACCTAGGTTGCTTCCTTGCCTATTGCAAATAATGCTGCAGTGGACATAATGGTGATTATAGCTTTTTGAATTAGTGTGTTTTTTTTTCTTCAGATAAATACCCAGAAGTGGCATTGTTGGGTTGTATGGTATTTCTAATTTTTTGAGGATTTCCATACTGTGTTCCATAGGACCTGCAACAATTTACAATCCCACCAACAGTGCACGAGGATTCCTTGTTCTTTCACATTTTCTCCAACACTTATTGTTGACTTTTTCATGATAGTAATTCTTTGAGATGGAATCTCATTGTGGTTTTGGTTTATATTTTCCTGATGATTATTGGTACTGAGCATCTTTTTATGTCTGCTGGTCATCTGTATGTCCTCTTTGGAGAAATGTCTATTCAGAGCTTATATTCATTTTTCCATCAGATTGTTTTGTGGAGTTTTTTGATGTTGATGTTCCTTATATATTTTGGATATAAACTACATTGTATATATCATTTGTGAATATCTTCTCCCATTCATTCAGTTGTCTTTTCTTTTTGATGGTTTCCGTTGCTGTGCAGAAGCTTTTTAGTTTGATGAGATCCATTTATTTTTGCATTGTTTCCCCTGACTGAGGAGACATATCCAAAAAGATATTGCTAAGATTGATGTCAAACAGCTTACTACTTATGTTTTCTTCTAGTAGTTTTTTGGATTCAGATCTTACAGTTAAATCTTTATTTCGAGTTTATTTTTATATATGGTGCAAGAGAGTGGTCCAGTTTTATTTTTTGCGTGTATCTATCCATTTTCCCAACAGCATTTATTGAAGAGCCTGCCATTTCTCCATTGTATATTTTTGCCTTCTTTGTTGTAAATTAATTGACCATATAAGTGAGGTTTTCTTTCTGGGCTCTCTTTTCTGTTCCATTGATCTGTGTATTTGTTTTTGTGCCAGTGTCAAAATAGCTTTGTAATATAGTTTGAAATCAAGGATTGTGATATGTCAACTTTGTTCTTATTTCTCAGGATTGCTTTGGCTAATTAGGGTCTTTTGTTAATTTTAGGATTATTTGTTCTAGTTTTGAGAAAAATGCTATAGGTATTTTGTTAGAGATTGAATTGACTCAGTAGATTGCTTTGGGTAATATGGACATTTTAATTAATTCTTCCAGTCCTTGAGCATAGTATATCCTTCCATTTTTGTGTGTGCCCTCTTCAGTTTCTTTCTTCACTATCTTATAGTTTGCATGTACACGTCTTTTACCTCCTTGGTTAAATTCATTCTTTGGTATTTTAATCTTTTTATTTTTATTTTTATCATTTTAATGCAATTGTAAATGGAATTGTTTTATTTTAAATTTTTTATATATTTTAGTGATTTCAGAGAGAAAGGGAGAGGGAGAGAAATAGAACATCAATGATGAGAGAATCATCAATCAGCTGCCTCCTGCAGGCCCCCTACTGGGATCATGCCTGCAAACCAGGCATGTGTCCTTGACTGGAATTGAACCTGGGACCCTTCAGTCCACAGATCAACAGACCCTTCTATCCTCTGAGCCAAACCAGCCAAGGTGGATTGTTTTATTTATTTTATTCTAATAGATTTTTGGTGGAGTCTTTAGAGTTTGCTATATATAGTATCATGTCATCTGCAAATAGTGACAGTTTACTTCTTCCTTTCCAATATGGATGCCTTTTTTAAAAAAATCTTTATTGTTGAAAGTATTACAGATGTCCCATTTTTTTCCAACTGACCCTCCCCTGTCCCCTGCCCCAGGCCTTCACCATTCTACTATCTATGTCCATGGGTTATGCATGTATGAATATAAATTCTTTAGTTAATCTCTCCCCACCCACCCACTCCCATCTTCCCTCTGAGATTGGACAGTCTGTTCCATGCTTTTATGTCTCTGGATCTATTTTGTTTATCAATTTATTTTGTTCTTTAGATTCCACATATTTGTGAGATCATGTGATTTTTGTCTCTGACTGGCTTATTTCATTTAGCATAATACTCTCCAGATCCCTCCATGCTCTCTAAAAGGGTAAGAGATCCTTCTTGTTTACTGCTGCATAATATCCCATGGCGTAGATGTATCACAGCTTTTTTATCCACTTACCTACTGATGGGCACTTAGGCTATTTCTAGATCTTAGCTATTGTAAATTGTGCTGCTATGAACAGCGTATATTCTTTCTAATTAGTGTTTCAGGTTTCTTAGGATATATTCCTAAAAGTGGGATCACTGGGTCAAATTGGAGTTCCACATGTAATTTTCTGAGAAAACTCCATATTGTCTGTCATAGTGGCTGCACCAGTATGCATTCCCACCAGCAATGTATAGGGTTCCCTTTTCTCCACATCCTTGCCAGCACTTGTCATTTGTTGATGGTAACCATTCTGATAGCTGTAAGGTGATACCTAACTGTCATTTCAATTTGCATCTCTTTGATGATTAGTGACTTTGAGCATTTTTTCATATCTCTTGATCATCTGTATGTCTGTTTTAGAGAAGTGTCTATCTAGGTCCTTTGCCCATTTTTTAATTGGATTGTTTGTCTTCCTTAAGTTGTGTGACTTCCTTATGTATTTTGGATATTAACCCCCTTATCAAATGTATCATTGCCAAATATGTCCTCCCATACAGTGGGCTCCCTTTTCATTTTGTTGATAGTTTCTTTTGCTGTGCAGAAGCTTTTTATTTTGATGTAGTCCCATTTGCTTATTTTCTCCTTAGTTTCCCTTGCTCTAGGAGATGTATCATCAGCAACATAGTGCCATGAGAGATGTCTGAGATTTTGCTGCCTCTGGTTTCTTCTAGGATTTTTATGGTTTCGTGACTTACATTAAAGTCTTTTATCCATTTTCAGTTTATTCTTGTGTATGGTATAAGTTGGTGGTCTAGTTTCATTTTTTGCATGTACCTGTTCAAATTTCTCTAACACCTTTTAATATTGAAGAGACTATACTCCATTGTATGTTTTTGCCTACTTTGCCAAATATTAATTGAGCATAATGGGTTGGGTTGAGTTCTGGGTTATCTGTTCTGTTCCATTGATCTATATGTTTTTTCTTGTGCCAGTACCAGGCTGTCTTGATTGCAGTGGCTTTGTAGTATAACTTGATATCTGGTATTGTGAGCCCTCCAACTTTGTTCTTCTGTCTCAAGATTGCTGCAACTATTTGGGGTCTTTTTTGATTCCATATAAATTTTTAGAGTATTTGTTCTAGATCTTTGAAATACGCTATTTGTATTTTATTAGGGATTGCATTGAATCTATAAATTGCTTTGGGTAGTGTGGACATTTTAATGATGTTAACCAATCCACAAACACGTTATATTCTTCCATTTGTTTATATTTTCCTCTATCTCTTTTTTCAACGTCCTGTAGTTTTCTGAGTATAGGTCTTTTACATTCTCATTTAAGTTTATTCCTAAGTATCTTAGTATTTTGTTGCAATGGTAAATGAGATTGTTTTTTATAGTTTCCCTTTCTGAGAATTCATTATCCTATATAATAAAAGGGTAATATGCAAATAGACCCTCACGCCCTCACAAGATGGCTGCCTACGATCAGGCCGGCAGGGGGGTTAGTGAGGGATGACCAAACGACTGAACAAGCAGGCTGTGTGGGGCAACTAGGCCAGCAGGGGAGGCAGTTGGGGGCGACCAGGCCAGCGTGGGGCGGGGGGAGGAGGCAGTTAGGGGCAACCAGGTTGACGGGGGCGGGGAGGTGCAGTTGGCAACCAGGCTGGCAGAGGGGGGCAGTTGGGGGCAACCAGGCCGGCAGCAGGGGGTGCAGTTAGGGGCGATCAGGCAGGCAGGCAGGTGAGTGATTAGGAGCCAGTGGTCCAGGATTGTGAGAGGGATGTCCAACTGCCACAGGGATAGAGCCTAAACCAGCAGTCAAACATCCCCTGAGGGTTCCCAGATTGGAGAGGGTGCAGGCTGGGCTGAAAGGACCCCCTCCCCCGTGTATGAATTTCGTGCTCCGGGCCCTCTAGTTAGTGTATAAAAATGCCATGGATTTCTGGGTGTTAATTTTGCATCCTGCTACATTGCCAAATTTTTTTTATCAAATCCAGTAGTTTTTTTGGTGGAGTATTTAGGCTTTTCTATGTATAATATCATGTTAGCTGCGAGTAATTACAGTTTTATTTCTTCCTTTCCAATTTGGATGGCTTTTATGCTTTCTTCTTGTCTGATCACTGTGGCTAAGACTTCCAGTACTATGTTGAGTAAGGGTGGTGAAAGCAGACATCCCTGTTTTGTTTCTTTTCTTAGGGAAATGATTTTAGTTTTTCCCATTGAGTATGATGTTGGTTTGTCATATATGGCCTTTATTATGTTGAGGTATGATTCCCTCTATTCCCAGTTTGCTATGAGTTTTTGTCAAAAACTAGAGGCCCGCCCTGGCTGGTTTAGCTCAGTGGATGAGCATCGGCCTGTGGACTGAAGGGTCCCAGGTTCAATTCCAGTCAAGGGCATGTACCTTGGTTGTGGGCACATCCCCAGTGGGAGGTGTGCAGGAGGCAGCTGATCAATGTTTATCTCTCATCGATGTTTCTAACTCTATCCCTCTCCCTTCCTCTCTGTAAAAAAAAAAAAAAAAATCAATAAAATATCTTTTAAAAAAACTAGAGGCCCAGTGCATGAAATTCGTGCACAGGTGGGGGGAGGGGTCCCCTCAGCTCAGCCTGCACCCTCTCGCAATCCGGGACATCCCTCTCACAATCCGGGACATCCCTCTCACAATCCGGGACATCCCTCTCACAATCTGGGACTGCTGGCCTGCCTGCCTGATCACCTCTAATCACTCTTCCTGCCTGCCTCATCGCCCCTAACTGCTCACCTGCATGCCTGATTGCCCCTAACTACCTCTGCCTCGGCCCCCACCACTGTGGTTTCATCCGAAAGGTCATTCAGCTGTCCAGTCTAATTAGCATATTACACTTTTATTATTATAGGTGGGTGTTGGATTTTGTCAAATGCTTTTTCTGTATCTATTGATATAATCATGTGATTTCTTGTCTTTCAAAATATTTGTGATGTATAACATTTATTGATTTGCGTGTATTATACCAGCCTTGCATCCCCAGAATAAATTCCTAGTGCATTTGGAAAGGACCAAGATGTGCACCAAGGTCTGCTTTTCCTAGCCCCAGGCTAGAAGCAGATCAGAGACTCAAAGCATCCAGAGATCTGCTTGTCTGCAGGCTGATTGTTATTCTCAGTCTCTTAAAGAGCCTCAGGCTGTATTCCACAGGGTAGGGTATTGCTTCTCCTTCAGGCAAAATTGCCTGAATGGTAAAGGTCTGAGAAAGATGTCCTTTGCAATATGGGGAATGACTCAGTACAGGAAACTGGGTAGTTACCTTCCAAACTTTATCTCCAGAGCCCTCAAACCTGGATTCTCCTCACACAGCTCTAGTCCACTCTGCCAGAGCCCAAGGTGATTGGCTGCTCATGAAATTTTGTGCATTGGCCTTTTAAGAGGGTGCCTGCATTTCCAGCCATCTCTGCCTGGCAGACAGTAACCCTGTTGCTTTTCACAACCAGATGTTATATGGTCACCTTTCTCAGTTCTGGTGCTCTGGGGAGCCCAGCTTGGGGACTAGACCCCAGAGTTCTCAGGGAGAGCCCCCCACAACTGAGATATCCCTCCAGAACTTCAGCTGCTGCCTGTGGGAGCCTGGCCAGCCCTCTCGTGCCTTTACACTTCCTACCAGTCTCTATGCTGTCTCCACTTTGCATCTTTGGTTATCAGGGTTCTCTCCAGCTTCTTCAGCTGATTATTCAGGGTGGTTTTCCTATATTTTGGTAATTCCAGTTTGGTCCTGGGAGAGTGTGAGTGTCAGTGTAACTTCCACTTAATCCACCACCATCTTGGAATCAATAGATGCTTTTTATTTCTTGTCAGGTTGCTATGGCTAGAACTTCCAGTACTATTATATATATATATATATATATATATATATATATATATATATATGAGCCTAATATGCAAATTGTCCCCTTGGGAGTTCAACCAGGAGAGTGGGAGTTCGATCGCTCGCTATGACATGCGCTGACCACCAGGAGGTGGTGCGGAACAAAGGAAGGCCCCAATCAGCCCTGATCGCTGGCCAGGCCTAGGGACCCTACCTGTGTATGAATTTCATGCATCAGACCTCTAGTTTTGAATAAAAATGGTGAGAGTGGGCATCCTTGTCTTGTTCCCGAACTTAGCAAAAAAACTTTCAGCTTTTTACCATTGAGTATGATGTGAAATATGTCCCCTCTATACCCACTTTGTTGAGTTTTTATCATAAATGGATGTTGAATTTTGTCAAATGCTTTTTCTGCATCTTTTAAATGATTGTATGATTTTTATTCTTTTGTTGATATGGTGTATCATGATTGATTTGCAGATGTTGACCCAGCTTTGTATCCCTAGAATAAATCCCCCTTGGTTATGATGTGTGAACTTCTTAATGTATTGTTAAATTTAATTTGCTAACATGTTGAGAATTTTTTCATCTATGGTCATCAGGGATATTGGTCTGTAATTCTTTTTTGGTAGTGTCTTTGTATGGTTTTGGTTATTAGGGTAATGCTGGCCTCATAGAATGCATTTGGAAGTGTTCCTTTCTCTTCAATTTTTTAGAATAGTCTGAAGGATAGTTATTAATTCTTTCAATTTTTTATAGAATTTGCTTTTGAAGTCATCTAGTCCTAGGCTTGGTTTGTTAGTTTCTTTTATTACTAAATTTCATTGCTAGTAATTGGTCTATTCAAGTTTTCTGTTTCCTTCTCACCCAGTCTTGGAAGGCTATAAGCATTTATGTTCAAATGAATTCTAAAAACACCATCTTTTTACTCTTCTCTCCATGCTCTATGCTTTTGATGTCATATTTTAGATCTGTTTTGTGTATTCCTTAATCATTTATAATTTTGCTACTTTTGTCTTTATACTAGCTTTTTAAATGACTGATTTGATGTATCTATTATATATTTGCCTTCCTGTGAGATTTTCTTTCATGTATCTTTTTTTGCTTGTTATGGCCTTTGGTCTTTGTTTTCTGTTTAAAGAAGACCCTTTAATATTTCTTGTAAAGATTGGTTAGGAGTTATAAACTCCATTTTTGGTTGTCTGGAAATCTCTGTTCTTCAATTCTGAATAATAAACTCGTTGGGTATAGTGTTCTAGGTTGCAGATTACTTTCTTTCAGAGCTTTAAATATATTATACCACTCTCTTCTGACCTGTAAAGTTTCTGCTGAGAAATCAGCTGATTGCCTTATAGGGTTTCCCTTGTATGTGACAAGTTGTTTTCTTCTTGCTACCTTCAAGATCATCTCTTTAACTTTTGCCATTTTAATTACAGTATTTCTTAGTGTTGGCCTCTCTGGGTTCATCTTGTTTGGAAATCTCTGTGCATCCTGGACCTGGAGGTCTGTTTCTTCCCCATATTATTTTCAGTCATTATGTCTTAAGATAACATTCTGTCCCTTTCTATTCTCCTTCTGGGATCCCTACAATGCAAAATGTTCATATGCTAGATGTTGTTCCAGAGATTTCTTAAACTATCCTTTTTTTATTCTGTGTTACTTTGCTTTTCTGATTGGGTTATTTCCACTATTCCATCTTGATCACTAATCCATTCTTCTGTTTTATCTAATCTGCTAATTTCTTCTAGTATAGTTTTCATTTCAGTTATTATATTGTTCTTTAGCTATGATTGGTTCTTTATTTTCTAACTTTTTGTTCAAGTTCTGAGTTCCTCTCTTCCACTCCCAAATTTGATGAACATGCTTATAGCCATTCCTTTGAATCTTTATCAGGCAAATTATTTATCTCCATTTCATTCAGTTGTGTTATTTTCTTCTGGATTTGTTGTTCCTTCATTTGGAACATGTTTTTGGTTTCTCATTTTGACTTTCAGTGTTTGTTCCTGTTAAGTGGATGTAATACCCATCTCTTCCAATCTTGAAAAGATGACCTTGTGTAGAAGCAACTTCTGTGTATACCAGGGGTGGGGAACATCCAGCCCACTAGGCCCACAAAATCATTTGGCCTGGCCCTGCAAAGTCATTAGGGGTGAGTTAATTAAATGTTTGACCAGATATAGCAGGCTAATTTTTAAGTTGATAATTTTGTATGGCCTTTGGCAGAAAAAAGGCTCCCACCCCTGATATAGACTGTGTGCTGGGTTTTGGCAAGGTGGTTGGAGTCAGGGAGGACTCCTGCAGTGCCTGGTGTCAGTTGCTTGGGAGATGCTGGCCGAGGGTGAGGTGGCCCAGTGCACACACATGCATACAATAGCTCCCTATTGGTCTGGCTGTCCTGGCCAGAGCAAAGTTCTGGCAGGGGAGCCCCAGTGCATGCATGTTTTGGTGACCTTTCAGTTCCCACAGGAGCAAAGTCTGGATGAGGCAAAGCCCTGTTGATCCAGTTGTCTGTAGCCAGAGCTGAGGTCCAGGCTAGGCTGCCAACAACAGCGCCATTTGTTTCACTGAAACAAGCTCTGGACAGGGCATCTGGAAATTCACTGCAGTAGCCTGTAGGTCCACCATAGCACTCCCCCCTGTATCCAGCTGGAGGGGGAATGTAAACATTGGCACTCACCTGGCACCGCTGATCCCAGAGCGCTGTCATGTTTCTTCAACCTTCATGTGTGCGCTCTCTCTCTCTCTCTCTTTCTCTTTCTCTCTCTCTCTCTCTCCCCCCCTCCCCCCCTTTGTTGTGCAGAAGCTTTTCAGTTGGCCCCAACTTGTCTCTCAGGAGGAATTGTTCTAAACGTAGGTTTGTTCACACAAGGGGGCAATTTAGTTTCCTTCTATGCCACCAGTTTGGACCCGCCTGATAGGTTTTGATTTAATGTGATTGAAGAAATTCATCCTAAACTACAAATGAGACCTTTCAGGGAGCATTCTTTTTTTCTTTTCAACTTTCAATTATTTTTAAAATTATAAAAACATACAACCTTGTTATAAAAGTTAAAATAATTGCATATAAGATTTAAAAAAGAAAAATTCCCCCTCACCTCTGCCTTCAATCCTATCCTGTCTTCTTTCCAGAAGCACACTTGATGTCATTTCATTTTTTAGTAATCGAATTTTTGTAAAAGAAAAACATGGCCTTCGAGCAAATCTTTAAATACATGAAAAGGATATTTGAGAGAGGTATTTTTGGTAAGCAAGAAAGAATGGTATTCCTTTATTGAACCTTCTAGAAAATGAAATATAAGGAAATAACATATAAGGAATTAGCATTATACCTGCCTCCCAACTTATACCCAGAGTGACCTTTTCAAATGATCCCGCTTCCCTGAAGAGCTTGTAAAACAAAAGGTTTTAGCAGTGAGCTCAAAATGGCCTGTGTAAGCATCAATTCAAAATCCCTTCTAAGAATATAGTGAGGTTGGAGTTTTTTGTTTTATTGAGTTTCAAGTATAGAGGATTGAATTAATCATACTCTTTGGTTCATAACACCTTTTCTCCATGAAATGAAAGATGGGGTTTTTTCCAGATAGACTAAAAACAAAGAATGCCTAGCCAGAGGTCCTTCCAGACCTAGCTTAATAAATAGGTAGCAATTAAAAATCATTTTTAATTAGCATATTTAAAACTTGTATATAAACAGATAGTGTTAAAGTACTTTTAAGGACTTCCAACAATATGTTTTAACTGGAATTAAATAAATAGTTACCCTGTTATTATTTATTTACATTATTTGTGTAAATAATCAAAGTAAACCTTAGCCCAGACTTCGTTAGTATTACAAAGTATTACAAGAAATTCTGAATGAATGTGTCTTAGTACTTAATTTTCCATATAAGAAATGGAGATGGTTGTGAATAGGCAGATGGATTTTTTTCTGTTTGCATGAATTTTTAAGCTGTAAATTTATTTGAATATAAAGATTTTAATGTCTAATAACCTTTTTTTTTATTACTTGACTTTAGAGAGAGGGAGATGAAGGGAGCGGGGAAAGAGAGAAACATCGATCTGTTGTTCCACTTACTCATGCATTCATTGGTTGATTCTTGTATGTGCCCTGACCAGGGATCAAACCCACAACCTTGGCTTATCAGGACAATGCACTAACAAACTGAGCTACCCAGCCAGGGCTGTCTAAGAACCTTTTCAAGATTTAATTACTACTAACTAGTATATGTAAATATGCTTTCATTTACAAATAGCAGGGGGGAAAATCCAGCTCAAACTTTTTTCTTATTATGGTATACTAGTGGCTTAAAACAACATTTTTTTTTAACTGTATCTTTTCTATGAGCCAAGAATCTGGACATAGTTTAGCATAGGGCCTCTAGCTCAGAGTCTCTCATGAGGTTGCAGTAAAGCTATCTGCCAGGACTATGATGTCATCTGAAGGCCCAATGGAAGAAGATCCCCTTCTCCAAGCTCATTCATGTAGTTGTTGGCAGGATTAGTTCCTCACAGGTTGTTGAACTCAGGGCCTCAGTTTCTCATTGACCCTTGTCTAGAGACTTCTTCCATTTCCTTGCCACATGGGTCTCTCTACAGTGCACCTCACAACTTGGCATGTGGCTTCCCTCAGAGTGAGACGGTACCCAAGGTAGAAGCCACACTCTTTTTGTAACTAATCTCAGAAGTGACATCACTTTTGCTGTATTCCGTGACCAATTAGAAACTAATCACCAGGTCTAGCCCACACTTAAGGAGAGGGGATTGTATAAGGATGTGAATACCAAGAGGCAAGGATCATTGGGGGCCAACTTAGAAGCTGTCTACTATAGATGGCAAAGTTCCTAGCTTTATACAGAGTGGGGCAAAAGTAGATTTAAAGTTGTTCATATGAGAAATACAATAATTAATAAATAATAAACTGTTTTGTGTCCTCACTGTAAACCTCCTTTTGCCCCACCCTGTATATAACATACCACACTGTCCAAGTGAAAGTCTTGAACTTCACACTAAATTCAGGGCACCCCTGAACCAATCTATGTGGCCACAGGTATGCTAGAAGCTAACCCATTCATTCTATGAAGGGATGATAGGGCAGAGGAGGATTTTCTTATTGACCTAGACCCATCAAAGCCTACCCCTCAAGCTGTATTACGAACTTGGGTCTATTACACTCAAACCATTATTGCTATATAATGAAAAATGGAATGTACACTGAATGGCCAGATTATTATAACCACCTGACAAATTAGCCGTACACTGCATCGTATGGGATAGGGAAGCCAAAGGCCTGTTCGAACACCTTTGCTGTCTGCAGTTACCAAGATAAAACGTCTCCAGTTCGCACAGGAACACAAGGATTGGACTGTCAAGCATTGGAAAAAAGTCATGTGGTCTGATGAATCACGTTTCCAATTGCATCATACAGATGGCAGAGTGAGAATTTGGCGGAAACAGCATGAAAGCATGCACCACATATGCATGAGTACAACCCTTCAAGCTGGTGGGGGCAGTGTTATGGTTGCGGCATGTTTTCCTGCATGATTTGGGCCCTTTAATTCTTGTGGAACAACGTCTGAATAGCACAACATACCTAAATATCGTTGCTGATCAAGTTCATCCTGTCATGTTGATGGCGTATCCCAATGGAGATGGCTACTTCCAACAAGACAATGCACCATGCCACGGTGCTCATATTGTGCAGGAGTGGTTTCAAGAACATGAGGGAGACTTTACCTTGCTTAGGTGGCCCCCACAATCACCAGATCTCAATCCAATTGAGCATTTGTGGGACGAAGTTAAAAGAGCCATCAGGCAGCTGGTTCCACAACCATCAAATATCTCAGAACTGGACAGTGCTACTCATCAGGCATGGTGTCAGATTCCTCGCATCACCTTTCAATACCTCGTGGAATCAATGCCAAGAAGAATCACCGCAGTATTGAAGGCAAAAGGTGGCCCAACGAAGTACTGATGGAGTGGTCATAATAATCTGGCCACTCAGTGTATATTGGGAAAACAACACAGTGTTTCCAAAAGCTGGTAAAATATTTTAGGTGTTTTATTCAGACTGTCTTTTTTTGCTTCACAGGTGTATTTCACGAAGAAGGAATAGAAAATGAACTGTACACCATTTCTAAAATTCTAGCCACAATAATGGTCTGGTGGTGACTGACAACTAGCTTTGTTCCAAGAAAAACCTTTACCTTCTTAGATTTCAACCCCTTCCCTCCCAGCCCCTAACTATATAGAGTGACTTCCCAGGTAAAGGGGAACCATTATTCCAACAAGGATATACAAATCCTTGCATCCCTGGCTGTAAGACATAGGATTTTTATATGAAAATAAATGAATATTTAAGAACATATGATGACCATTTGTTTGTTTGAATGATTCCATCACAACACTTGACAAAAAATTTGAAAGTCCTATTTTGGCCTCATAGTCTAAACTCTAGATTCTAAAGAACAGCAAAGAGGTCAATAAATGCAATTGAAGAAAAAGCCCTTTGGAAGCCTATTCATTAGTCTTCTAAAGAAGCTGACTGTGGTGTAATGTGGTTAACCTCACACATCCAAAACAGAAGTATCCCAGAACTTTCTGGACTCAAGGAAATTTTTTTAAAAGGCAAGGAGGTGGGGGAGGGGCAGAGTATAGAATCTAGAGTTTGTTTTCAAGAGAGACCATCTCTAGAATTTACACTGCTTTTTCAAAATGTGTATTGAAGCATGCAAGTTAACAGGGCCTTCAGAGTAGTTAAAGGGGCCTTAGACAATTTGAGCAGCTTTACTGGAGGGAAAAGAAACAAAACAAAATCAGATCTATACTCTGGGACACTAGAAGAAATGCCAGCTGCTAAAAGCCCAGCCACGGAAAGGACCAGAAAGCAGCCTGGTACACAACAAACAGGAATCTATAAGCTCTGCAAGGTCACAGGCTACAATATACAAATATCAATTGTTTTTGTATACTAGCAATGAAAATTCCAAAAATGAAACTAAGAAAACAATTCTAGGCATGCTCGCCCTTCCTTGTTTCACTGTCCCCAGTTTTAATAAACGTACTCTCCCCCCCCCCCAAAAGAAAGCAAATCATTCCATCTAAAATATTAACAAAAGAAATATTTAAAAATAAATTTAACAGAAGAAGTACAAGACTTGTACAGCGAAAACTATAAACATTCAGAGAAATTAAGGGCGGTAAATAGTGGTATTCCATGTTCATGAATTAAAAGATTCAATATTGTTAAGATGGCAATTATCTTTTAAAAGTTTATTTAAAAATTAATGCAAACCCTATCAAAACCCCAGCAGGCTTTTTTGAAAAATTGGCAAACTGATCCTAAAATTTCTGGGAAAATGCAAAGGATCCATAATAGCCCAAACAGTTCTAAAAATGAGGAACACTTCCTGATTTCAAAACTTACTACAAAACTACAATAATCAAGACAGTGTGATATTGATCAAAGGTTAGACAGATCAGTGGAACATAATTTGAGCACCTAGGAGCCCTCATATTTATGGCCAGTTGATTTTCAACTAAGGTGTCAAGCCATTTCCATGAAGAAAGGATAGTCTTTTCAACAAATGGTGCTGGGACATTTGGATATCAGATGCAAAAAAGATTAATTTAGACCCTTGCCTCCTACCATATACAAAAGTAAGTTCAAAATGAATCAGAGACCTAAATATAAGAGCTAAAACTTTTAGTTAAGTTATGAGCATAACTTAACCAAAATCTTAGGTTAGATTCCAAAAACAAATCAGCACACATGCCTTGGATGTGGGCTAGATCCCCAGAAGGGGATGTGCAGGAGGCAGCCAATTGGTGATGTTTCTCTCTGATGGATGTTTCTATGTAGCCTCTCTCCCTCTCTTCCAAAAAAAAAAATCAATAAAAACATTAAAAAAAAAAAAAAGGCAGTGTTGGTGAGATGTGCAGAAACAAGCCCTAATACATTGCTAGTGTGCTAGTGGGAATGTAAAATGGTGCAGCCAGATTCAAAAAGCAATCTGGAGGTTTCTAAGTTAAATGTAAGTTCACTATATGACCTAGAAATTACAGTTGGTGTCCCACCACAAAAGAAATGAAAACATGTTTATAAGACTTACAGGCAAATTCATTGTTCATATTAGGGAAGCAACCCAAATGACCATCAACTGGTAGATGGATAAACAAAAAATCCATACAGTGGAGTACTAATACATGCTATAACGCAGCCAAACCCCAGAAATGTTATGCTAAGTGAAATAAGTCTGACACAATAAACCATATAAGGTATGATTCCCTTTTATAAAATATCAAAAAAGAAAAACCTCAACTAGATACTCGATTGGTGGTTGCATGGGCAGGGATGGGAACAGGGTTCGTCTGCAAATGGGGGTGATGAAATGTTCTAAAATTAAATTATGATTTTTGTACAACTTTGTAAACTTTAAATATAATTGCTTTGTGCACTTAAAACAGGTGAATGTTATGTATATAAATTATCTCAATAAAGGTGTTAAGAATTACAGGTGATGTTCCTACTATCCAAAATAATCTACAGGTTCAATGGCATTTTCACGGAAATAGAATAAATAATCCTAAAATTTGTATGGGACCACAAAAGACCCCAAATAAACAAAGAAATCTTGAGAAAGAAGAATATAACTGAATTGAAAACTATATTAAAAGTTATAGTAATCAAAACAGCATGGTATAGGCATAAAAACAGACCCATAGATCAGTGGAACAAAATACAGAGCCCAGAAGTAAACCCAAATATATATTGTCAATTTATAACAAAGGGGCCAGAATATACAATGGGGAAAGGATAGTCTCTTTAATAAGTGCCCTTGGGAAAACTGGTCAACCACATGCATCAATCATACACAATTAAAATGTATTAAAGTATTGAATGTAAGACATGAAACCATTAAACTCCAAACTAAAAACCTTCTGCACAGCAAAGGAAACTAATGAAATAAAAAGGCAACTATGGAATGGGAAAAGATATTTTCAAGTCATATTTCTGATAAGGGGTTAATATCCATAATATATAAAGAAATCATGCAATTCAATAGCTAAAAGAAGAGCAATCCATTTTTAAAAAGGGCAGAGCCCAGCTGGCATGGCTCAGTGGTTGAGCAGTGACCTATGAACCAGGAGGTCACAGTTCGATGCCTGGTTGGAGCACACGCCCCAGTTGTGGACTCAGTTCCCAGTAAGGCGCGTGCAGGAGTCAGCCCATCAATGATTCTCGTCATTGATGTTTCTATCTCTCTCTTCCCCTCTCCCTCTCTGAAATCAATAAATATGTGTGTGTGTGTGTATTGCTATAAAAACATCAAATATATATATATGATAGAAACATCAAATATATATACTGTATATGGCAGAAAATCTGAATAGATTTTTCCAAAGAAGACAGATGGCCAACAGACACATGCAAAAATGCTCAGCATCAGTAATTATTGAGGAAATGCAAATCAAAACTACAATGAGATTATCACTTCACAACTATTAGAAGGGCTATTATCAAAAAGACAAGTAAGTGTTGGAGAGGATGTAGAGAAAAGGGAATCCTTGTGGGAATGTAAGTTGGTACAGCCACTATAGAAAATAGTATGGAGATTCCTAAAATAATTTAAAAATAGAACTACCATATCTATGATTCAGCAGTTCCACTTCTGGGTAGTTATCCAAAGGAAACAAAACACTAACTTGAAAAAACATGCACTCCCATGTTCATTGCAGCATTATTTACAATAGCCAAGATATGGAAACAACTTGTGTGTCTATCAATGGTAAGTAGATAAAGAATATGATGGAGCCCTGGCCAATGTTCTCAGCAGTTAGAGCTTTGGCCTGTGCACTGGAGGGTCATGGATTCGACTCTCGGTCAAGGGCATGTGCCTAGGTTGCAGGTCCAATTCCCACCTGCAGTATGTGTATCTGTTACATTGATGTCTCTCTCACCCTCCCCTCCTCCCCTTCTCTATCCCTCCCCCTCTCCCCTTCCCTCTCCCCTCTACTCTAGAAATCAATGGAAAAACATCCTCACTTCTCAGGTGAGGATTTAAAAAAAAAAAAGAAAAGAAAAGAGTATGATGGCATATTATTCAGCCATAAATAGGAATGAAATCTTGTCTTTTTTGACACTATGGATGGATCTTGAGAGCATTATGCTGAGTGAAATAAGTCAGGCAGAAAAGGACATAAACCATATGCTCACACTTATATGTGGAGTCTAAAAATTAATTAATGAAAAAGCCCAAGCTTATAGATATAGAGAACAGATTGGTGGTTGCCAGAGGTGGGGAGTGGGAAAAATGGGTAAAGATGGTCAAAAAGTACAAACTTTCAATCATAAATGAACTAGAGGCCCGATGCACGAAGATTCATGCAAGAATGGGCCTTCCTTGCCCTGGTTGCCGGCACTGCCTTCACTCCGGCCAGAGCTGCCTTTCCACCTACCTTCCCACGCTGCTCAGAGGCCTGGAGCGGCTGGAGTGGTGCGGAACACCAGCGTCGTCGCCATGCGATGACACAAGCATCCTGGCTACTCAGCGCCTGCATATGCAAATAAACCCTCCATCTTTGTTGGGTTGATTTGCATACTCACTCCTGATTGGCTGGTGGGTGTCATGAAGGTGTGGTCAATTTGCACCTTACTCTTTTATCAGTGTTCCTCATGGGGATGTAATGTACAGTATGGTGACTATAGTTAATACCATATTGCATATTTAAAAGTTGCTATGTGTAAATCTTAAAAGTTCTCATCATAAAAAAAATTGTAGCTATGTACAGTGATTTGTTAACTCCTTCTCTAGTGATCATTTCACCATATATACAAATATCAAACCATTATGTTGTGTACCTAAAACTAATATAGGTCAACTAGAGGCCTGGTGCATGAAATTTGTTCATGGGTAGTGTCCCTAGGCCTGGCCGGCAATCAGGGCTGATCGGGGCCTTCCTTCTGGCTGCTGGCCAGGGCCTTCCTTCCTTCTGTGCCTCCCACTGTTGGTCAGCGCACATCATAGCAAGCAATCAAACTCCCAGTCTCTCAGTCAAACTCCCATTGGGACACTTTGCATATTAGCCATACACACACACACACACACACACAGACTAGAGGCCTGGTGCACGAAATTCATGCACAGGGGGTGGGGGCCCCTCAGCCCATCCTGCACCCTCTCACAACCCGGAACCACTCAGGGGATGTCCAATTGCCGGTTTATGCCCAATCCCACAAGGATCCCTGTGGGATTGGGCCTAAACCAGCAGTCGGACATCCCTCTTGCTATCGGGATTGCTGGCTCCTATAACCACTTCTCTGCCTGTCTGCCCGATTGCCCCTAACAACTCTACCTGCCTGCCTCAGCACCCCTCACCACTTGCCTGTCTGATCACTCCTAACCACCTCTGCCTGCCTGCCTGATCTCCCCTAACCACCTCTGCCTTGGCCCCCGCTGCTGGAATGACATCTGAAAAGTCATTCAGCTGTCCAGTCTAATGAGCATATTATGCTTTTATTATTATAGATTACACCTCAAAGGACTTAAAAAATAAATGTTTAAAAGTCAACAGTGATGCCGGGACCCCTCCCTCTGACTAGTAACAATTCTCCTGGGGAAAGAAGGGAAGAAGCTGTATCCCACTCCCCTATGCCCAGAAACACCACCCTAGTTATTTCCCACACCCTGCAGGTCTGGGCCCTCAGTTGAGGAGCCAGTAGCTCATTATAGAAACATTAAGAAGCCAGATAGACCACTACCACCTCTGCTGCCAGGTCACTGACAGGGCCAGCAACTTTTTTGGGCACTGCATCTGCCTCCCACACTCCTCCCGGAGTTATGTTAGCTTGGGAAGACTGGAGCAGAATTCCATTCAGCCCAAAGAACTGTGCTAGATCTTGGTTTCTAAATGTCATTTTCCAATAAAAGGAACCAAGGTTTCTTGGGGAAATTGCTAATTCTAAGGCTGGGGCAGCAACAAGAGAAAAACCTGGAGCATCTTGTCGCACCAGAAAGGAAGCAAAGTGCTTACTGCTGGAGACTGGTCTGGAGCTTCCATTGCTCAGATCACTGAGTGGGTAGGAGAAGCTGCTGGGTGGTCTCAAGTTGTTCTTCACAGGCTCTTCAACAGAACATGGAAATGAAGTTGTCGGAAAATAAATATCAGTTTTGAAAGAAATAAATGAATAATACTACATGGAGATGCTATCCCTCCCAGGAGGTGGAGCTTGGCCCACCACTGGAGAGTGGGTAAACTCAGTGACTTGCTCCCAAAGAATGGGGACGGGAAACGCCACCTTCACATGCTGAAGGTCCCCATCCCCAGTGATGTCCTGTGCCCAGCACGTGGCCCCTGGTCTGTGTGATGAGAAGGACATTCTTCCCCAAGACCACAGTCTCAGTCTAATCATGAGAAAACAGACAAATCCAGCTTGGGGGATATTTCTACAGGAAATCTGGCCAGTACTCCCTCAAGACTGTCAGGTCATGAAAAATAGGCTGAAAAATTGTCACACACCAGCGAGACACGTAACTAAATGTAGTAACGTGTCCTGGTCTGAATCGGAACAGAAAGAGGACATTCATGGAGAAACTGGGGAAATCTGAATAAAGTCGAGTGGAGTCAATCATGATAAACTAATGTGGTTTCTTAGTTTTAACAGATGTGCCATGGAAATACAGAGTGTAAATGATGGGAGAAATTGGGGTACGGGTGTACAGGAACTCTATACTATCTTTGCAACTTTCTATAAATGTAAAGTGTGTGTGTGTGTGTGTGTGTGTGTGTTTTAAAAAAAAAGTGTTTTCTTTTTTTTTTTTTTTTAATTATTGGCTGGGCTCAGCCAGTGTGACTCAGTGGTTGAGCATCGACCTATGAACCAGGAGATCATGGTTCAATTCCTGGTCAGGGCAGATGCCTAGATTTGGGCTTGATCCCCAGTGGGGGGTGTGCAGGAGGCAGCTGATCAATGATTCTCTCTCATCATTAATGTTTCTATCTCTCTCTCCCTCTCCCTTCCTCTCTGAAATCAATAATATATATATATATATATATATATATATATTTTTTTTTTTTTTTTAAATTACTGACTGGACATGAGAAGGGTTCAAAGAAAGGACAGTCACTCTTCTCAGAATCCTCAGCCTGCTGTTGGGAAGGAGGCACAATGAGGGTAAATACCCTGAAAGGGAACACCCATCCTGGTTTGCCTGGGACAGTCCCTAGTTTATACCCGTTAATTCAGCATCATTATTAATTACAAGCTTTTCCTTTCCAAAGTATTCTGATTTGGACACTAAATTATATGGTCCCATCACCTAAAAGGCAGAGGGTATGCCGTGGTGGTCAGAGATGGGAGGGGACTTTGTAGTGGCCTGGAAGGATGGATGGGGGGCCATGAGTGGAGTTCGTCAAGGGGACAGGATGGAGGGAGATGGCCCAGGCAGGGCAGCCCCCTGAGGAAAGGCCCTGAGGCAGGGGGGACCCAGGGGGTGTTCTTTTTAAGACAAGCCTGAAGCTGGAGAAGACTGAGGAAAGTGACAAACATGATTCAGAAGATGGAGACAACGAGGGCTTGGAACAGGCTGAAAGCACAGCAGCTCCTTTGGAGCAAGCATGATTTTCAAGCAGAGAGGAGGGAGAGTGGCTACGCCACCCAACAAATGGAAACCTCCGAGTTTGGTTTTCTTGAGAAGGACCCTTGCGTCCCCAGGTCCAGTCTGTTGTTCAGTCATGTGCTCTGCTGACTCAACCTGCACTGTTCCCTCGCCAGAACGCCGCTCCCTGGCCCCATGCGCACACCTCCCTGCTGAAGTAAATGTCACCTTCCAGAAAGCAGAGCCCCCAGGTTTTCTTGTGAACTCCAGATTTCAAAGAATGGAAAAAATGTTGAAGGAAAACCCTGCTGCTCTTTCGGGCAAGAAGACTTGAATTTTTACTGTGCAAAGTAAACAGTGTGATTCAGTTTCACTTTCTATTTAAATATCTCAGAAACAACTAGTTCATATGCTGGTATATTCAGAGAATGAGCTTTCTTTTTTTTTTTTTAAATCTTGCCCTTTGAATAATTCCATTCCTATGAGATTCTCAAACACTTAAAAACCCAACCAGACTTAATCTACTGAGTGGGGAGTCTCCCCAAAGCATTATTTAGCACCTTCTGCCTGTTAGAGTCATGTCCAAAACCAGCTGATCCTACTCCCTGGAGAACAGGACCAGTTCTCTAAATATTTGCCTTCTCCCAAGGAAAGTGATGCCATTCTGAAGTCTGAAAATGTTTGATAGCCTCACATTATAAGCCCAGTAAAAAAGGAAGAGTAACAATGTCTAGAAAGCCCCCAGGCCCACTGAAATGTGCCAAGGCAGGACCGAGCGAGGGCGTGAGGTGGGACTGGCCCAGGAGCCCACTGCTGTCCATGCCTCTGACTGCCGTACAGCCTAGAGGCTAAAGTTACAAAATACCGATTGCTTTTTCTCTTTCTCAACATAGCTCATTTTCTCTGGGAATTTGGTCCATCCAGCTATCTGCTCTATCAATTTCCAAGCCTCCTTGCCTCAGCAAAAAACACCTATGTGTTAGGAAATGAGCTGGAAAGTGGCATTGGATCAAAATGCCTTTAAATGAGCAAGCATGGGCATGGGCCCTCCCCTCTACACAGGCTGGCCTCACCTCTGGGCCGACAGAGAAGCCGCTCCAAGGTGCTAGTTTTCAGTTTGCTTCCTAGCACCTCTGCAGTCATAACCAAACTGAAGGAGAATATTGTATGACTTCAGAAAAAAGCCAGCCACCTTGCAACATCTCCAGGAAATTCTGCTCTCCCCTGGGCTTGCAAAACTCCCTCTGTCTTGCAGATTACAGACAAGCTCAGTAACCTCGCTCTAGTTTGCATAATTAAAGAAAGTGGAAGCTGGTTATTTTCTGGGTAACCCTTGACCCAACCAAGCTCACAGGGACTGTGACAGAAATAAGAGGAATAAAGTGAAATTGCCGCAGTGAAAGCTTTTATTCTTTAGATGAGTAGGAAGAGCCAGACCCCTGGGTGCTCATCTGACCTCTCACCTACTAGGCGAGCCAGTGTCCATTTAAAGTACTAAAACGTTATTCTTTTGAAGTTAGCACACATACAACTTCATGTAGTTTCATGTCATAGTTTGTAAGACTTTTCAGAGAAAATGTACCGCTAATATCGTACATATCTTCATTTTTGATATGGACGTAGCCCATGATCTGCTATCTTGCTCCTGCCCACATCCTTGTTGATGTTCTCTCCCCATGTTCTGTCCTATTAATATGTTATCCATCTTTCCGGGGGAATGGGGGTTAAAACACAGAATTTTGAAGCCACAGTCTGGCCACACCCGGGTAGAAAGTGCCTGCTGAGTCTAGCAGAGTGGCTCTGCCTCTTTCACTGGGCATCCAGATACTATATATTTCCTTTATACAAAATCTTGCTCCCAGGGAAAGTCTGAAAAGTCACGGAGCTAGTCTAAATCTCTCACTTTAAAACAGGTTTACATGACAGAAGGTCAGACACTGTTAGCAGAGTAATTGCTAGAAACCAAGTCTCAATTTCCCAATCTATGGCCCCAAAAACGCCCATGAGCTTTGAAGAGAGAGGAGCTCCACGTGGGACTCTTTCAATCAAACCCACCTGGGATGAGGGCAGCGCCAGTCTGGGTGAGTGAAACTGAGATTCCTGCACCCCCACCCCCGCTTCCGCTGCAGAGCAAGGGTCACTGCCGGAGCAGCGCCTGTGGACGGCCCTGGTTTCAGTCAGAGCACAGTTCGGTTGTGAGGCCCAGAACTGTTTGGGTTTGGAGCCTCCGGGCTTAGTTAGTGTTTGAGAGACTCTGGGGCCACTGAGCAGCCCTTGGCTTTTCTGTTTGGGTCTCATTGGGCGTTTCTCAGGAAAAGCCTCCCGGGCCGAGGAGGACTGTTTACTAAGGGAGAGGAAGTGTTACTGAAGACCTTTCTAACCCACTTCTGTGAGGCCCAATAAATAAAACCAGCAAACACTCCTGTCACAGTTGGGATTAAAGCCTGAGCTTTGTAGAAAGTCACACATACACCAAGAAAGCCAGCTTGCTCATGTAGGTGAGAGAAGTAATATATCCACAGAAGTAGGATTCTGAGCCACTCTGGGGGAGGGAGTGGTAATAAAAGCACTAATATGACAGTGTGTGAAGGTTTCTGGATATCGTTTCAGGAATACATGGAATTCACTGGCTGAATAAATGCAGACAGAGTCATTTTTATTCAGCTCCAGGTCCTGGGAGGAGGGCAGGCCTGACGGCAGCTGAGTTCTTTAGAGACAGCCTGGAGTACGGGCAGCGGGAAGGTCTTACCATCTCCCCTTTTCCCCTCTGCCCCGCCTCCCCGTCCCCCACATACACACACAACCTACATACCTGGAAAGCATCCTAACATCTGCCCAGAACCACCCACACACATTCATTCATTCATTCATTCAGCAAATATTCACTGAATACTTACCACGGGCCAGGCCTCCCCTCTGGGACGTTCACTGAGTGCCCACCGCAGTGCCAAGTGTAATTTCTCTGAGTCAAGTAGAGAGGGAGAAAGAGAGGCACCCTGCTTGCTCCCTCCTTCCCCACAGGAGCTTCTGGTTTAGCTCCAGCTTATAAAACATTCAGAAAACCACGAGCATGGGAAGCAAAATGGGAAAAGGCTGGGACTGGTGGCCAGACTGACCCAACTGAAATGCTAACAGCACAGCAATTGGCAGCAACTGGCTGCTTGATCCTGGACAGGTGTTTAACTTCTCTGAGCCTCAGCATCTTCATCTGAAAACTAGGGACCCAGTGCACAACATTCATGCACATTAAAAGGGAATTAATTAGAGGAAATACTTTAATATTGCTATTTGCCCTTTATAATAGAAGTATCAGAGATGAAAGAAAATTAGTAAAATGTATATGAAAATCTTCCTCCTGTCAGAGCCTGGGATGTGCCTCAGGAACCAGAGTCAAGTCCCTGCCCACCCACGTGCACCTCAAAATCGCATGAGACCCAGGCCCAGCCAGCCCCACCCCCATTGGGCTAGATCTAGACCTGGCCGGCCCCACCTCTGTCAAGCCCCACCAGGTGGGGGCGAGGCCCCAGGTTACCTGACCTGGTGCCAAGGTGAGGGGCACAGCCTGAGGTCGCCCAGGCTGGGGGGGCACACCTTGAGGTCCCCTGACCCAGGCCAGGGGGCGTGGCCTAAGGTCCCCCATCAAGCCCTGCCAGGCAGGAAGCACAGCCTCAGGTCCCCTGGTCTGGTGCCAGGGTGGGGTGCATGGCCTGAGGTCCCTGTCAAGCCCTGCCGGTGCAGGACTGCTGGCTCCCAACTGCTCGCCTGCCTGCCTTCCTGATTGTCCCTAACCACTTCTGCCTGCCAGACTCATCACCCCCTAACCACTCCCCTGCCAGCCTGATTGATGCCTAACTGCTCCCCTGCAGGCCTGGACACCCCTAACTGCCCTCCCCTGCAGGCCTGGCCACCCCCAACTGCTCTACCCTGCAGGCCTGGGTCCCCCCCAACTGCCCTTCACTGCAGGCCTGGTTGCCCCCAACTTCCCTCCTCTACCAGCCTGGTCACCTCTAACTGCCCTCCCCTGCAGGCTTTATTGCCCCCAACTGCCCTCCCTTGCAGGCCTGGTCCCTCCCAACTGCCCTCCCCTGCTGGCCTAATTGCCCACAACTGCCCTCCCTTACAGGCCTGGTCCCTCGAAACTGCCCTCCCCTGCTGGCCATCTTGTGGCGGCCATCTTGTGTCCACATGGGGGCAGGATCTTTGACCACATGGGGGCAGCCATCTTGTGTGTTGGAGTGACAGTCAATTTGCATATTAATCTTTTATTAGATAGTATTAGATAGGATAGAGGCCTGGTGCATGGGTGGGGGCCAGCTGATTTGCCCTGAAGGGTGTCCTGGATCAGGGTGGGGGTTCCCTTGGGGTGTGGGGCGGCCTGGGCGAGGGGCCTGTGGCGGTTTGCAGGCCAGCCACGCCCCCCGACGACCCAAGCGGAGTCCCTGGTATCTGGGTTTTATTTATCTTCTATAATTGAAACTTTGTATCCTTGAGCAGAGCCAACCCTCTTGCTCGCTCCATGGCCACAGCCATTTTTGTTGGGATTTATTTATCTTCTACTAGTGGCCCAGTGCACGAAATTTGTGCACATTTAAAGGGGATTAATTAGAGGAAATAATTTAATATTGCTATTTGCCCTTTCTCTATAATAGAAGTGTCAGAGATGACAGTCTGGGGCATACCATGGGACCCAGAGTCAAGTCCCTGCCCACCCACCTGTGCCTCAAAATCACGTGAGACCCAGACCTGGCTGGCCCTGCCCCCATTGGGCTTGATCCAGACCTGGCCAGTCCCACCCTTGTCAAGCCCCACCAGGCAGGGTACGTAGCCTCAGGTCACCAGGCCTGGTGCCAGGATGGGGGACCTGGCCTGAGATCCCCTGTCAAGCCCCACTGAGTGGGGGCATGGCCTGAGGTCCCCCATCAAGCCCTGCCAGGTTGGGGGGGGGGAGGCGGGTGCAGCCTCAGGTCCCCCATCAAACCCTGCTGGGCAGAGGATGTGGCCTGAGGTTCCCCAGCCTGGCGCTGGGGCGGGGGGAGCAGCCTAAGGTCCACTAGTCCAGCACCAGGATGGGAAGAGCACCTTGAGGTTCCCCATCAAGCCCTGCCAGGTGGGGGGCATGGCCTCAGGTCCCCTTCAAGCCCTATGGGGGCAGGGGAGGGCATAGCCTCAGGTCCCTGCTGATTGCTCGTTAAGGGTCCTTATGGGAACTTGGCTTCAGCTGTGGGTGCAGCCATCTTTATGACAGAGTGATGGTCAATTAGCATATCCTTCTTTATTAGATAGGATAATTGAAACTTTGTAGGCTTGAGTGGAGGCCTGGGCCTGCCAGGGCAAGCGGAAAGCTTGGCTTCCTCCAATGCTGGGGAAACCCAAGCCTCCTGCTCTCTCTGTGGCTGCTGCCATCTTGGTTGGGTTAATTTTCATATTACTCTTTTATTAGTTAGGATGCTTCAAAGTAATGCAAAGTATTTTTCATACAGAATGGGTAAGACTTGCCAATGCCTTGAATGCACTAATGAATGAGATCATTATAAATGAACAATCACTAAAGTGGGGAGCTGCGAGAAGAGAGAGGTCAGCAGATGCTACAGAAGTTAAGAAAAGCTTTCTGAAGGAGGCAGCATGAGAACTGGGCTTGAGAGATGAGCTATTATGCCTAAAAAATGAAGCAGTAGGGATCCAGTTGCAAACAAAATCGATGATGTGGGATGAGCTTCCATGTTCTTGGGGGCTCATGAGGAATTGCCTGCTAGTGTGGTGTAGGTGTGGGTTGTTGAGAAATAAACAGAATAATGGGGTAGAGGGGGTGGGAATGGGCTGGATCATGGGAGATCAATGAGCCTTTCCTCCAAGTTCCATGCCTGGACCCAGGCACCCATCTCACTGCCTCGGGAGAGATCACTGATCACCCACCATCACAGTGGCCTGTGAGCCAGGCTGGATCAACAACAGGTCCCTGGTGTATTTACCACCATGGTAGATGTGGCAGCACCTACCACTCTGTAAATGCCTCAGATAACAAGCAAATTATCCCACAAACTCTGAGCTAGAGGCATGTCTGTCTCTGCCAAAAGTGGTGGGTTTTGTCAGCACCAGATGGGAAGCACCCCCAGAACTGCCTTGGGGACCACGCACCCCAGAGCTCTGCCTCCTCCTGGCTCAGCAGTCTGTCAGCCCAGCCTTCTCTGTCTTCACAGAAGGAGGGGCATGCCCCACACTTAATAAGACCCCTGCTGACACCTAAAGAGGATGCCTGAATTCTAAATGCCAGACTCTCCAGCAGATGCCGCTGGGCGGTCAGGCTTGCCTCCCCGCCCCTGGGTCCCTCTGTGACTGCAGCAGACACCCCCTGCCATGTGGTTCCAGATCACTGTGAGCACCACAAGGGCAAAGACTGGCTGTCTCATACCTGCTTCTCCCCGGAAGCTGATACACTGAGTGTGTCAAACACTTTTCCTGAACAAATGAACAAAGGATCAACTATGATGTAGACTTAGGGGATGGGACACAAAAACCACCCAATGCCTAGGGAGGTCCTGCCATGGAAACAGCAGCTGCTTTTTACTTGGCTGTGTATAACGTATGTACAACACAAGGTGCTAGGCACAGGTCCCACATCACCTCACTTAATATTACAACAACTAAGGTGAGCCTTCTTCTCCACATTTTACTCCTAAGGAAATTGAAAGTTGGACAAATTAAGGTCACATGCTAGCAAGAGGCAGAGCCAGGACTCCCCCCGAGGGCTGAGGGACCCCAAAACCCTCATCCTTCCCGATCACTCAGTTCTGGAGGATTCTGTGGCTGCAGGCACTGGCATCTCCCACCTGCCACTCTGAGGGGCAATGCAGCAGCCCGTTAGCTCCCCCCCCCTCCCCACCTTCACAGGAAGCCGTTTATCAGATTAGCACCCCACCTGCTCCCACAACAGAGAGCAGCGCTCTGAGGAAACACCACTGGACTTGGCTGGACTTTCTGTGGGGACAAGGACACAGGGACACCTCGGGCCTTGGAGTGGGAAGCCACCCTGTGCTTCCCCTCCCCGCCCCCCCGCCACCTCCCCACCCTCAGGGGGAGACTGTAGTGTGTCCCTTGGCCTCGTGTCAGCCTGAAGTAATGGGACCAACACAGGACTTGAAGCCAGACGGATGTGGCTTTGGGTCCTGATCAGCTCTGTGACCTTGGACAAGCCACTTGGCCTCTCCGGGGCTCAGTTCCTTCAGCTGGAGAAAGGTTTGATGCCACTGTCCTCACGGGTTGTCTCCAGCACTAAACGAGATGGCATTGGAAGCTTGCCCCTCAACTGGCACACAACAGTGCTCCCAAGCGAGAGCGCTCCTCCCCTCTCGCAGCTGCGTGGGGCCACAGTATGGGTCGCACTGGTCAGATGAGCAAGCTGAGGGCCAAGAGGTTGAGCGGCCTACCGCTGGTAGGAGAGACTTCTCCTAACTCCCAAGACGAGGCTCTTTCCACTGGTTGGTTGGTTTGTTTGTTTGTTTGATTTGGGGTTTTGTTTTGTTTTGCTTTTTGCTGGCTCTTCAAAAGCAAAATCAGGTCATTGTCCCCTAAACTGGTGGTTTAGCCTTGAATATGTAGTTGTGTGGGTCCTTCCCCTCCTCTTGCTCCCCTTCTTCAAATTCTTATCTCACCAGCCTCTTTGCATACAAATCAGGCTGATCCTCATAAAGCAATCGAGAGGGTCAGGGCAGAATGGGAGGTACATACAATTCTCTCCACAAGCAAGACAAGCCCTCTCTGTTGGTGCAAGACCATGACTCACCCAAGGTCTTTTATGAGGGCCAGATGCTGAACACACCTAAATTGCTTCAGATTGCTTCTACCGTGTGTGTTGGTGGCGGGGAGGGGAACAACTAACATCCATATACATTTATACGTTTACCAGGAAATGTGTTTATATTGTTTTCCAATCAGGATTTACCACCAGCCAGGAGTTTCGTGCCTAATGAACAGGCAAAACCCAACCCATTGTCAACAGAGAAAAGTCTATCTCAAACGTAAGAGATTTAAAATCAAAATGGATGTTAGAAGAGCATGATTCCTGGCATTGCTGGGCAGCTCGTTGTTTCTGGGTTCAGCTTTATCCTGGAAGCCGGGGGGGGGGGGGGGGGGGAGGGCAGGAAGGGGGCTAGACAAGGGAGGCCTCCAAGGGAGAAAAAAATCTCTTTTGGGCAGGTACTGTTCTATATTTAAGTCTGTGGCACCTCCTGGTGTGGCCCCTGACCACCCAGAGTCCATTCCTGGGTTGGCCCACAGCCAGCAGTCCTTCCTGCACCAGCCCAACTCACTCTACAGTCCCAGCCTGGGTCCCCAAGACAACCTGACACCAATGATCTGTGTGGATCCTCCAAGCCCAGATGTTACATCTCATAGACAAGTCACTGCCCCAAACATAAGCCTTCTCATCTGTTCTCTCTCATGCTTAGCTCATAGAGACGGTTCTATGTCTCTTCTCCCTAATGCCAGCTGCTCCTCTCCCCTTCAAAGCTTTCCTCTGTGCCCACTGGACCCCTCATTTCATGGAAAATAGACCCCCTTCATCCTTTACCTCCTCACAGCAGGCTCTCTCCTTTTCCTGGACCTCCCTGAGATGCGGTCATCCCCTGACCACAGGCATCTCCTCAATGATGACCTTTTGTTCTCTCATACCTGTGTCTGCGTGGGTCAGCAGATGAAGCCATAAGGTGGCGTCAGTGTCCTCATACTCCCAGGGGGCAGGACACCACTGCTTTCCTCCCAGGTAACTCTCCTGGGCTCACACCCTGTGGCTCACCAGCTTCCCTGTATTCCTTCCCCCATTCCTGCCACCTCCTGGAGCAGTTCAGTGTGCAGGGGGAGACCCTCCATGCCAGGCCTGACCTTCCTTAGATCCAGTGACCTCGACCTCCCTTCCACATCCATCACCTACCGCCACAACCACACTGTTCATCTGGTCACTGCCTACGACGCCATTCTTTAACACAGCCTCCCAGCCCTCTCGCTGTGTGTCTGTTCTTTCAGTCTCTCTGAGATCACTTAGCCCTCAATCCCTCCCTCTTTCTTTTGGTCCCTCACCCCCCAAACAACCTGCTCTCTAATCAAGCTTAAACTGCTCACTCGCCCATACCATCCATGCCTTTACCCTATTCTTCTGTTGCCCCTCAACCCTCTGTACTATGTGCCATCCACCTTCTCCTCCTCTCTGCCCTGGTGGCTGAGAGCTACAGAAACAATCACCCCGCGTGCCTGCACTGCTGAGAGCTAATCCCATGTCCATTACCACCATTTTAGAATCTCGATTTGGAATAAAAATCTCATAGTCTTTAGAATTTTGATTTTATATAAAAACATATCCCCACATCTCCCGGAGCTAGACATGGCCAAATAACTCGGTTCTGGCCAACAGGATGAGTAGAATTATTGTGTGCCCGATTCTGGGAAATTTCTTTGTGTGTGTGGGTGTGTGTGTGTGTGTGTTTATTTTTAAATAAATCTTTATTGTTCAGATTACAGGTGTTCCTCTTTTTGTTTTCCCCCTATAGCTCCCCTCCACCTGATTCCCCACCCCACCCTACCCCATGCCCTTACCCCCTGCCACTGTCTTCATCCATAGGAGTAAGATTTTTGTCCAATCTCTTCCCACACCACTCACACCCAGTTCCCCCTGAGAATTGTCAGTCCACTCCCTTTCTATGTCCCTGATTCTATTATATTCACCAGTCCATTCTGTTCTTCAGATTTTTTATTTACTTGATTTTAGATTCACTTGTTGGTAGGTATGTATTTGATGTCATTTTGTTGTTCATAATTTTTATCTTTACCTTTTTCTTCTTCTTTCTCTTCTTAAAGAATACCCTTCAGCATTTCATGTAATCCTGGTTTGGTGGCGATGAACTCCTTTAGCTTTTTCTTGTCTGTGAAGCTCTTTATCTGACCTTCAACTCTGAATGATAACTTTGCTGGGTAGAGTAATCTTGGTTGTAGGTTCTTGCTATTCATCACTTTGAATATTTCTTGCCACTCCCTTCTGGCCTGCATAGTTTCTGCTGAGAAATCAGCTGACAGTCATATGGGTACTCCCTTGTAGGTAACTAACCATTTTTCTCTTGCTGCTTTCAAGATTCTCTCTTTGTCTTTTGCCCTTGGCATTTTAATTATGATGTGTCTTGGTGTGGTCCTCTTTGGATTCCTCTTGTATGGGGTTATGTGCACTTCCTAGACTTGTAAGTCTATTTCTTTCACCAGGTAGGGAAAGTTTTCTGTCATTATTTCTTCGAATAGGTTTTCAGTATTTTGCTCTCTCTCTTCTTCTGGCACCCCAAAAATTCGGATGTTGGTACGCTTAAAGTTGTCCCAGAGGCTCCTTACACTATCTTCATATTTTTGGATTCTTTTTTCTTTTTGTTTTTCTGGTTGGGTGTTTTTTGTTTCCTCATATTTCAGATCTTTGGTTTGATTCTTGGGGTATGTTGATCTACAGTTGAGTTTCTGTATATTCTTTATTTTAGACAGTGTATGCTTCATTTCTGACTGGTCCTTTTCCATTTTGTTGGCATTCTCATTAAGGTCCTTGAAGGTCTCACTAAGCTCCTCAGAAGTGTCATCAAGTTTCTCGGCGGTTTTTAGAAGATTCTTGAGTAACCTTATAAATGTGGTTCTGAACTCTATGTCGTCCAGTAGTTTGCTTTCCTCCGTTTCTTTCATTCGTGACATGTTTCTTTGTCTCCGCATTTTGGCTGCTTCCCTGTGTTGGTGGAGTGGCTTTGTGTGGTAGGTGACCTATAGGGTGCAGTAGTTCAGCCTCCCCAATCACCTGATGTGGATGCTCTTGGTACACCCTTTGTGGGCTGAGTGCAAAGTCTTGGTGTAGTTAAGCCTTAATTGCTGTTGGTACGCTGGGAGGAATTGACCTCCAGGCCAATCGGCTGTGAGGACTCCCTGTGTCTATAAGAACTGCTGCACTGAAGACACGCTTATGGGGCAGGACTTGTTTCAGTGGGGCTTTGGTGCTCACTGAGTCTGCCTCTTGAATGTGTCACTTATGGATGTGAGGAGTTGAAATCTGGTTTCTCACACTGACCACTAGGTATACTGGCTTCTGGATCTCCAATGGGGTGCAGGTCAGCTATTGTCTGAGTCCACCCAGCAGGAGCTACAGCGAGAGCTACAGTTTTCTCCTCTTTGCTTGGGGTTTGGAGGTTTTGGAGCTGTCTGATCCGGGCTGCAAGTTTGCTAGGTTAAGCTGTGATAGGGCAGGCCTTTCTTATGCTAAAGCTGCTGCTTGGAGCTCGGGTGGGTTTGTAGGTTGTGTGGGGCGGGGTCTCAGGGCGTCACTAGGCTAGGGCATGGCAAATAGCGATGGCTGCTAGTTAGCCGGCTCTGTGTCTCCGACTGCGTCCTGTGCCCCAGCACAGTAAACAATTATTTTCACGCGCAGCTCTGCAAGCAAGCCCCCCTCACTTTCCGATGGCAGACAGTCCAGCTTCTCCCCGTAGGAGTTTGGGTCCCCTGCGTCTCCCCAGAAACTGTATTTCAGAGTAATCGGGGGCTTGTCTCCCTTTGGGTTGAAAAAAACAACGCCTGCCACCAGCCCGGATCACTCACCTCCATACCTCAGCTTTTCAGCACTTGTGCACGTCTCAATGCTCTTTTCTCTTTCCTTCTAGTTGTAGAACTTCCACTCAGCCAGCTTTCCCATGGTTCTGGGTGATAGATGTTTTGTCTTTTAGTTGTAGTTTTGAAATTGTTGTGTGAGGCAGTAGTTTAGGTGTTTACCTACGCCACCATCTTGGATTCTCTCCTGGGAAATTTCTTTAAGATATACTTGGGATGTGCCCTTTGTCTCTTCCATCCTCCTGCTCAAAACACAGATGTGATGCCTGGAGTTCATCTTGGACCTTAATGATGAGGACCACATCTGAAAGATAGCAGAATATAGTAAAGCTAAATGCACCCTGGGTTCCTGAGGACCATAGCATCTGAACTGCCTATAATAGATTTCTTTCATGTGAAAGAGAAGTAAATGTTATTCTGTTTAACCCACTGTTTTTTAGGTCTCTGTGGCAGCTGTTCACAGTGGGACTGACACCTATTAACACCGTGCCCCAAACACACAATTCCAAATGGATAAACTTCCAAATGAATTTTTTAAAGAGTAAAACAGTGAAAAAATATTGCAAGAAAACTTGGAAGACTCTACTATAAACTGAGATTAGGGGAGACCTTCCCAACAAAGACAGGACACTTGGAGGCTCTGAAAGAGATGGAAGATGTATTTGACTACATTTTGACTACATAAATGTTTATGACTTGTATCATAAACAAAGGCCATAAAGAAATAAAATATTCGAGAAAATATTTGTAAGACAGATTTTAAAAGGTAATATTTATTTAAAAGGTAGGTGAATATGATCCAAGGCATATTATATTAAACTAGAGGCCCAGTGCACGAAATTTGTGCACGGGGGTCAGGGAGGCTGTCCCTCAGCCCAGTCTGCACCCTCTCCAATCTGGGACCCCTCAAGGGATGTCTGACTGCCCGTTTAGGCCCGATCCCAGTAGGATCGGGCCTAAACGGGCAGTCAGACATCCCTCTCACAATCCAGGACTGCTGGCTCCCAACTGCTCACCTGCCTGCCTTCCTAATTGCCCCTAACCGCTTCTGCCTGCCAGCCTGATCACCCCCTAACCACTCCCCTGCCAGCCTGATTGATGCCTAACTGCTCCCCTGCCAGCCTGATTGATGCCTAATTGCCCCTAACTGCCCTCCCCTGCAGGCCTGGGTCCCCCGCAACTGCCCTTCCCTACAGGCCCGGTCACCCCCAACTTCCCTCCTCTGCCGTCATGATCACCCCTAACTGCCCTCCCCTTCAGGCTTGATCACCTCCAACTGCCCTCCCTTGCAATCCTGGTCCCTCCCAACTGCCCTCCCCTGCTGGCCATCTTGTGGCAGCCATCTTGTGTCCACATGGGGGCAGCCATCTTTGCCCACATGGGGGCAGCCATCTTGTGTGTTGAAGTGACAGTCAATTTGCATATTACTCTTTTATTATATAGGATAGAGGCCTGCTGCACAGGTGGGGACCAGCTGGTTTGCCCTGAAGGGTGTCCTGGATCAGGGTGGGGGTTCCCTTGGGGTGTGGGGTGGCCTGGGCGAGGGGCCTGTGGTGGTTTGCAGGCTGGCCACGCCCCCTGGTGACCCAAGCGGAGGCCCTGGTATGTGGGATTTATTTATCTTCTATAATTGAAACTTTGTAGCCTTGGCAGAGGCCTGGGCCAACCAGGGTGTGCAGGAAGCTTGGCTTCTTCCATTGCCAGGGAAACCTAAGCCTCCTGTTCACTCCATGGCCACAGCCATCTTGGTTGGGTTAATTTGCATACTCGCTCCTGATTGGCTGGTGGGCATGGCTTGTGGGTGTAGCAGAGGTACGGTCAATTTGCATATTACTCTTTTATTAGATAGGATGACCTAAGACTCTGTGGGGGTGTGTCTACAAAGATTATGTTGGGTCTCAAAGGGGCCTCCATGAGTAGCACCCCTCTTCTTTTCTAAGGTTCTGACAGTTGAGAGTAAACAAAGCATAGATATGGGGAACAAAATATCCTATTTTTAATGATAGAGGCTAACTCCCCTAGCCTGTATTCCTACCAGACTGTCAATGCATGGTGTGTTTGTTGTTGTTTTTGCCCAGACTGTCAACTCTTAAGCCTCTCCTCTATTAAACTCTAGATTGCTCATAGCCAGGCTGCGCATACCTACATCCTTCCTCATTCAATCTCATAGAGAAGAAGGTGACTCTTCTGGTAAATGTTAAAACTCCAGTTTCTCCTTGGTTCATTGTTTCTGAGTGTAACCCCATCCCTGAACTGAACACAGTGACAGGTAGAATGAGACATGATGATTGACTTAAACAATCAGACCCATGCCTGGAGTGTGTGTGTGTATGTGTGGGAAGGGGGCGGGGGGGGGGAGGGAGGGCTATGGAGGAGTGCAATTCCTAAACTGGGGAATCCAAGAACTTCCTTCAAGAGAAGAGGGGACATGGAAGTGCAGAGCTAACCAGCAAATGCCCTCTATCCAAGAGAGGTATGAGGTCCCCAGCCCTGAGGAGTCAGATGAAAAGCAAGCTGAGACCAGGAGAATGAAAAGGAGTGAACAGGGGAAAGGAGGGCAGAAGGCATTCTGGGCAAAACAAACTGGTTCTGGAGGTTCTGGAGACTGAGACACCTCGGTGCATGCTGGACCTGCGGCGTTCTCATACACCTGGAACAGAGTGAGATGGACAAGGGCGAGAGAGGATGCTGAGTGGCTGGGCAGAGAGCAGACACGGATTGCCAGCTCTGGTGGTGGGAATGAAGTTGATATTCCCGAGGCAGTTTAAATGGCTCGAGACAAACAGATCTGGGAGTGGGTTCACATCCCAACTCCCTCTGTGGTTATGGGCAACCTCTCTGAGCTTCAGAGTACTTTTTTTTTTAACTGTCTAACCTATAAAATGAAACTATGAATAGCGCTCTCAGAGTTGTTGGAGAATTAAATGACATTAAGTGTGTATAGCCTCTGACACAGAGATGACCTGGATAAAAAGTGGCAGTTATTGTTATCATTGCCTCTCTCGGGCCTGGCATCCCTGCCCTCAAAGACCCAACAATACCTAGGCAGCATCAGGAAACCTCTATGGACTGAAGGACTAGCAACCCCTGTGAGTTGGTCTCACCCCTGGACATAGCTTCTTAGCACCCACCTGTCCCATGGTGCCCTCCCCAATCTCAAGAGGCTCAGAGCTGCCAAGAAGTACCCAAAGCTCAGATATCAAAGGGCTGGGGCCCCAGGCTATGGGGCCTCCAGAGATGACTGTCCCATAGGTGTGATCTGGCCAGCAGGTCCTGAAATGACACAGCAACCAGGGCTGATCTGGCTGGAGGGGCCAGGAGGAGATGGGGGAGGCATGGCTGCCTGAGGGAGGTTTGGGGAAGGCTGGGCTGGGTGAGACTTCCCAAAGGCTTGCTGGCCTCTCCCTGGAAGACTGGCTCCCTTCAGCATAGACTGGAGCCTCACTTAGCACCTCTCTCAGGGCTGTGGAAGGGAAAAGCTGAAGGGTCTGGAGACCCAGGCATCACTATCTTCCCAGAGGCTGAAGGCCTGTAGGTGTCTCTGTACAGAAGCTGCTGGACACACACGTTTCCCAGGCCCCCTGAAGGGTGGAGGGAAATCGGTGCTGACCACACCACACCCACCTGATCACCAAGGGGCAGTGTGCAAGAGCTTGCCTTTGAAATCACGTAGAGCTGGGCTTGAACCGCAGGTCCACGGCTCACTGTGAGCATGGGCAGGTACTTTATGTTCTGATCCTCAGTCTTCTCGTCTGTAAGATGGAGATGGTGCCGTTGAGGGGACTAAGTAATCCACGCAAGGTGGTCAGTGTGAAGGACCTTGGTAAACATCCGTTCCTTTCCTTCCTGGGCTGCCACCAGGCTCCTCCTCCTACTCTTGGATCCCGTCTCTCGTTTGGTCCCTGTTGCTGTGTCTCCTACTCTCGCTGTGAGCTAAGGGGAGGCCTCATCCTCCCGTCTGCCTGGAACCTCTCCCTCCCCAAGCCAGAGCACCTGCCCTTCGTGAGACTGGGGCAGTAATAAGAGCCCCAGTCGCTCAGTCATGGGAATTGAACACTGTGCCGGGGCTTATGCTGAGCGAGGGGGATGCCGTGTAGAACTAGGGACAGCTTCCTCCTCAGGAAGGTCCACGCCAGCGGGAGAAAACGCACAGAAGGGCTCCTGTGAGTGTGGCATGACAACAGAGTGAAGGTGGTAAGGGACCTCCCCATGGCGTCCAGGGTGTCGGGAGGAGATGGCACATGAGGGGAGCCTCAAAGGGTGAGGGGGTGTTGGCTGGAGGAAGGCTGGTGAGGGAGGAGCAAGGAAAAGGCACGAGCAAAACCTAGGAGGAACCTAGCTCCTGGCGTGGGCAGAAAATAAGGTCCGTCGTAGATGCCCGGTTGCTGTTTGCTTGGGAAGCACCGTAGAGTCTGTAGAAAATACACCAGACTTCACCTGCACCGAGGCTGGGAACACAGCGGAGGGGAGACTTCCAATTTTTACTTTGTATCTCACTGTGTTGTTTGAAATTTGTATGTCGCAATTTTATACTTTAAAAATACACTTTTTTAAAAAATATTCCTTAAAAGATTAGTTCTGGCTGCAATGTGTACAACAAGTTGGCATGGGGCAAGTCTAAAGCAGGGAGACCAGTTCCGAGGATCCTGCAGGTGATGAAGTCCTAACCCAGGTGGGTGGCTATGGGGACGCGGAGAAGGAAGAGCCAAGAGCGGCGAGACAGCAGAGCTGGGGAAACAGGAAACCTCACCTACTGTGAGGGCCCAGGGGGACCTGGAGCGCACGATGCCACGTGAAGTGAGCCCATCAGAGAGACCAGTTAGCGTGGGGCAAGTCTAAAGCAGGGAGACCAGTGCTCGCTGCCATATGATCCCGCTCATATGTGGCATCTAAATAAACAGACAAACAAAATACAAACAGACTCATAGATACAGAAAACAGACTGACAGTTGTCAGAGGAGAGGGTTGGTGAAAAAGGTGAAGGGATTAAGAAAATAAAAACCCTCATAGACACAGACAACAGTATGGTGATTACAAGAGAGAAGGGGGTGCGGGGGGAGAGAGTAGGGGGTAAAGGGGGGATAAATGGTGATGGAAGGAGACTTGACTTTGGATGGTGAACATGTGATGATGTACAGATGATGTGTTATAGAACTCTACACCTGGAACTTATCAATTTCATTAACCAATGTCACCCCCATAAATTCAATAAAAACATTTTAATGCTGCAGAGCTGTGTGGGTGGTGGCAGCTTTACTGAGACAGAGCGCATGCGGGCAGAAGCGGTAGAGAGACGGTGTGAGCCCTTTTGTCCATGTGGGCGCCCAGGATGCCCACGTAGGGCTGTCCAGCTGGTAACACAAGTACACGGGACTGACATTAGGGGAGAGGCAGTTAGGAGATATGAATTTGAGAAATACCAGCACGTAAATCATTAAAGCCATGAGGAAAAGGACACCTACCTATCCTCAGGGAGAATGTAGCAAGGGAGGGAGAGGGTCCGGGATGGACACAGCCGTCGGGTGGAGAAAAAAGCGCTGCTAAAGGCGCCAGAGAAGGAACAGCCAGAGGAAAAGGAAGAAAACCAAGAGGCCGCGGTGCCGTGGAGAAAAGTCAGTTAGGAAGAGGGAGTGAGTAACAGTGTCAGCACTTCTGAGACGTCAAGGAAGACGAAGACTCGAAAGCGGCCCCGGCATGGCCATCAAGATCTCCGGTTTCCTGGGAGGCGTCGCTCAGAGTGATCCCAGGCCGGAGGTCAGAGAGTGGAGCCTCCGCCCTGCCTGCGCTGTGTCTGAGCTGACCCGCGCCCTTTGCTTTCTGGTCCCAATTGTGCAGGACTGAGACTGTCACTATAGTCTCTCAGCCTGGCCGGCGGCATTCCGAGTTCTAGAAAGTCTCCTCAGATGGAAAGGCTACAAACCAGCACTACAGCAAGAAAGCTGCCCCTGGGCATCCTGGGAAAGGTGCCGGTCCTGGTGCCAGCCATCCCTCCCTTTGACCCTAAGCAAGACACAGCTTTCTCCTCAGTAACTTGCTGGGTCAGAGGGGCTTGTCTTTAACGAGCCCTTTCCACCCTCATATTCCACAGTCCAATAAACCACATGAAAAGACAGACTCCTGCCTAGCTCTTCCTGAGCAGGGAGCATTTAAAACTCTGGCTCTCTGATGTAAAAAGCTTCCTGGCCATGGGCAAGAAAGCAGACGCCTCCTGGGAGACCCACTCATGCACACCCAGGTGCGGGGCCTGGAGTCCCCAGGCTTCAAACACAATGAAGAAAGGATGGCTCACCAAATCATGCCTAACTGCAAGGAAAGCCCTGCTGGCTAAGCCCTTCTTTGGTGCCACTATACAATGACAGACAACAGAGGACTGGTGACTAAGCGCAGCTCTAAATCCCCACCTAGGAGCTGTGTGACCTGGGGCAAGTGATTTAGCCTTTCTATGTACAGCCTTTCTCTGCCATAAGATAGGGCTGATAATAGTATCTACCTCCTCAGATTTATATGATGATTAAATGAGTTAATATTTATAAAGCACAGAGAACAGCACCTGGCACATAAGGACCATCACACACATGGTTGTTAATCAAATAATAACACACACAAGCATATGCTGATTCGCTGCGTCACTGCTCTGTCCTCCAGGACACTAACCTCATCTTCCACACACAGCTCTCGGGCGGGCCTGGGCACCCTTCATGCCAGCAACACAGATGAACCGTTCTACCTTAGGTCTTTATGTCATGTAGGGAAAGAGGGACACGTAGGAAAGCTGTCACAGAACAGCAAGAAGGTTTTTCTTGTCATTTGTTGTCATTGGGTAGTATGGCCAGTAAGGACCCGCCCCTGCAGGATTAGGGTGGGTTTAAGTCAGCCCCACCCAACCTATGACTCGAACAGAGGACAGACCAGAGTACAATTTGACCAAGGGATGACAGACAGACACTGCAGGTCTCTGCTAGATGACAAGGACCACCCCGAGCCCTGGGGACAGAATCCTCCAAGTCCAGGAGCTCACAGCCTAGAGGCGGAGACAGTCCAGCACTGCCCGGAGAGAAGCATGAACAGGGGAGCACAGAGGCTCGCCCACTCAACCAGGCCAAGGGGCAAAGAGGTATAAAAGTGTGAGGGAAGGTTGTCATGGAGCTTCCCCAACGAGGCGAAGCATGAAGGAGAGGGAGAGGGAGGCGGAAGAGTCAGGGATGGGCGGTGAGATGTAGGCTGCAGAGGCCAGCAGGCCTCGAAACAGGACAGACTTATGCTGAGATCTAGGTGGCACTGGCATGCATTCGATAGTTGGAAAGCTGGGGGAAGAGTAGAAAACAGGGAGAAGATCAGGCAGAAGACAAACCAGAACGAGCCTGAAAATGTGTTTGTTACCAGAGAGGTAGAAGGGCTGGGGTGAACAGAAGGAAAAAACATTTTAAAAGAAGACAAAGTGGCTGTTCCTGTGAAGAGACAGGGCAGAATGAGGCCTCAGAAGACCTGTGTTTTGTGATTGATGGTGACCTTGACCTCTGACAGAGCAGCTTCAGCAATGGTGAAGGGCCAGGATCGCTTGGGAATTAGTGAATGAGAGTTAAAGTTGAAGTGGTGATAGTAGGCTACTCTCCCAAAATGTTTGTATTTTGCAATAAAACATGTATCCAAATACTTAACATATGCACTCCAGAACCTCTGTTCAGAAATTTTTACTAAAGAAATAATTAGGAATATGTGCAAAGACTCATTAACAAAGGTTGTATGTAAAGTTAATTATAGGAAATAATTGGAGATAACCTTATGGTTATTTAACCTTATGGCTTAAAATGGCTAAGTAAATTACAATGCATCCACACAATGGAAACTTTATTGTAATGATTAAAAATTCTGTTGTAAAAGAAAGTGTCAGGTTACAAAACAGAACATCCAGAATGTTCTCAAGGTCGAAATAAGTGACTATTATCAATGATTAGAAATAAGATTGGGAGGAGATAACCAAATGTGAGCATCAGTGGTTACCTCTAGAAGTATGATTATGGGTGTTTGAAACATGTTGGATTATTTTTACTTCCCAAGTTTTCTACAATATTACTTTGGAATAAGAAAAAAAAAAGTTAAAAGCTTGATAGTAATGAAAGGAGGAAGGAATTAACTTCAAGGGAAACATGGTTCAGGCTTCTACAGGTTGAGGAAGATTTGAGCTTGTTCATGGGTGAAGGGAAACCAAGAGGAGAGACTGAAGCTGGGAGAAAGGAGTAAATGAGGGAGCCAGGCCTGAGTGAAAGGGGTCCTGATGAGACGGCCCTCCCACCAGGGAGAGGATGCAGCAGACCCAAAGGCAGTGGGAAAGAGGACTGACCACGGACGGACGCAGGGATGCATGATCACCTGCCACTCCGCGTGTGTGGAGCAGGGAGAAGATTAAGGGGATGGAGGAGAGTGGAAGAGGTTTACAGCAGCTGCTGTGGGGAATTAGGAAGTCAATTAGCAATAAATGAAGGGATTGCAGAGAGGCCCTGAGGGAGGGCCCACCTGCCACTGGGGACGAGGACTTGATCCCGCTGCCAGTTAATTTATTAGCTGCAGCCAAAGAGGAAATGTGTGGCCTGAACCCACCCCATGAACGTCTACATAATATCCAGAAAATGTGACCCAGAGTAACATAATCACTAAGGACTATACTAATGTACTAACTAATGCAAGTCCTGCTTGCCTCTGGTAGTTTGGTCTCGGGAAGTTGTACATCTTCACTGTAATCATTACTTTTAAAAAAATCAATAAAGGAGAAGAGCAAAGGCAGTAAAATGAAAAGGGGTTTGGGGAATGGCCTTTTATCAGCCAAAATGATGGCGTGTTAAAACATCGCTTATAATAGCTCGGCTATGTATTTTGGGCCAAAATACATAGCCAGCTATTTCCTGGGCCACTGGTACTGTTTTTTCCTAGATGAGTTACTGCAGAAGTCTTGCTAGTGTCTGATAATAAACCACTCTTCACTTTGGCCTTTCCAAGTAGGTGATCACAAGGTATTCCTGTCTCATAAATAAACAGTATCAGACTTTCCTATGTGACCAGTATAATCATTATAATTCACTTTAAAGGGTTAATTAAAAACAGTTAACATTGACTGGGGTGATCACTTCATAAGTTATATAAATGTCTAATCACTATGCTGTACACCTGAAACTAATAATATTGTATGTCAACTGTAACTGAAAAAATTAATTTTTAAAAGAATTAACATTGTTAAAATATCCATACTACCCAAAGCAATCTACCGATTCAATGCAATCTCTATCAGAATTCCAATGGCATTTTTTCATAGAAATAGAACAAACAATTCTAAAATGTGTATGGAACCACAAAAGTCCCCAAATATCCAAAGCAAACTTGAGAAAGAAAAACAAAGGTATTACAATCTCTGATTTTAAACTATATGAAAGCTATTGTAATCAAAATAGTATGCTATTCACATAAAAAGACACATAGAGCAGTGGAAAAGAATAGAGAGCCCAGAAATAAGTCCACACATAAATGGTCAATTAATTTGTAACAAAGGAGCCAAGAATATACAATGCAGAGAAAATGTCTCTTTAATAAATTGTGTTGGAAGAGACTTGAGTTGGGGTGGTGAACACACAATACAATTTACAGATGATGTCTTATAGAATTGTACCCCTGAAACCAACGTCACCACAATAAATTCAATAAATACTAAAATAAATAAATAGTGTTGGGAAAACTGGGCAGCCACATGCAAAAGAATGAAACTAGACCACTATTTTACATCATACTCAAGAATAAACTCAAAATAGATAAAAGACTTAAATGTAAGTTGCAAAACAATAAAAATCCTAGAAGAAAATATAGGCAGTAAGCTCCTTGACATCTGTCCTGGTGTTTAATTTTTAAAACTGATTTCAAAAGCAAATGCAAAAAACCCCAAGAATAAACAAGTGGGACTGTATTTGATAATTTGATCATTTAAAAAGCTTCCGCACAGCAAAGGAAACTGTCAACAAAATGAAAAGGCAACATTCTGAATGGGAGAAACTATTGGATTCTGAATTGTATATTAACTTCTTATCAGACTCACATATCTGATAGGAAGTTAATATCCAAAATATATGAAGAATTCAAACAACTCAACAGCAAAAAAATCTGATTAAAAAATTGACAGAATATTTTAATAGGCATTTTCCCAAAGAAGACACACAAATGGCCACTAGGCACCGGAGACAATGTGCAACATCACTAATTGTCAGGGAAAAACAAACCAAAACCACAATGAGATATCACTTCACATCTGTTAGAATGGCTATTATCAAAAAGAAAAACAAAAACAAAAACAAGTGTGGGAGAGGATGTGGAAAAAGGGGAACCCCCCTTATACTAGTACACTGTTAGTGGGAATGGTGCAGCCTCTATGGAAAGCAGCATAGTTCCCTCAAAAAAATTAAAGGTAGAACTACCATCTAATCCAACTATTCCACTTCTGGGTACTTATCCTAATAAAGTAAAAACACTAATTTGAAAAGAAATATGCACCCCTATGTTCATTGCAGCATTATTTACAACTAGAGGCCCAGTGCACAAAAATTGCACATGGGTGGGGTACCTAGGCCTGGCTGGCAATCAGGACCGATCGGGGCCAGGCCAATCGGGGCCAGGCCAATCAGGGCCAGGCCAGAGAGGAGGCCATGGTCACTGGGCAGGGCGCGGAAGGAACAGACGCCAGATGCCAATACCACCATCATCAATGGGCGGGCGGCGGGCCAATTGGGGTCTGCCAGCCAGGGGGAGGAACTGTTGGAGGTTGGCCAGCAGCGGGGGAGGAGGGGGCGGGGAGGGAGGGGAAGAAAGGGACAGCGGGAAGTTGGCTATCAGAGCACACTGACTACCAGGGGGCAGCTTCTTCATTGAGTGTCTACCCTCTGGAGGTCAGTGTGCATCATAGTGACTGGTCCTTCCGGTCCTCTGGTTGTTCCAGTCGCTTAGGCTTTTATATAGATAGATAGCCAAAATATGAAAAAAAAAATAAATAAATGTCTATCGATGGATGGAGAAACATATATATTGTATATATATTATATGTATTACTAGAGACCCAGTGCACAAAATTCATGCATGGGGGGTCACCTTAGCCCAGCCTGCACCCTCTCCAATCCGGGACCCCTTAGACATCCCTCTCACAATCCAGGACCGTTGATTCCTAACTGCTTACCTGCCTGCCTGCCTGATTGCCCCTAACTGCCCCCCCCCACTGGCCTGGTCGCCCCTAACTGCTCCCCCTGCTGGCCTGGGCGCCCTCAACTGCCCCCCCTGCTGGCCTGGTCGCCTCTCACTGCCCCCTCTGCCTGCCTGGTCGCCCCTCAATGCCCCCCCTGATGGCCTGGTCATTCTGCGCAGGATGCTGTTCAGTCGGTTGGTCATCCCTCACTAACCCCCCTGCCGGCCTTGTCACCCCACGCAGCCTGCTGTTCAGTCATGCAACGGGCCTCTAGTACATATATCATACTCACACAATGGAATACTACTCAACCATAAAAAAGGAAACCTTGCCATTTATAACAACATGGATGAGCCTTGAGAGTATTATGCTAAGTGAAATAAGTCAGACAAAGACAAATCCTATATACTTTTACTTACATGTGGAATCTAAAACACAAAAGAATAGGCACAGAAAACAGATTGGTGGTTATCAGATGGTAGAGCAGTTGGGGGTTAATGACGTGAGTAAAGGGGGTCATCTGTATGATAACAGATGGTAACTAGCTAGACAAATTGTGGTGATCACCTTGTAATGTATACGAAGATTGAATTGTTATGTTGCACACCTAAAACTAACATAATGTTATATGCAATTTTACCTCAATTTTAAAAAGTGAAAAATGATAACCCTGGTGTGGTTCAATTGGTTGCAAATTTGATTCCTGGTTGGAGCACATTTGGAAGGCAACTGATCAGTCTCTCTCTCTCTCTCTTTCTCTCTTTCTCTCTTCCCCTCTCTTCTTCCTCTTTCTAAAATCAATTAAAACATATCTCTTTGAAGTAAAAAATGGTTAAAATGGCAAATTTTATTTTGTATATAAAGCACATTTAAAGTTTCTTTACATTATGGGATCATGGGTTCTTTGTTTTCTTCTTTACACTTTTATTTTCCACATTTTCTTCAATGAACCTTTGGGAAAATTTGTAGGCTGTTGTACCTCCACTGGGATGACAATGGAAAGGATATAACAGGTCATCAAGCACCAATTTTTAAATGTTAACAATGATTTTCTCCAGAGTAAATATGGACTTTGTCTTATACTATGAACTGAAAATAGTTAAAAGTAGTCTGAATACGCCCATCAGAATGGCTATAATAAGTGAACAAACGACAGGTGCTGGCGAGGATGTGGAGAGAAAGGAACGCTCCTGCACTGCTGGTGGGAACGCAGACTGGTGCAGCCACTGTGGAGAACAGTATGGAGTTTCCTCAAAAAATCAAAAATGAGCCCTGACCGGTTTGGCTCAGTGGATAGAGCCTCGGCCTGTGGACTGAAGGGCCCCAGGTTCGATTCCAGTCAAGGGCATGTACCTTGGTTGTGGGCACATCCCCACTAGGAGGTGTGCAGGAGGCGGTTGATTGATGTTTCTCTCCCATCGATGTTTCTAACTCTCTATCCCTCTTCCTTCCTCTCTGTAACAAATCAATAAAATATATTTTTTTAAAAATCAAAAATGAAACCGCCTTGTGACCCAGCAATTCTACTTCGAGGAATATACCTGAAGTAACCCAAAACACGAATTCAAAAGAATATATGCACCCTAGGCTCACAGCAGCATCATTTACAATAGCCAAGATCAGGACACAGCCCAACTGCCCATCAGTAGGTGAGTGGATAAAAAAAAGCTGTGATACATTTACATAATGAAATAGTACTCAGCCGTTAAAAAAAAAAAAAGAAGAAGGAAATCTTACCTTTTGCAACAGCATCGATGTACCTAGAGGTTATTATGCTAAGTGAAATAAGCCAGTCAGAGAAAGATAAATACCATATGGTCTCACTTATATGTGGAATCTAATGAACAAAATAGAAACAGTCTCATAGATACAGAGAACAGACTGGCAGCTGTCAGAGGAGAGGGGATTTGGGTGAAAAAATGTGAAGAGATTAAGCAAAAAGAAATTTATGTATAGGGTATCCCCCAAATGCATACTACACTTTAAATAATTATAAATGCACTCTTTATTAAAATACATTTCATTATCAAAATGTAATAAAAATCAGCTGTTAGAGTGTATATACATTTTTTGGGAAATGCTATATATAAAATATAGACACAGACAACAGTTTGGTGATAGCCAGAGGGATAGGGGGGTTGGAGGAGGAGGAAGAGGCAAAAGGGGAGATAAATGCAGACAGAAAGAGACTTTACTTTGGGTGATGGGCACAAAATGCAGTGTTCAGATTATTTTTGTTGAATTATACACTTGAAATCTGTATAGTTTTATAAACCAATGACACCCCAATAAACTACTTTTTTAAAGAAGTAATCTGAAGAGCAGAAAGCAATACTGATACTTGTTAGGGGGAGGCTGATTTGGAATAGTTTTTTTTTTTTCTTAAGATGATAATTTACTGTACCAGCAATAAACTTTAACTTACCAATACATACTGAATATATGATCCAGCTTCCCAATCAATTCAACAAACAGTAGTTGAATATTCAAAAGGTGTTGAATCTGAGCCGAGGTGCTCAGAAAATCCTAAAGGTAATGGGGTGAGCCTAAAGGTAATGTAGTGATCATGACTTACTGAAGGTTTTCTCACCCTTTTCTATCATCACTTCCACCCCAGGGGGTAACCATTGTTAATATTTTGGAGTATATGCTTCCAATCATTTTTCAATGCATACCATATAAAAACATTCTTTGTACAAATAGTCACTAAAATTATTTCTTACATTCCACACTGTGTTACTGGCATCTTTCCATGTTAGTACATAAAAAGCTTCCTTTTGTTTGAATAGTTACAAAGTATTTCAAAGTGAAGTTACTCCATTATTTATTATCTATTTAGCCATTTCCTTATTGATGTGCATTTAAATTTCCTACAATTCTTTGTACAATTACAAAAATAATACACTAAAGACCCTTGAATGTTTATCCTTGTAAGCTCCTATAACTATTTCTGAAGGACAAATACCTAAAAGTGAAACTGCTGGATCATGTTCATATACGTTCAATTTATGCTACTTAATCATCCTATATAATAAAAGCCTAATATGCAAATCTACCGAACGGCAGAACGACTGGCAGAATGACTGGTCGCTATGACACACACTGACACCAGGGGGCAGATGCTCAACACAGGCACTTCCCCCAGCCCACAGACCCCAAGCCAGTCAAGGAGAGTTCCAGCAGGGTGGGGCGGGGGGAGGGGGGAAATTCCTGTAACTGGTCGACCAGTTGACTGTCTGCCCCCTGGTGGTCAGTGCATGTCAACCGGTGGTCAGCCCCCCCCCCACCGGTTGCCCCACAGAGGGAGGCGACCAGTGGCAGCAGCAGCAGGAGGTGGGGCCAGTGAGCAGGCAGCACCAGGCTGGCCTAGGCGGGTGCCGCGGGGCCCCCCAATCACCCCACAGATCATCCCTGATCCCCAGCCAGGCCTAGGGACCTTACGCATGCACAAATTTCATGCACCGGGCCTCTAGTATTTTATAATCCATCTGAGCCACCTTAAATCTTTCCTGGAACAAGGTGTAAACACATAGGGTGGGGATTTGACTTTCAAAAGACACAACTGAAAGAGGGAACTTTGCCTCTTTCCAGGAATGTTTGATGGAGGCAGGGCAGAGTGAGGGATTTTATTTTTGTGTCTTTCACTCTCCTTTTTACCTTTCTTCTTATTTAGGTAGTAGAAAACCATTTTTGGACAACTGTCTGTGGCTTATACCAACAAATAAAAGGAAAACGTTCTAACTGATAAAGCTGCCCACCAGCAGAACAGGGATCGCCTGAGACCGCCTCCCATCCCTGGAACTGTGCAAGCTGAGGCGAAATGGCCTACAGGAGGCCCGTGTGCAGGCTGAAGCAGATCCTGGAGTCAGGATGCCTGGATTTCAATCCTGGTTCTGATACTTGGCTGGGAGACCTTGGGCAGGTTACTTAGCCTTTTTTTGTTCTTCAGTTTCTTCATCAGTAAAATAGGAATAATAACAGTACCTACCTCACAGGGTTGTTATATATCACTGTTCTCACCATGTTTAAAAATATCTTTCAAAGGAAACAAGGAGGAAATGAGCTTTCTAAGATTATATACCTTGTAGCAGCTGTCCACCAATCTAACATCAACAAAAGCCCCAAACCAGGGGTGCAGAAAGAAGAGAAACTTTACTCAAGAGAACAGTTTGCAAACTAGGGAAACTCAGGTTCTGGTGGAAACTAAATGTTCACTCCCCAGAGACAAAAGGAAGGCCAACTTTTTTTTTTTTAATTTATTGACTTTTTGGGGGGTTTTTAGAGAGAGAGAGAGAAACATCTATTTGTTGTTCCATTTATTTATATATTTACTAGAGGCCAGGTGCATGAAATTCGTGCACCGGTAGGGTCCCTAGGCCTGCCTGATGATCAGGGCTGATTGGGGCCTTCTAGCCGCCAGCCATGGCCTCCCTTCCCCGGCTGCTGGCTGCCGGCCAGGGCCTTCCTTCGTTCTGCACCACCCCCTGGTAGTCAGCACATGTCATAGCAAGTGATCAGTCTCCCGGTCGAACTCCTGTGGGGACAATTTGCATATCAAGCTTTTATATATATAGACTAGAGGCCTGGTGCATGAATTCATGCATGGGTGGGGTCCCTCTGGGTGGCCTGCAGGGATCAGGCTGAAACCTGCAGTCATTGCCGCCTGCAGCTCCTACCTGCCGCTCCCGCTCATCCTGGCCCCCCTGTGCCTGCGTGGGCTTGCACCCAATCGGTCCCAATCGGGAGAGGCTCACACTGCTGTAGCAGCACTTGCTAGCCATGAGCCCTGAATCTGGCACCCTCTCAAGGGGAGTGGCCCGCGGGATTGGGCTGAAACCTGCTCTCCGACATCCCCTGAGGGGTCCCAGATTGCGAGAGGGTGCAGGCCAGGCTGAGGGACCCACCAATGCACGATCAGGCTAGGGAGGGACCGCGGGAGAGCTCCAGGGCGTGTCCGGCCCATCTCACTCAGTACCAATCGGCCAGACCCCAGCAGCAAGCTAACCTACCAGTCAGAGCATCTGCCCCCTGGTGGTCAGTACACATCATAGTAACTGGTTGACCAGTTGACTGTCTGCCCCCTGATGGTCAGTGCACGTCATAAAAAGCAGTTGAGCAGCCTTAGCATATTATTAGCATATCATGCTTTGATTGGTTGTTCAGTTGTTCTGCCGTTCAGTCTATTTGCATATTACCCTTTTATTATATAGGATGGTTGCTTCTTGTATGCACCCTGACCGGAGATGGAACCTGCAGCGTATTGGGATGATGCTCTAATGCAGTGGTCGGCAAACTGTGGCTGGCAACCTACATGCGGCTCTTTGGCCCCTTGCGTGTGGCTCTTCCACAAAATACCACGGCCTGGGCAAGTCTATTTTGAAGAAGTGGCGTGAGAAGAAATTTAAGTTTAAAAAAATGTGGCTCTCAAAAGAAATTTCGATCGTTGTACTGTTGATATTTGGCTTTGCTGACTAATGAGTTTGCCAACCACTGCTCTATACCAACTGAGCAACTCAGCCAGCACAGGAGGCCTATTTTTTAAAAGTTCCCACCCAGATTCCATATTGGTCCACTTTTGTGCAAATGAGGAATCCAAGTTTGCACAGTCTGATTAGTCAAAATATCACTGTCCTGATTGGCTTCCCGAATCCTGATTGGTTGTTAAGGAGCCACTCTTGCTGTCTGGGAATGGGACAGGGCTGTGTGCTCAGGGCCTAGCACACAGCAAGTGATCACTTACATTTGTTATTTTGTTGAACAGCATCCTGGACACAGCAGGGCTTGGGCTAGGGTTAGGACAAAGAGGGTGTTAGTGTTCAGTCCAAAAGTAAAGGGCAGGGAGCACAAAAAACTCAGTATTCAAAACAGTACCTTAATGCACTATTTTAAAAAGAAAACATCCATGATAAACAAAACACCTAAATTTTACATAAAGATGGAATTTGCCCCTGCACTTGTGCAGCCCTGCCTCACCCATGTCATCCTAGTCCTGCTTAGAATAAAGTTTTGTTTACAAAAGGAGGTGGCAAACCACAGCCATAGTTTGATTGTGTAAAATATTGCATTAAAACATTACTGACTTTGATTTCTGAACTTTCTGATGGCCCCTTACAGTTTGTGCCCAAGGTGAGTGCCTCACTTTCCTCGCACTGGCCCTGCCCTGGGTGAGACAAGGACTGTCCCAGTTCTGCACCAGGGCATCCTGTCCGTGAATTTCAAGGCTTCCTAACCTGGGGTCCATGGCTCTCCCATGGAGTCTGTCGGCGAGCTCTGGGGAATCCATGAATCTCCTCAGATTGTAGACAAAATACTGAGTTCACAATTCTTTTCCTGGGGAAATAAATGGTCCATAGTTTTCACAGTCTCAACAGGACCCCAAAAAGGTAAAGAACCTCTGTCAGAGAATGAGGCAGGAAGTTTGCTTCTAATGCACACCCACCCTAGGCCCAATTTTCCTGTGTCCTCATCCCACTTTAATATTCCTCCTACATAAAGTGTGCCTCTTTAAGAAAAAGGCTAATAGCCCTGGCCGATGCGGCTCAGTTGGTTGGAGCATGGTCCCCTACACTGAAAGGTTGAGGGTTCAATTCCTAGTCAGGGCACATACGCCAGGTGGGGTTCAAACAGGGCCCCTGATACCCATACGGATGGATGGTCTCTCCCACATCGATGTTTCTTTCTAGCGCTCTCCCTCTCCCTTTCTCGTTCTCTAAAATCAATGAAAACATATCAACGGGTAAGGATTTTCTTTAAAAATGAGAAAGAAAGAAAAAGGCTAATATATTCATTCTGACTGAAGTGCAAATGACTTAAGACACAACGCCCAGGGCACTGCTTATTCACTGTAGCGCAAAACCTTGGGCCAACGTCAAGAGTCTCTTAAAGTGGTAATTTATGCCATGGAACAGGCTTTACGAGCCATCTCCTGGCCCTTCACCATGAGTCCTTCTGGGAGACTTCCTAAATCTTGCCTGGCCACAACCCTAAGGCAAGTCGTAGAGCATAAGGCAAGGCAGTACCTGTTGAAAAAGAAATGATCTCCTGAAATGTAGCAACTCAGCAAACCCGTGCTGGCTTTCTCATCCAAGGCTGAGACCCTACATCAGAGGGAACCGAGAATGGAAGGGAGCGGGGCTCATAGGAAGGGCGGGGCCAAAACAGGGAGCAGGCGTGCCCGCCCTGATTTAAAATTGATAAATGGCTCCCCGTTTCACGCTACCAATGTTACTGCCATCAAATTGGCAAATATTTACCTTGGAATCCGGGTGACTGAAAGTATTTGGTTGGAGCCAGATGCGTCGCGTGTCTGTCCCTGAAATATTAGCTAAAGGAGTGATTTAGGAAAATAATATGGTGGGTGGGGTGCCGGCCTGGTGGAGCTGTTTGCTTTCCTCTGGCTCCTGCGGAGCAAGTGGGGCCTCTATCAGTCCTGGAGGGATTGTGAACAGCTGGGAGGCAGGCCAGACTGCGAGAGGGAGAGGGTCTGTTTTGGTTTGGGGCGGATAGTTTTACATAAATCAGAGATGTGGAAATACACATCTTCCTTAAAGGCTCTCAGTAACGCTCTCAAAACAATTGACCCTGGGGAAATGTACTGTGAAGTGGCTTTCTTGCATCTTTGTTTCCAGAGCTCATCTGAAATAAGGGCGCTGGCTGTTTTAGGATCCGACAACTCTCAGAAACGCTGCTGTTCTCTGAACGGCTCGCCAGTCCTGGCGTGTGGGTGAGCGATCCGATCCGTAAAGCTTACTGCTAAGCGAGATGCTTACCTGACACACTGGTCAGCTCCCTTGGCCCGTGTCTAGCAATTCCAACAACGAGCGCCACCCCAGGGTGCGTTGTCAGCAGCTAGCTCCATTTTACAGGTGCGCATCCGCTGCAGAAACAGTGTATCACTTGCCCAAGCTCCTGCCACAGATGAATGGTAGAGCTGGGATGGAGCCCACAGTCTCGCTGCTGTTTGCCTCCCCTTGAGAGCTCAGGTGGTTGCAAGGCGTGGCTCTGGCTTGCAATTCTACAGGTGAAGGGAATGAGATTCATACGGTGATTGGGAGGCTCTGCGTGTGTGGCCTAAGGGAACCTTTTTGCTTAATCCCTGTTATCACATATGGTGCTGGGAGATACTACTTTTGAGGAAAGTGAAACTAAAAGTAAATATAACTAAAATAAGTCTCTAATAAAGAACTCAAAGGGGAAAAAAAAGGAATCAATATTTAATCTTTTTGTCTAATGTAAAGAGAATAAAAGGTATATGTGGGTGTGGACTCAAGTGACAGTCTTTCTACATCTCCCAAAGTTCAGAAATGAAGACTCAGAGACCTCAGAGCACCTGAGACCCATGCCGAAGGTCCCACTTTCTCCAATCCTCTAACACTCTGGGCACTCTTAAACTGGAGTCTGTGACTAAAGACGTGACTTTTAAAAAATGACTTATTTGAGAGAGAGAGAAATACTGATTAGTTGTTCCAATTACGTATGCATTCATTGCTTGGTTCTTGTATGTGTCCTGACTGGGGATAGAACCCGAAAACTACTGGCATGAGCTCTAACCAACTGAGCTACCCAGCCAGGGCCTAAAGACATGGCTTTTTAAAAAAGGTTACATCCAATTAAATAGTTATTTGAGGACAATGTATTGTTGTTCATTGAACTAATCATTGTTTTTGTAGATCAGATTTTGTGTTAACAGGAGCCATGTGATATGAAATTAGAGTTACCAAAATATAATTTCCAGCTTCCAAGTGCCTTAGCCTAGAAGCCTTCAAATTATCTTAGCCCCTGCCTCTCCTCTCGCACTCGCATCCTGCTCAGACTTTCAGTGGCTCCCCTCAGCACTGAGATGACCACCTCGCTCCAGCCTAGATTCCAGGCACCCCCTGATCTGTCCCAGCTTAACAGGAAACTCAAGGGTGGGAGCCAGGAGAGCGTGGGGTCCAATTCCATCCCCACCTCTGAATAACTGAGGGGACTTCCCTTTGTGGGCCTGAGTGCCTTCGTCTGTAAAATGAGGGTGTTGGGGCAAATGATTCGCTGGCCCTTATAACTGGAATATTCTTGCCAACTGCACCTGTAGCCTTCTTTCTGTCTTCGCTTCATGCACCACAGGCTCCAGCCACAGTACATGCCCCGCACATTCCTATCTCTGTCTTTATCAGGAATGTCCCTCCTCCTTCTCCAGATGACCAAAACCTTTGCTTAAAGACTCAAATACAATGCCACTCCCTCATGAAGCTCCCTCAGTTTCCTTGGTGGGGAGTCACTTATTTCACCAAGGAACTAAATAACCTATTATCTCTCCCTCCTTTTGAGCACAGAGCCATATTCGGATTATTTCTATACCTTTGAGGTCCAGGTCATCTCTGTATCCTTCCCAATGCCTGTCCAAAAAAAAAGGGGGGGGGTGCGGGGAACGGGGCACGGCATTTAATTAAAGAGAGCAGCAGGTCATAAGTAGAAATTAAATGTTAGCTGGTATTAACTATTGGCGAATAGTGAATACCTATTAAATATGTTTGTTAAATCAGTGAATTAATGAAATAAATTACAAACCAAACAACCTATTACAATATTCCAACTTTTGTTAGGCTGGATTTCTAGATATAAAATAAAAGAACATACATTCCCAGGAAACTGAGGCAATGTTTGGGGTCAAAATTTCCAATTGTATGTGTGTAGACATGTTTAAAACTTAAAGAGCCAGGGGAGCCCTAGCCAGTTTGGCTCAGTGGATAGAGCATTGGCCTGCGGACTGAAAGGTCCCAGGTCCCTTCCCAGTCAAGGGCACATACCCAGTGTGCAGGCTTGATCCCCATGAGGGGGCATGTAGGAGGCAGCCAATCAATGACTTTCTCTCATCCTTGATGTTTCTATCTCTCTCCCTTTCCCTTCCTCTCTGAAATTAATGAAAATATATTAAATATATATTTATTTTTTAAAAAATAAAATAGAGAGCCATGGGAACCTTAAAGTTTTGAATGACTAGTCTGCGTCAGGTTTTAATCTCAGTAACCTGAAGTTCTCCTTTCTTTCTGCTGCAATAAATACCCTCACATATTGAGTACTTTTTAATTTTTCATTTCATTTATTAATTTGAGAGAGAGAAAAGGAGAGAGCGAGCGAGAAAGAGAGAGAGAGAGAGAGAGAGATTTGTTGTTCCACTTATTTATATATTCATTGGTTGCTTCTTGTATGTACCCTGACTGGAGAGCGAACCCACAACCTTAGTGTATCAGGATGACATTCTAACCAATTGAGCTACCTGGCCAGGGCTTTGAGCACTTTTTAAAAAATTACACTCTAAGATAGAAAAATATGACTTTTATCAATTTAACTAAACATTGTACATAAATTTCAAATTCAGTGGTCAAATACTACAGTGAGCTCCTCAAGTATTGTACTAAATAAATGTCTACAGGTACAATATATCCTGATGAGGACAGGGCCATCACAACAAATCAATGAAGGCAATAAGCTGCTGTTGCATGCGGTGGGATGATCTGCAGCTATGGAAAGAAAGTGTCTCTGTCTTGAGAGAAAAGCATTTGGCCATGAATGCAACTCAGCACCAAATCCTCACCTTGGCTAATGAGACGTTGCAACATCCAGACAGGGGCCAAGGAATGGAGAAATGTTTCAAACACTGGCTTTCTTTCTTTCCTTCCTCCCTCCCTTCGTCCCTTCCTTCTCATCCAAAAGCAATACAAAGTCATGTAAGATGGAAACGTTGCAGATGCAACACATACAGTCAAATCTCCCCAAATTCCACCCCACTTTACCCCAAGCAATCCTTGTTAGCATTTTGGTGCATGTTCCTCCAAATTTTCTCCCTGCATGTACTAGCATCGTTATCATTGCCGTGGCTTTCTCCCAGAATGGGGTCATTCATTGCATTCCACTCGGTGACTTGCCTTGCTACATGTCAAATTCCTAGTATTATGATATATGGATGTGCCCATGACTCTGCGGACGGGTTTTTACTGATATTTCACAGTGTTAAACAATGCTCTGGTGAATATCCTTGTACATGCATCCTTTTGCTTATGACACCGATTCCAGGCAGGGCCAAGCCCATCTCAAAAGCTGCAGAGGAGGAAGTTAAGTTCAGCATTTTTATTTTTATTTTTTTAGTAATAAAAGAGTCAGTCAACAGAGCAGTTTCAAGGCAGATTAGATAAAAGCACACTTGCCCTGGCCAGGAGGCTCAGTTGGTTGGAATGTCGATCTGTACACAGAAAGGTGGTAGGTGGTAGGTTTGATCCCTGGTCAAGGCGCATACCCAGGTGTTGGGTTTGACCTCCAGTCGGGGCACATTAGGGAGGCAACCAATCAATGTTTCTTTCTCACAATGATGTTTCTCTCTCTCTCTCTCTCTCTCTCTCTCTCTCTCTCTCTCTCTCTCTCTCTCTCTCTCTCTCTCTCTCTCTCCCCTGCCTCTCTTTAAAATCAATAAAATTTAAAACGCACACACTCACACACTTGGGAGCAGGAGGAGTCACACCACATCCTAATTCAAGGGAAGCTCCCAAGAGGCTCTCTGCCCTCCTCCTCAGCAGCCATCCCCCAGAGCAGGTATATCTTTGGAAGCTGAGCCATACCTGAGTTCCCTCTGCAACACCTTGCAACACGTAGAAAGCATTATCATGTCACTATGGGATGACAGGTAAGGGGATTCAAGGAAGGCACCATTAAAACTCTTAGTGGAAGGGTGTGCATTTACAAAGTCTTGGTGTCATCAGGGGAAAGAGAGTGGGTTTGTTTGATCCCTTCCCGTTGTCTGGCAGCCTCACTCCCGTGCTGTGGTGCAGAGCTCTGAGCTCACCAGCTGCTGTGGGAGCCTCTGGAATTCCCTCCATCTGGGCTGGGAAAGTGGCTCTGACAAGTCTCTTCTATGTGGGGGTTTTGCTTCGTCCCCGCTCAGTGGCCTCCATGCTTATCTGGCTCTGCTGTGAGAGGGAAGAGCCACTGCTTCCTACTGGGTGGGAACAGACTTGTGAGTGCCTGCGGTGAGATGGCCCCTCACCCAGATAAACCAATTCTGAACTGGGATTTTTGTGGCCTGAGTCAGCAGATTTCCTCTTTCTTTTGGTCAATGAAGATTTAAAAATACAGAACCATCCCATTTGAACTTCTCCAAATCCCTTCAACTCCCTCATTTTACAGATGAGGACGCAAAGGCCAGATTGTCTCCTCCAGCTCACTGCCTTTTCATTAGTAAATCAACTTGTTAACATTGAGGAGCTATCACAACTAGTAGAACTTGTCTGATAAAGGGTCCTCGATGTGAATGCTTCAGAGAGATTTCTCAAAATAGGAATAAAAGTTACAATATTAAAAAATTATTATATTATAAATAGTATATAATCTAGCTATATAAAAGCCTAAGCAACCATTATGACCAAACAACCAGAACAACTGGAATGACCAGAACAGCCAGTTGACCAGTCGCTATGACAACCACCAGGGAGCAGATGCTCAATGTAGGAGCTGCCCCCTGGTGGTCAGTGTGCTCCCACAGCCACCCTCCCATGGCCAGCCAACTGCCTGCGGTCCCCCCCAGCGGCCGGCCCCCATCAGCCCCTGGTGCTAAACCATTTGTAGACAACCTGCTCTGGGTTGTGGTTTTGTACGTAGCAGAGCAGCTCCCTCGCTGCAATCGATTGAAAGTCAGCCCTCAACACAAGGGTTTGTCTTGCTCCCATTCTCTCCCTTCCCCAGGGGCCGCCCTCCCGCTGCAGTGGTGGCATGGCCGCAAGGGAAGAAGGAGGGGAGCGGGTAGGGAACCTTGCAGTGGCGGGGCGGCATTGGCGTCCGGTGTCTGTTTCTTCCATGTCCGTTTCTTCTGCGCCGGCCCGGTGACGTCGCCTCCTCTCCCGACCCCACCAGGGCCTTTGGGCCCTGGGCTGGGCTGGGGAACAGGGGGTGGTGGCAGCAGATGTGGCCCCTTTCCCAGAGGGGCTGAGGGCTGGCTTCCTCCTTGGAGCCAGCAGCCAACCTCCTGTGGTTCCATTCCCCATCCCCCCCACACATGAATTTGTGCACCGGGCCCCTAGTATAATGATAATATCCCAGGCACTGTTTTAAATGCTCTAGATTCTATTACTATCTGTTACCTTTTTCTCTTTCTTGCTTTGTCTTCTCTTGAACTGATTTATTTTCTTTTCCTAATTTCATGTCCTTCTAATTGTATGGAAAGTATATTCACTATGTTGATTATTTCAGGGATTAAACTAAGTAGTTTAGCACACAGGCTTAACATAAAGTCTGAAGTTAATATCTTTACCTTGCTCCTAAATAATCAAGGGCCAAGGACAATTATAATTCCAGTATAAGCACAGCACTAACTCCAATCTATTTCCCTTTCAAGATGTAGAAATTGTTGCAATATATTGTTCTATAATCAGTGTAAGCTGAGATATGTTCTCATATTTACCATTATGTTTGTTCAACGTTCCTTCTTGCATCAGGCTTTCTATTTTTTATTCTGCTAAAGTACATTTGTTAGGATTTCCTTCAGTGAATGTCTCTGGGTGATACCTTCTCTCAGGTTATTGAGGGGGAGGGATTGTTTTTATTGTTTTTCTCTGTCTTGTTTGCCTGGGAATAGTCTTTCTAGAATCCCTTTTCTTGAAATACAGCTTCGTTGAATATGGAACTCCAGATTGATAGCTGTTTTCTCTCAGCACGTTGAAGAAATAAATACACTGTATTCTCTTCCTTTGTTGCTCTTATGAACTGTCAGTCCATTTTTAGTGCTTTTTCTTTTCTCTCTGGTTAATCTAAAATTCTCTCTCCCTCATACATTTGTATTCTGCTGTTTCACTATTATGTGTCTAGGGGAGAATTTCTTTTCATATATGCTGTTTGAGATTCACTGGGTTTCCTGAATCCAAGAAATACTGGCTCTTTTATATTCTCCTCATTATATCCTTCTGGATCTCTGTCTGTTGGACTTTCACACTCAAGTCTCTTTGTAACATGTCCCTCTTTTTATCTCACTCGAATATATGTGAACAATAGCTTCAAATCCAGTTTTCTAATATTTTCTTCAGCTATGTCTAGTTTATTTTTAATGCATTTAGTGTTTTTGTACAGCTTTATTGAGGAATAATCAACATACAACAAATTGCACATATTCGGAGTGTATACGTGGATAAAGCTTGACATATGCATTCACTCATAAAACCATCGCCACCACCACGATCATAAGCCAACTCTTCCCCCCAAAAGTTCCCTCATGCCCCTTTGCAATGCTTTTCTCCAGTCTTTCCCTACCATGATCTCTCATCAAGCAATTATTACAGATTAATTTGCATCTTCTAGAATTTCATACATAAGGAATTATACATACTAGAAGCCCGATGCACGAAGATTCGTGCTAGAATGGGCTTTCCTTTCCCTGGCTGTCGGCACTGCCTTTCCACTCAGGCCCCGGAGCTGCCTCTTTCCGCTCCAGGAGCTGCCTCTTTCCGCTTCAGCCCCACCTTCCCACGCTGCCCAGAGGCCCTGAGAGACCAGGGGTGGGGTAGAATGCCTGAGTCGTCACCATGGCGACGATGCAAGCATCCCGCCCCCATCACTCGGCGCCTGTGTATGCAAATTAACTTTCATCTTTGTTGGGTTAATTTGCATATCACTCCTGATTGGCTGGTGGCATAGCGGAGGTACGGTCAATTTACATATTTGTCTATTATTAGGTAAGATAAGGGTTTGGTTTTTTTGGGGGGGAGTCTGATTTCTTTCACTCAACAAAATTATTCTGAGTTCATCTATGTTGTTTGGTCTATCAATAGTTCATTTATTTTATTGCTGAATAGTACCCCTTTGTGTGGATATACCACAGTTTGTTTATTGTGTCACTTGTTGGACATTTCCGGGTCTTGGCTATTACAAATAAAGTTGCTATGAACATTCATATACATCCTATTATAGACATGTGTTTTTATTTTTCTTGGGTAAATATTTAAGAGTAGAATAGCTGAATTATATGGTAGGTGTATGTTTAATTTTTTTTAAAGATATTGCCAAAGCGTTTTCCAAAGTGGTTGTATCATTTCACATTCCCACCAGTAGTGACTGAGATTTCTAGTTGCTGTATCTCCTTCTCAGCATGTAGCATGATAAGGCTTCTTACTTATGGTTATTCTAGTAGAAATGTAGCTGCATTACATTGTGGTTTTAATTTGCATTTCTCTAATGACTAATGACACTGAGCACCTTTTCATGTTCTGCCCATTTTCCCTGGAATTCAACATGTAGAAATTCTTTGAAATCTGAATTAAAATTAAATTCCTCCAGACAAATTTGCATTTGTTTCTATCAGATGCCTGCAGTGCTACCAATCTGATACTATAGTTAGATTATAATTTTAGCTTAAAATTCCCCATTTAACTTAAAATTAATTCTGGCAGAAAACACATGTGAGGACCAACACGCTTAAGAATTCTCAAGGGAGATTTCTCAGCACCAAAGTGAAAGCAGGCATTTCTTCACTGTCTCCTGCCAAGCGTGATTTCTCTTCACCCTTGCACCTGGGGTGTAACAGGGTGGGTTTGCTATCAAATGCCTCACCTTGGTCGCCTAGGCTTTCTCCTGACTCCATGCTCTGCTGCAGAACACCCTCAGGGAGGAAGGACTCTGGGGTTTGACAAAAAGCCTCTGGTTGGTGGCTGGCACTTGTTTCCTGACCAGATTTCCTACTTTCGCTACTGGTTTTGAAATCAACAATTCCTTACTTTAGACGTATTTACAAGAATCCAAAAATATTTTACCCAGAATTTTAGTTGCATCAACCTAGAGCAGTGATTTCCAACCTTTTTCATCTCATGGCACACAGAACCTAATGGCTAAAATTCTGTAGCACACCAAAAAATACATTTTTTTTGGCCGATCTGACAAAAAATAGGTATCATTTTTATTCATTCTCACCAAACAGCTATTATCATGTTGGCTGTTGTCATTTTTTTATTTGACAATCTAAGGGAAAAGAGGTCAGTGCCCCTGACTGAATAGTCAGGTATTGCATGTTTTAAAAATTATTGCGGCACACCAGTTGAAAATCGCTGACCTAAAGAGTTTACAGAAATAAGTTTCAGCCTTGTTATGTTTCAAATTGGGTGCTAGCTGATGAATTTCAGAGTCACTGGTGAACAATAGCATAATAACTATTATATGTTGAACACCTGCTGTGGTTCAGGCATTTTGTATGTATAATCTCTGATCCTCACAATAACCCCACAAGTAGGTATTATTCTTCTCATTTCACAGATAAAGCAACTAGGATTAACTTGTCCAAAGTCACACAAGTAGTCAGCAAAGGAATTTGAACTTTGCTCTTTGCAATCAATTCTGATCTCCTTTTCAAGCTAAAGAGACTTTTTTCTTAATATTGAGACTACACAGTGGCTTCTATATGTAACAGCAGAATTTAAGGGGTAAGACTTTCCACTTTAATGTCCCAGCATATAGGCTCCCATCATCTCAACCCACATCCCTGACATGATCCTCCATCGGATTTAAATGCTCTGTAGTGAAGCCATCACACAGAAACTGACTTCAGGATGTTGGTGGTCTGAACTCTCAGACCTCCCTGTCTCCCTACTATTTCCAAAGCACCAGAGGGTCTTTTTTTTTTTTTTTTTTTGCGTGAGACATAAGTCCAATTAATTCCTTCCCCCGAATTCTCTTCTAGACTCTGATGCTCCTAATGAGACTTTCTCACAACGGCAGCCTGGCGATGTCGTTTTTCTTCATTTTTGGGGTTGGTGGCTTCTGTCCTTAGCAGCTGTGGCCTTTTACTTTATCTGGGTTTGCAATCAGGAAGCTGTGATACTTCCTGAGACTGTTCGGGGTACCATTTACACAACACACTGAGTTCACTTTCTTCACGTCGGAGTTGCTCTGGCTCCTGGGCGGGCTGGCAGTGCGTGGCCCGGCTCTCCGCAGGCTGCATCCAGCAGTTGGTGAGGACAAACCTGTGGTTTACAGCTACTTGTGCTTCCTGAGCAACATACGTGGAGAGTTTGGAAAGAAGGCGATGATTAGGATTGGAGTCTAGAAAACCGTTAAGAAGGAGGAAGTTTACCAACTCAGTGGGAGTAAATCTCCAAACCACCTTCGAAGGCTAACACGCACATGGTTCCTCGCTGCCGTGGGTTGTGGAAGAAAACCAGCCTACCACCAGAGGCAGAGAGAAGGTGGAGAAGAATCTTCATTTTCAGACATTCAGATCCTTTGGCCAAAAAAATAGAGTCAGGAATGGCACTAAGTTTGTGTGCTGGGAGTCTTGTTTCTTTGTATCGTTTTGGTGAGAGGACTTGGAGGGGAAGGAGAGGGACAAGTCTACCAGCCAGAGTCTGTGTGAGCAGATTTGGGAAATGGAAATGGTCGGCAGAGCAGGGGCCTGAGCTTTGGGATGGAGTCTGAATTAGAGGCGTTCCACTTGGCCGGTTTCCACACCCAAGGATGGTCCAGAGTGAATGTTGCCTCACTGCCTGCTTAGCCACCAGAAAATAACAGAAACAATGCTTGTGGTGACTGCAGCTCCTGTCCTCTGACAGGGTCACTCACGGAGCACACCCAGTCCCTGTGAAGTGCGTGAGGAGGACTGGTGCTCATGTCCACCAGCCAGGGGGTGGGGTCAGAGACGTAGGAGTGAGACTGCCTGACTCATTAGCTGCACGGTCTCCCACCATCGTCCATACAGAAGACCGGGATTCAAATCTTGGCTCCCCCACTTAGTACCTGTATGATCCCGGGCAATTACCTCTCTGAGTGTTAGGTTTCTCATCTATAATCCAGACATAATGACAAATACCTCGTAGGAATTTTGAATTGGGAAAATACAGGAAATAAAAACTTGACACATTATAGGAGTTTAAGAAATGAATGTTCTCTTCCTTCTCCCACAGTTCACAGAGCCTAAATTACCATTGCATGTTTTCTATACTTGGAATGGAACAAAATATCTGAATATCCCTGAGGCTGACAGATATGTAGTCAAACCACACTCTGATGAAGATGTGCGAAACAAGGTATTTAAGAAAGTGACCACATGGGGGAATAAAGAGACATTTATAATGGCAACCAAAACAGAAAAACCCACAAGGACACAATGAAAACTGAAACCACAATAATATCTAAATGGAGAAGTAATAATTGTAGTCTATATTTAAGTGTACGGGAAGGGACATGCCTGCCATGGAGATCATGTGTATTATTTCAAAATTTGTGGAGAGAACTAGAACTGATTTAAAAAAAAAAATGTTATGGGTTTCAGAGAGGAAGGGAGAGGGAGAGAGAGAGAGAGAGAGAAACATCCATGATGAGAATCATTGATCGGTTGCCTCCCGCACACCCCCAACCGGGGATCAAGCCTACAACCCAGGCATGTGCCCTGACTGGGAATCGAACCTCGACCTCCTGGTTCATGAGGCCAATGCTCAACCACTGAGCCACACCAGCTGGGCTGATTTTTTTTCTTAATCACAAAATATTTTAGGTCTTTCTAGTATTATCCAAAAAGTATGCAAATAAAAAGTAATAAAGAGTGATACTGAAGGGAATGAGCTAGGGCAGTATATGGCTATGTCAGTGGTATTAATGAAAGTCTAGTTTTTAAGCTTGGGCTGGGATCATGATTGTTCCCTCTTATTATTATACACACGTCTTACAATTTCATTACATATAGTCTTCTTTACAGAACAAATGTTACATGGTAAAAAAATTTTAAGTAAATTGGAAATTGCTCCATGAGTTCCACAGCAATAAAGAGACTAATTAATATCTGTGGTGAGATTCTGTCTATAATCAAAGATGCCATATGTAATTTCCTTTCCCAAATGCTGTCAGAAAACATATTTGCATTTCTGATTTTCAAATCAGTAAATTAGTGGACATCAGTGAATTGCTAGATCAGGTTTCTCATTCAATTGTATTTATTCAGGAACACAGAGAAGCCTGGTCTCCACCAGGCAGATGGAAACCACTTGGGTGATGGCATCCAAGGGCATCAAGTAATGGAACAGTCTCAGGCTTGGGAGAGGTGGACTGTACATTGTAGTCCTCAGCAATGAATGGCTAATCTCTCAAATATCCTTATGAATTGTTTAAAAGAAGAAATATAATCCTCTTAATTGAATGTATATGGTTTAATAGTAGGATTATTACTAATAAATAAAAATTTGTCATGGTCTAATTGAGAAGTAAAATCAACCAATGACATGAGCTGGCTCCACAGAGTGATGTAAATAATCTGAGAACAGCCTTGACTGCCTGGTTCTATTTCCCTGGAAACAGAAATTCATAGGAGTATTGTTAGGATGAAATGAGAAAATGTGTGGAGAGCACTTAGCACAGTTCTTAGCTCAGAATAAAGTCTTAGTAAGTGGCAGTTACTGACATCCTCCTATATAATGAAAGCCCAGTGACCAAAACAGAGACCAGAACGACCGTGGTCCCTCTCCCCGCCAGCCCCACCCCCCAGTGGGGACCCCCATGCCGATCCAGGGCCCCCACCAATGCAGGCCCCCCGGCCCCCATCCGTGCACTGGACTTCTCTCCTATATAACAAAAGGGTAATATGCAAATTGACCCTAAGGGCAGAATGACCAGAACAACTGCTCGACCAGTCACTATGAGGCACACTGACCACCTCTTGGTCCTTTTCCCAGGCTGGCAGGCTCCCATTGCCCAATGGCAAACAGGGAACCAGGGGTGGGTGGCAGGGGGTGTGTGGGTGGCACCAGGCCAAGGCCCCCACACCCCCACCAGTCACACCTCACACAGAGAGCAACCCATGGCAGGGGTAGGGCTGGTGATCGGGCAGGAATGGCCAACCTCTCTGTTCCTCCCCCCTGACAGCAGGTTCCAATCACCTGATGGCGAACAGGGAACCGGGGGTGGGTGGCAGCAGGGTGGGGTGGGGGGCAGGGCCGACTGGGGGCAGCGGGGGAAGATGGCCCTGATCCCAGGCCAGGCCTAGGGACTATACTCGCATATGAATTTCATGCACCAGGCCTCTAGTAAGATAATAGTGATGAAAATATTAACAATGGTAGGGCTATTTATTGAGTGCCTACTCTGACATATATGGTATAACTTTGCTCCCTTTTTTTGCTACAGATTTATCTTACAAATCATGTTTAATTTGTAAGGTGGGGTGAAGGAAATCAGACTTTTCAGAGAGACAATGATCACAGTGAAACTGAAAGCATAAACTAAGGAGGTCGATCACACCTTTGCTCAGGGACAGGAAGAGCCTCAGGACTTCCAGATTTTATCTGACACACAAGCAAGGAGTAAAGCTGACTGCTCCGCTCCACGGGGCTGCGAAGAGACAGCTGCACTCGCCAGTGCAGAGATGCCTGCTCATTCTCCGAAATGGACCTCCGACCACATAAGTATAGTCTGGCACGTGGTGACCTGTGAGAATGTGGAGAAAGCGCAGTTCGACGGAATGCCGACAGCAGATGCTTCCTGGCCTGGACAAATAGCACTAACATTCTTAGGTTTAACCTTCCTGGGTCCCCACGCTTAGGTTAAACCATGAGGGGATAGTCTGTCTTGGCCTCTTGCTTGTTATTCTGAAGGTCCTAATGTTGAAAGTAGACTTAGGTAGGATGAAAACATAACTGAGTAGGTAAATAGATAGATGTATTTACTAACATACTGCCCCCTTCCCCCCCCCCCCGCCAAGAAATCCTATTGCTCTGAACATAAATGAAATTAAACAATTTGAAGTCATAGTTACTCAAAAAATAATTACTTTATGCCAGGCACTGCTATAGGCCCTGAGGAGGCAGGAGTAAATAAAGCAGACAAGATCTCTTCCTGAAGAATCTAATATCCAATGGGGAGTCACATAATAAACAAGAAAACAAACTACAAATCATGCAAAAATACAGGAAAGAAGGTAACTTGTGAACACACTCTGACACAGCCCAGCCATTGGTGAAGCCCTTTTCTAGACCGTGTGGCCGTGGCCTCTCTCTGCTGGTACCCTAGAATCTTCGGGAAGGAGCCCAAGGGGACGTCACTTTTCACAGCATGAGAACTGGAAGAGGAGATAAGGAGGACGTTTCCTGGCCACATTAGTATTTGAGCACACACCTCGTGAGGGGGTTGCCATGCTGGCACCATGACCTAGGTTAAGATTACTACACCCTGGGAAATGGGATCATCTTGATTCTAGGGAACTTCAGGAAATAAACAAACTTCACAGAGGCTGTAGGTATAGGCAGGTGGAGGCTAGAAAATCTTCGGGGAAACCCTGATCATTGATCTTCCTTCTTGGAGTACGCGAGATCATGTCCAAGCTGGGTTTTCCAGGGCCCAGCCAGGGTTTGGACAATTACAGAGTTGAGATGGTCAGAGCTGGAAAGTCCCTTAGAGAGCATTAGTCTACCCTCCTCTCTTCATGAAAAAGGAAACAGGCTCAGAGAAGGAATAAGCCCAAGTTTAAAAGATAGTTAGGTTTCTGAAAAGACTGGCTAGATGTTCACCAGTCCCATATTTTCTTGCTTGACACAAAGGAAAATTACATTTCCAAGACTCCTTTGCAGTTAGACAGAGATCTCCTGTTGGTGTTCTGGCCAATGAAATGTGAATAGAAGTGATCTATCAATTGCCCAGTCTGTCTTCGTTGTTGTTTTTTTAACACGTCTTTAAAAATATATATTTGTATTGATTGCAGAGAAAAAGGGAGAAGGAGAGCGAGATAAAAACATCCTGCAGGCAATGCCTTGACCGGGAATAGAACCGTGACCTCCATGGTTCATAGGTCGATGCTCAACCACTGAGCCACACCATCCAGGCTGCCCAGTCTGTCTGTATAAAAGTCCCAGCTGATCCTCTATACGCTATCTATCTTCATTTATTCTCCTGCTGAATGCAGATGACCCGGCAGAGAACTCCAAGAAATCTGTGGAAGATGGCAGCACCGTAACATACAAGGAGCTGAGATCTCTCAATCACTTGTGAAGGCAGCACCTGAGCATATACAAACCAACTGTGACATCGACAACAAATAAACTGCATTGTGTAAGCCACTGAGATTTTGAAGTTATTTCTTACAGCAACTAGTGCTCTTTTTAAAAAAATATTTTTTATTGATTTCAGAAAGAAAGGGAGAGGGAAAGAGATATATAGAAAAATCAATGATGAGAGAGAATCATTGATCAGCTGCCTCCAGCACAACCCCTACTGGGGATTGAGCCTGCAACCCGGGCATGTGCCCTTGACCGGAATCAAAACTGGGACCCTTCAGTCCACAGGCCGACGCTCTATCCACGCTCTAGCCAGAACCATACCTGGAACGTCCTAGTTTGGGCCAACAGTGAGCAAATGAAAAAGAAATCTCCATGTGGACAGTAGGGCATCCTTACTGATGCATACGTTTGTGAGTGCCCTGGGACCAGCTACACCTCTGGCACTATTGCTTGGACTTGCAATGTGTCTCCCAGTCAGTACTACCCACTATTTCATGGGTCTGACAACAGCACATGTGTTCAGCTATCTGTCATCCAGAGAACTCTCACTTTTCTTTATAACTTTGTATTTATGGATTGATTTTTTAAAGAGAGAGAAAGCTTGTTGTTCCATTTATTTATGCATTTATTGGTTGCTTCTTCTATGTGCCCTGACCAGGGATTGAACCTGCAACCTTGGCATATCAGGACAATACTCTAACCAACTAAGCTACCCAGCCAGGGCAGAGAACTCTACCTTGATCAATGCTTCTACATACCTAATAATGACCTGAGGCTTGACTTGTGCATCATCAAATAAAAGTTAAGTTTTAGTGTTGTATGACTTTGCTATAATCTGATTTTTTAATGTAATAATCTATATGTGGAAGAAACATAAAACCACAGTCCATTGACACAAACTTATAAACACCCACTGACAGCAAATGCTTATTCCTGTCCTCTCAGAATCACAGATGAGAGATAGATTTCCAGATGGACCAGCCAGTCACAAACTTCCATCCTTGGGCAGCCCATGAAATGGAACGGCCTGGATCTCTTTTCCACAACTTCCTAATGTTAGCTCTCTTCTGAGGGAAAGGACACACTGGTAATGTGCCTCTACAGTTGTCAGTTTAGATGGCACACTCTTAGAAAGAAAGGAAGGACTTAAAATCAGAGAACCTTTGGGTTGAAAAAAATTGGAATTCATCTGATTGCATCCATATTTAAAATTTTTATTTTATATATTTTTATTAGTGCCTAAACACATGATGTAACCAATAACCATGCAAAAAGTCAGAAAGATGGCATGCCAAAATATGAATCTGTGGTGAGACCCCCTTGGCTGAGTTAAGAACATGTTACGTTAGAGTCCCCTGAACTGTAGTTCCAGAACAAGGAAAGAGGAAGTTGCGTTTGTGTGAAAGCTCTGGGAAGGTATTTCCAAGAAATGATGTGTGGACAGGTGTAGCAAAAGTAATGAAAGGATGGTTCCTGGCTCTTCCAAAAAGGCACAGGAGATATCTGGTCAGCCTTCCTTACCCCACAAACAACTAAGGAATTGCCAATGCAGCAGAACCTTACATAGGCATGCCCACCAGTTCTACTTCTCAGAAAGGGCAGCCTAGGAAACTGTCTAATTCATGTTAAAAGACAGAATTGAAACTATGCTTCCTAATTTACAAAAAAAAAAAATTCTCAATGAAGTTTGTAAAACCAGAATCAAGAAGCAAATCTAACTTCCTGCTTTTGTTTCTCCTCTACAGTTACAACAGATTCAGGCTTAAAAAAACCTTGCAAATTAGGATCCTTCCTCGAATACCAGAAAATGAACTGGCTGAGTAAAGTAGTATCTTACTCTTTTGTCAAAGTAATTGAATACTTTTCTCTCCAGTGTGTGTAATCAGGTACTTGACCACACACACACACACAATCAAATTGTATCAGTAATTAAAATGTTGATTGGAAATTATATTTAAGTCATGTCTGAAAGACTTTAAAAAGGTAAACAAATATTCAGTTGATGCTATTTACAAAGATAATAACCTAAAACATAAGGACATAGAAAGATTTAAAATAAAAGGATAGAAAAAATACTATGTAAAAACAATCAAAGGAAAGTTGGAATAACCATATTATCATCAGCAATTAGAAAACTTACATTATTTTCAAACACACATTCTCAAATAAAAATTGACCATAGATAAAGCTACAAAATAAATCTCAAAAAATAGGAGAGAATTAATATCATGCAGGTTATATTCTCCAATAGAAGTGTAATTAAATTATAATTCATTAATAAAATTTACCTCCCTGGCCAATGTGGCTCAGTGGTTGAGCATCAACCTATGAACCAGGAGGTCACAGTTCAATTCCTGGTCAGGGCACAGACCGGGTTGCAAGTATAGGAGGCAGCTGATCAATGATTCTCTCTCATTGATGTTTCTCTCTCCCCCTTTCCCTTCCTCTCTGAAATAAATAAAAATATATATAAATAATAATAATAAAAACTACTAAAAAATGATTGAAAATTTTAAATGCATTTCTTAATAATACATCTTTCAAGTAAGAAATCTTATTAAACAAGATATAGAAATAAATGATGATATAAACATGCTGCAAAAACTAATAAAATGGAGACCTCTGGCAAAATTAATCAAGAAAAAAGTAAAGGCACAAGTAAACAATATCGCAATAAACTATTAAACATAATTAGAGGAACAGTAGAGATTTAAAATATATATATATATATTTATTTCAGGGAGGAAGGAAGAGGGAAAGAGAGAGAAGCATCAATGATGAGAGAGAACCATTGATTGGCTGCCTCCTGCATGCCCTCCACTGAGGATCAAGCCTGAAACCCAGCTATGAGCCCTGACTGGAAATCAAACCATGATCTCCTGGTTCATAGGTCGACACTCAACCACTGAGCCAAGTTGGCCAGGCAGTAGAGATCTTTTAAATCAGAATACTATGCTTTTTATTCTACTTTATACTGTTTTTATACTAATGTTTAAATACTGTGGCAATTAATTTGAAAACTAGTAAGAAACAGAACATTTTATAAAATATGTAATCTATGATAGCTGGTTTATAAAGAAAGTGAAAACTTAAATATTCTTATAGTCATGAAAACTTAAAATGTACCATACCCTTTGTGTTCTTTTATAAAAAAAAAAAAAAAAAAAAATGAGGCCCAAATGAGTTCTATCAAACAACAAAGAACATATAATTCCAAGAGTCCACAAATTGTTCCAAAACAGAAAAAAGAAAAAATATTGCCCTATTCATTTTGGAATGAGTTAAACCTTGACATCAAAACCACATGTGGACAGTCTAAGCGCCCTGGCCCAGTAGTTCCATTGGTCAGGGCAGCATCGCAATACACCAAGGTTGCGGGTTCAATTCCCAGTCAGGGTACATACAAGAATCAACTGATGAATAAATACGTGGAAAACCAAATCTCTCTCTCTCAATTTCTCTCTCTATCTTCCTTTCTCTCTCTAATAAAATCAATAAAAAAGAAAGATTATAAGCCAATTTCATTAATAAGCATAAATACAAAAATCTTAAGTAAAGCTCAGCAAACCAAATCAGCAATGTAGTTTTTCAAAATGGCCAAGTTGGAACTGTTACCCTGAGCAATACAAAAATAATTTAACATTAGAAAATCTATAAATGTCACCCAGCCGCCATGGCTCAGTGGTTGAGCATCGACCTATGAACCAGGAAGTCACTGGTTCAATTCCCAGTCATAGCATATGCCCAGGGTTGCAGGCTGGTTCCTCAGGTTGGGGTGCAGGAGACAGCCAAATGGTTCTCTCTCATCATTGATGTTTCTCTTTCTCTCTCTCCCTCTCCCTTCCTCTCTGAAATCAATAAAAATATATTAAAAAAAGAGAAAATCTATAAAATGTCATTCACCATATTTACAAATTAAGGAATCCTATATAATAAAAGGGTAATATGCAAATTGACCCTAACAGCAGAACAACCGCTCGACCAGTCACTATGAAGTGCACTGACTACCTCTTGGTCCCGTTTCCTGGCCAGCAGGCTCCCATAGACCAATGGTGAATGGGAAACTGGAGGTGGGTGGCAGAGGACATGGGCGGTGCCAGACCAAGGCGTCTGCCCCACTGGTTGCCCCACACACAGAGGGCGACTGGCGGCGGGGGCAGGGCTGGCAAGCGGGCAGGAATAGCTGACCTCTTGGTCCCTCCCCCTGGCCAGCAGGTTCTGATCACCAGATGGCAAATGGGGAACTGGAGGTGGGTGGCAGTGGTGGGGGGGGGGGCGGCTGTGAGGGGATCCAGGCTGGCTGCTGGCAGCCAGGGAAGATGGTCCTGATAGCAGGCCAGGCCTAGGGACTATACCCGTGCACAAATTTCATGCACTGGGCCTCTAGTAAAAGTCATAAGATTTAGAAACTAAATAACACTTTCTCAACAGATTCCCAAAAATCATACAATAAAATTAAATACCCATGCACACAAACATAAATTTTTACCAAATAGAAACAGAAATTCTTAACCTTATTTTTTAAGGTATACACCAAAATCACACAAAACTGTGAAAAATTAAAAGCATTTCCCTGGAAGTTAGGAATAAGACAAGGATGCCTACTTTCTCCCCTTACTCTCTATAGTCATGGCTAATACAGTTAGTGAAGAAGAGTACATTGAAACAACAAAACAAAGCTTTAATTATTTGCATATTTTATGATTATTTTACATAAAAAAATCTAAAACAATCTGCAAGAAACAAAAATAAGGTGCAACAAAGTTGAAGGATACAAATGAAAATATAAAAAATGATAACTTTGTTCCCACACAACAGCAGCAGACAGAACTATGAGAGCAATGAACAAAAAACACATACACAAGAAAAAAGAAAATTTATTTCAAAATTATAAAATGTTACTGAAAGACATAAAAGGAGTCCTAAATAAATGAACAATATACCATGTTTATGGATGAGAAGAATCAATATCAAAATGATTTCAATTCTCCCCAGTTAAATAATAAATGTAGTACAAATAAAAATTCCAACAGAGTTTTTCACAAGCAAGAGTAAAGGGCCAGATGTAGCCACGATTTTGCTGAAGAGTTTAAAAGAAGTCAGAGGGAAACCTTCCCTACTAGCTACTAAGATTTTATTATAAGTTTAATTAAGACACTATGGCATTTCCATAGAGATAGACAAAATGACCAGTGGAAAAGATCAAGAAGCCCACAGTCAGAATTGTACAGAAGCTTGACATATGACAGAGCATTACAAACTCAGAGAAAAGGACATAATTTGCAATAAATAATGTTGGAGTAATTGTTATCCATGTGGAAAAATGTTTTAATTAGATCCTGTTTCACATCATATACACAAAAGTATATGCTAATATTATAAGCAACCATTTTAACATTCCAGAAAAAAATATAGGGGGTGAGCTTATGACCACCAATTAAGGAAGTTTTTTTAAGATATAAAAAGCATAAAGGAAAAGACTCATACATTTGACTATAATAACACAAAAGCAAATTTATAAAATTCTCTCTTTAACCAAAGTGAAAAGGCAAACTACATTCTAGGTGATGTATCAACACACCTAACAAACAAAATAGTAAGTACTTCTAATATATTTTTTAAAATAAGTTGATAAAAAGCAAGCAACCCAACTAAAAAATGGATAAAGTACATGAATAGGCAATTCACAGAAAAGGAAACCTTCAGGCCAATAAACTTATGAAAAGATAGTCAACCTCACTAGCAACCAGAAAATGCAAATTATAATAATATTTCACATCCACCTGATTGGCAAACATTTTAAAAGTCTGACAATACCAAGTGTTGCTAAGTGGTAGAGCAACAGGAATTCTCCTGTACTATTGATAGGAATATAAATTGATATAATTATTTTGGGGAACACTGGTAATATCCAGCATTTCCAGGAATATATCCTAACAACATCTCTTTACAAGGAGACAAGTACAACATTGCTCACTTCAGAATTGTTTGTGATAGGGAAAATTGGAAATAACCAAAACTCTTCCAACAGAATATATAAATAATCACCAAGTATTCATGCAACGCAGTTCTATGTGCAGCAGTTGAAACAAATGAGCAAAACTTCATGTACCAACATGAATAAACCTCAGAAACAAAGTGTTGAGTGGGAGGAAAAGCAAGATGTAGAAGTATACATACTATGTGGTAACACTTGTATTAAGTTAAAAATATGCTAAATAGTATTACATGTTATTTATGGTGATATATGTAAGGAAAAGCATAAAAATATTCATGTCAATAACTTGTACCAATTTTGGAATAGTGGATGCCTCTGCAGAAAGAGGAAAGGAAATGGGGTCAGGGAAGAACATTTTCCAGAAGATAGTCAGCCATGCCTGTAATATTTTATTTCAAAAATAAAATCAGAAGAAATATGGTAGAATGATGGTTATTGTATTATGCTCTGTAATTTCCCATATGCTTGAAATGTTTTATTTAAAAAGTGAATAAGTTTAAGATAAAACTTCAGAAAAGACTTTATGCTAATGGCTGATAAAATTCCTAAGAAATGTTCAGATTTCAATAAATTTTAACCATAAAAATTGTCTAAATTCTCATTGTGAAATATAAATACATATTTCAATTTTGAGTATGTGTCCATATTATAAATAAGAGAGCTATCTAGACATAAATTGTAAATACCCTGATCACAGGGTAAAAATATAAAATGTGCATAGACACACATGTGGGTAAAATCGGAAAGGACATTAAGAAAAAAATATACGAACTTAAGCTAGAAGGGTTTGAGGTAAAATTTCTTTGTTTTTATTTTTAAAGTTTGACTCAATGAATGCACTATATATATCATGTACTTCCTAACAAGTATTTGCTGTAGAAATAATATAGCAGCAGAGATTTAAACAAATACCAGTAGAGCTCTAGAAATGCACAGTAAATAGTAGACAAGTTCTTTTGGGCTGTCCACTGAATGTATGCCTTTCTGTTAGTCCAGTTAAACAAACAGGCACACAACAAAATGACTTGGGTCAAATCACTATTGCCACCCAATTTTCAAGGGCAATTGCAGTCAAGAATGGCCCCGGGGAGATACTTCGCTGTGCCTTTAACTAAGGCGGGGCTTTTAAAACTCAGTTGTTCCATTCATGTCTCAAATCAATCAGATGAAATTCACCTTTTACGTGGCCTGAATCCTGATAGCTCAGCACACTTGATAGGTAATTTAATCATCTCTGGTGTAGATGAACGCAAACTCAAATTAGCTACTGAAAGGGTTGGTCTTCTCTGAGATAGCTGTGCTTTTCCACTTTTATGCAAGAGCTGAGCTTCACCAACTGGCTGGCTGGAGGTGTTATTAAAAATTTAGTGAAAGAAACAAAGGTGTGCTCTGGTGTCTCCTGTTACCCTTTCTACTGTTACTCCAGCAGACAAAAGACATAGGGCCTGCCTCATGAATAATGTGACATGGAATATTCACAATCTATTTTTAATGGAGTCAAGTAATAACATTAAGAGAGATATTTGCAATCTTCAAATTTCACACAGTACCAGGCACAGTAATTTGTTTTGATTCTGCACTGGGGATATCAAGGTATTTTTTCCACAAAAAAAAAAAAAAAAAAAAGGCACACTGTTAACATAAAACTTAAAACTCCTCATGTATAGCATAAACTGGGATTATGAAAATGGACCAAAAGTTTTAAACGTCATAAGGGGGAAACAGGACAGGGCAGACAACTAGATTTCAGTAAGTTCAGTCAGTTCTACTTACCCCTCCATGCAACTTCTTTACTTTTCAAACCAGGTTGGAAATTCTCAACCAGTGTACATGGTGAATTCTGTGGGAAGGAAGTTTTTGATATTTATTCACTGAGAACTTTGCTTCTCAGGACACTAGGAAGAGGTTCCGGGATGCTGCAACTGTTCGCCCATCAGTTCTGGAAAATTATCTTAAACTTGCATTATAGAGCAAACAAGTTTAAATTTTGAATGAGAATAAACTGACATGGAGGACTGAGATTTTGGAGAAAAGAGAAAAGCAGCGTCAAAGCCCCCATGACCCACCAACTCAGAGTCCTGTATGTTGTTTGTTTCCTGCAATTTCTCTTCCTTTTGTGCTGTAAGGAACAGAGCCAGCCAGGAGCAAGCAGGAGTTTAGTTTGTCTGCTTATTCACTCAACCCCTCAGCAAATATTTATTAAATATGAGTTTTTTAAATTGATTTCAGAGAGAGGAAGGGAGACAGAAACATCAGTGATGAGAGAGAATCATTGATTGGTTATCTCCTGCACACCCCTTATTGGGGATGGAGCCCAAAACCTGGGCATGTGTCCTGACCAGGAATCAAGGAACTATGACCTCCTAGTTCATGGGTCAACACTCAACCACTCAGCCGCACTGGCCAGACAGCAAATATTTATTGATCTCCTACTGTGTGCCAGGCACTGTTCTGGAAGATTCAGCAGTGACCAAGTACCAAATAAAGCTCCACAAGATACTGTGCTCACCTCTGTATCCCAGCACTGAGAACAGTGCCAGGCACATGGTAGGTGTGCAATCAATCTATGTGAAGTTGATTCGAACAGAAATGGACAGTCTGCTGGTAGTCACCATGAGTCACGTATACCTTGGCTGTGATGTTAAAAAAAAAAAAGCTACAGGAAGTTGGGATTTAGGCCAGCACCTTATTCTGGTTTAAGGAATTGATTTGTGCAAGAAATTCCCATAGGTGGATAGAGCCAGAAATAACCCAGATAGCAATTTCCCTACCCCTCATGCATCTTTAGATTTGTAACTTACCTTAGGCAAAGCAGCTAACCAGTCTCAGATACTATCTTCCCAGTCTCCACAGAATCAAAGCAGTCAGGGTTGTATTGGGACGATACAACCATATCTACATTTTATAGTCAAGGAAACTGATATCCGGGAGGTCACAGGGTTTGCCCAAGTCACATGGTGTGTTGGTGACAGCTGCGATTAAGAATCCATCTCTAGACCTCAGGCTTGTAATTTCTTTATTCATCTCACAGCCCTCTGTCCTTTCTTCTGAAACTCTCGGAAAAAAGAGCCTGTGTGCATGCTCGACTGTCAGAGACTCTACAAGGTAGGTAAGAGCTTAGTATTGTGCGCCTAGTTTTTCTATTAAGAACTGAGACCTTCTGAGGCAGAAGAAAAGGAAGAAAGCATCGGAAAACCAGAGCAACTGAATTCCACCCGCTTCTGGATGCTGGTTGCTTTACTTCAGTGCCAGCAACAGACCCCACCAAAGGGCTTCCCCAAATTCCCTGCCTGAATAAAAAAAGCAATATGTAAGAGTCTTAATACTTTATTAACTTAAAACAGCACTCTAATAAATATGTGTTAACAAACATAATGCACTTCAGAAGATCTAAAAAACATGTATAAACCTCACCAAAGGAAAATACCATTTTTTTCTCTCTATGGTGCACATGGAAGGGCTCAGTGTTGAAGACTGAGCCATCACTCCTCCACGCCTGCTAGCTTAGACATCTTTTTTAAAAAATCAGCTTAACAGTAAAAAAGTGAGTATACACACAAGTCTTTGAAGGATCTGTTCAGTTATATTTTGTTTATGGTTGATAAAATCCAAAGGGGTCAGAAGGGAAGTTTCAAGATTCTGCTTTGTCTTCTCGGAATTCCTTGGGAGGAAAAGAACAGACCCAGCCACCAGGAGGTGTGACTGTTAGCCCAGGCCCATGACCTTAATATCTGGCTCCCCAGTATCTAGCATAGGCCTGCTACCATGGTAACCGGTGGCCAACAAACATTTGCTGCGTAAATGGATGGTATCTTGTCCTGAGGCGCTGCTCTGTGCTTTCACCTCCTCCGATGAAGCCTCCAGGGGCTTCTAATCTCTTCTCATCACCAAGTCCACTTTTCTTGAACTCTTTCTTGGGGCAGGATGTACAGTGTATCTTGTCACTTCAAAAGTATGAAACTACTTCCCCAAATCAGTTTCTGAAACAGTCTTCAAGTGGGAGAAAGGACTCCCCCAAGATTTACAGGCAGCACCTCACAGAACGGGGTCAACGGACCCCCCAAAATGAAAATGAAAACACTCACTCTTCATTCTGGATTTATTTACCACCACCGCCATATGAACGTGTGTCTACCTTGTGAATGGTGATTCTTCCTCTTCCACACACGTGTCTGGGGTGGGGCAGGAGGAGGAGTGAAGACACCTGAAGGGCCTTCCTGTCTGTGGAGCAGGACTGAGGGCCCCAAGACACAAGTCTTCACGTTTAGGGGGGCGGTTCCCTGTGTCCAAGGAACCGTGAGTAATAGGATCCCACTCCTGGATGAAGCCTGGAAAGGGAACATCCCCTCTCGGAGCTCCCGGAAGTGAGGTGAAGGGGGTCACCCAGGTGGGGTCTGCAGCCTCGGGGGGGCGGGGGGCCTGAGAAGTCAGAAGTGGCTGCTGGCAAGTGTGCAGGCCGCCCTCCCTAGTGTTGTGTAAGTGCGTGTGGCCCGCCAGGGCACTCATTTGAGCCCATGCTGTGTCTCCCGGTGCCGCCTGAGGTCCACCTTCCTCTGGAAGCCCTTCCCACACAAGTCACAGCCGAAGGGCTTGAAGCCTGTGTGCTTGCGGCTGTGGGTGATGAGGTTGGAGCTCTGGCTGAAGGCCTTGCCGCACACCTGGCACTTGTGGGGCTTCTCACCTGCAGGAAGGGAGGGGGAGGGGAGGGAGGATGAGTCTGTGATGAAGCCAGAGGGGACTCTCTGTGACCCACATGCTCTTGACGGCAGCTGGCAGCACCCGGTCTAAGGCCTTCACGTGAAGTGGAGGGTGATGTGTTGCCACGCAAGTCCCGGGGAGCCAGGGGGGCACCAGGTGAAAGGGAGACTTTCTGAGTGGGGGTTCCCAGCCAAAGGCCTCAAACCGTTTCCTGCTAAACGGAAACAACGAAGGCCACGTGCCCTCCCCCAGCTCACAGCTGAAGCCACCCTGGGAGGACTCCCAGTGACTTTAGAAGCAGAGCGCTCCCACAGCAGATGGTCAGCAGGAGGGGTGGGGAGAAGGGTGGGGGCGGCTCTTCAAACCATGTGACTGTTCTCATTCAGAGGAAGTTTTCAAATCTGAGTCTCCAAGCAGGTGTTGGTTTGTATGGACCAGTGAGCCTGTCTTCTTTCCTGCTCTTGAAGGACAATACACTGCATCTGAAGCATGGGGATTTCTTAAAGCCTTGTTTTTTAAAATCCACATTTGGGCCACAAAGTATTTCTTTCTTTCTTTTTTATTTCAGAGAGGAAGAGAGAGGTAGAAACATCAATGATGAGAGAGAATCATTGATTGGCTGCCTCCTGCACGCCCCACACCGGGGATCGAGCCCACAACCCAGGCATGTACCCTTGACTGGAATCGAACCTGGGACCCTTCAGACCGCAGGCCAATGCTTTATCCATTGAGCTAAACCAGCTAGGGCCACAACGTATTTCTTAAGGTAGCTGATCCTTTTCTATCTTGATTTTCTTTTCTTTTTATGAGGTTAATCAGAGGACTTTTTATATACTAGCAACTCTTCACCATAGATTAATAAATAACATTGAAAAGGTTTTGTGTTTTCCCCCAATTCATGAACTGGTTTAACATTTGGGGAAATAGCATGGATTTCCAAATAGTCTCAGCATGGCACAGGGCTGGACTCTGGAAAACATGCAAAATAGATGATGTTTGTTTTTGAGAAACCCTCAGTCCCTCTTGCCGCACCTCTTTCTGTCTTCCTGCTTCAGATTTCCTTGATAAGGAACCACCCATCAAAATGTATCCTATCCCTTTAGGGTCAAACAAATCTGAGAAACGAATTCTAGCTATAATGTAAATGTTTGATAAGGGCTTAATGTTTCATTCAGTCAAGACCTTAGTTGCATTTTGATAAGCGTCTTGAATACCTCTACTAAAAGGAGTGGGTTACATGGAAATTTCAGGCAAGAGGGCATGATTAAAATAGGCTATTTTTCTGGGTATTCTGATGGGGCCAGCTACAGTGTTCAAGCATATTTACAAACATTAATAAGTGTTTGGAACACACTGCAATTTGTTTTCAATCAGTATTCATATTCTGCAATAAAATAGTCAGATTTCTGGTTCTAATGTCTCGTTGACTATTAAAGAGAGTGCTCCTGGCATTAAAACTGCCACCTACACACAATCCAAACCTCAGGGAAAGAGTACAGAATTGGAAGCCGGAGCATTCCATGGGCCCTGACCTTTGGTAAATCATCCCATCTCTCTGAATTTCTGGATGGTAATTTCAGCTCCTACTTTATGGAACGGCAGTAAGGATCAAATAAAGAGATAGACTTAAAAGCATTTTATAAATTATAAAGCATTGTAATAGGTAAAGAATTATCATTACTATGTCGTGAACTTGCTGATGTTCTTAAAAGGGCAATAAGTGAATAGAAGCTTTTTATATCTACCAACCCCCACGACTCTGAAAATAGAATACAATAAACAGTGGTCAAGAGCACAGACACTTGAGGTCAGACAGAGCAGAATGTAAGTCCTGGCCCTGCCACTTGCTAGCCATGTAACCCTGGGCAGGTTAATTAACCCTATGGACCTCACTTCCCTCATCTCTAAAATGGGAATAAAGAATAGCCTCTTTCTCCCAGAGTTGTTGTGAGCATAAAATGACAATGCATTTACAAAGTGCTTAGCAGTCAGCATAGTAATATTTACCGTTGCTTTTTCCTCCTCACTCAGAATAAGCTCTCAGACTCCTAAAAATGCAGCCAAGAGGCCACCCATAAATCCCTTCCCCAAAAGGCTGGGTGGGAGCCCTAGAGAAAGTCTTCAATCTCTAGGTAAACATTTAGAGCAATGGCTCTGAGAGGACCCTAGGGCTTCATATTTCACCCAGAGCAGGCAGCAGTTGGAGCAGCTGCTAAATTAGAGGAAAATATTCTTTGCGAGGATAGGGAACCTGCAGCTGACCTGCGGAGTGGTTCTTCAGATACAGTCCCAAATCAAGGCCCCTCTGGGGAGAACCATGTATGCAAATGAACCTAAGAGAAGCCGCTTTGTTTTCTTTTGCACTCTGCAGTGATTAGGCCTCATCTGCCGCTTAGGGCGGGGCCAGACTCTCACTGAGATGGTGAATTATATTGGCCTCAGGGGGAAGAACATACCCCTGGCCCCCATCCTGCACGGGGTGGTTCCTACAAGCCAAGGGCCTTAGCTCACCAGTGTGGATGAAGGTGTGTTTTTTCATGTCTGACTTCTGATGGAACCTCTTGCCACAGTACTGACAGGGGTAGGGCCGGGTGTCTGAGTGGATGAGGAGGTGTGTGGACAACGTCGATGACCTCTTAAAGCTCTTGCCACAGATCTTACAGTCAAAGCTCCTTTCCTGTGGAGAGAAAAGTGTGGCATTCTGATTGCAGTCATCTAGGCTGCCCTTCTCCTGACCACCGACCTGACTCAAAACCAGGGCTCGCCCTTCTTTCAGACTCCCTGTCCAAATAGCCTGACCCCCGTATCCTCTCCCTTCCCATTCATTTCCAACCTCTTCCGTCCCCACCCTTTAACATTTTTTCTACCCAAACACTTTTCACCCACAACCCTCCACGCCCCAGGGCAAAGCTGTATCCCCACCCTGCTTTTTTGACACCCATTTACAATAACTTCTCCACCCTCTTCAACAGGAGGCTTCGACCTCAGTCACTTGAGATGCCCCCTCCCTCCAGCCAGTCGTGGGTGTTGAGAGAGATGAGAGAATACTCTTTTTACTAAATAAGTATCTGTAAGTACGCACTGTTCTGTCATAGTCACTGTGCACTAATGTGCTTATCTACCTTCTGTCTCTCAGCTAAACTGTACTCTCCGTGGGGGCATCCTGTCAGGGACCGGGTATGTTATAGGACTCGCATGTGCCTAGCACCTGTAAGTTGGGCGACCACTATTTTAAACGAATGAATGAAAGCATAGTAGGACAAGTATGCTACTGGATGCTCTAAATGGCATGAGATCCCTCCTTTTCAGTCGGGAGGGGTCGATGCAGATTAGCTGAGAGATTGAAACGGAGCTAATAAATCCGAAGTAGCAGCAGCAAGGGTGCATACAAACGCTCCTCAGACTCAAAGTAATGATCAGGATCGCACCCTGGAGGCTCCCAGTGACGTGACACCAAACTCTAGGGTTGTCTCGAGACCGAGCCGGCCACCACCCACCTTTCCCTACACACCTAGGCAGGGGGCAGCCCGGGGAGCCCACGGAGAAAACCACCAGGTGCAGAGGGGCCGGTGCTGCAGAGGCCCTGAGGATCTCCGAATGCGAAGCCTACGCAGGGGTGTGCGAGGCCGTCGTGCGCCCCCCGCCCCCCAACCCCGCCTACCTGTGAGTGCACGGCTTTGTGCTGCTCCAGGCTCACCGCGTGCCCGAAGGTCTTGCCGCATATCTCACACGCAAAGGGCCTCGTGCCGCTGTGAGACCTGCGCACGTGCACCTCGAGCCCGTGAGGCGTGGAGAACACCTGAGGCGGGTGGGGCCCGGGAAAAGGTCGCTGAGAGGGGCCGAGGGGCGCGGGCGCGGACTGGGGGCGCGAGCGCTGGGGAGGCCGAGCCGGGAGCGCGGGAGCCTCACCTTGCTGCACTTGATGCACTTGTAGGAGCCGCCGCCCAGCAGCAGGCGGGTGCACAGTAGCTCCGACTCCACCTTGACGCCAGCGCCTTTGTCCGCGTGCAGCCCGTGGCTACGCTCCGGGTACAGCCCGCCCGCCGCCGCCGCCGGCCGCTCGTACAGCCCGGCCACCGCCGGCCCGAAGTCGCCGTAGAGCCCCAAGCCCGCGCCGCCTCCTGCGCTACCTCCCCCGGGCGCCCCAGCCCCCGCGCCGCCCGCCGTCCGCTCCGGGCCGTACAGCGCCGCGGGGTGGCCTGGCTCAGGGGTGCGCTCGCAGAAGAGGCCCAGGCCTGCGCCGCGCTCCAGGGCCGCGCACGGCCGGTAGCTCTGCACCAAATTCCGCAGGTCAGACCCCACCAGGCCGCTCCACGAGTAGGGCTTGAAGGGCAAGGGGAAGGGCTGAGCTTCGTCCAGCGATGGGCACACCGACTTCTCCGAGGCTGAGGAGACACGAGAGGGCGTCCGGTCAGGCTTGAAACCGACTGCCAGGCACCCCGCATTGGTGCAGCATCGCGTGCGCCAGGTGCCGCGCTAGGTGCCAGGGACGCCCCCGGGAGAAAACGCAGTCCGGGTCCCTGAGGCCTCGAGGACCACCGGAGGCGGCAAGGCATCGGGTGAGGAGAGGGAATTCTGTGCCAGGACGGCGGAAGCGCACGAGGTTAAGAGGGTCTTTCCCGGCTCCACCAGCGCACCGGGTGTTCCCATAACTAGAGAAAGGCGCACCACGCTGCCTGTGCTGCATCAATGCTCTGAGCCGAGCTGTGAGGGAGGAGAAGGGGGCCTGGGCAGCACTCAGCTCCGGCGCTCTGCGGCCCCTGATTGTCCCCACTCAGTCCCTTTTCGTTCCTGAGATCGATAAGGAGGGAAGGAGAGGACCAATAAATGTGGCCCAGCCTACCTTCCTGGGAAAACAGCAAAGGGAAGGCGTTACATTTCTTCAAGTTGTTAAGTGCTCACCCAGTGCGGGTAACCAAAGAGCAAGGGAAGGGGATTTGGGGCTTGAACTGCCTGCCAAATACTACTCCCATGTCCATCATAGTTTGACAGAGAAGAAAAAAAAAAGTCCAAATTTCTTAGAAAATAATTTACAACTAAGGCTTAGCCACCAACTGTAAGGGAAATAGCTTTCCAAATTCGCAGCTTTCTGCATGCCCCGACCAACAAGAATCTCGCTAAAACCAAATCCCCAACATACACTTTCTGTGAGTGCATACAGATTTGCAAATCTGCTCAGGCACCGCAGAGTCCTATCCAGGCTAACCGCTCCAGAGGGAGGCTGCAGAGTTTCCGTGGGAGAGATGCCGGCGGTGCCCGGACCTTGCTGGGTGGTATCAAGAAGGAACCTCGGCTTGCCGCTTTCCAGACTCACTCGCTGGAGTGTCTTTAACCAAGTCAGCGCGCCGAGTGCGGGATGGGATGGGATGGGATGGGGATGGGGATGGGGGGCGGGGGAGCGGGGTTCCTTCTAAAACTAGTAAATGCAACCTTAAATAACCGACCCTTGGCGGGTCCGGCCGGTCTGCGCTCTCCTTCCCCAGACCCCAACTTAGACCCGGCCCACCCAATGTGCTCTCACTCAGTTCACCTGACTGCTGGATGGAAATGAAACCAGCCTGCAGGTCCCCAGAACTGGACCGACCAGGCAGAACCAAAATATAAAATGGGCCCCCAATCCCGCCTGGGAAGACCCGGGGGGGGGGGGCGAGATTTCCATCCAGGATGGGTCCCTCCGCCGGGGCGCCCAGCTCTGCGGGGCCCCACGCCGCGGAGGCGAGAGTAATTTTTGAAGGCAATGACACTTTCCTCTCAGACTCCCCTGGTCTCCATTTGTTTGAGACTCGGGGTTCTGGGATCCCAGCTCTTTCTAAACGATCAGCTCTGGCCTGAGAACGAAATGCCGCCGTCGCTGTGGCTGGAGACGACTCCTTTATTTTCTCTCACCCACTCGCTCTGCGCAAACCAGTGGGGTGGGGATGAACAGCCCGGGTCCCGCCGCGCCGCCTGGGGTCCAAGCGGGTTGCCACAGCCCCAGAGAGTCGGCTGCCTCCCTTGGGGCCCTATCCCCCACGAAAGCTCTCCCTCCTCTGGGAAAGACCCTCCGCCGTCCATTTAGCTTTTCTGCGCCCAGAGCCGCGCGGGCTCATTTCCTCGCCGAGAGGTCCCTGCCGCCCGGACCCTAGAGTTCCCAGCGGGTCCTTACCTGGAGACACAGAGGGCGACGGAGGCCTCCAGAAGTCCTCAAATTCCGAGCTCCGATCGCAGACGCTGCCCTCGCAGCTGCCGGGGGACGCGGAGGCTCCGTCGGGGGTCTCCGTCAGCTGCGACTCGGGAGACAAACGGCTCCCGGGCTCCACCTTCACCCCCGCTGCGCCCGAGCCGCTGTCTGCGGAGAGCAGGCAGGATAGGTGCTCAGGCTGGGCCTGGCTGGGCCCGACGCTGCTGAAGTGGCGCTCCTCAGACCGCGGCGCCCGGGTCCTCCTCTCCCCCCAGACCTGGCCCGGAACCCTCCCGGATCCGAGGGCGAGGGCAGAGAGGTCGTGGAACCTAGGCGACACGCCCGGGACAAAACCCGGACGATAGAAAACAGAACAGGCGGCAAAGGGGGCGTCGGGCCGCCCTGCCCGGCTCCTGGGGGTTGGTGTGGCTGGGCTCAGGGTCTACGTCCCGGGAGCAGCCCCGCCCGGCCCGCGCGCGCCCCCCGCACCTGCTCCGCCGGGCGCCAGGACATTCTCCAGCTGGAGGGAATAGTCGGGTCCCGGGGAGCGCGGTTGGTGGTAACTGTGAGCCTTCTTGCTCTTAACAAGGAACGAACGCGGCATGATGGTGGGGCGTGCTTCGCTCCCCACGCCGTTCGCAAGGGTCCCTGGAGTCTCCGTCACCGCACTGTCACCCCGAATTCCTTGCTCAGCCCAGCTAGGCGGAGACCTGCGAGGGGAGAACCGGGTGGAAACCGGGTCAGCACGCTCCGGGCCGGGAACGGGCAGCCAAGCAGAGCTAGAGCTCGTGCCAGGGAGGAGCGAGTAAGGCTCGCGGGAGGAGGGGCTTGGCCCCGCCGCGCCACGCTCACCAGGTGGCACTCGGACAGGTGGCGCGAGCCGGCCGCCGCCGCCGCCACAGCTCACCGGGCCCGGGCTCGGGCCTCTTCCTCCGCCTAGCCCACGCCCCTCGGCCCCTCCCCTTCTCTAGCAAAACAGTTCAGCCAAGTCTCCCAAGAGCCGGGGTACCCAACGGGCCACTTATTCCAACTCGACCCGCTGGGCTCTGCTTTCGGGCTGGGGAAAGGGGCGGGGGCGCGAGGATAAATTTACGGACTGGGGATGTGTCGATGGTCGAGGACCCGGAAGAGGCAAGTAGCCAAGCCCTTCGAGAACCAGCTACAAACTGGAGGGAAGGGGGGCAGGGGCGGGGCACACCAGGCAGGATGAGGGCTGGGGCCGGGGGCGGGCCGCAGCAGGGGGACTGGGGGCAGCAGAGGTCCGAGAAGGAAGGTTGGGGAGCAGGGGGACAAGAAGGTGAGGCGGGGGACGTGGCAGAGGACCAAACCCGGCCCTGGGAGGAACTCGCATCCTGGTGATCTTACGCGTCCCCACTCAGGCTCCATCCACACGCGGGGGGGGGGGGGGGAGTTGACCTGGAGACGTGGGTGCGGCGGGAGCAGGCAAGATGCGGGGCCAGACACCCCAGACCCTGAAGACCTAACCTTGGAAACCAAGTCCCGGGAAAAACCACTTTCCGCTCCGCTCACCAAAAATCTTGTCCTGGGGAGGTCGAGCCCTGCCGGCGCGCGCTGGCTGACCAGCGCGCGGCTTCCTCCTGGGAGCCCACAGAGAACCAACAGTTTTGTGGGCGCGGGAGCGTCGAGGTCCGTGCGCGGGCCCGCGAGAGAGCTCACTGCCCGCTCTGCCGCTCTCATTAACCCCCCAATCAGTTCACCTAATCCCGGGGTCGAAACCTGAGCCCGGCGGGGAGGCGGGGAGGCGGGGAGGCGGGGAGGCGGGGAGGCGCCTCTGCTGTGCTCGGGTCCCTCCGGGGGCGGGCCTAGGTGGCTCGGAGGTCTGGAGAGAATGAATCTGCCTTCCTCCCGGGGCGAAGGCCGTGGGGCTGGGTGCACTTGTGAGCTGCAGGCTCTTCCAGCAACAACTCTCCGAGGTCGTCGCTCGTGCAGAAACGGGCTCTGGGGAGTGTGGCCCTTGGGCTGCGCCAGGTTTAGACTGCCAGACTGGGAGTCGCGCGGCTCGTCAGGATGCCGGACACCGTCTAGGTCTGCCCATGGGCGCTCCGGGCATAAAGATAATTCTAGGGGCCCCGTTCCCGGGAGGGCATTCCACGTCCCACTGTGTCTCTTTCCCCGGGAGAGGAGTGGGGGCAGGCTTGGGAGAAAAGAAGGCGGAGGCTTGTGGCATAAACCCAGGCGACGTTTCCCGCGTCCTAAGCGCCAGAAGGCCCCCTAGGGGTGAGGGTGCCCCCCCCCCCGCCCCGCCAACCGGGTCGGCCCCATGGTCGGAAGTTCAGGAGGCTTCGGGGTGCTGGGCTGAGCTAAGGCGCAGTTCTGTTGCTTCAGTTTTTCCCCGCGCCCGGCGTGAGCTGCCCTTCGACCATATAATTAGACATTACTAACGCAAAAAATCAATTCATGAAACTAAAAGGAAAAGGTAAACGAGGTGAGACGGTCCCACGGGCCCTACTGCATCCTGAGTACCGGTTGGCGTAGAGCCGAACAGCGGTGGTGGGGGGTGCAGGGTTTGAGGTGTCCGCGTCCCCTTTCTGGACTGACCGGGACCGCGCGGGATCAGGCGGGCGAGGAGGCTGCCTCCCCACCCCTGCCACAGCCCCGCACCTCTCTCGCATCCTGGCTGTTTCTGCGGGTTCCTGGGAGGATGGAGTGGGTGGGGGTGGGGGTGGGGTGGGGCCGAGCGCTGAGCGCGTGGGAAGGCGACCTCGCTTAGCAGCTGGCGGCCGGGGGCGGGGCGGCCCTCTCCGCGCACGCGGGTCCGCAGGGCCTCCGTTCACGGTCAGGAGCTGGAGGTACCGAGCGGGTAGGTAGCCTACAGAGCTCAGCGGCCGCCGCCTCCCCACCAGATGTTTCCTTCCCGGGTAGATCCCGCGCCCCTGCAAAACCACCAAACGTCCTGGCGCGTGCCCCCAGCCCTGCCGTGCGGGTCGGTCGGGACCCAGAGGCCAGAGCTCTCCGCGCTCCCGCACAGCCCTCGGTTCGCCCCGGCAGTGCCCGTGCCGGCCAGTTTTCGCGGTCGCCCCCGCCAGGGAAGGGCGTGCAACACGGGCGCAGCGAACCTACCTGCGGGGTCAAGGCGCGGGCACCGCGCTCGGGGAGTTTTCAGACTGAGTTGCTCTCCAGATGGATCTCTCTCTCTCTCTCTCTCTCTCTCTCTCTCTCTCTCTCTCTCTCTCTCTCTCTCTCTCTCTCTCTCTCTCTCTCTCTCTCATCTCCTTCGGAGCTCAGCCCCCAAAACCACAAGCTTCACTTCCTGAGCGTTAAGGAGCCTCTCAGACCTCCCCCCACCACCCCCGAGTCCGGCGGCGGGGCGCGCTCTTCCTTTGCGCAAGGGACTAGTGGGGCAGGGGACCCGACCTTCCAGCTTCCCTCTCCAGCGTCCCTCCCCGTTTTCTCTGCGGGACGGCGGGGGTGGGGAGACCGAAGGACTGAGACACTAGGAATGACTCGAAAGAAGACGAACTATTCTTGGCTCCTGGGAGACTTCCGCAACAAGAAGAAGTCACAGATTCGGGACACAGATTGACTGGAGCGTTGGGAGTGGAAGAGCCCGGCTCCGAAGCCTCCCGACCCATCTGGCCCGGGGCACCCCCCGCCCCCAAACCCCGCCGCCTGCTTGGGCTGTGCCGCCCCGGGCTGGGGCCGTGAATCACCCGCCCGCGGTGCCGCCGGCCTGGAGCCCGGCGAGTGGCCGCGGCGTCCGCAGAGCGAAACCTGCCCCGCGGCCCCGAAATAGCTTGTTGTGGAAACACTTCGGGATAAATACGCCCAGCGAGGCTGAAAATACCTTGACACCCAATCCGAGAGGTTTGCTCATTTCCCTTCGGATTTAGGTAATGGTTAAATTTGGAAAAGGTGGGCGAGCGCCGAGCCCCCGGCTGAGAGGGCGCTGGCGGCGCGTCCCCGGGGCGCCCGGCTGGCCTGGAGGGCGCGCCCTCCCCACGCCACGCTCACCCGCGAGGCGCAGGGTCGGCTCAGCCTGCGGCTAGCTTCCGGTGGTCTGAGCTGCGGAATGAAAGACCGCGCGGGAGGGAGCGCGCAGGGGCAGCCACAGCGGCTGCTCAGCTGACCCCGCCCTGCCCAGGCAAGCCAGGGACAGCCCTTCTCAGGCGCGGGCACCGCCACAGCCTGAGGTCGCATTCAGGCACCTGGTGCTCAGGGAGCTGGAAAGCGCCATAAAAGCAATACCTGATGATTATTAAAAGTAAATCTTCGCCGGACTGTGTTCCATGAGAGCGGGCATCTGAACCTACATTATGTCCCTGGTAGTCTCAACAAATGTCTGTGGATGGAGTAAATGAATAAATGGCATTGATTGATTAATTCTGCTAATAGAACGGGGGAAAGCGAAAATCTCACGCATAAATTAAACAAATGCAGCAACCTCCAACGCTAGACTGTATGTCATGATCTATCGTGTGGCCTGTTGTGTCTATCTAAGCCTGAACCCTCTCCTGGCAAAGGTGGATATCCGTGTAATCACATTGCTTTCCTGAATGAATGAATGACTTAGATTTCTGGTCACTACTTCATGCACAATAAGTCTCCAGTGTTAGATACCCAGAGAAGGAAATAGTGCTCCTCAGTTTTTGCGGATTAACAACCATGTATTAAATTAATTAAAAGTTGTCATGGGAGGAAAATGTCCCCTAGAGCCCTTTTCCTAGAGATTGTTTTAAAGTGATTTTAATTTGCACTGTGAACCTAAAGATTTGCAGAAATATTTGGTTATCAAGGCAGGGCTTCAAGCGTGCTTTAATAAATTGTATTTCATACAGCAATGATTGCACACCTACTGTGTGGCAAGTGCTAGATTAGACACATCTTAAATTATGTGTCTAGCTGTCCCCTTCACACTACTATTATTTCACTCAACATACCCTTTTATAAATAAATGCAGAAGTAATCCACCTCAATTAGAAGAATTACAAATATTGGATTAGCTGAAGGAAAATTAAATGCATTTAAAATTTTTATTTCTTGTGTGCTTTGTCTTGGCCCAAGGTCTAAAATCTTAAAGACCGTTTTCTTTGCACATTAGCAAGTTCAAAGTTAAGATTTCTTAAAAAGGCGCTGTGACTAGGAGTTTAGTTGAGTGTTGCTGTTTCAGGTCTTAGAAAACATGAGTGGGGAGGCTATGAAGGGGGCAGTTAATCACCCTGCATAGCATCCATTTCACTCAGATTAAATCTAGTCGGCTTGCTTGGTTTGCCCTTTCCAACCTCTGTGTTTGCAAAATAAAAATGGGCACAAGAACATCCAGGGAGAAGCAGGTGGGAGGGAGATGACACCAGACCCCCCTTTATCTGTTTTGAACCATGTGGCTGTATTACCAACTCAACTGAAGAAATACACATTAAAATATTTAACGAGCAAGATCAGGTCATTTCGCATGTGTGTAGTGTTGAAATGTGATTCCCACACTCAGGGGGAGCAGAGAGAAAAGTAAGAAGAGGGGCACCCAGAGAGGTTAAGAAACTTTCCAGAAGAGCAGCCAGGAGCCCGGACTGGAAATGATGACAGGATGAACCTGACTTCCCATGACTCCAAACCACCTCTCATTTACTACCAACCTGAGAGTAAAGAGAATAAGACCCCCACCCCATACACCAAGTGCAAATTTTTAAAAGCTAGAAAGAATCCCTACCCCATGTTCCTTTGGAACGGAAATAAATCTAATCCTAGGCAGAAGGTAGGCTTGGGCGTAATTTTCTATAAAGACTGACTTTCACCAAAAAAAAGATGTTAAACTTACCAGTATCGTCAGTAATTTACTAATTACTATCACATATCAATAATCATGTATCTATAGGTGCCAAGTAACACATGACCTTCTCTACATGGCAAACATCCCAAGTTCTGGCCAGTGGCCCATTTATTTCAAGCAGCATCTCATAGATCAGAATTTCCCTGCAATGAAAGATCTGAGCTATTTTTTAAAAAAGAAAACTGTAACAGGATATTACCAGTTTCTTATTCATTTTCCCCCACAAAGCTTTACAGTTATCATCTCTGTTCTTCTTGGGGGAAGCACAGGAAGAGCAGGTGATCCAGGAATCCCAGAGAGGGTCATGCCCCATCCAGCATGCATTTCTGCAATGTTTGCTCACTTGATTGTCTCACTGAGGCTACCAGGAGGGAAGAGTCCCTGCTGTCTGTGGGCAGTCAGTCACCTGTGGATGTCTACCTCTGCTACTACCCCTGTGGCCTTGAACAAGTTAGCACAACTCTCCCAGCCTCAATTTCTCACTTGCAAAGTCAGAATACCTACCTACCTTGCAAGAGCATGGAACAGTCCTTTCATTTCCACTCTTCACAGGTTCCTCTGGGCACCAAGGAAGAAAGAATGCTCTCAGTAAGGGTGTCCTAGGTTTAACCGCCTTGTTCCGTGTCCTGCTTTGATTTATTCAACTTTGGGTAAGCAAACCTCATTACAGCAATTTGCAGGGACTTGGATATATATTTTCTTAATCAAAGGTCAGAGAAAATGAACCAAGGATCTATTTTCATTCTAGATATTCCGTGGATTTATTCAGGGGAAGTTAAATGAGTAACTATCTTGTTTCAGGACTTAGTTTACCCATCTTTAAACAGGAAATGCCTTCCATGTGTCAAATACCAGGAGCTACTGGCTAAAGAGTAGCTGTGGGAGACACACTGAAAGTAAAATCAATGTTTAATAAACACTGTAAAAAGGGGGTGGGGTGGGGAGAACCACAGGGTGGAACTGGGCATGAGGGTCCTCTGTAAGCCAGACAAGAGATTTTTTCTATATGAAGGTGGTGCTTTATTTTTTAAATATGTTTTCATTGTAAGTTATATTAGGTATAATTTGATTAAGAAAGAAAAGAGGAAACTCCAGTATTTTTGCTCTGCTTCTTTTTTAAAAAAACACCCATAATTTTAATCATATAGATACAAATGTATAATCTGCTTTTTTCACTGAGTATAATAATATTTCTTTCTATTCTCTTTATTTTTCAAACTTTCTTTAACTGAACAAAAACTATTTTATAGTAACATTTATTTAAATAAAAATCATGACAATCATCTTCCCCGCTCTATTATCTTTCATCATTCTCAATTGCTATAAAAAGGATTATATCAGCTAGATTACTGTAATTTACTCAATCACCCTGTTTTAGTAGTTAGCTTGTTTTCATTTTTCACCGTTTTAAATAACGGAACAAAAAGTTTTCTGGATATAGCTTTGCCCACATTTTAAATTGCTTCTTTAGGGCATATTTTTAGGGGTGGAATTTCTGGATCCAACAATGAATATTTTCAAGGCCTTTGATACATACCAGAAAAAGTGTTTTGGATAGCATGTTTATGTAATGCATAAGCCAAGAGAATTTATATCATTTTAACAAACAGTTAAAAGATTATAAAAATCAACTATGGAAAAGCTAGATTTTTATTAAAGATCAGACACAGAACAAGTCTTTATTTTATGCACATGAAGTATTTGTCAGACGGTGACCACACCCTGTCATATTGCCATGGTTTTGGCCTCATGATATCAAAAAACTATTTACTTTTTGTCTTTGGACGAACTGTCTTTGTGGGTATAGTCAGACAGAAATGAGTTATATATTTTTTTCTAAATTGTATGAATTCAAGGAGAATAAATGCAGAATGATAATTGTGTGATGGCAACGCAAATGTTAGGTAATATAATTGTTTCCCTTCTACTCTTACAAGGTGCAGGCTATCAAAATAAAATTTAAATGACACTATAAGTCAGAATAAGATTTGATGGTATCATCATTTATGGAAAGTTGGTAATGCTTTTTTACTAACACACAATAATTGGGAAATGAGGTAAAGGAGAAATTTGGAGATAAACAAATTTATATAAGACTTACACTATGAGTAAAACCCAGTCTCATAATTATATTCAGAACCTTTCAAACGTAAAGAAAAGCACTATTTTTTTTCCAATAAACATTTTGGGACCATTATACTTAAATCTTGACACATTATAAAATATACACTATTAGTATAACATTTTTAAATTAAACTTGACAGAAAGGATTTCAAACATCCGAAGAGGGAGGGGGCTGTTAGCTTTAGTGTTCAGAGTTCAAATAAGAAAGTTGTTAACCCCACCACATATATATTTTTACATTGTTCCTAAGAACAGATTGACTGAATAAAGTGTCATCTTATGTGTGGGCTGCAGGAGATGACTCTTCATAGAAACAGACCCAGCATGAACTTTCGTGGGGGGCGGGGAGGAGATTTTACTTGGTGAATGGAAAATGTAATGAGAGAGAACATGTAAAATCATTTTTCTTTTTCAGTTTTTCATCATTTCCTCCAGGACGTTTGGTGGCCATTTTACCCTACTTCGGATGAAACACTTCACTTTAAACCAGTAAAGCCTGTATTTGTAACTTTTAAAAATTACCAAACAGAACAACTCCTGTAGAGGGAATGTCTGACCCTATGCCTAGAGGTCAGGTGGCGTTAAGGCTCCTGGAAACCTCAGGCCAGCGGTGAGTCTGGGAGAATCAGCGTAAGCTCTCCCTCAGAGCAAGTCCCCAGGTGGACAGCATAAACACACTCCTTTACCCCTGCTGCAAGCTTCTGACCCAGGCTGCGTGAGGTTATCTGACATCACCAGAAGCCCAGAAGCAGCATTTGATAAGTTTCTGAGTGCAGCACCGCTACATGATAGAACATTTGAACAGGAGGCGAGCCCAGCCACAGCGGCTCAGTGATTGAGCTGCGACCTAGGAAGCAGGAGGAGCTCACAGGGTTGTGGGCTCGATCCCCAGTCAATGATTCTCTCTCTTCATCGATGTTTTATCTCTCTCTTCCTCTTCCTTCCTCTCTGAAATCAATAAAACTATATTTTTTAAAAAAGAAAAGTAGATGGAAGAAAAATTTAAATCACATCTCCATATCCTACCACCTTAGTTTAAGCACCAGTGTTATTTTGGGTGTTTTTTCCTCAATCTTAAAAAAAAGAGAGAGAGAGAGCGTCTAGATGTATATTTTGCATACTATGATCATATTGTATAATTGTCCATTTAGATGATGTGTTAGGATTTTTTATTCATCTTTTACTGGACAGTTGGATTGTATCTCTTTCTGCCTACTCTAAATGATGCTGTGATTTTTTTAAACCTGCGTTTAGGTTTTTATGTATGTACTAGAGGCCCAGTGCACGATTGAAATCATGTGAGGAGGTACCCCGCCTCCCACCATGTGAGGAGGCACCCCGTGAGGGGCCAGAACCCAAGCCTGACTTGCAGTGTCCCCCGCCCCCCCCCCCCCCCGTGTCCGCTCTGGGGCCACCCAAGCTGCTGCGCCGGCTCAGGCAGGTCCCCCTGCCTCTGTCTCTCTCTGCCCTGGGCCTCACCTGTGTGCGCAGCCTCCTTCTGGCTGTCGTGACCCGTTACGGAGTCCCAGCCTAATTTGCATATTGCCTCTCTCTCTCTCTCTCTCTCTCTCTCTCTCTCTCTCTCTCTCTCTCTCTCTGTGTGTGTGTGTGTGTGTGTGTGTGTGTGTGTGTGTGTATAGACTAGAGGCCCGGTGCACGAATTTCGTGCACAGTGGTGGGGGGGTGTCCCTCAGCCCGGCCTGCACCCTCTCCAATCCGAGACCCCTTGGGGGATGTCTGACTGCTGGTTTAGGCCCCATCCCACAATCTGGGACTGCTGGCTCCTAACTACTTGCCTGCCTATCAGCTTGATCACCGCCTAACAGCTCCCCTGTTGGCCTCATGGCCCCGGAATGCCCTCCCCGGCCAGCCTCATGGCCCCCAACTGCCCTCCCCTGCTGCCCTGTTCGCCCCTAACCGCCTCTGCCTTGGCCCCCACCACCATGGCTTTGTCCAGAAGGAAGTCGGATGGTAGGAAGATGTCCAGTCTCCCGGTCTAATTAGCATATTACCCTTTTATTAGTATAGATAATTCTCTATGGTTGATTGCCAGAAGTGGAATTTCTGTATCAAAAAAACCTTTTATTTTTACTTGATTTTTTTAAAATATATTTTTATTGATTTCAGAGAGGAAGGGATAGGGAGAGAGAGATAGAAACATCAATGATGAGAGAGAATCATTGATTGGCTGCCTCCTGCATCGAACCTGCAACCCAGGCACATGCCCTGACTGGGAATCAAACTGTGACCTTCAGGTTCATAGATCGATGCTCAACCACTGAGCCACGCTGGCCGGGCTATTTTTACTTGTTTTAAAGGGTAAGGACTTTTTAAAATTTATGAACACATATGGACAAATTATTTTCCCAAATGACTGTAATAATTCCACCTTTGCCAAGGAAAAACTTAAATACCTTAATAACCGAGTAGCAGCCTAATGTAGTAATTAAAGACATGGACTCCGAGCCAGATGTCCATGGTCTGGGAATTCTGCTCTGTCATTTATTATTGTTAGACAAGTTCCTTAACCTCTCTGTAACTCAGTTTCTTTATCTGTAAACAAAGTTACAATAGTAGCACCTACCTCATAGGTTGTTGCACTGCACAGAGTCAACAAGTTGATAGGTGTAAAGCGTAGAGGAGGCATTTACCGTTAGTTATCACTATACACCAAGCACTCTCCAAGGCCCTTTCATACATGATCTCCAACCATCGCAGTAAACAAACTATGGAAACAGACTGCTTGCCTTCTCCAGATCACACAGTCAGAGGACAGAGTTCAGATTCAAACCCAGGCCGGCCTGGCTGCAGAACCTAGACGGGGTCCAGCAGGTAGGCCTCCAGGCCTCACTGTGGGAGCAGTCGCCTGCCCCCTCCAGGCAGCGCCCAGGACTTGCCAGGAAGCATTTTAATATAAATGTTCAACATCCCCAATCAGACCGGCCACCTCAGAGACTCAGGCTCCTTTCCCTGGCTCACAGGCCTCATCTACCACAGGAGTCCTTGGGGTCTGGGCTTCCCAAGATCACTTCCAACCCTCATAGCCTATGTCCCTATCAAATGGAGCAGATCACTGAGGCTGAGGCTGGTGGAGAGGTACCCAAGGGCCATTGCCTCTTCCTGAAGTATTCTAACGGTTCCTGATGTCCAGTAAGGGTCAACGCAGTGGGAGGGGCCACATGAGCTTTCATTTGAGCTTTAATTAAAACACATGCACAGACACACACACACACACACACACACACACACACACACACACACACACACACACACACACATACACGGGCTTCTGTACAAGTCGGGGATTAGCTTGTGCACCTCACAGTCCCTTTGTTCACTCGTGGGAGAGAGAACGCCCTGGTAGCAACAAGGAGACACAAGGGACAGCACAGAGTGAAAACTGCCTCAGATAGCAACCTGGCGACCAGTGTGGAGGCTGGTTCAGACGCAGCTGCTGGGGCCTGACGGACGGAAAGGCGCAGTGCTGGCACGGTAGTCCCACAGGAGGGTGAGGTTTGGGGACTCAACTGCACAATTCATTTTAATTCAGCAAGTATTCACAGAACACTTGCTGGATGTCCTGTGCCATGCCAGATGTGGGGTACAGAGATGGATATGGGGTCCTCTGCTCTCCTTCAACCAGCCAAGAAGGGAATATAGCCGGGAAGGTGAATAAAGGAGACAGTGAATAAAGAATATTTTTCTCCTATCCCAGACCTCCGAGATGCCATCTGGCCTGGCACACGGGGACTTTTCTTTAGTCCCTGTGACGGCTAATTTTATGTATCAACTTGATGTCCAGAGAGCTGGTAAAACATTTCTGCTGCGTCTGTGAGGGTATTTCCAGAAGACATTCGCATTTGAATCAGTAGACTGAGTGAAGAAGATCTGCCCTCATCAATGGGGACAGCATGAGGTCTGCACCATCCAATCTACTGAGGGCCCTACTAGAACAAAAGGGAGAGGGAGCCTGAATTCATATCTACCACCTCCTATCTTTAAAAAAATAATTTTCATGGATTGATTTTGTGTGTGTGTGAGAGAGAGAAACATCAATTTGTTGTTCCACTTATTTATGCATTCATTGGTTGATTCTTTTCTTTTTAAATGTTTTTATTGATTTCAGAGAGAGAAAGGGAGAGGGAAAGATAGAAACATCAATGATGAGAGAGAATCATAGATCGGCTGCCTCCTGCAGGCCCCTTTCTGGGGATTGAGCCGCAACCCGGGCATGTGCCCTGACCAACTGGGCATGTGCCCTGACTGGGAATATAATGGTGACCTCCTGGTTCATGGGTCGATGCTCAACCATTGAGCCACACCAGTGGGGCAATTAGTTGATTCTTGTATGACCAGGGATCAAACCCACAACGTTGGTGTATCAGGACAATGCTCTAACCGACTGAGCTATCTGGTCAGGGCCCCTTACCACCCACCTTGATCTGAGGTGTCCATCCTCTCCTGCCTGTGGACATTGGATGTCCGGATTCTCTGGCCTTTGGACACGCCCCTACCACCACTACCACCGCTGCCTGCCCTCATATGAATTATACCACTGGTCTCCTGGTTCTCCAGCTTGCAGGTGATGGCACTTTTGGGCCTCCGTAGCTGAGTAAGCCAATTCCTATAATAAACCTCCCTCATTTATATTTATACCCTATTGGTTCTGTTTCCCTGGAGAACCCTGGCTAATACAACCAGTCAGCACAGTTTCTGCTAGAAATCTGAAACTCATGTCACATGAGGCCGGGGTTAGGATTTTGGAGCATCCACATATTCTACCAGTTGCAGAAGAAACTGATCTGCTTTTTGCCCAAAGACATTTTTACTTCTGCTTTGGGAATCATTTTGCAGCTTGGATCAAAGAAAGGCATTTGATTTGGGGATATTTCATCATGCTTCTCTAATGAAAATTTATCTCTTTTGCTTAGGATTCTCTGAGGAAAGACTCAGAGAGGGAAGGAAATGTCCTTCCTCTCTCTCTCTCTCTCTCTCTCTCTCTCTCCCCCTCCCTCCTTCCTTCCCTCCCTCCCTCCTTATCTCTTCCTCTCTGTCTCACTTTCTTTCTCATCACAAATTTGAGATTAACTATTACTATTAACTATTCTTGGTACCAAGACTAGATATAGTATTTCTCTCTGGGATCCTAAAAAAATGGTTACTGTGTGAAGGAAGTGAACAATGTTCTCACACATCTTTAAAATAAATGCAACATAAGTTGCTGTTTCTCACAACACTCAATATATATTGTTGACATTCATATAAAAATACAGTTTGGTAAAAATTATACTTCAGGAAACTCTGGCACTGTCTAGCAAGGTACCAGATACTCTACTGGTCTGGTTTAATCTATGGATGTTTTAGACTAGACTGACCAAGTTCATAAACTGATGCAAGCTTCAAATAATCCTCCCTGAAAATTGCTCCTGCCTACCGAGTATTTAAAATAAATATTGAATGACAGGATGAGATTATACTCTCAGCTAAATTCTGGAATGCAGCTACTCTGAGTCGTCTGAATTCAGACTCATATGCCTTAGTATACAATTCAAGGGTAGAATTTGACCTGTTTTGAAAGCCAAGGTACCAAAGAACAGCTGGCTGTATTAAAAGGCTTTTCTCACCTGCAAGGGAAACCAAAGTCAGGTGTAAGTTCTCCCTGAAGAAATTGTTTTGAGTTTGAGTAGCACACACATAAGACCCTAAGGGTCATATTCATACAAAGTGGCCAGAATACATTTTCCAACTTCATATTTTCAATACAGAAAAGTTTAAAGAATAGTACAATGAACATCTAAACAATTCCAACTAGATTCAACATGAACATAACCTTAACATAAAAAGTTTTAAAATATTAATATCACAATAAAATCTTAACACCCCCAGAAGTCATAGCTTTGAGTAGTGCTATTTCCTGCCTCACTCTACAGGATAAAGTATTTGTGATTTTCATGGAGATAATTAAACAAAGTTACTTATATAATATTGTTATAATGTTATGAAGCAGTTAAAAGGTGAGAAATGCTTACCAAATTCTTACCAAATGTAAATTTATTTTGCAAATATCTAACCTTTCTGGCAGTGATCAGCCAAGAGGCACTCTGAGTTTGAGATGATAGGAATCATGTTATATGCATATAGATAGTTTCTGCTTGGGTTTTGTTTTGCAGCGGAAAGGAGTAGTCTCACTCATCTATGAAAACTGTTGTATCGCTCAGGTTTTTAAGATTTAATGTAAGTGCTAACAGGGGGCAGCAAGACAGGGTGTATCTCTGTTGAACTTGTGTAGCTGGCCTGTACTCAGTTGCTGCCAACAGGTCTAAAGATTGGGGAATTTCGAAGTTATAAAAAGTATAATGTTGGCATATAATAGACAACTCATTTCTAAAATCTGCCTATTCCCTGTGTTCGATATTAGCCTGAAACCCAGGCTTGAAATGTGTCAATCAAGCTAATAACTAATTCTTCTTGGTGGTTGATGATGAGACTGTGCCAAGTTCTTTTCCCACATTATTTCACTGAAATACAGCAATTCTATGAAGTAGTCAGTATTATTATTATTATTATTACCAGAAGCCCGGTGCATGAAAATTCATGCACTGGATGGGGGGTCCCTCAGCCCGGCCTGTCCCCTCTCACAGTCTGGCAGCCCTCAGGGGCGGGAGGTGACCCAGCGATCAGGGGAAGGCGACGCCCCATCACACCTCTGCTGCTGCCACTGCCGGCAGCGCAAGCCTCGGCTGGCCCTGGTTACCTGAGCCTCAGGTGGCCTGGGTGGCTGAGCAGCCGCCATCTGAGGCTTGCCTGTACCTCGGGCTGGCCCTAAGCAGGTGGGGGGCTAAGGGGACTGGGCACTGCCATCTTGGAGGGCGGGGCAGTCAATTAGCATATTCCCTCCTTATTGGCTGTGGGTGCCACCATCTTTGAGGGCAGGGCAGTCATTTAGCATACTCCCTCCTTATTGGCTGTGGGCACCGCCATCTTGTGGCTGTGGGCGCTGCCATCTTTGAGGGTGGAGCAGTCAATTAGCATACTCCCTCCTTATTGGCTGTGGGCACTGCCATCTTTGAGGGTGGGGCAGTCATTTAGCATACTCCCTCCTTATTGGCTGTGGGCACCACCATCTTTGAGGGCAGGGCAGTCATTATCATACTCCCTCCTTATTGGCTGTGGGCACCACCATCTTTGAGGGCAGGGCAGTCAATTAGAAACTGAAGCATAGAGAGGTTATTTTGCCCAAAGTCAACAGTTACTTCATGGGATGAAAGCCTGAGTGGGTTTGACATTAAAGCTCAGACTCTTGCCCTAGCCAGTTTGGCTCCGTGGGCAGAGCGTTGGCCCCCGGACTGAAGGGCCCCAGATTCTATTCCAGTCAAGGCCACGTACCTCAGTTGCAGGTTCGACCCCCGGCCCTGGTCAGGGTGCGTGTGGGAGGCAACCAATCGACGTGTCTCTCTCACATGAATGTTTCTCTCTATATATTACCCCCCCCCATTCTCTTTTTAAAAAATCAATGGAAAAATATCATTGGGTGGGGATTAACAAAACAGCTGAGATTCTTCGCTCTTTGGTTATGCTGCCTCCTGTAATAAGCAAACACACTAGACGGTCCTTTACTCACGCCGGGATGAGATAAACGCTGCTCTTCTGTCAGGCAAGGTCATGCCTGGAACAAGCCAACAGTAGTTCTTGTATATAAGAATCAGAGCTTGTAATTCACAACAATGGTTAAATAGCCCTGGAAATAAAGTCTTCAGTGCTTTATTCCCTTTTATAAACGTTTACTGATGTCTGATTTATATACGTAGGGTGAAGGTGCATAAATCTTAAGAGTATACCCTTTTTTTCTTTTAAAATGTTACTATTGATTTTTTTTAGAGCGAGAGGAAGGGAGAGGGAGAGAGAGACAGAAGCACTGATGTGAGAGAAACATGGAGCAGCTCCTCCTGCGTGCACCCTGACTGGGGACCAGACCCGCACCCTGGGCATGTGCCCTGATCATGACCGGCGGCCTTCCAGAGCAGGAGCCGACGCCCACCCCACTGAGCCACACCAGCAGAGCTCCGTCACCTTTTTGATAGGCACCCACCCAAGTCAAGATCTAGAATGGGTCCAGCACCCCCGGTGCTGGATTGAATTCGTACTTTTTAGTTAGTTGCTTAAAGTGGGACAACGTTACTGAGCTCTGGTTAGAAATTGGCAAGAAGTTGGCTTGGGATCTTTAAAACCGAGGCCGATGGCCACGGCTGTCGAATTAAGTGAGCCTCCCAGGAGCCAGCTCACACCTGGGATGTTATCTTGCCGTGAAGACTGTGTTCGAATTCCCAGACCTAATAGTCTGACCCAGTTTTTCCGTAAGTTGAATGCAATGAAGGTTTTATTGTTTTGTTTTCCTGGAAAATATCAACCATACCCAAACAGAATAGCAGACTGTACCCCATGTATCCATCCGTCAGTTTCAATAGTAAATCTATGGCTAAACTTGTTTCATTTATTTCTCTACTCACTACTCCCCTCTTCCACTTCACTATTAGGAAGCAAGACCCAAGTGTCGTGTCATTTCTTCCATAAATATTTCAGATGTCTCTATAAAGAATAAGGACCCTTCTTAGCAGAGCCTTTGAGGCAAAGAAAACATTACAGAAGAAGGCTTAGATGATCATCCCAAACCTGGGTTTTTCATTAATCCTGAGGTTTCCTTGGCTACCCAGCAGTCCTTGACAAATCATGTATTAAGAAGGTAATACCTTTATTTCTGGGGAAAACTGGTTATGAGTTTTCGACATTTAAATCAGCTTATTTTAAACTCAACCAATTATAAATCACCAGGTGTTTGAGAGCCCTCAGGGCCCACCACCCTCATCTAACCCCTATGTATTATGGCTGTAGGACAGGGATGCTCTCGGTTAAGCCAGGGAAAAGCCAACTCTACATGTAAGCCAGAGTACTTATTCTAAGAATGGTTGGAAGCATAATAGCGAAAATATATGAATAATTTTATGAATATGATAATATCTGAAGCTGTCTCTCAGATTAGAGAGGAAAATTCCCTCAGATGTGCTTAATATAACAAGTTTTGTTTATAACGAATACTAGAGGCTCAGCGCGCACGAAATCGTGTGCGGTTAGGGTCCCTAGGCCCAGCCTGGCCTCCATCTCGTGGCCTCTGCCGCCCTGCGACACTGTGAAGCTCCCGGCCCGGGACGCTCCACAATGCTCATGGCCCTCGACTGCTCTGCGAGGCCCTCCCACCCCCCCGCCCCTCAACTGCTCCTCAAAGCCCGCCGCTGCCCCCCGAAGCTCGCTGCTGGACGCTCAGCGAAACTTCCCCTGCCCCACCACTGCTCCGCGAGGCTCCCTGACCCCGCAACTGCTCCGTGAAACTGCCCCGCCTGGGTGACTGCTCCGCTGAGCTCACGGCCACCCCGCAGCAGCCCGACACCGCCGCTCCACAGTCCCCAGTCCCGCCCTGCCCCGCCGCCAGCCCCCCTCATGGTGAGCGGCTCCGGGGCTGGGGGAGAAGGGCGACCAAGAGGTGCTCCATGCACTCATGATGACCGGTCGCCCATTCGGTCGTGACGCCACCTAGCTCTTTGTATATGTTAGGATACAACTTTAGTTTAAATTAGGTTATTGTTTTCAAAAGTATGTTCTATAGGAAAAAGAACATTATTTTATATTACCTGTGGGAATGTTAATTTGTGGAAGGTATATTAGCAATATGCATCAGAAAAAAGGTATTAAAATATATATATATACTCTCTGCTCTGGGAGTTTTACTGTAAGTAATAGATCACAAGGAAACAAAGGTGGGTGTCAAACGTACTTTAGTACTTTAACGCAGTTTCACGGCAGTGATACAGAGCACATGCCCAACAAAAGAACGTTGGTTAGACGTGTTAGAGAATCTTCATATGATGTGCAACCCCTAAAAGGTGTGGAAAATGGTAAGTTAAAAAAATAAGGTCACTTTTTAAATGTTTTAAGGAAACACCATACTATTTTCATTTGACCCAGTGATCCCACTTCTAGGACTGTATCCCAAGAAAACAGAAACACCAATCAGAAAGGGTATATGCATCCCTATATTCATAGCAGCACAATTTACCATAGCTAAGATTTGGAAACAACCTATGTGCCCATCAGCAGATGAATAAATTAAAAAACTTGGTACATCTACACAATGGAATACTACACTGCAGTAAAAAAGAAAGGATTCTTACCATTTGTGACAACATGGATGGAACTGGAGAGCATTATGCTAAGCGAAATAAGCCAGTCAGAGAGAGATAAATATCACATGGCCTCACTCATTTGTGGAATATAATGAACAACATAAACTGATGAACAAAAATAGATACAGAGACAAAGAAGCATTGAACAGATCGTCAAACTTCAGTGGGAAGGCAGGCGAGGTGGGCGGTAAGAGATCAACCAAAGGACTTGTATGCATGCATATGAGCATAACCAATGAACACAGACACTGTGCGGGGGGGGGGGGTGAGGGCATGTGCTGGGAGGTGGGGGAGGCTGGGGGAAGGTCAATGGGGGGAAAAGGAGACACATGTACTACTATTTGTAATACTTTAAACAATAAAATAATAATAATAATAAATCAGGTCATATAACAATGTGCACCTATATTCCCAATTTTGAAAAACTAAATAAACAAATAATAAAAACAGGAGCGAAAAAGACAAAAAAAAGTTAGAGGAACAAAAACCCAGGGGCCCTGGCCCCAACAGCTCACTAACAGAATGAGAAAGGAAATTATCACAGAGATAAGAAAAATATTTCTAAATCTAAAGGACATACGTCTCCCTATTGAGAAGGAAGGCCCAACACAATGAGTGGGGGAAAGCCCTCTGAAGGGACATCATTGCGAAATTTCAGAAGCCAGAGATGTTGGCAGACATCAGGCAGTCTCTGCCATAATGCCCAAACTATCAATAAAAGAGAATAAAAACATTTTCAGGCTACCAACATATCACAAAACTTAACTCCCCTGGTTCTTCCATGGGAGGCAACCAGAGGACATAGTGTGATTTAACTAGAATTTGGGATTAATGATGAAGATAAGAGCAATTCCATCACTTACTGGCTACATAGCCTTGGAAAAGTTACGTAAGCTCTCCAATGCCTTCATTTCCTCATTCAACAGAGAGAATTGACAGGACTGCTCCAGCCATGAAGACAGAAGAGAAACAGTCCAGAGATGGAAGACACTGACGACGCCTTGCCATACTAGCAGTCAGCAGCTGTGTGTCGCTGCAGGTTGCCCAGGACCAAACCAGAGAGGGTCGGACCTGCATTACCACCATTTGTCCACCATCCAGAACTGAAATATCATTGCTGACATGTACACATAAGGAACTGTTTGACATTGAAATTGGGACTCAAAGAACTGTTGGCCCAGAAAGAAACTCACTACAGACTGATTCATTTGCCTGTCAGCATAACCAATATTGCTTGTCCCATTTTCGGTTCTTATAAGTGTATTTCTAGTATCACATGATCTCACTCATCTAGGGGAAATAATGAACAACATAAAGTGATGAAAAAAAACAGACCCGGAGACAGGGAAGTATCGATCAGACTGTCAAACCTCAGGGAAGGTAGGGGAGGGTGGGGGTAAGGGGGAGAGATCAAGCAAAGGACTTGTATGCATGCATATAAGCCTAACCAGTGGTCATGGACAACAGGGAGGTGGGGGCATATGTGGGGAAGGGTTCGGGAGGGGAATGGGGGGATGAGGACAAATATGTGATACCTTAATCATAAAGAAATTTAAAAAAAAAGAAAAGATGCTTATATTGTTGTGAGGATTACATTATTTACTATATTAAAAGTATCTAGCTAAATGTAGTATGGTATCCTGGATTAAATCCTGAAATAGAAAAAAAGGACATTAGTGGAAAAATGGGTGGAATGTGAATAAAGTCTGTAACTTAGTTAAGACTATAGTACCATCAATAATTTCTTATTTTGACAAGATTACTATAGTTATGTTAGACATTAGGGAAGCTAAGTGAAAGGTGTATGAAAACTGTGTACAATCTTTGTAACTTTTCTGTAAATCTAAAATTATTCCAAAATAAAAGATTTATAATGTACTTTGCCCCTCACAACATATTAAAAAATGCACCATCAAACTAAATGTAAGAGTTAAAACTATAAAACTCCTAGAAGAAAACTTAGGCAATGGTTTCTTAGCTGTAACACCAAATGCACAAGCAACCAAAGAAAAAATATACAAAAAGGACTTAATAAAAATTAAACACTTTTGTGCTTCAAAGGACACCATTAAGAAAGTGAAAAGAAAAAAACAAGAAAGTGAAAAGATAGCTCATGGAAAAGTATTTGCAAATTATGTATCTGATAAGGGACTGAATGCAGAATACATAAAGAATTCTGATAATTTAACTATTTATTGTATTGCCATTATTGGCTTAATTTCTATTTATTTTTATTTTTTAAATAATTCTTTATTGTTGAAAGTATTACATATGTCCTTTTTTCCCTCCCATTGGTCCCCTCCAGTCCACCCCCATCCCTCGCCCCAGGTCCTCACCACCCCATTGTCTGTGTCCAAGAGTTATGCATATATGTATACAAGGTCTTTGTTTGGTTACCTCCCAACCACCCACCCTCCCCCACTTCCGTCTGAGATTTTGCACTCTGTTCCATGCTTCCATGTCTCTGGATCCACTCTGTTCGTTTGTTATGAGATTCCACATGAGGGAGGTCATGTGATACTTGTCTTTTTCTGACTGACTTATTTCACTTAGCATGATGCTCTCCAGGTCCCTCCATGCTGTCTCAAAGGATAAGAGATTTTTACTGCTGCATAGTATTCCATGGTATAAATGTACCACTGCTTTTTTACCCATTCATCTACTGATGGGCACTTGGGCTGTTTCCAGATCTTAGCTATTGTAAATTGTGCTGCTATGAACATAGGGGGGCATACATTCTTTCTGATTGGTGTTTTGGGTTTCTTAGGATATATTACTAGAAATGGAATCACTGGGTCAAATGGCAGTTCCATATTTTTTTTAGGAAACTCCATACTGTTTTCCATAATGGTTGCACCAGTCTGCATTCCCACCAGCAGTGTACTAGGGTTCCCTTTTCTCCACTTCCTTGCCAGCACGTGTCATTTGTTAATTTATTGATGATAGCCATTCTGACAGGTGCGAGGTGATAACTCATTGTCATTTTAATTAGCATCTCTCTGATGATCAGTGACTTTGAGCATTTTTTCATGTCTCTTGACCATCTGTATGTCCTCTTTGGAGAAGTGTCTATTTAGTTCCTTTGCCCATTTTTTAAGTTGGATTGTTCATCTTCCTTCTGTTAAGTTGTATGAACTCCTTATATATTTTGGATAGTAACCCTTTATCAGATGTATCATTGCCAAATATGTTCTCCCAAACAGTGGGCTCCCTTCACATTTTTGTTGATGGTTTCTTTTGCTGTGCCAAAGATTTTTATTTTGATGTAGTCCCATTTGTTTATTTTCTCCTTAATTTTCTTTGTCCTAGGAGATGTATCCGTAAATATTGCTACAAGAGATGTCTTGAGATTTTGCTGTCTATGGTTTCTTCTAGGATTTTTATGGTTTCATGGCTTATATTTTCACAATTAAAAAAAACAATTAAAAAATGGGCAAAGATTTAAATAGACATTTTCAAAGAAGACAAAGGATCAATAAGCACATAAAAAGATGGTCAATATTATTAGTCATTATGGAAATGCAAAATGAAAGCACATTGAAATACCACTTCGCTCCCACTAGAATGTCTAAAATAAAAAGGATAGACAATAATAAATGTTGATGAGGGTGTGGAGAAATTGGAGCCCTCATACATTGTTGGTGAGATTGTAAAATACTACAGACACTTGAAACAGTTTGGTAGTTCCTCCGACTGTGAATCTGACCCAGAAATTCTGCTCCTAAGTATATACCCAAGAGAACTGAAAACCTATGTCCACATAGAAACGTGTACATGCGTATTCACAGCAGTATCATTCACAACAGCAAAAAGCTAGTATCAGCCTGGCCATTGTGGCTCAGTGGTTGAGTGTTGACCCAGGAACCAAGAGGTCATGGTTGGACTCCCTGTCAGGGCACATGCCCGTGTTGTGGGCTTGAGCCCCAGTCGTGGGCGTGCAGGAGGCAACCGATCAATGATTCTCTTTCATTATTGATGTTTGTATCTCTCTCCCTTTCCCTTCCTCTCTCCCTAAAAATCAATTAAAACTTTTTTTAAAAAAACTAGTATCAACTCAAATGTTCATTAATTGATGAATGGATAAACAAAATGTGGAATACCCATATACGGGAATATTATTCATCAAAAATAATACATGCCACAACATGAATGATTCTCAAAAGCATTATGCTAAGTGAAACAGAAAGGTAGCATAGATAATTCATTTATATGAAATATCCTGAATGGGCAAATCCATGGAAACAAGTAGATGAGTAGTTGCCTAGTAACAGTGAAAGCTGTGGGGAGGAGAGAGTACAGAGTGACTGCAAATGGATATGGAGATCCTTTTTGGGGTGATAAATATATTATGATATTGATGTGAATGGTGTGAACCATTATCTCTAGTGGTTATGGTTGTACAATTCTGTACATACTAGTGGCCTGGTGCATGAAATTCGTGCACGGGGGAGGGGTGTTCCTCAGCCCAGCCTGCACGCTCTCCAATCTGGGACCCTCGAAGAATGTCCCACTGCCAGTTTACAGGGATTGGGCCTAAACCGGCAGTCAGACATCCCTCTCACAATCTGGAACTGCTGGCTCCAGCCGCTCACCTGCCTGCCTGCCTGCCTGATTGCTCCTAACCACTCTGCCTGCTGGCCTGCTCACCCCCAAATGCCCCCCACCAGCCTGATCACTCCCAACTTCCCCCCGTGCCAGCCTGCTCACCCCCAACTGCCCCACTGCTGGCCTGCTCACTCCAAACTCCCCCCCCCCCCGCCACTGTCCTGATCACCTCCAACTGACCCCCACTGATGGCCTGCTCATCCCCAAATGGACCCCCTGCTGGTCTGCTTACCTCCAATGGCCCTGCCCCCCATCAGCCTGATCACCCACAACTGCCGTCCCATCCTGGCCTGATCACCCCCCAGCGACCCAAGCTCCCAGCCTCTCCTTTTTTTCTTTCTCTCTTTTTTTTTCAATGCCTCCTTGAGCGGAGGCCAGGGCCGTCTGGAAGCAGGTATCTGGGGAGATTTATTTATCTTCTATAATTGAAACTTTGTAGCCTTGAGCAGAGGCCAGGGCCAGGCAGGGCGGGTGGGAAGCTTGGCTTCCTCCATCACCGGTGCAACCCAACCTTCCTGCTCACTCCAGCTCTTTGGCCTCCACTGCCATTTTGGTTTGGTTAATTTGCATACTTGCTCTTGATTGGCCAGTGGGCGAGCTTGTGGGTATAGCGGAGGTATGGTCAATTTGCATGTTTCTCTTTTATTAGTGTAGATAATAAGAATGATGTAATTGTATCTTTTAAAAGGCTGAATTTAATGAATGAATTAAAAATGTACTTAAATTAGTTGTTAGCACAAAGTTAAATACTATGTTTCCAAATATTCATTGCCTCTCTCTGAGGGAGTCTTAGTCATGTGACATACCTCAGCCAGTGAACTGTGATTGGGAGTGATGTGTGTGTATAAGACCCTGGCAGGAGCTTTGGGAGCCAGCATGTGGTTCACCATACATTCTCCTCTGCGGTAACAGCAGTGCTCCCCAGCCTGTGTCCCCGAGTGAAAACAATGTAGAGTAGGGCCCCCAACTTTTTTTTTTTAATATATTTTATTGATTTTTTACAGAGAGGAAGGGAGAGGGATAAATAGTCAGAAACATTGATGAGAGAGAAACATCGATCAGCTGCCTCCTGCACACCCCCCACTGGGTATGTGCCCGCAACCAAGGTACATGCCCTTGACCGGAATCGAACCTGGGACCCTTCAGTCCGCTGGCCGACGCTCTATCCACTGAGCCAAACCGGTTAGGGCAGGGCCCCCAACTTTTGATGGACATGTAGCAGGAGTGAGAAATGATGTTGTAAGCTGCTGAGATTGAAGGGTATGTGATGATAATAACAACAGCTGGTATAATTCCCACCACTGTCAGAAATGAGGAAATAGATACTGTCGCACCATTACCTCAAACAATACATTTATGTGGCAATACCACGTAGACCGTGAAAATATAGAGAGTGGAGTATAGATGAAGTCAAGGCGGGAGGAGAAGCACCCCTTTACCGGCCGAGTGGCCTGTCCTGGTTCTGGGGAGTCAGTGTGCAACGTGCGATATCTCTTGAGCTAACACTGATCGAGCACTCACTATGCGCCAAACCCTTTGGGGCTCTGCTGCATGCGCTGTTTCCAGTCTTGCCAAAGAGTGGTTTGGTGATGAACAAGAAGCTTCTTCAATTTTGACCCACAAGTAAACAGTTCTATTTTAGAGAAATTAGTGAAGCGAATGAAAGGCTGTGGGATCTGTTTAAAATAGCTACAGAGTGTCAAGGGCTGTGAGCCAGACCAAACAACACACCTTCCCACACACCCGACTTGGGCCTGTGATTACTCAAATCCCAGCACTGGCCAGGGGGGCCCCCAGCCAGGAACGTCTCTCAGGGAACACACTGGAAGGCAGTCTGCCAGGAAAGGGCCGCTGGACCTGGCCTAATCTTTGAATGGACTAAAACCTAATGGGGCGAAATGCATGACGCTTTTCATACATTTGTGCTGTATGCCATGACTCCCATTGTTTGGTTTTCCACTCCCTCACCTGGAAGTTGGTCTTTGCCGTTCTGCCAGCAGCTTGGCCTGGCCCGGGAGGCTGGGGAGAGGGATGTGGCTCAGAGACCCCTTTAGGCTGAGCCATCAAAGCCTGGCCAGAAGCTTACCCGGTATAAGGAGGCTGCAGACACACACATTTATGCATGCACCAAAGGCTTTAAAACTCTTTGTAAATGGAGCGAGGTTGGTTCATTCCTGAGCTCCAGTGAAGGGCTCAAGAGCAGGGGCCAGACCTTGAGACTCATGAACAGAAGGGACCGGGCAGGGCTGCGGACAGTAGATATTGCCTCCTCTGCCCACTGGGCAGTCAGTCTGGTCAGGGTTGGCAGGTCCACACACAATTGTGCCTGGAAGGCAGAAGTACACCTAGTCCAGTCCTGGGGTGGGAAGGGCAGAGCTGGCACCACAGGCCAGGAAGGCTTCGACCTGGAGAGGAAGAGCCCTTGGCCGGGGCGTAGACAGGTGCGGAGACTTGACCGGCTGGGCGCGCGGCTGGGCTGTGGGGGCTGTGGGCAATGGCTGCTGTCTCACCCCACAGGCGGAGGCAGGGAACAGTTAGGAGCTCCCAGGTGCATCTCAACTGCCACGGCGTCTCTCAGCCTCGGAGTCTCTCATGTGTACAGTAAGCATTTCCTTTTAAAAAAAAAATCAGAGAAACAACATCTTTAAAGCCAACTCGTTTCTTTCCACCTGCCCTGCTCTCCCTGTTACTGAGGACAGCCTCAGAGAAGACCCGATCCAGTCTCTGAAACAGTGCTCAGCCCTCGGTGACGAGCGTGAGGCCAAGTAGCAGCTACCTTCTAAGAATCAATTCAGGCCCGGCAGTGTGGCTCAGTGGTTGACCACTGACCTACGGACTAGGAGTTCCCGGTTCGATTCCCAGCCGGGGCACATGCCCAGGGTTGTGGGCTTGATCCCTGGTAGGGGGTGTGCAGGAGGCAGCGGATCAATGACTCCCTCATCTTTGATGTTTCTCTCTCCCTCTCTCCCTTTCTCTCTGAAATCAATAAAAATATATATTATTTAAAAGAATCAATTCAGGAGGATATGAAAAGTATCTCTGGGTCTAAAACCCTACACACCGGTTTAAGATGCTTCATTTCTAGCCATCTTTGGTAAAATCTAGAGTGACGGAGAGATGTAGCCATACACCCAAACAGGAGACATGAGCACCTATGTAAGAGTAGGTGGGATAGGAGGCAATGGGGCATACAGAACAGGGACCATGACTACTGCCCTGGTGCAGGGCAGAGCCTTTGGATGGGCAGGGAAGGGAGAAGGGTACAAAGGAGGCCCTTAACCCAAGCTGGACGTAATCTCTGAAATTCCCATAGCATCATATCGGTACCCTGCATCTCCCGTTCAGGAGTCGGACAAGAGTTGGTCTGGTTCATTTTGCCGCTTCAACAGTTCCTGGTTGATGCCTTGTGCCAAAGTAGTGCTCAGTAACGAGAGGACTCCGGAGCTAGCTGGTGCATTGTGATTCTGGGCTTTCCACTGACATGTGTATTTCACAGATGGTGTCTATCCATTTTAATAGTGAACTGTCTGAGGTACAGTGATTTATTCAACTACTCATTTCACTCATTCAACAAATATTTATTGTGAGCTATGGCACTGCTCTGAATTCTGGGGGCAGAGACATTTATTGTGTAGATGCCAAGGATGCTGCTAAACATGCTACAATGTACAGGACAGGCACTTGCAGTAATTTAGCCCCAAATGTCAACAGTGCCAAGGTGGAGAAACCCTGGAGTATAACTATCTTGTCATATTTCATGTACCTTTATAAAGTATGTCAAATCCTTTTGGGAATAAGGCAGAATATATACGGCTTCTGAACTAAGTGATTGTAACATTGTAAGAAAAATGCAGAAGCCATAAATTTCTTATAATAGCATCTCTATGTATATTCTAATTATAGATATTTGAATAATTTATTGAATTAGTTGCTAATCTACACTAATTAAAGAGAAAGATGCAAATTGACCATACCTCCGCGACACCCACCAGCCAATCAAGAGTTAGTATGCAAATTAACCCAAACAATTTGCATACACAGGCGCCGAGCAACCTGGGTCGCAGGAACATCCTCGGGACCCAGGCCGCTCCTAGCCTGTAGGCCTGGGCCTATGGGCGCAGGTGCTGAGTGGCTGGGGGCTGATGTTCCCACCCTGCGGCTGCTTGCACGTGTGCCGATGCCAAGTGGTGGACTGGGTGCATGCCCCCAGCCCAGCGCACACAACATGGGGCTGCCAGCCTTGGGGGTGTGCCCCCACAGGCCACGGGACACACCCCTAGCCCAGTGGACACAACACAGGGGGGTCCTCTGCGCATTTGCTGCAGAGGAAACACCTTTTCTTTTTTTAAAAAAACATATTTTATTGATATTTTACAGAGAAGAGGGGAGAGGGATAGACAGTTGGAACATCGATGAGAGAGAAACATCAATCAGCTGCCTCCTGCACACTCTCCACTGGGGATGTGCCCCCAACCAAGGTACATGCCCTTAACAGGAATCAAACCTGGGACCCTTCAGTCTGCAGGCCAACGCTCTATCCACTGAGCCAAACCAGTTCGAGTGTAAACATCTTTTCTGACCTCTCATTGGCTAAGCTCCCTGTACACCGCCACTTTCAGTGTTCTTGGTAACTTGTGTTATAAGAATCCAAGAAGGTGTTATAGGGTTTTTTTCACCTCACTCCTGGAAGAAAAAACACAGGTCTGCTGCTGGAGGGCTAAGAAATGTCATATGCTGCCCCAGCTGGTTTGGCTCAGTGGATAGAGCCTCGGCCTGCTGACTGCAGGGTCCGGGTTCGATTCTGATCAAGGGCATGTACCCAGGTTACAGGCTCCTCCCTGGCTGGGGCCCAGGTCAGGGCTCATGCAGGAGGCAACCAATCAAAGTGTCCCTCTCACACTGATGTTTCTCTCTCTTCTACACTCTCTAAAAATCAACAGAAACATATCTTCAGGTGAGGATAAAAAAAGAAAAAGTCATTATGCTATGAAAGAGACATCTTGAAAATGCCTAAAGAAAGTTGTCATTTGTTCATGGTGAAGAGACTGGAGTCCGTGTTGATGAAAACACCTTGGTGGCTGCAGTGGCTGGCAGTGGCTGCAGCAGCAGGGTGATGGGGCTGGTGTCTTCCTCTGATCAGCCTGGTCGCCTCCTGCAGAGCGAGGCCAGACTGCAGCTTAGGCCTGCTCCCCACGGGGATCGGGCCTAAGCCATCAGTAGGACATCCCCTGAGGGCTCCCAGTCTGTGAGAGGGGGCAGGCTGGGCTAAGGCACCGGGCCCCAAGTCTATACAATAAAAGCCATAGTGGCCATTACAGTGCAATGACCAGAATGACTGGTCGCTATGATGCACAATGACCACGAGGGGGCAGATGCTCAATGCAGGAGCTGCCCACTGGTGGTCAGTGCGCTCTCACAGGGGTAGTGCTGCTCAGCCAGAAGCTGGGCTCACGGCTGGTGAGCGCAGCGGCGGTGGCGGGAACCTCTCCTGCCTCCGCGGCAGCACTAAGGAGCAGTGAGCCGAGCAGGAGCAGCAAGCAGGCGGGCGGTGAGGCGCGAGGAGTCCCAGACTGCGAGAGGGCGCAGGCCGGGCTGAGGGAACCCCCCACTCCAGTGCATGAATTTCGTGCACTGGGCCTCTAGTTATTTTAACTAAAATACAATGAGATGAAACTATTGCCATTAATATTTTTTTTTAATTAGTATGTTCCTAAAGGAAATAGCAAGTCTAGATATCTGGTCTTTTATTACATTGAAAAATATCACATACCAGCCTCTGTCTGGTACTAATCACACATGGGTGGACCAGGTGGACATGGTCCCTGTACCCATGGAGCACAAACCTCACTAATGAGTATCTGATGTTGGGCCAAGCAGCTTTTTTTAGTGTTTTGCATCTTATTTTTTTCAGAACTGCAATTTCTGTAATTTAAATCACATATTTCCATGTCTTTAAGCTAATTATCTGAAGATTTTTCATTTTCTTTCTGAGTTGCCTCATTATCTTGGTTATTCATGGTGTTTGATGGACTCCTTCTCTGACTAGGCATCAATGTATGAGTGGTACATCTCTGTAGATTTTTTAATGTTTTGGTGCATCTTCCCTTTTGAATTGAATAGTTTAAGGAAACAAGAATTCTTATAAAATGAAGAACTTTAATTGTTTAAAACAAAGGCACAAGTAAACATTTCAGGTTATCATACAATGTTACAATAAGAAATTTCAATGGTAAAATAAAATACATTATAATTTTGTATCTCTATAGTATAATGTATTATTCTAGCATAATGTATTATTCTGGCATCTCTTCTTTGGAGTGAAAAGGGAACAGGTAGATCAATGGATATGATGTAAAAACTTAGATTATAAATAGCATACACTCCACTTTTAACCAGAAATTTTAATTTCAGAATGAATTAAAATTAATTAATTTAAAAACATACTGTTCTGTTAATAATAGAGCAACAAGAACTTTCTTGCTAAAGCTCACTGTTTATAAAAGTAAATCGTTGATTTCTGAAGCTGTCAACATCTGGTATCACAATAATCAAGCTGGCCATAAAAGGGCTTTACCAAAATACAATTAATCTACTTTTCTTATTTAAATATGAAAATTATAGTGCATTATGTAAAAGATAAAGAATAATGAGAAGCCAAGTAATTTCTTATGTCATAAATAATATACTTAAAAAGGTCTACACCTTGTTTTCAATCAAAGGCACTATCTGGAGAGTAACAAGTTGCATCACGAGCCAAGAAAAAGTTTTTTTCATCCAAAATAGCCAGCCAGTTACTTGGGATTTGATGTCTCAATTCATCATCAAATACTGAATGCCTGGTATTTATCAATAAAAAGGGTAGACAGGGTAGAAAGGTACATCTTTGACTTCTTTTTCCAGGATGAAAAATTTACCACTCTTAAAAGAGTGGTTGAAGTATTTTCTTGACCTAAAAGTTCTGTTTCATCACCTCGATGCAATTTCCACTTTATTTAGGTCATTTATAAGCCTCTACCCTTGGTCTTTCAACCCAGGGTGGCAATGACTCCAGGAAGGTGACTAGCCCAAGGGAGTGTTTGTTATTCTAATTTATTATGAGTTTTAAAAATTTATTTCATTCACTTCCCCCTGCCCCAATATTCCTCAACTCTGTTTAACTGAGTAACATTTAAATGACAAAATAATTAAAATCTATCAAGAAAACACTGTCAATGTCTCAGTCTTAATTTGAATGAAGTGGAATCATATCAGAGCATAGTATCCTATTGCATCCTAAAGGTCAGGAACATTTTAAACTCTTCTAAGCAGTATTTGAATCAAAGATTGTGAATGAGAAGATTGTTTCCTGTTTTTCATTGTCTAAATTACAAGAGTATCAATCGATTAAGGTTTACTTACTGTGATTCTTTTAATACCTAATTCCAAATCAGGAAAAGTACTTAGGAAATTCTCTAAGAATATCTTTCAAGATTTAGAATTCAAACATGATTACAGAAAGATGTAATCTTTAAAAGATGACTTCTTTTAAAGTCAGATTATAACCTTGACTCAATGAAGCATACCTTAAAGGTCAATCATACATACTTTAAAGAACAGTGCTGGGATTTTGGAATTTTTTCTTTCTCCATTTCCAAAGACACAGATATCCTTCCAAATCTGTCTACGGTGTCACAGACTTCATAATATAAAATAGCTGGCACACTTAGAATAGTTTTGAATACAAGATCCACCAGGAAATTTTAGGTTTCCAAACTATTAGCTCAACAGCAAAGCAAATGGTCCGATCCTCTATTAAGACAAATTGAAGAAGCAAGCATACATTTTAGAGTATCTAAATCAAGGGTCAGCAAACTTTTTCTCTAAAGAGCCAGACAGTAGATAGTTTAGGCTACTCAGCTTTGCCAGTGTAACATAAAAGTAGCCATAGACAGTATATAATGGACAAGCATGGTATCCAATAAAAATTTGTCAATATTTAAATCTGAATTTTATGATTTTCATGTAACAAAATATTCTTTTGATTTTTTTCCTTCAACTATTTGAAAATGTAAAAAAACTTTCTGCTTGAGGTCATGTAAAGACAGGCAGCTGGCTGGAACTGGCTCGTGGGTGCATTTGCTGACCTCTGGTCTAGATCATTCAGATTTCTTGATGTGGGTGTCAAAGCAATCATGTGGCCGTGAATCATCTCATTTCACTTGAGCATCAACAGCCTCTAGGCTGACAGTAATGAACCCCAAAACACCAGTCAGGCAATTCTAGGAATAGTATCTATACTCAAAAGCTGTGAAGTGTGGTTTAAACTTATTTAAAATCACATTAATTATCAGAAAAGCAGGGAACTAAAATTCATTAGCTGAACCTTTTCCAACACTTTGGTGTCAGAGAGATCTGCATTAAAATCGTGGTCTGCTACTTACCATGTGACCACAGGTAGGTTATTTAAGCACTAGAATTTAGCCTAGTGCTACAGACACAGCAGGCATGTTCTCAATCTCGTTTCTCAAGCAAATAGCTACACAGGGCTTCCTGGAGAAGCCTAGTCCACGGAGATGCGTAAGACTTAACTCCTGGTGTTAGACAGAAAACTAGTTTTGTCTCTTCTATTCCATTCTGTAATATGTATTTTTTTTCTGTATGCAACATATTGTGCAAAATTGTATTTCTATACTAAATCTAACCTTCCCATCTTATCCTCCAAGGCTATTTTTTCATAGGATGCTGATGAAAATGAGAGTGGGAAGCATCCAGTGAACATATTATTTTCTTTCCATAGTGTAGGTGTAATTTGGGTGTTTCCTCCAATTTATCAATGATAGATACTCAGTTTCCTAGGAAAAAATAATCTAGATGATAAAAAAAAGGGAAGAATTGGTAGGAAATAATTCTTATGGCTTTATCTATAGAATAGTAATTAAAGAATCTGAAGATAATGCTCATAGATGATTTGCAGATATTATTGTTGGGTATTTTGGACTTCAGTCCATTGCTTAATTTATATGAAGTAGAATATTAGCACTAAGTAATATGCGCTGTAACTTCTTTAATCATGGACAATTTATTAGTTTCATACACTTGAAGTTAAAAGGTCTCACCAAGAGTGTTTTTGAGCAAGCATCAGTTATAAAATCTGCTAGTGATGAATGCTAAGCAAAGTACTAAAACTATTAAAATATTAGTGTTTGGTTTTATTTTCAATTTCCTTTTAACTTTGTATTTACAAAGTCCTGTTAGAATGCTGAAGGCAGTCACTTTGCAACATGTACATTCTCCATATAAAATGATGTTCAATGTTGGGTGATGCAGGTTTATAAATTATGTACAAAAAACAATATATTTGTAGTTAACTTACTGCTCTGGATGATAAGTGATATATGGAAGTATCATATGATATGCACATAAAATTAGAAATTCAAATGAAACTTAAAACTCTCAAGACAGTTAACCCTTAATTTGTATTTAAAACATTATATGGGAAAAAGACACTGTGTTTGGGAACTTTCAGTGGTCCACTAATAAAGCAGTAATTTCAATTGGGAAAAAAAAATTCCCCCAAACACAAAAGCATAAGATAAATCAGATGTGTGCCTTGGTCAAATGTTTGTAGACAGCTGCCCTAAAAACAAATTGATAAACATAAATATACAATTTGTTTACTAAGCATAAAATATTGCACAAGAGCAGTTTTGTCTGAAGAAAATTAAATTTCCCATAGTTCAGAACTTCAAAATGGTTTCCACCTATAGATATAATTACATTTTCTACACAAGAAACATTAAGATTCAGTAATACTGCTAGAACCTTATTTTTCACATTAACCATATTCCAGTCTACTTTATGGCAATGGTCAGTCAGTGGTGACGGTTTGGCAAAGATCAAAAGGCAGATAAGATTGAAAAATATATATATGTACATATGAAACAGATATGTCCCCCAAAATCCTTAATCATATAACTGATCCCTTAAAAAATCCACAGTCTAGTTCACAGTGATGGTCAGACAGTGGTTGAGTACGATTCTCTCTTTCCTGGGGGCCGTTCCTTTTGATCCACTTGATTGCCCTCTCTGGTCTCCATCACACTGTCTTCTGTTTCGCTTTCACTACCATCTGCCACAGTGGGGGCTAAAGACATGGCGCCAGATTTTCTGTGCAAAGGAAAACCAATGCCACTCTCCCGTAAGGAATCCTCTATGAGATCTTCATCAGAGGAATGGGATGATTCATCATCTCCTATTAAGTGGTTGACAATGTGGATTCCATCAAAAGGGGGTTGGCCCAAGAAGCCCCTCTGGCCTTTTAGGCACCTGAGCTGTCAAAACAAAACCCAAGTTAATACAGTCACCTGGGGGAAATATATACATACCTCACCAAGAAAGCAAACATTTCATGTTTAGGGAAGCTGAAACATTGATTTCCTCCTTTTTATAGATAGAATAGTAACTACCAATTTTCGAGTGACTCCTGTGTGTTATGTAATTGGCACACAATGTGTTATGTTAATTGAATAATCACAACAGTCATTAAGGTAGATTTTATTCTCATTTCAGAGATTAGGAAACAGAGACTCAGGTAGAGCAGTTGCTGAGGACATGTAGCTAATAGTAAAGTTTAGAATCAGATTGAACTTTTATTTTACTAGAGGTAATACAATGAACCCCATGTACCCATCACCTAACACAACATGGATAATCTCATTACAGTATTCCTCTCCAGTCCCTGGATTACTTTGAGGTAGATCTTAGATATCCTATCAGTTCACCTATAAATATTTCAGAAGATATGGACTTAAAAGTCATACTCCAAACTATCACAGTCCAGAGCATGTCTCCTTAATTCAGTGAATCATGAAAATAATTTACAAATCATTAAAACTTGCTTTAATGTCCTGTTTCAATATCCTAAGAACTACCACACCTCTATCACTCTGTTAGAGCAGGAATACTTGTGCCCACCAAGTTATTTCCTTCTGTGGGGGGAATGCCAGTGCTGTGTACCGTTTTTGCTTTCTCTCCCCTCCTCCTTCCCGGGAGGAGCCACTTCCCTCGCCATCAAGCAGGGAGCAGCAACTGCACGTTCTGCTCAGCCCTTCTCTTCCCGTCTTTGGGAAGCAGGTTGTTTCCCTATCCTGGAGGTTTATAGGGTGTGACCCTCAAGGGGGAAGGGTTGTGGAGATCAAATGCTCCATTTTACTGGTGGGCAAGTCTGACTAATTCTAGAGTTCATATTGAAAAACCCGCTGTCACAAACTAACCACATCCCCCCAAACCCAGCTTTATCAGAATTTAAGGTTATTTCTTTTCATCATCTGTCAATTCTTTGCCTAAGTTCCTTCACATTCCCAAACCACCACCATGGACACTACTACTTGCACTACCATAAAATTAAGACATTAGCCCTGTTCTCAAGAGTTTATGTTTTAAATGTAAAATTTAATTTTGATATTTTCATGTGTTAAAAATGCTAAAACAACAATAAAAAATAATTAACTATCAAAATCTGCTTTGATTATCAAGAATTTTGCTGAAATACACTGCATTCTCCTATCCTTATCATTACTGCCAATCTTCAATTTTGTTTCTCAGGGACAAATTCCTGGTCACTTACTATCTTTCAAACCTTGAGATAAAGGCAATGTGAAATATTCAGGAAATATTACACACACTTTCAAAACTAACGGTTCCGAGTAGACATTACATGTAAGCTTTGCCATAACACCTCCCCGCTTTCCCTACAGACTTCCAGAAAGATGTTAGGAAACCCCACACCTCCCTGCTGGTATGTGACCACAGGACACAAGAGGGTGCTGGGACTCGGTACACTGATGTCTGTGGCAAACTTTCACCCATAAAGAAATGCATGTGCCCTCGGCAGAGAACAAAATTACCGGGAGGTACAATGTAACTGCAACAACACCTTTCTCCTTGGCAGGGCAGGAGGGGTACAGACTTGGGAGTTGAATCTTCAGGGAAAGGACAAAGAGCACCACACAGCCTCCCCACGGTTGTGATACCCACTGCATTACAACTGCCACATCCATGTTCTGATGCAACATCCTATCACCACATTGCAACACATGATTTATGGCTCCAAGTGTCAAATTAAGTCAGTTAATCTCTTCCTTTCTCTCTTTTCCCCAGGCCCTTTTGAAGAGATAATATGGAACACGTGATTCCTTTTTCCTGGCTGCTACAGAGGAGCACAGCAGGGAACCACAACTTCCCAAATGTTCGGAAAGTTGTAGCTTTCCTCTGCTTTAGCAAAACTTACCACAATTAAAACACTGCAGTATATCAAATGTTAATAAGCCATCTCAAATATTACATAAAACTAACTATAAGTTGAGGGTCATTTCCTCAATGTCAAAGGAGATGCAATTAATGCTGCTTTTTTTTCCCTGAGAACTGCTAATATAAAATAGCAAAGGCATAAGGAATTGTTCTGGTGGGCAAGAGAAAAGGTTAAGGGAAAAGACTATTTGGTAAAACTTAGTTATCCTCTGGGCCTAGGAGGAAAGTGGACACCAGGCAAGGAATTACAGAGTCCTAAGTACCCAGAGTGTGATCTGGAAGGGCTGGACTCCAGGTGGGGATGTCCTCCGGGACCCCTCCTCCTGTGAATTGGGACTTGACTGGAAGATGACCAGAACTGGGCCCTCTAAAGTACAAAGTCTTGGTTGCCTAACTCTAAGAGCTGTACTGCTTATCCTTATTACTATTCTTTTAGGAACTAATTATATTTAAACAATACAAAAAGCAGGTATTTAATCTTCTCAGCCCAACCCAAACCCCCAAAACTTTCAGGGACATTATTGGTAACAAACTTAGATTAGCATATCTCAAAATATGGCCCACTGGCCATCTGCATTAGGATAACAGAGACGCCTACTAAACATGTAGAATCGTTTCCCAGATCTAAGGGAAACTCGAGAGCGAAATCCCGCAGTCTACATTTTTTAACAAGCATCTCAGGAGATTCTGATATCCTCAGTTTGAGAATCATTGTGGTAGATCCTCTATTCCAACCAAATGGGGCTGAGTCACAGAGGACTTACCTGAAATGGAACTCTTAATTACTCAGGACAAAAATGCCACTGAACTATGGACGTCTCCTGTGTGTGTGTCTGGTTTATACAAATGGACACCACCTTTCAGCAGCACAACTAAGCTAGGCCACCTCCACCATGCAGAAAGAAGCAGTCAGTTGAAACATCTTTCCCTGAAACTTTCTCCTGGTAGGGTCCAGGAATGTGTATGCTCAACAAAACGCACTGTTCTGCCCAGTCAGCGTGGCTCAGTGATTGAGCATCAACCTAGGAACCAGGAGGTCACAGTTTGATTCCTGGTCAGGGCACGTGCTCGGGTTGCAGGCTCAATTCCCAAAGGGGGGGTGTGCAGGAGGCAGTGTATCAGTGATTCTCTCTCATCATTGATGTTTCTATCTCTCTCTCCCTCTTCCTTCCTCTCTGAAATAAAAAAAAGAACAGGCTACTCTAAAAAGAGATCTTAAAAACACACAAACAAATGAAAAGAGATCTTAGACATTCATTTCTCTGTCATGAAAGACATGAGCTTTGAGACTGAATAGGCCTGTGAAGTACCTGGGCACAAAGAAAAGAACAAAGTATCCAAACCCAAACAAAAACATATTTTATATAAAATACTAGAGGCCCAGTGCATGAAATTCATGCATGAGGGAGGGGGGGAGGATCCCTCAGCCCAGCCTGCACCTTCTCCAATCTGGGACCCCTCAGGGGATATCCGACTACCAGTTTAGGCCTGATCCTGGGGATTGGGCCTAAACCGGCAGTTGGACATCCCTCTCACAATCCAGGACTGCTGGCTCCTAACCGCTCGCCTACCTGCCTGCCTGATCGCCCCTAACTGCCTGCCCCCCACCCCTGCCAGCCTGATCACCCCTAACCACCTCTGCATGCCACCCTGATCACCTTAATTTCGCCCCCTGCTGGCCTGGTTGCCCCCAACTGCCCCCCCCCCCCGCCAGCCTGGTCACCCCTTACTGCCCCCCCCCCCCCGCTGGCCTGGTCAACCCCAACTGACCCCCTGCCAGCCTGGTCACCCCATGCAGCCTGCTGTTCAGTCATTTGGTCGTTCCTCACTAACCCCCTGCTGGCTTTGTTGCCCCATGCAGCCTGTGTTCGGTCATCTGTCTAGTTGTTTTGATCGTGACGGCCCCTGGCTTTTTATATATTAGGATTAAGAATCAAAATGGTATCAGACTTCTCAATTATAGAGCAATGCCTTTAAAATTCTGAGAAAAAAAATTCTAATCTACATTTAATTATCTTTATATTTTTTTATACTCAAACTACCAATTAAGTGTGAGGCTAAAATATGAGTTAAAAGCTGCAATGACTTAAGAAAACTCTTTTTTGGGTGAATCACAAGAACCAAAAATCAAATAGAACATTTTTACAGTTTATATCCCATAAATCTTGCCCCCCCCCCTCGCCCAGAAAGAGGGATTTGCTACACCAAATTGAAGTACATCAAGAAAGAAAAAGACATCCTTTTTTTTAAATCCAGGAAAAAGGAAGTCCAATACAAAAGTGAATAAAAGGAATCCCTGCAATGCCATAACAGCTCCCAAGATGACAACTATGCAGGGGGCTTGGAGGCACCTTGTCCTCACTGAGGAAGACTGGAGGGGATCAGAGAAAAGATTTCTTCAACAAGGAGAAATTAAGAGTACAACTAAACTGTTTGAACAGAAGAGATGAACACATGACAGAGGATTTACATGGTACTACAGGACAATTACACATAAGAAAACACACCACAAGAAAAAAAATGAAAAACTAAGACAATCATTTGAATAGAAATATCACGTAAAATAATCACATTAAGATATTGTTTCTATACAATTGAATGCTATTTGGTAATAAAAAGGAATAAAGTATGGATACATGGATGAACCTCAAAAACATTAAGGTAAGTCAAAGAAGCCAGATACAAAAGATGACATATTGCATGATTCCATTTATTTTTTATTATTATTATTTTTTGCATGATTCAATTTATATGAAACATCCAGAATAGGCAAGTTGATAGAGACAGAAAGTAGATCAGTGGATGCCTATGACTGGGGGAGAAGGGAGGAGAAAGGAAGTGACTGAAAATGGACATGAGGTTTCTTTTTGGGGTGACAGAAATATTCCATAATTGTAAATTTTATCTCAATAAAACTGTTTAAAATAGAGTCAGAAAAACAAATTACCCCCCTCCCGAAACCCACATTATTTTTCAAACCTTCCTCCTAAGACCATCTTGGAAACCTGTAAAAAATAAGACTTCCCAGGTATCTCGGTCTCCATTCCAGAAGAGAGGCCTGAGGAGTTGCATTATGAAGCATCTGTGTGCTTGTGGTTCCACTGTGAATTGATATAGACTTAAGGATGTAAATGTAAATTAATGATGTTGATCCTGAATACTAATATAACAAGTCATTATACAGGCATATTTCATTTTATTGTGCTTTGCCTTACTCCACTGACAAATATTGCATTTTTTACAAATCGAAGGTTTGTGGCAACTTCACATTGAGGAAGTCTATGGGCACCATTTTTCCAGCAGCATTTGCTCATTTTGTGTGTGTGCATCACATTTTGATAATTCTCACAATACCTCAAACTTTTTCATTATAGTCATGTGCTGCAGCTATGTACTGCATATAAAAGGTGGTCCCATAAGATGGAGCTGAAAAATTCCTATCACTAGTGATGTTGTAGTCATTGTAACACTGGAGTGCAATATAATATTTATGTTTGTGGTAATGCTGATGTACAGTGTTTATAAAATTTACAGCAGTGTAATGTCCTAGCCCTTCACATCCACTCATCATTCACTCACTGATTCACCCAGAGCAACTTCCAGTCCAGCAAACACCACTCATGGTAAGTGCCCTATACAGGTATACCATTTTTTTAATCTTTTATACTGTATTTTACTATACTTTTTCTGTTTTAAGATATGTTTAGATACATAAATGCTTACCTTGTGTTAAATTGCCTACAGTATTCAGGACAGTAACTGCTGTACAGGTTTGCAACCTAAGAGCAATAGGCCATATCATATAGCTTAGGCGTGTAGCAGGCTATACCATCTAGGTTTGAGTAAGTGCATCTACGATGTTTGCACAATGACAAAAACCCCTAATGACACATTTCTCAGAAGGTATCCCCATTGTTAAGCAATACAGGACTGTATTATATGTTATGGTGATCTGTGATCAGTAATCTTTGATGCTACAATTATAATTGTTTTGGGGAGCCATGAACCATGCCCACAATTCCACCAATTGGTAATGCCCCTCCCCCCAGCTCCTTATCTCTTTCCCTCTCCTCAGGCATCCTTAATCCAAGAGACACAACAATACTGAAATTAGGCCAATTAATAACCCTACAATGACCTCTAAGTATTCAAGCAAAAGAATAGTTACTGGCTAACTGGAAAGCTAGAAGCGATTAAGCTTAGTGAAGAAGACATGTTGAAAGTCAACACAGGCCAAACAATTAGCAAAGTTGTGAATGCGAAGGAAAAGTTCTTGGAGGGAATTAAAAGTGCTCCTACAGTGAATACACGGATAAAAACGTGAAACAGCTTTATTGCTGATACGGAGAAAGTTTCAGTGGTCTGGATAGAAGATCAAACCAGCCACAACATTCCCTTAAGCCAAAGCCTAATCCAGGGCAAAGCCTAACTCTCTTCAATTCTATGAAGGCTGAGAGAGGTGAGGAAGCTAGCAGAGTTACTTCATGCAGTTTAAGGAAAGAAACCATATCTGTAACATAAAGTGCAAGGTGAACCTGCAAGTGCTGATGAAGAAGTTGCAGCAAGTTATCCTGAAGATCTAGCTAAGAGAATGAAGGTGGCTACACTAAACAACAGGTTTTCCATGCAGACAAAACAACCTTATATTGTTTTTTAAAAATATATTTTTACTGATTTTTAGAGAGAGAGGGAGAAAGAGAAATATTGACTTGACTTGAGAGCAAAACATTGATCAAAACCTGGGCATGTGCCCTGACTGGGAACCGAACTGCAACCCTTCAGTGCACAGGACAACACCAAACCAACTGAGCCACACTGGCCAGGGCAAAACAGCCTTATATTGTAAAGAGATGCCATGTAGGAAGGACTTTCATAACTAGAGAGCGTAGTCAATGTCTGGTTTCAAAACTCCAAAGGACAGGCTGACTCTCTTGTTAGGGGCTAATGCTGCTGGGGACTCCAAGTTGAAACCAATACTCATTTACCATTCCAAAAGTTATGTTAAATCTAATCTGCCTGTGCTCAGAGAAAAATATCCCTTTCAAAATATTGACACTATACCTGGTCACCCAGGAACTCTGATGGAGAGGTACAAGATTAAAGTTTTCATGCCTGGTAACACAACATCCATTCTGCAGCCCATGGATCAAGGAAGAATTCTGACTTTCAAATCTTATTATTAAAGAAATACATTTCATAAGGCTATGGATGCCGTAGATCAGGTATGGGGGACCTTTTTTCTGCCAAGGGCCACTGAATATTTATAACATCATTCGAGGGCCACACGAAATTATCAACTTAAAAATTAGCCTGTTATATACGGTCAAACATTTAATTAACTCACCCCTAATGCCTTGACAGGGCCAGACCAAATGATTCCTCAGCCTTATACGGCCCTTGGGCCAGATATTCCCCACCCCTGCTATAGTGATTCCTTCCATGGATCTGGGCAAAGCAAGCTGAAACCTTCTGAAAAGAATTCACTATTCTAGATGCCATTCATTACTCATGGGAAAAGGTCAAAATATCCATATTAACAGGATTTTTTAAGAAGTTGACTCTGAACCTCATGGATGACTTCGAGGAATTCAAGATTTCTGGGGAGGAAGTAAATGCAGATGTCATTGAACACAGCAAGAAAACTAGAATTAAAAGCAGAATGTGAAGATGCACTGAGCTGCTGCAACCTCACAATAAGACTGTAACAAATGAGGAGGTGCTTCTTAAGGATGAGCAAAGAAAGTGATTTCTTGAGCTGGAATCTACTAGTACTCCTAAACATGCTGTGGAGATTGTTGAAATGACAACAAAGGATTTTTTCTTTAAAGATTTTATTTATTTACTAGAAGCCCTGTGCATGTGCATAGATGGGGTCCAACTGGCCCGCCTCAGTCAAGGGGAGGGGCCGCAGGCGGTTGGCTGGCCAGCCCCACCCCCTGCTCGAATTCTCAGTCGAACTCCAGGTCGAGGGGACAATTTGCATATTAGCCTTTTATTATATAGGATTTGTTTAGTTTTTAGAGAGAGAGGAAGGGAAGGGGAGAGAGAAACATCTATTTGAGAGGGAACCATCAATTGCCTGCCTCCTACCAGGGATCGGGGATCGAGCCTAAAACCTGGTTAAGTTTATACCCTGATCAGGAATTGAACCAGAAATCTTTCAGTGCACATGATGATGTCCAAACAACTGAGCCATATCAGCCAGGTGACAACAAAGGATTTAGAATATCACATAAACTTAGTTGATAAAGCAATGGCAGGGTTTGAAAGGATTGACTTCAATTCTGAAAGAGGTTCTACTGTGGGTATGCTATCAAACAGCATCGCATGCTGAATCAATTGATGCGGCAAATTCCATTGTTGTCTCATTTTAAGAAATTGCCACAACCATCCCAACCTTCAGCAGCCCCCACGCTGATCAATCAGTAGCCATCAACATTGGTGGGCTACTCAGCCCATCACAGGCCCCATGGTCTGCAGCCCAGCAGCCACTGCAACCACATGGCTCCATAGCCCAGTAGCGGCTACCTCCACACTTCCATCTGATTCTGTACACATTCTTGTGTGATAACATGAACTGATTTTACTAGATGTTGTATTAGAACTAATTCTTTTAACTATTATATTGAACTGCATGCTATTGCTATTTTTGCAAGTAAAAGTCAGATATCAGCAATTTCACTTGATTTAATTAACCTAATATTAAATTATATTTTTATTATAAGTATTTATGCAAACTCCCTCAAAAATCTGTGGGAAATAAGGCAGGTTATAAATCTAAAAACAAACACTTCCCACCATGCATACAGAGTTCCTTAGTTTCAGTTATTTGTTTAGTTATATTCCGAGAATAAAGTCATCAATAAAACCTGTAAATTGTGTTACCAAATGTACTTGTAGCTCGATCATTTTGATAATAAAGTAGTTACACTCATCTGAACAAAACCACCAAATAATCCAATAACATAAAAACAAAACAATTACTACTGCTTCCTTTACTTTTAAAAGCATTTTTGTTTTCTAGTATTATTTCAATATTAATAACTTAAAATATTAGCACTTTAATAAAACTTTTAATAATTTTATGACATTTTAAATAAATCAGTAGCCATAAATAATTTCATAAATACTTTCTCTTATTGGTTGAAACACATATATATTTGAGTGTATTACTTAAAAATTTTTCCCAAATTATATGATTTAACACTAGAATCCAATATTTAAAATGAGCACTGCCTGGAAAAATATTGCTATACATATATCCTCCTACCTCTTCTGTTAGTCCCTGCTGGTGGGGATTGTTTTTCAATCATTTCCATATCCCAGAACTTAGCATTCTGACTTGACAAGTATTGGAACATAAGAAATGTTGATGAACTACACTGAAAACATGGCAGGATTTTTTTTTAAAGCCCTCAGGTACTGATTATTCATCCCATCCCCTTAAATGCTGAATGAAAATATTAATAAGTACACAGATGGGAATACTAATATATATACAAGATCCAAATAATGCACTATTTCTTACCTGATGTGGACTGCTTCATCATGTTGTGCATTAAGAAACAGAGTAAAAATAGTCAAAACACGTAGAATTTACTTAAATAATACTGAAGACATTCTGACATATTCACAACTTAAAAAGTTAACAAAATCATAACCTCTCACTATCAACAAAGACATGAGACGTCAAGATTTCTTGGTATATATTAAACAATGGTGACCTAAGAAAACATTTTGCAATTACAAAAGAAAAGCGGTAAGCTAAGATATTATATAACTTTAAAGAATAAAGCACAAAATGCAGTATAGTTAATAAGAAAACAGGAAACTGTTATGTTCATAGTCTGATGAACGTAGGTTTTGACAGGAAACAGCAGTTCCTAACTGCATGATAGTAAAAATTCAAACACAAAAGAAAGCATTAAAAACGATTACAGTTATTTCACAGAAATATTTATAATTAAAATTTTAAAGCAGAGAGAACCTGCAGGAATGAATATTCCCAAAGGACTTCATAATCAGTAAGGGTACGTATTTAAATTTTTTTCGTTAGTTTACTTCATTAACTAAAATAAACCACTAAAGGTTAAGATAGAATTTTCTTTTGTAAAACAGAGAAGTGTCACAGTTTTGGAGATTTATAGTCTTTAAATATAACTTCTTAATAAATAATAGAAAAATTAGTGCTAGGAAAATTTGGTCATTGGAGCTAGTGTGCATGTGGACAGAGGACAGATGTTCTCTATGCGTTCACTTTCTTTCATCACATTACAGAATACTGGTAACTGGAAAAAGTTAGGGTTGATTTTTACAGTTGACTTTAAAGAGACACAGGTTATTCCTCCTCAATTTTAACATATTGGGGTAACAAATTTAGTAATAAACCCTTAGCTATTATGATAAGTGAAATAAGTAAGTCAGAGAAAGACAAATATCATATGATTTCAATTGTATGTGGAATCTAAAGAACAATATAAAAGAACAAACAAAACAGAAACAGACTCATAGATACAGAGAACAGACTGATGGTTGCCAGATGGGAGGGGTTGGGGGACAGGGTGAAAAAGGTAAGGGATTGAGAGAAGTACAGATTGGTCGTTACAGAACAGTCAGGGGGATGTAAAGTACAGAAGAGGAAATATAGTCAATAACATTGTAATACCTATGTGTGGTGCCAGGTGGGTACTGGAAATATCAGGGGAACACTTTGCTAAGTATATGATTGTCTAACCACTATGCTGTACACCTGAAACTAATACAAAATAAAATTGAATGTAAACTGTAATTGAAAAAGAAAAACATTTAAACCCTTAGATTTACATGATGCTTTACAGTTAAAAGTACTTCCAGGCATATTATTTCAAGTTAACATTTCCCCCCCTGTATGTGATTGGAGGTTGAATGGTGCATCTACCACTTTCTCAGATTCAAAAAAATACGAAGGAGTGCACTGAGTATTTTGAAAGACTATGAATCCACAACAAAGTGGAAAAAAATCATCCACACACCAAAAAAAACCCCTAACCAAATGAACTTTGATCACTACTAGACAGGGTTGAACCACTGAAGTGAGTCATGTGATACCACCAAGTGAAGTGCAAAACAGTTGCAGTAAGTTTCCAAGACTGAGTCATATCAGATTATAAAGCTTCTATTTGTACATTTGGGTTGTATAATCAATCTATAAAACACAGAGCTATATAGCTTTTAAAGCTTAATGTAACTTTTCTAGAAGAGATGTAGAATATATAAAATTTTAAATAACTCTACATTATACTTCACATAGGAAGATGGACATAAAATCCAATAACCCCAAAGATTTGTGTTTCTAAGTTCTAGAGGCTTTCATGTCCCCCCTGAAAGTTTAATCAATAATTTTGTTGAATTCTTTATAGAATGGTTTTCTCAGTTTTCTAATTTTAAAATAAATGCAAATAGGAAATAATATGCTACATTTATTCTCAATTTTCAGCTTCTTTAAAAATGGAATTATACAGATGACAAAGATTAAAATTAGCAACAAGCACACAAACCCAAAGATTTCCAGTGAATCAGAACAGGAAACCAATAAAAGTGATCAATCGGAGGTCATGACTTTTTGATCGTAGCATTATATAGACAAGAGCCAAAATTCAGACCTACAGTGCTTAAAAGATTATTTAAATATTCAAGAATTTTATTAAAATAATATAAAATAGACAATGCTGAAAATGTTTCTGGCCTTAAGCTAAATAAAACTTGTTTAAAAACCTTAAACATTTTTTAAAAGAATAGATTCTATGTTAAATGTATAAAATGCAATAGTTAAGACATTTTTAGAAGCAAAGAAAACATGTATGCATATTAATAAGTGAAAAAGGTGGAAAGGAAAGTTTGAAATTGAAGTAAGTTATACTATGCATTTGCCACTACAGGAGAGAGGGGGAAGAAATAAAAGTTATTTACAAAGAATTCTTAGTCTTTTTTTAGTGCATACTTAGATTTATCCAGTATACTGGGTCAAACAAATCGAAACTGCCATTTTCCTCTTCCTGGCAGCTGACATATCTTGATAAAATTGAAACCATTAACATTATTTAGACGGTAGTCTAATGTCAATGGTTGATGAGGTTAGGAATATATGAGGTTCTATGTAAATCTATGACCAATTACAGGAAATAAATCACTTCACACTTGTTTCACTCTGAACTTTTAAAACTACATCAAAGTACCACGTACATTTCATTTGATTTAACCTTTAGCTGAAGCACTGAAAAAATTCAAACCTTTAGCAAAACATCCTCATGAAGTGGGCTTTCTTGTTGTTTTGTTGGTGGTTTCTTTCGCTGTGCAGAAGCTTTTTAGTTTGATGTAGTCCCATTTGTTTATTTTGCCAATGTTATCTCTGATTAGGGTTTAATCTCCAAAATTATAGGGAACTCATACAAGGTAACAAAAGGAAGATAATCCAATCAAAGAATGGGCAAAGGCCCTAAATAGACACTTTTTGAAAGAAGATAAAAGGCTGAGAGACATGTGAAAACATGCTCAAAGTCACTAATCATCCAAGAGATGCAAATCAAAACAACAATGAGGTACAATCTCACATCGGTCAGAATGGCTATCATCGACAAACGACAAGTGCTGGTGATGATGGGGGGGAAAAGGAACCCTCGTGCACTGCTGGTGGCAATGCAAACTGGTGCAGCCACTGTGGAAAACAGCAATGGCATTTCCTCAAAAAATTAAAAACGGAACTCCCATTTGACCTAATAACCCCACTTCTAGGAATATATCCCAAGAAGCCAGAAACACCAATGAGGTGTTTGGATATATGCACCCCTATGTTCATGGCAGCACAATTTACAATATTTAAGATTTGGAAACAGACTAAGTGTCCATCAGCAGATCAGTGGATCAGAAAACTGTGGTACATCTACACAATGGAATACTGCGCTGCTGTAAAAAAGAAGGAATTTTTACCATTTGCAACAGCATGGATGGAACTGGAGAGCATTATGCTAAGCAAAATAAGCCAGTCAGAGAAAGATAAATATCACATGATCTCACTCATTTGTGGAATATAATGAACAACATAAACTGAGGAACCAAAATAGAACCAGAGTCATACTGGTAGAAGCATTGAACAGACTGTCCAACCTATGAAGGAAGGCGGAGGGTGAGGGGCTAAGAGGTCAACCAAAGGACTTGTGTGCATGCATATGAGCAAAACTCATGGACACAGATGGGCGGGGGGCATGTGCTGGGGGTTGGGGATGGCTGGGGAGAGGTCAATGGGGGAGAAAGGAGACTTATATAATACTTTAAATAATAAAGAATTTAAATTAAAAAAAAACAACAACATACACATCCTCATGAAAAGGAAATACTTGTTTTTAAAAAGACATGGATTGAATTCTTTTAAAAGGAATTATTCCTCTCTAAAGCTAAATCATAGGTTTTATCAGTCCATCCAATCACTTAACCAAATTTTGAATCATGTACCAGATAAAGGACTTGAATTTAAAATATACAAAGAACTCTTACAACCTAATTTAAAAGAAATATCTCAATATAACATGGGCAAAGGATCTAAATAAATATTTCTCTAAAGATATAAATGGCCAATAAGTATATGAAAAGATGCCCAATATCATTAGCTATCAGAATAAAAATCAGAACCTAGATGAGGTGACATTCACACTTACTAGAATGGCTATAATACTAATAAAAAAGAGAGAAACTTAAAACCACAATCACACCTGCCATAAATAAACCAACAAACAAGTGCTAGTGAGGATACAGAGAAAGGGAACCCTAGTACACTACTGGTGAGTGTAGCCATTATGGAAAACAGTATGGAATATCTTTAAAAAATTAAATCTGGAACCGCTGTTTGACCCAGTGATCCCACTTCTAGTAATATCGCCTAAGAAGCCTGAAACACAATCAGAAAGAATATATGCACCCCTATGTTATAGCAGCAATTTACAATAGTTAAGATATGGAAACAGCCCAAGTGCCCATCAGCAGATGAGTGGATAAAAAAGCTGTGGTACATTTACACAATGGAATACTATGCAGCAGTAAAAAAGAGGATCTCTTGTTCTTTGGGACAGCATGGAGGGACCCGGAGAGTATTATGCTAAGTGCAACAAGCCAGTCAGAGAAAGATCACATGATTTCACTCATGTGTGAAATCTAAAGAACAAAATAAACTGATGAGCAAAATAGGTCCACAGGCATGGAAGCATGGAACAGAAAGAGATTAACCAAAGAACATATATGCATATGTGCATAATCCATGGACACAGACAATAGTGTGGTGAAGGCCTAGGGTGCGGTGGAAACTGGGTGGAGAGGGACAATTGGGGAAAAATGGGTGACCTCTGTAATCCTCTAAACAATAAAGATTTTAAAAAAATATATTTATTGATTTCAGAGAGGAAGGGAGAGGGAGAGAGAGACAGAAACATCAATGATGAGAGAGAATCATTGATCGGCTGCTCCCTGCACATTCCCTACTGGGGATGGAGTCTGCAAGGGGGGCATGTGCTCTTGACCAGAACTGAACCCGGGATTCTTCAGTTTGCAGGCCGACACTATCCACTGAGCCAAACCGGCGAGGGTGACAATAAAGATATTTTTTAAAGATATTGGCAAAGATATAGAGAAATTGGAACCTTCATATACAGCTAGTAGGAAGGTACAAGGATATAGCTGCTTGAGAAAAGAACTGGCAGTTCCTCAAATGGTTAAACAGAGATTTACCATATGATCCAACAATTCCACTAAAACTATACTCAAGACAAATGAAAATGTGTTTACAAAAAAAACCTGTACACAAATGCTCACAGCAGCATTATTCATAATAGCCAAAAAGTGGAAACAACTCAAAAGTCCATCAACTGAGGCATGGATAAATAAAATGTGGTATATCCCTGTGAAGGACTATTATTAGGCAGTAAAAAGGAATGAAGTATTGATACATGCTAGAACATGAATGAACTTTGAAAACATTATGCTAAGTAAAAGAAACCAATCATAGAAGAAGACATAGCGTATAATTATATTTAAACTAGAGGCCCCGTGCATGAAATTCGTGCACTCAGGGGTGTCTGTTAGCCCGGCCTGCACACTCGCGCATTCCAGGAGCCTCGGGGATGTCCGACTGATGGTTTAGGCCTGCTCCACGCAGTCAGACATCCTTAGTGCTGCAGTGGAGGTGGGAGAGGCTCCCACCACAGTCTCTGCACTCGCCAGCTATGAGCCCAGCTCCCCACTTCTGGCTGAGCGGTGCTCTCCCTGTGGGAGTGCACTGACCACTAGGGGTCAGCTCCTGTGTCGAGCGTCTGCCCCCTGATGGTCACTGCACATCATAGCAACTGGTCATTCTGCCTGTTCGATGGATTTGCATATTAGCCTTTTATTATATCTGTCTCTTTCTCCCTCTCCCTTCCTCTCTTTTATTATATAGGATAAAATGTCCACAAGAGAGACATTTCTAGAGATAGAAAGTAGATTAGTGGTTGCCTAGGGCTGGTGAAGGGGCCTGGGGGAAAATGAGGAGTGACTACTAATGGAAGTAGGATTAATTTTTAGAGTGATAAAAATGTGAATATAGTAAAAACCACTGAATTTTACACTTTGAATGGATGAACTGTACTGTATGTGAATTATATGTCAATAAAGATATGTGTGTGTATGTGTATATATAATTATTTTGTGGGTATGTTTTTAGTGGAGATATTGCCAGATTGAAAATAAATAATATTCTATTTAAGAAATGTATAGCCCTGGCCAGTTTGGTTCAGTGGATAGAGTGTTGGCCTGTGGACTAAAGGGTCCCAGGTTCGATTCCGGTCAAGGGCATGCACCTTGGTTGCGGGCATATCCCCAGTGGGGGGTGTGCAGGAGACAGCTGATCAATGTTTCTCTCTCATCGATGTTTCTAACTCTCTCTCCCTCTCCCTTCCTCTCTGTAAAAAAATCAATAAACTGTATTTTTTAAAAAAGAAATGTATAAGATTTGATCGAATTTAAACAATTTACCAACAATGTTAATTTTCAACATCCAGTTTTTTCTTCAGCAGAAAAAGAAATAGTGGCTATTGTCTACAGCTTCATTTTAAATAGGCAGAAAATATTTGTAATAAAAGTTTTAATTTTTAGATTGAATTATTAAATATAAGAAGATAAATGTATTTGTAGTATTCACTTTTTTCTAAAACTAACTCCTGATGAAAAAATAATTGTTCAAATACATAATACTCCTATATAAACTACACAAGTGTCACATTTTGTTACTGAACACAAAACAAGCTTTCAACCAGACAAGATCAGTATCCCTCTTCTTCCTCCTTCTGAGTGCTCACAGGCTGCTGATGTAAGATTGGGCACTTGCAAACAACATGACCTAATGAATGCTATCTTATCATATCACAGGTTCCTCAAACTGACCACAACAACTTAAATCAGACAGGCAGCAAAAGAGCACTAAGTCTCTGAGACATATTATTGACATGACATTTCAGCTGTCCAGCTTGTGGGGAGTAAAAATCTGATTATCTCATGTCCAACTGCATCTGTGAGATATGGTCCATGAAAAGCACATGATTTACTGCACTGAAGACTTCTAACAACAATGTAAACGTTTTAGTATTTGTAAATCTGAGATAGCTAGTTGTTCATCTTTTATCAAATCTCCTTAATTGACAGTAAATTTGTGGAGCACATTTTCAAATGTTCCTAGTTTGAACAAAATGTTATTGTTTTTTTCTAACAAACTAGTATTTAAAAATGTAATTACTTGATGCAAAAAAAGTGAGGTTTTTAAATGATTGACTATGTTTCAAAATCCTGGCATAGCTGAAGAAATTGGACTCATATTGAAAAATATATAGCACTAAAAAAGTGTTAAGTATTGGGTAGCTTGGTAAATAATAGCAAAAGAATATCTAAATTAGATTGAAAGGACTCAAACAGGCTCTGAGATGCATAATTTAGACCCAGGCTTTAAAAGGAATATAATTCAAAATATAATCAAGGAAGAATGTACTTAATGAATTTGCTCTTGTTTAAGAAAGCTTTACCTTCAGCCATCAGATCAATCTCTATAAGTGCTCTTTTCACACTAAAAACAATCTGATCAGGGAAAAGTCTCTTTCTGCTTTCAGAGATGCTCCTCTCTACTGATTTCCCTCCTTTTTTTTTTTTTTCTTAATTAAATCTTTATTTTTCAGATTATTACAGGTGTTCCACTTTTTTTCCCCCCATAGCTCCCCTCCACCTGATTCCCCACCCCACCCCATGCCCTTACCCCCGCCACTGTCTTCATCCATAGGAGTAAGATTTTTGTCCAATCTCTTTCCGCACCCCTCACACCTGCTTCCCCTGAGAATCGTCAGTCCACTCCCTTTCTATGTCCCTGATTCTATTATATTCACCAGTCCATTCTGTTCTTCAGATTTTTTATTCACTTGATTTTTAGATTCACTTGTTGGTAGGTATGTATTTGATGTCATTTTGTTGTTCATAATTTTTATCTTTACCTTTTTCTTCTTCTTCTTCTTCTTAAAGAATACCCTTCAGCATTTCATGTAATCCTGGTTTGGTGGCGATGAACTCCTTTAGCTTTTTCTTGTCTGTGAAGCTCTTTATCTGACCTTCAACTCTGAATGATAGCTTCGCTGGGTAGAGTAATCTTGGTTGTAGGTTCTTGCTGTTCATCACTTTGAATATTTCTTGCCACTCCCTTCTGGCCTGCATAGTTTCTGCCGAGAAATCAGTTGACAGTCGTATGGGTACTCCCTTGTAGGTATTTAACAGTTTTTCTCTTGCTGCTTTTAATATTCTCTCTTTGTCTTTTGCCCTTGGCATTTTAATTATGATGTGTCTTGGTGTGGTCCTCTTTGGGTTCCTCTTGTATGGGGTTCTGTGTGCTTCCTGAACTTGTAAGTCTATTTCTTTCACCAGGTAGGGAAAGTTTTCTGTCATTATTTCTTCTAATAGGTTTTCAATATTTTGCTCTCTCCCTTCTTCTGGCACCCCAAAAATTCGGATGTTGGTTCGCTTAAAGTTGTCCCAGAGGCTCCTTACATTATCTTCATATTTTTGGATTTTTTTCTTTTTGTTTTTCTGGTTGGATGTTTTTTGTTTCCACATATTTCAGATCTTTGGTTTGATTCTTGGGGTATGCTGATCTACAGTTGAGTTTCTGTATATTCTTTATTTCAGACAGTGTATGCTTCATTTCTGACTGGTCCTTTTCCATTTTTTTGGCATTCTCATTAAGGTCCTTGAAGGTCTCACTAAGCTCCTCAGAAGTGTCATCAAGTTTCTCGGCGGTTTTTAGAAGATTCTTGAGTAACCTTATAAATGTGGTTCTGAACTCTATGTCATCCAGTAGTTTGCTTTCCTCCGTTTCTTTCATTCGTGACATGTTTCTTTGTTTCTGCATTTTGGCTGCTTCCCTGTGTTGATGGAGTGGCTTTGTGTGGTAGGTGACCTATAGGGGGCAGTAGCTCAGCCTCCCCAATCACCTGATGTGGATGCTCTTGGTACACCCCTTTGTGGGCTGAGTGCAAAGTCTTGGTGCAGTTAAGCCTGAATTGCTGTTGGTACACTGGGAGGAATTGACCTCCAGGCCAATTAGCTGTGAGCACTCCCTGTGTCTATAATGGAAGAACTGCTGCGCTGAAGACACGCTTATGGGGCAGGACTTGTTTCAGTGGGGCTTTGGTGCTCACTGAGTCTGCCTCTTGAATGTGTCACTTATGGATGTGAGGAGTTGAAATCTGGTGTCTCACACTGACCACTAGGTACACTGGCTTCTGGATCTCCAATGGGGTGCAGGTCAGCTACTGTCTGAGGCCACTCAGCAGGAGCTACAGTGAGAGCTGCAGTTTTCTCCTCTTGGCTTGGGGTTTGGAGGTTTTGGAGCTGTCTGACCCGGGCTGCAAGTTTTCTAGGTTAAGCTGCGATAGGGCAGGCTTTTCTTATGCTAATTGAGCTGCTTGGAGCTTGGGTGGTTTTGTAGGTTGTGTGGGGCGGGGTCTTAGGGCGTCACTAGGTTAGGGCGTGGCAAACAGCAATGGCTGCTAGTTAGCCGGCTCTGTGTCCCTGACCGCGTCCTGGAGTCCTGTGCCCCAGTGCTGTAAACAATTATTCCTGCGCGCAGCTCTGCAAGCAAGCCACTCTCACTGGCAGATAGTCCAGCTTCTCCCCGTAGGAGTTTGGGTCCCCCGCGTCTCCCCAGAGACTGGATTTCAGAGTAATTGGGGGCTTGTCTCCGTTCAGGTTGAAAAAAGCAACGCACCCAGTCGCCAGCAGCCAGCCCGGATCACGCGCCTCCGTACCTCAGCTTTTCAGCGCTTGTGCACGTCTCAAAGCTCTTTTCTCTTTCCTTCTAGTTGTAGAACTTCCACTCAGCCAGCTTTCCCGTGGTTCTGGGTGATAGACGTTTTGTCTTTTAGTTGCAGTTTAAATTGTTGTGGGAGGCAGCAGTTTAGGTGTTTACCTACACCGCCATCTTGGATTCTCCCTCCTACTTTTTATAGCTGCTCCTTCTCAGTCTCCTTTGTGAGCATTTAACCTGCCTCCAAACCTTTGCATATGATGGCCTCTCTTCAAAGACCCTTCTGCTCTCCTCTCCCTGGTGTTCTTATCCTTCACACACCATGAGACTTTTGATATGCTTCTAGGCCATGGTGCCATGTGATTCTACCAACAGCAATGCCCATGTTGCCTCTCATTAACAGCCTGAATTCTGAGTACGAATTTTATACATCTAGCACAGGACTAGGATGGATGTATAATGTTTGGAATGCAGAAAGTAAGGCCTAAGGATGCCTGGGAGCTAAAAGATGTTCAAATGTTTATGGACTGAATTAATATATGAAGGAAACTGGCATCCCAAGGTCACAGTTAATCAGTGGCAAAACTAGGCCTAGAATCCAGGTCTCCTGACTCTAAGTTCCACTGTTGTAAAGATGATAGTTTCTTGACCGCCTATAGTAAGATGGAGAACATCCAGAAACAAAACTAAACTGATTAAAACACACACACACACACACACACACACACACACACACACACACACAAGCAACAAATGAAAATCCAGAACAGCTATTTAGAACCTGATAAGTTACAAGGATATCTATCTCCCCTCACCCCCCACCCCCACTTTTCCTTTTATGGATGTGTCTAAAAGTTCATACTGGCATGATAATGAAAGGAGAAAGTTAAGAATTAGATGCAGAGGAAGGATAATCAGCTTTTGAATAAATAAGTTTTAAATATGAATATTCAAGTCTTGAAACCTGAGTTCACTGGATTTTAAAATTGTAGCTTATTTTAGTTGCCCATATCAGGTTGAATGAGGTCTTCAAGCACATCCTATTAGTAAGATCTCAGAATATGCTATTGGATGGTCTATTCATGGGAATGCTAAAAAAAAAAAAGAAAAAAAAGTATTTTCCACCTTTACTGAATTAAATCTGCTTAAGAATGTAAGTAATTATAAAACCACAAAAACTGTTGCTACAGGCTTTATAGTTAGCTCCATTTCCATTTCAAATGCTTATCATCTGCATTTATTTCTCATAATCCAAGTGGTGTTTGACACCCAGTTTCCCTTGAAGTAGTTTCTTATGACTATTGTTTCCAATCTAATTGTCACAGAGTAATTGCTGGGACCATTTATTAAGCAATTTATAGACCAGTGCTAATAAGCAATGTTTCACTACCGTACTATTAAATATTTAGGTATACTCATTTGATGTAAAATACTATAAAAATTTGCCACCTAGTGCCAGAAAACACAGAAATGTTCAGAGACTAATGAAGGAATAGAAAAAAAGATATTGGTGTTAGCTTGAAAGAGTTCCCACTGGTCAAATTCAAGATAATCTGAACACCAAGAGAAGAGAATGAATCTGAGAGTTCACAGTACTGAGGACTTTTGAAAGACTAAGAAATATAAGGCTGAATAAGATACCATCTTTGCCATCAAGGAATTCAGTTTAGATTGTTCCTAAGCATCAAGGAGAGTACAAGAACCATTAATTAAAATTAATGAAATTAAGTGCTACGTTATCTCCCATTTCTGAAATACTAAGTGCTCACTATCAGTACCAACTATATAGTTTTTGTCAAATTAACTTTACACTTTTCCCCATTAGACTGTAAGTTCTTCGACAGTAAGACTAGGAAGTACATTGTACTTTCAATAGTGTCTGGCACAACATCAGAAAAAATCCCATCTGACACAGCTTAATATCCAAGTTTGACTTTACAATTCTAATTGGTTCTGTTCCTTGGCCAGTGTGATATTATCTCCTAAGGAGGTGTGTGTGTGTGTGTGTGTATTTAATATATTTTATTGATTTTTTACAGAGAGGAATGGAGAGGGAGAGAGAGTTAGAAACATCGATGAGACAGAAACATCAATCAGCTGCCTCCTGCACACCCTCTACTGGGGATGTGCCCACAACCAAGGTATATGCCCTTGACCGGAATTGAACCTGGGACCCTTCAGTCCGCAAGCCGACGCTCTATCCACTGAGCCAAACCAGTTAGGGCATCTCCTAAGGATATTTATTCAGCCTTTTGATTCTATTGTTTTTCTTTCTTTATTGATTAAGGTATTACATATGTGTCCTTATACCCCCATTGTCCCCCCCCACCCCCGCTCATGCTCTCACCCCCCTGGTGTCTGTGTCCATTGGTTATGCATATATGCATGTGTACAGGTCCTTTGGTTGATCTCTTCAGCCCTTTAATTCTGAGGACCAGATCCAAATCCCTCATTTCAGATTGATTCTACATTCTCTAAGTTGGCAGCTCACCCAGACTTTATCCTAGAAATCCCTTAACAAACCTTCTTGAAGCATATATACCTTAGTCAATATTTCCAAAAGGCTTCTTTCCTTGGTATCTTATCTTTACTAGGTTCTAATTACTTTCCCCACTTTGTTCTTTATTTTTAATTTTTCTTCTTTTCATTATCTCACCTTATTCCTATATTTTGTATCATTTTCTCATGATTCAACTCCAGTTCCTTAATTAAATTTCCATCATTAGAAACATATATTTTCATTAAGAAATTTAAAAATCTTTTTTACCTATAATAGAAAAAGGATACATAGATGCATATAATAGGGTAGAACATCCTCTTTTTACGAATATGACATAAAACTAGAAAGTGGTCTAAAAATCTTAAATAAAAGTAATGTATTCTATGTAAGATTATTACAGGTTTTCTATGAATGTGGTATGTTTTATATTCTTTTGAAGGGGAAGAATGAATGAAAATATATATAGCTATGGAGATTTAAAAAATAAATCTAGAAACAATTGCTGGAAGTTTTTCCACCAGTTAAATAACAAACTCTTGAAAGAGAATATATTGAATGGTTGAGCTAATTTATGTCATTTGTAAGCTTGTATTTTTAAAATAACAGATATATATGAAATTAGGTTGACTGTTTTTTTTTTTACCTGAGGATATATTTTATTGATTTAGAGAGGTGTTAAAGGAGTGAAAGAGAAGGGGAAGGAGAGTGGGAGAAGGGGATGGGATGGGGGAGGGAGTGTAAGAGATCAGTTGCCTCCTGCACTCTCCCTGACCAGGGATCAAACCCACAACCTTTTGGTGTATTAGATGACACTCCAAACCAACTGAGCCACTGGTCACGGCTGGTTTGACTATTTTTGTCTAGTTTTTTGTTTCTGGAAATGTTTAATTTGGCTAAAAAACTCTCAGTTGCCTCTATTTTCAGAAAATCATTTAATATCCTAAAGCTAAGATTTTAGTAGCAGCCACTGAAAACTGAAGCAGAATTTGAGGGAACAAGTCAGACCAATTCCCCAGCCTCAGATGGAAAAGAAGTCCAGAACCTGATGCTGAAAGAAAAGTAAAGAACACTGAGAGTAGATTTCTAGTTACTAGACATTGGGTTCTCATCTGACAGAAGTAATTAATTTTAATTCAATTAAACACTTATGGGCCTCCCACCATATCTGACATGTGCAGTTAGATTGGCAGATGGTTGAAGGAAGGTGGGATATAGTAGATCAGAAGCCAGAATGCCTGGGCAATAGTTCCATCTCTGCCACTAACTAGCTGCGTAATTCTGGGTAAGTCCCTTAACTTTTGGGCCCTCAGTTTCCTCATTTATCAAGTGAAAAACTAGATAAAGTTTAAGAACACGTCTGGCTTAAAAATGTATGATGAATCTGAAATCTCAGCTTTAAGTCTTTTACATAGTGATATTATTCCAGACAAAATATTGTACATTGAACAATAATTATCGACTTCAAATAAAATAACTGCTTATCCAAGATAAAATGGAACATATAAGAGGAAGAGAATAACACTCATTTAAATATGTCATTAAAAATGAATTTTATATCCATAAATGGAGGTTACAAAATTAAAAAACAGTGCTAAACATTTAATCCAAAGGTCTTAAAGCAAGTTTTGTAGTTGTACAAATAAGTCCTCTCATTATCTACATGGAACCTTTTTGGGCAGCAAAGAAAAAACATTTTGCTTGTACTGAGGCCTGTGAGCTTCTGCATGACACTTTACATTTCTCTAACTAGAGAAAGAATAAATTTAAGGGGATAATTCCTTTAATTAAGAATCTGCCACACAGAAAAACTGAGCATTTTTTACTGTACAAACATACATGAAAACTTATAACTCCATATGTTGAAAATTTTCCCAAATAATTCTAAGACTAAAATTCAATTATCAGCAGGCATCAGTACAATCAGAAGGCATTTAAAAATATTTTAAAATTCTTTTTTATTGATTTTGTTGCTTTTAGAGAGGTAGGGAGAGAAACATCGCTTTATTGTTCCACTTATTTATGCATTCATTTTTAAAATAAAGTATAAGACATATCCATTAATAGATCCAAATTTATCTTTTAGTTTCTTTATAATAAGAAGCTAAAAGTAGGTAAATTTACTTTAATATTTAATAATTTTTATCTCACTTAACTTAGTAAAACTCTAAACTTTTGAGTTACCAAACTATTTTGGGAAACTATGTTTAAGCATATATATATATATATATATATATATATATATATACACACACACACACACACACACACACACACACACATACATACATATATACATATATGTTATATACATAAATATAAAGTTAATAAATTTAATAAAGTTTATAATATAAAGTTAATAAATTTAAAAGACATGTCTATTCAAATCAAAGTTAAACTAACTTTAATATTAAATATTTTCCTAGATTACATTATCTTGAAAATAAAGGGTTTTTATTATTGCTTAATTTATATAAGCCAATTAAATATTAAAATTAACAATACTTCTTGGAGGTAAAAAAAATGAAAAGAACACTATATCACATACAAAACAAACAAGATCACAAAAAGATAAAAAACAAACTGAATTACAATAATTATTAAAAAAACACAAGACTTTTATTTTTCCTTCACAATTTTTAAGGAGGCTGAGGAAAGGGGGGGGGGGGGGGTCAGGCATGGAAGACTTCAGCCACTTGTACAAAATAAAGGCTATAACAAGAGACAAAAAAGAACTCTGCAATTTCACTTCTGGCTATTTATCTGAAGAAACCCATAACACAATTTTGAAAGACATATGCATCCCTATGTTCATTGCAGCATTACTTACAATAACCAGGATATGGAAGCAACCTAAGCATCTGCTGACAGACAAATAGGATAAAGAGGTGGTACATACATACAATGGTATATTCCTCAGCCATAAAAAAAGAGTGAAATCTTGTCATTTGTGACAACATGGATAGACTAAAAGGGTATTAAGTTAAATAAGAAAAGGAAAATACTATGATTTCACTTATATGTGAAATCTAAAAAACAAATGATCCAACAAATCAGAAACAAACTTATATAAAGAACATTATGATGATTGCCAGATAGGAGGGGAGGGTGGGCGAAAAATAGGGAAGAGATTACGATTATAAATTGCAAATTGCCAGTTATAAAAATAGTCATGGGGATATGAAGTACAACATAGGGAATCCTAGCTAATAAAAGAGTAATATGCAAATTGACCATCACTCCAACACACAAGATGGCTGCCCCCATGTGGTCAAAGATGGCTGCCCCCATGTAGACACAAGATGGCCGCCACAAGATGGCCAGCAAGGGAGGGCAGTTGTGGGAGATCAGGCCAGCAGGGGAGGGCAGTTGGGAGGACCAGGCCTGCAAGGGAGGGCGGCTGGGGGTGATTAAGCCTGCAGGGGAGGGCAGTTAGGGGGGAACCCAGGTCTGCAGGGGAGAGCAGTTGGGGAGGACCAGGCCTGCAGGGGAGGGCAGTTAGGGGTGACCAGGCCTGCAGGGGAGGGCAGTTAGGGGCAATCAGGCTGGTAGGGGAGTGGTTAGGGGATGATCAGGCTGGCAGGCAGAAGTGGTTAGGGGCAATTAGGAAGGCAGGCAGGCAAGCAGTTGGGAACCAGCAGTCCTGGATTGTAAGAGGGATGTCCAACTGCCCATTTAGGCCCAATCCTACTAGGCAGTTGGACATCCCTCGAGGGGTCCAGATTGGAGAGGGTGCAGGCTGGGCTGAGGGCCCCCCGCCACCATGCACGAATTTCATGCACCGGACCTCTAGTATTGTAATAACTATGTATGGTGTCAGTTGGGCATTAGACTTACAGGATGATCACTTCGTAAGTTATATAAATGTCACTCACTATGTTGTACACCTGAAACTAATATAATATTATATGTCAGCTGTATTTGAAAAATTAAAAAATTATTTAAAAGGCCCTAGCCAGTTTGGTTCAGTGGACAGAGCAGCCACCCATGCACTGAGGGGTCCCTGGTTTAATTCTGGTCATGGGGAAGGAACCTTGGTTGCAGGTTCCCCAGCCCTGGTCGGATGGATGCAGGAGGCAACCAATCAATGCGTCTTTCTGTCCCTCTCCCTCCCACTCGCTCTAAAAATCAATGGAAAAATATCCTCAGGTGAGGATTAACCAAAAAAAAAAGAAGAAGAAGAAAAGCTAGGAAGATCCAAGATGGTGGCAGAAAGGGTAGATGTTACACTCACCTCCTCCTAGGACCAAACTGGAATTATAACTAAAATATAGAACAATCAACCTGAATAACCAACTGAAGACTAACTGAAGAAAAGTCTTATAACTAAGGAAAAGAAAGAAAAGCTATTAAGCAAATAGAACTAGAATTACTTTTATAAGATTTTAAGAACATAAAGCACATTAAAACTACTTTATTAGGACATTGAAATAGGGACTCAAACATTTTTTGTTTTGTTTTGTTATTATATGTTTATTTCTAGTCTACAAAGGCAAAACTTTTTAAAGGAAAGAAATGGTGGGAAAAAGATACAGAGGCAAAGAAGCATTGAACAGACTGTCAAACTACATTAGGAAAACAGGGGAGGTTGGGCGAGGGGGGCTGTAGACCACCCAAAGGACTTGTACGCATGCATATAAGCACAACCAATGGATACAAGACACTGGGGGGGGGGGAGCGGGCAGGTGAAGGCATGTACTGGGGGGTAGGGGAGGTTGGGGAGAGGTCAATGGGGGGGGGGGGGAAAGGAGACATGTGTACTACTATTTGTAATACTTAAAACAATAAAAAAGGAAAAAAACTATTTTATTAAGATATAAAAATTCATCAAAGCTGTTCAATGGAAAAATTTAATCTTTAGTATAAGCGAACTATCTTTAATCTGAAATAAATTTACCTATTCCTAGAACATCCATCAGAACACATCACCATGAAGAACTAGTGAAAACATAGACTCTATATTCCAAACACATTTCTGAATCAGTTGTTTAGTATGCATTTTCCCATAAAACAATACTGCAAATGATAGCAAGGCTTCAAAGGACTGAGAAGTTTAGTCAACTGGTAATTTGGCTGAACTATTGGAATATATTTCTCAATTTGTCTATACGTAGATGATTTCTGAGTACATTTCCTTTGGCTTATAACTGAGAATAACTTTCTACCTCATTTTCCTTTCCTGGTATAAAGAAAAATTATTTGTCTTTAGTGGTCAGCAGCTGTAAGAAGATAGAACTATGTTGCAAAAGTAAATGGCTTATTCATTTCTGGTACCTATAATTTTGTTTATTTTAATGTTCCTGATGCCCAATCTGCCTGAAAAATTTCTTTTCATTTTTCAAAACCCAGCCCAAATGCTGTTACCAGCTTACTTACCCCTGAGGCTATATAGCATATGGTAGTTTAAGTGCTTTGGATGGGCTTGGAGTCATATAGTCTGAACTAGCCTCTACCTCTATTACTGACTAGCATATGACCATGAGGAGTTATTTAATACTTTTTATTATATGTAAAACATGAATAATAATAATGTTACCTACTCAGAGGATTGCTGTGAAGATTAAAAGAAATAATGGAAGTATAACACTTAGTTCAGTGTCCAGCAGAGAGTGACTGTTAAATGAATGGTAGCTATTATCCTATCTAATAAAGAGGGAATATGCTAATTGACTTCCCCGCCCTCAAAGATGGTGGTGCCCACAGCCAATAAGGAGGGAATATGCTAATTGACTGCCACACCCTCAAAGATGGTGGTGCCCACAGCCAATAAGGAGGGAATATGCTAATTAACTGCCCCACCCTCAAAGATCGTGGCACCCACAGCCACAAGATGGTGGCGCTCAGTCCCCTCAGCCCCACCAGGGTGGCAGGCCTGCGGCAAGGCCAGGCCTGCCCCCAGGCGGGCCCAGCTGCTCCACACGCCTGCCTCCGGAGTCCCCCAGTCCCCTCAGCCCCCCAGCCACCCAGGGCCAGCCCGAGACTCAGGCAAGCCTTGGATGGTGGCTGCCTAGCCACCCAGGGCACCCGAGGCTCAGGTAACCAGGGCCGGCCAACGCTTGCGCTGCTGACAGTGGCAGCAGCAGAGGTGTGATGTAGTGCTGTCTTCCCCTGATCACCGGGTGGCCTCCTGCCCCTGAGGGCTCCTGGACTATGAGAGGGGGCAGGCCGGGCTGAGGAACCCTCCCTCCAGTGCATGAATTTTCATGCACCAGGCTTCTAGTCTATATATACAAAAGCCTAAGCGACCAGCCAACTGTTTGACCATCCGACCAGTAGCTATGATGTGCATTGACCACTAGGGGGCAGGTGATCAACGCAGGAGTGGAAACCACAGGCACGGAAACATGAACAGACTGATGAATCTCAGAAGGAAGTGGGGAGGGCAGGAAGAGATTACCAAAGATCTTATATGCATACTAGAGGCCCCTCGGCCTGGCCTGTGCCCTCTCGCAATCAGGGGACCCCTCAGGGAATGGCAGAAAGCCAGTTTTGCCCGATCCCTACAGGCCAGGCTGAGGGACCCCACCTGTGCATGAATCTGTGCACTGGGCCTCTAGTAATGCTATATTTTTTATTACAGACTGTGAGACTCTTGAGGCTATAGATTGTGTTTCAATCTTCTTTATCTTCAGTTCAAAACCCTAATATATAGTAGAGGCTATGATGACAGATGGGTGGGAAGGTAGGACCTGGAAGATGGGATATGGAAAGCACTTGAATTAGTATCCAGCTTCTTTTCTATGTATGCCATGAGGGCAGGACATAGGGATAGTGGAGGATTTAACCACAGCTCTTGCCAGGTCTAGGGTAGCACAGGTTTCCATGGTGAATTCTGTGGATAAGTTAGCAGGATAATAAAGGCTCCAAATTAAAAAATTTCTATGAAAAGTAGGTAAAATTAGGAACAAAATTAGTTAGGTGGTGAGAGTAGGAATAGCAGGGGTTGGGAGTCAAAGACGACACTGGAATGAATCATAGGAAACTGCAATATGTGAGGATAAAGCTCCATTTGTAGTGCTGAACAGGGAGAGACAGGGATTCTTCAGGCTAGGTCAACTGTGGAACTCACTCACTGGCCAGGTCAACTGCAGAATTCACTTACTGGGTATATGCAAATTCATGTGTCAAGAGAGTGAATAACATAGTTAGTAAAATATTGTCATTAATTGCCGTTCCTAAATTTTTAAATATTGATGATGTTTTCTAATCTAATGTCTCCATAATCAACACAGAAAAGAATAGGCCAAACTGAATTCAATCCTGGCCCAACCATTTACTACTTGTATAATCCTGGGCCAGTTACTTAATCATTGTGAGTTTGTTTCTATATCCGTTCAACTGAGAATACCACCAACATGTGGGAGTATTATGAAGGAGGGTTAGTAATAATGCTTGGCCCGTAAAGGGTACTCAATAGATAGTAACTATTATTGTTATTTTACAGATCAACAATAAAATCAACCATTCATAAAAAATAACCTGCTTAATCCTCTTTACTATTTCATATAGCTGACTATTCTAAGTGGACACAGTTGTTATAACATGTACAACAATGCTGTATCTGCAAGTTTTGTCTCAACATTTCCTTTAAAATTTAGAGAAGTACAAAAATCAGCTAACAAAGTAACTATTAACAGTCACCTGCTCATACCATTAATATTTGAAAGTTAATTTTTATGTTGAAAGCCAAGGATTTTGGCAAATTCTAGCATTATAGGCAAAAGTTAAGTTGGAAATTTTAGACTGATTTTTGTTACTTTTCCCCCCCCCACTGTGAAGTGCTGTATACAAGAATGGGGTGATAACTTTGTAAGTTATATATTGTACACCTGAAACAAATATATTGTACGGCAACTGTAATTGAAAAAAAAAAAGTAAATAGGTAAAATGAAAAATCACTAGAATAAAAAAGTTACCTAACTTAAGAAATTGGTCTAAAAAATATTAATTTTCATTAACTCTACTACAACCATTATCTTGGTTTAAACTGTACCTTTTTTTCATTTATCTTTTCTTTAGTTATAAAACTTTAAAACAGGTAAGTGTATTAAAATCTGCTCAAAAAACATAATGAAAAGGAATCTCCAATTGAAGACCAATAATGGTTCCATATTATTTAGTAAATTTAATCTCTTCTAGCTTTGAAGATTCACCATTAACTGGTTCTAGTCAATCTACCCTTATTTCCCACAACTAGTCACGTTAATTCTATTTTGTTGTTGTTGTTAATCGTCACCTGAGGATATTTTTTCCATAATTTTAGAGAGAGTGGAAGGGAGGGGGAGAGGGAGGGAGGAAGGAAGAGATAGAAAGAGAAAGAGAGAGAGAGAGAGAGAAGCATCAATGTGAGAGAGACTAATTGATTGGTTGCCTCTTGCTATTGGCCCTAGGGGCCGGGGATCGAGTCTGCAACTGACTTATGTGCCCTTGACTGGAACCAAACCCAGGGCCCTTCGGTCCTCGGGCCCACGTTCTATCCAACCAGCTAAGGCAGTGACATTAATTCTTAATTGAATCTGGCCTTCTCTAAACTCCCAACCTCTGTGTTCTGAGCTTACCCTCCTTCCAAGTTTCTGTGGCCCCCAGCTCTACTGTACTCACTCTCCTCTCTACCACGTTTTCCGACTGGGGCCTGTTTAAACCCAGGACTCTGGCCTACTCTGAATCCCATAATTAACATCTCATCATAAACTGTTTTACCTTTTATTGCACAATCTAGCTCTTTCTATTAATAGAAAAGTCTACTGTTGATTATTTTCTTTGCATGCTTGTGTAATATAAAAGACTGCTTTCATAGGCCACACATGAAAAACCGATGGTAAAGCTAAACCTCCTCTGAACTATTTTCTACTGGTCTGATGAGGAGAGTATCATTATTTTCAGTCAAGGTACATGACAGGAAAATTTAATATTTGCAGACTGATTTTTACTATAGTCTTAGAAATGAAGTCAATCTACATACAATTTTCTTAATTCAACAACATGAAAATTTCCTTATCACTAGAAATCAAGATTATAAATGGGAGAGTGCTCTACTTTAGTCATTAATTTCCTTGAGAAAACCTTTTGAACACAAGGAATAATGCTTGGGTTTTCAAAAGAATAAGCATTTCTAGACCATGCTTATTTGTAACTTGTTTTTTAATACTTGGCTTGTGGATCAGAAGAGATCATAAAAATGGACACAAATTAAGTAAAAATTAGGCAGAATCCTAAATCCCTCATATGTTATCATGGCTGAAAATCAATATTCACAGGAACGATGCCCAAAATTTTAGGACAAATTAAATTAAACCATATCTAAGATTAAAATTTTTTATTAATGTTTTGTTTCTTCATTCAGAATTTACTTAGATTGACTACCTCCAGGAGGTATTACTCAAAACACTCAGACTTTAACTGAAGAGTGTAATACCAGGAAAGAGTAATGTCCAAACTTTTTCCTTTGAGGTTTAAATGAACTTACTGTGTTTTTTTTCCCCCCTTAACAAAGAGGCTTATGTTACCCATTAAATTCTCATCACTATGAATAAACATTATTGTACAAATAATTCAAGATCAGATGAGAAACATGCTTTTCCATTAATGTCTGAAAGATATTTATCATTAGAAAATAATTAGAGGACAACAAAATTGACCTAGAGCCACAGTCATAGAAAGTATTTCTCTATCAAAACACATTAGTTTAAATAATTTAAATTACTTAATATAGTACACTGGGCAAAACTATCTGAATTTCATGAGTTGAATCTCACAGATTCAAGGTAGTGCCAGTTTAAAAGTATTCAGATACTAAGAAATCTGTTAACTGAAATTAGGCAAGTATCCTTTTTTGCAATCTCAGTAATACCTCCATGCAGGGAAAAAGAAGAGTAAAATGACTTCCCTCTATCCACAACGGTAAATACCACAAATCTATTGGTATATGTAAAAATTTTTAGTTTAATTGCAGTCACTTTGACACTTGAGACAAACTATCAAGGGTTTTTAGATCACAATAAAAAATAAAATATTTTTCATGCAAATATTGACTATTTTAGGTCATGATTAAATAGGCTTAAGAAAAATAAGTCTTCAATATTGGAACACAAAAAATCTTATTAAAAGAAGACAATCTTTGAAAATAGAATTATAATCAAGAATTTACAGAAAACACCTATCATGAAAGAGTCAGTCATAGCCAGTAATAAAGTGTTGTTTCAATACAGAGGAAGAAAGAAATAAGTGAAGATCAAAATTTATCACTTACCTCATGATTCAGCTCTGCTATCTGATCTTTCAGTTCCCTAATATACTGGTTTGAATCAGACTTGTTAAGCTGTCCTTGAAGCTTTCCTTCTTCCTTCTGTTTTGTGAAAACATCAAAGGAAAAACAAAGTAATTTTCACAGCATGTACTCAAATACTTGAAAATATAGGATAGCATAATGGCATAACCTTTAATGGGCTAAATTCTGAAACAAATCTGTTCTCAAACTATCTATGAAAAACAATTCATAGTATACTATACTGAGTATTTCTAAATAATGCTTAATGGAACTGTTTACAATAAATACAATTTACAAAATGTACCTTTGAGAGACTCTTACAAATCAAGTTAATTGGGTCTAGTAGTGAAAAAAATTATCCTAGAATTTCAAAGCCATTTATCTAGTTATTTTGAGTGCTAATGATTTTCTCTCTATAAGAGATTCAGTGCTTAGCTGAGAAGGGAGTAAGCCTCCTACAGCTACACTGGGAATCTGCTTTCACTTGGGCAACAAAGAAGGGGAGGAAAAAACGTTCTTCAAACCACTCTTAAAAGGGGAAGACAGCTCTCTCTTCTGTTCAATTAGCTCAGGAATGTGTGCTGGCAGTCCTAGAAATTGCTGCTATAGCCCATCCCCTTATTGCTCTTTGGCAACCTGCATTAAAAACCTTTTATTGGATACTAGTGGCTCAGTGCACGAAATTTGTGCACATTAAAAGGTAATTAATTAGAGGAAATATTTTAATATTGCTATTTGCCCTTTCTTTATAATAGAAGTGTCAGAGATGAAAGAAAATTAGTAAAATGTATATAAAAATCTCCCTCCTGTCAGAGTCTGGGGCACGCTGCGGGACCTAGAGTCAAATCACTGGCCACCACCTGTACGCGCTTCGAAAATGCAGGAGACCCAGACCCAGCTGGCCCCACCCCCATTGGGTGAGACCCGAACCTGGCTGGCCCTACCCCCATCAAACCCCTCCGGGCGGGCGGCACAACCTCAGGTCCCCCAGCTGGCACTTGGGCAGGGGGGTGGGCACGGCCTGAGGTCCCCTGTCAAGCCCCGCCAGGCGGGTGTTGTGGCCTGAGGTCCCCAGGCCTGGTGCTGGGACAGGGGGTGCAGCCTGAGGTCTCTAGCCCCGGCCAGTGCCATGCAGCCTCAGGTCTCTGCTGTTCAGTCATGATGGTACAGCATCCTGGCTAATTTGCATATTCCTCTATTATAGAGATAGATGGCCTGCTGAAGCAGTTTGATTTAACTAATATGTGTATAGCTGTAAAACACAACTATAATTTCTACAGGCTCAAAACTTTTCTTATATATTTAAACACATGAATATCACATATAAATCACCTAAGCACAGATCTAATTTAACAATTACTATATCCCAAATATGTATGCTAGGCTTCTTAAATATGCCTATGAGTTTTAAGCATAAGCCTTACGGAAAAAACACACAGATTTTGAAACTTTAGTTAAAATACTAGTTTGTCAGCCAGAGAAGGGTAGAACCAACAGAAGAGCCGAGAAACCAAGTAGAGTCCTAATTAAATTATTTCAGAAGCCTTTCCTGTTTTTTCTTTTCTTTTTAAAAAGATTTTTATTGGTTTTCAGAAAGAGAAAGGGAGAGGGGAAGAGAGAAAACATGGATCAGCACAACCCCTACCAGGGATTCAGCCCGCTACCCAGGCATATACCCTGACCAGGAATCGAACTGGCAACCTTTCGGTGCATGGGAGGATGCCCATCCAACTGAGCCACACTAGCCTGGGCAACCTGTTTTTTCATTTAATGAACCGATAAAGTCCCTTTATTATTTGAACCAGTATGTGTATGGGTTTCTATCACTTGCAACCATAATAGCTAAAATATCTTGAGGACTTATCATGCCTTCTCCATTGAGATTCCCCAAAGGAATTAAGCCCTAACTCCTAAAAGCATCCTTGTATGTAGTGATCTAACTCACCTCCCAAATTCAATGTTTCATGACTATCTTATCCTAACATTTTCCTTGGCTATAGACTTACTCCACCTTAGTCCTGTGAAACCCAAAGTGGGAAAGGATGATGTCAAGTAGAAGGGAATAGGTAGTGAGTGAGTGAAGTGAGAAAAAGAATGTAGAAAAGAGAAAAATAACATATGGAGGGAAACTATTCAGTGATGTAAAATAAAAAATAAAAACATTATTTTTATAAAATATATTTCCCAAGTATTATATGTAGCATGAGAAATGGCAGCAGCAACTGAGTAAGTAGATACACTTCCAAAGGCTGGTTGGTGAGAATTACGCACTTGGATATGTGTTCAGCTATCCTTCTTGATGATTTTTAACTTTAGTATCACATCATATTAATTCCCTTGAAATGGTTGATTAAATAGAAAGTGTAGCCCACTTCTAGAAAGAAATCCTTCAGTATGAAATGGAAAGGCTAGATATTTGTGGTTTGGAGTCAGACTTGGAGAAAGGTACCTTTAATTCTGGTCCTCAATGAAGGCAAAGTTCTTGAGGATTTTGGACATCCCATAGCAGTAATATCACGTGGGATACAAATAAAAATTTCAGGGCAAATAAAATGACAAAGCCCAAGGTAAGCTCTAATGTTGTAAGAAAGAAGTTCAAGAATGCAGAAATACTTCAAGTTTAAAGGATGGAAAATGACCAGTAACAATAATTAATATCAATTATTTCCAGTAAAAAAAAAAAAGTTTGTTAAGATAGAAACCATTAAATTTGTTTTTACAGAAAGTGATCAAGTGATGTCAAAGAGCTGTTTCCTCCAAAGGTAGTCTTAGCAGGCTTTAGCTAAACTTTTTTATATAGCACCTTGATTTCTTTGGAGGAAAGGCAATATTTAATAAAAAATGAGGCAGTTTAAGAAATTTTACAATAAAAATGGGAATGTTTTCAACTTAAAAAAGACTTCTGAAAAAATACTTGTGGAAATCAAAAAAGCTCTCTTAGCTTTTATAACTAAAAAAATCCAGATGGTCCTTGAATTTTCATTAATTGTAGGAAAAAGGAAGAATTTCAAAGAGAAAAACTTTATATGTTTGATTAACTCCTATTGTATGTAATTGTTCTTCTTAGATTTAAATGTAACTTTATAAAGCTTAATATTGGGTTTCTTCTGCAAAACTTTTACATACAATAAGTCAGACTATGATGTCCCTTAAACCAGTTTCTCTGGATACATACACACAAAAGTGTGGCACTTTTGCTAGGTTGACCAGCAATTTGTAAGGCACACTGACTAAACGGAGGAAAGAGGAAAGGTGACCTGAGGACAAGACAATCACCATCCCAGAACACTTGTCACACACATCAGCAGCACACCAGTTGGAAAACCTGGGATATTCTGATTCGACAGTCTGCTTAAAGGGAATACAGCTGCTACTTCAAAAACAGAAGTAAAGCCGAAACTGGTTTGGCTCAGTGGATAGAGTGTCAGCCTGCAGACTGAGGGGTCCCAGGTTCGATTCCGGTCAAGGGCATGTACCTGGGTTGCGGGCACATCCCCAGTGGGGGGCATGCAGGAGGCGGCTGATCAATGTTCTCTCTCATCGATGTTTCTAACTCTCTATCTCTCTCCCTTCCTCTCTGTAAAAACTCAATAAAAATATATATTAAAAAAAAAACAGAAGTAAAAAGTGAGAGATATTCTAAATGCTATTGAATAAATTAAAATGTATAAATAACCTTTTATCTAAAAGTCTGGGGTTTTTGTGTTCTACAAATGGGCTCTCATTTAAATTAATTCAAAATCATTTAAGAATCCTCTTTAAATGTAAAAACTGAATAACTATACATTTACAATACCCTCCCCCAATCTAAGTAAATATTATATTTTAAGAAGTAGGTATCAACTTAATTCCACTTGTGAGACAGTTTATTCAATAACCTAGTATTTAAGATTTTTTTGCAAGTATTTTTAAGCTTTCTATTTTCAAGCAGTGTCCGCATGGTTCTTTCAGATAAGCAGGTGGGAAAATGTCAACTACACTAATAAATTTACCAGGAACCTACATTTTCTTGAGTTTTTTTTGTCTAGCTGATAACAACACAGATTGCCGGTTAACCAGTTTCCTAAGCAAAACTAATTAGGTAAGTAATAAACTTAAAGAACTCGAACACTTCAACAATTTTGGTTTTCTGTAATTTCACCAAACAGACTTTAAATATATAACCTTTTGGCACACAATAAAAGAAACTTTATATTAAGAGGGCACAAAGTAACAGTTGAAAAAGGTTTAAATGTACATTTCGCTCTTGGATCTATCTTTGAATATTTTAGCTATTACCAGTATCTATGATAATCTAATTCATATTGAGGCCTTAAACCATAGAACTTTGTACATACGCCTCTTATTAATCAAAAGGTCATCCATAACTCTAGTTAGTAATATGCATGTTTAAGTGACTAGGGGTAAAGTATAACAAGTTTACTCTGAAATGCATCCAAAAATAAGGTAGCTAGAATGGTGGATAGGTGAGTTTCTGATAAATAGATAAAATATATCAAAATATTAATTTTAGAATGAATGTGAGTTTATGGTGTTCATAGTCCAATTCTTTCAACTTCTGTACATTTGAAAATTTTCATGTAAAATAGTGGGAGGAAGAAGCCATCAATAAAAATAATTGTCTGCTAAAGAGTGAGCCCTTGGTCCACACTGTACCTCATTAATATATGTAAAAAGATACTTATCTCCCAAAGGTTAGTGACTCTTCATTTAAAATTTACCTTTTGCTCTAGGAATAGATACTACTTTCTTCACATTTACTGGAAATTTAAGAAACTAAAAAGCAACATGATTAAATCACATAAATTAGAATCTTATTAAAATAGAACGTAATTTTAGAGGGAGCTGAGTTATAATTTCATCTCCAGAGTATTTTGTAGTAGATTTTGTGGTTGTTACCTCAAGATCCCTTCTCTCTCCCTCATTATATAATGGTATTAAGATTAGAATTATCCCCATCCTTAACCCCATTGGTAAGCCCTGATCAGCAGGGTTTACACCACGGAGGGTAATCACGTCTATGTTGCACAGTGATTGATTCAGGGGTTGCACAAATAGTGTGGTTTCCAAAATCTTTTGCTGGAAACTATGGGTCACAGTTTCTTATTCTGGACATTATGACATGTGGGTATAAAGTTCACTTGTTAGCCATTTTAACACAATAAAGAAAAAACCTCCTGAGGAGAAAAATGATTAAGGGCAGAGTCATGAGAATCATGGTTCAATGCAACAAGCTGGAGCCCACATCAAACTTCCTGAAACACATCCACCTTTTGAACTTATCAGGTGCACGAGCCAATAAATCCCTTTTATTATTAATAGCCACAAACAAATTCAGAACTGGGTTTTCTGCTAACTGCAAAACATAATATTTTAAAATAAAATATAGCTAAGTAAATGAATACACAAATATAAATAACGTAATCTAAAATGCCTAAAGCAGTAGTTCCCATGGTTGACTAGAAGAATCACTTGGGGAGTCTTAGAAACATACCGATTAAAAGAACCCATTCTGACCTGAATTCTAAATATCTGGGATTGGGGCTTGGAATGAGTACACTTTAAAAGCCACATTATAGTGGTGATTATGCTGTAGCCAGTGTGTAGACCTAAACTTGAAATGCCTTGGTTTGAAGCACCTTTGAAAATTAACTATCAACTATGTTTTTTAACACAAACTAAAAATTCTACTTATGTGCCAACTATAAATTAATTTTAATCTTATTTCCTAAGGATCTCAAACATTTCATGACTTTACACTCATTATAAAAATTACTTAGTATAACTTTACATATAAAAAAGAGAAATATTTCTTTCAACTATCAACACAATGGTAAATGTGGTAAATGACCAAGACTCATAACCTTATTTACAAATAGTCTCTACATTTCCAGAAAGAATATATTTAAAAACAAAAATAGAGGAAAACTGTCAAGGGTTCTTAAATTAATTTCTTTTCAATTCTGCTATCAGTTTCACTTCACATTATATCTATGCTACTTTCAGCTGGTCAGTTCCCTGTCTACAGAGGTTGGTTCAATTTTGAACTCAAATCCCTTTGTTGGTTAACCTACCTCTCAAACAGAAATATTATTTTAAAATGTAGTAATATATGATGAGGAACTAAATAAAATGGTTAGGATCTGAGAAAATTCCACACATATGACCCCTATTACTGAAAATGAAGGTAACATTTCTAAAGAATGAAGAGAAACCAAATATTTGTAGACCAGCACAATGATTCTATAAAAACTTAAGAACATTAATTTCTATGAGAAGCTATGGCAATAAATAAGGGAAATATGAAGTCCAATTCTCTAAACTTTTATTAGGTAACAGGTGGGTATAATAAAAAAGCAATGTTCTTTCATATAACACATAAATGTGTGGAGAGGAATATGTTACTCGATTAGTGGTTCTGGTGTTCCACTACCTCCACTGTGTAGCAATGACTTTAGGCATATACACTCACCTGCTTTTCCCCTGCAACCAAGGGAGCTGTAATCAGAAAAAAGGATGAGGTAGAAATGGAATGAGCCCAGGATGTGCCACATATTCTGTTACAGTTGATTAAAAAATCAATAAATACTGTAGTCAGTAGGAAAAAAAGTGACTATGTATTTGTGCAGTGTGCAAATGGTCACAGTAGAAAGTGGACATTTTATTCAGAGATCTCTTCAACTACATCTCCTGTACTCCAACACTTACTTAGAAAGTTGAATAATTACATGTGGTTCCTCAAGCTAGAAGATTGAAGAAAAAATGTGCAATGTTTTCTCGATAGCTCTAAGCAGCATGTTTTTACATGATATATTGCACCAAAACTGAGATGAATACGTTGTTCAGTTGCTTTAAACAACTGTTTGGGAGGAAACTGGGGTTTAGTAGTGTATGCTCTTAAAAAATATTGTGGAGTGGAGAGAAGAGGCAGGGGCCAGGTTTGTTTAAACACAAATTTAGTCAGCTCATTTAAAAAGAGATATTGTAATAGGAATGCCTAGAAATCCATTCTTGTTTGTTTCTTTATCTATGTTTTTAATGCTGGCAATAACTTATCCTATCTTGCCACAGGAAGGACACTTCCTTAGACAGGAAGATAGGAGATTTTAAAAGCCATTGTTACAAGCCATTGGTTTTTTAATACTCTCTACTACCAGATAATTTGCTTAGAAGTTTTTGGGTTTTTAAGGTAATTTAAAGTTGATAACTATTTAAGATAATTTAAACAGTTAATATTATATATTATTTACATCTTATAAATTTTTTCTCTAGCCTTTTAGTTTTCAAATTTATGGAAGATCTAAAATAATAGTACAATACCTATATGCCCTCCAATTATATTCACCAATTACTATTTTGCCACATTTGTCTTCATTTTGTCCATTTGTGTATATCTTCTGAACCATTTGAATGTAAATTGCAAATAAGATATTCCACTACTATGTTTCAGTATGCATCTCCTAAGAATAAGGAAATGTCTTCTATAACCAAATGCCATTATAACACCTAAATTAATACTAATTCCATAGTATATTCATTGAACATGTAGTTCCTATTCAAATTTCCCTAAAAGTTCCCAAAATGTTTATTACTGTCCAAAATAGAACCAAGGTTCATAGTTACATTTGGTTATTATATCTTTAGCCTCTTTTAACCTATAATAGTCCCTCTGCCTTTTTTTAGGACATTGTTAATATTTTTGAAGAGTCCAAGTCTAAAAACTGTATTATATATGTTAAAAAGAAAAATTTACCATTCCAACAAAACTCCAAGTAAAACACTGCTTTTATTCCCTTTTTCAAATCAAGTAGGCAGTGAGGTAAAACTAATATATATTTAATGGGTGGCTGGATCAAGGGAATAAGTGTAGACCAAGACATTTTTGCCTCTTATTAAGAGACTAACCTACAGGTTTAACTGTGAGGTCCAAAGAACTTTCTTCATGTTTGACATCAGTTTAAAAACCTGTCATTTGTCTCTTCACAAAAGTATTCTAAAAAGTAGGCAGATGACTTTAAGTTCCAGGAAAAGTATAGGGTTAGTCACAAAGAAATCACTAAGAGAGGATTTAAAAAAGAAAGCATCAACTCTGGCCATTTTTTCCCAGTGGTTAGAGCCCGTGGACTGAAGGGTCTTGGGTTCAATTCCCAATCAAGACACATACTTGGCCCTGGCTCAGTGGATACAGCGTTGGCCTGCGGACTCAAGGGTCTCAGGTTCGATTCCGGTCAAGGGCCAGTGGGGAGTGTGCAGGAGGCAGCTGATCGATGTTTCTCTCTCATCAATGTTTCTAATTCTCTATCCCTCTCCCTTCCTCTCTGTTAAAAAATAAAAAGATACATACCTGGATTGCAGGTTCAATCCCCGGGCCCAGATCCCGGCCCCGGTCCAGGTGCATGCAGGAGGCAACCAATTGATGTGTCTCTCTCTCTTACCCCATCCCTCCCTTCCACTCTCTAAAAATCAATGTAAAAAAGTTTCTTCAGGTGAGGATTAAAAAAAAACAAAGCATCAAATAGCCACTCATTAAGCTTTATCTTGCTCACTGACACAGTGCTCACAACTAGAAAACTCTATAGCTAAAGAAAATGTGATTCATCTTCTGGATAGTGTAAATGTCATTATTTTATTTTCTTCATATTCCATGTCATGGGAGTTATCTCAGTGAAAGATTCATCTTCATTTCTGTTTCTTGGCTGTTTTTTACACTACCAACTAAGCTATCAAAGGGTGAACTGTTTGTTTTTTGTTGTGTGTGTGTGTGTGTGTTTGAGACCACAAAGTTAAAATCCAAATACGTGCTCTTGTGTCGTATAAAGCAGCTTTTGCCTCACTTTTCCCCTAGGAAGAAAGGATAGATGGCGATATATCCCATTTACTAATGATAAACACTGTCAGGCTATGCTGAGTTAAGACCTGACAAGACCTCTGGGGAGTGCTGTCTTGGGATACCAAGACTTTTGAAGAATTAGTTCCAAAAAGCCTTTCTAGATAAACATCATTTCATCTTTTTGTCATTTCACTACCCATCGCTGTTATTTCCCAAGATCCTCTTCTCCCAGCTTGATGGTTATTACGGTCTAGAGACCTACTGTTCCCATACTCTGGATTCTTATTACCACTTGTTTCCCTCTTAGCAAGATTTTCTCTCGATTGATAAATAATAATCCTCTTTTTGAGGATGGCCCCTTCATCTGTGCACTGTCCTCAGAGATGGCTTGACCTAAGCTTCAATAGACTAGAGGATTAAGCATTTCAGGGGATGGCTAACTTACCAAGGACCACAAGGCCAGCTAGGAAAAAGCCAGGTGCAGAAGTCAGCTTTCACTCCTAGTCCCACATTTGTGAGACAAATCACAGCAGGGTATGTGCTGGAATCGTTTTTCTAAAAATGGTGTTGCTTATTTTATGCTCTTCATGTATCCTTTTCTATTTAAATTAATTAATATTCACTACCCATCTTTTCAAATAGCACACACATTTGTTAGTTCTTTATTTTGACTTGTTTTAAGCTGAATTTCCAGTAGTTTTTTTAAAGAAAGGATCATGAGCCCTGGCTGGTCTGGCTCAAAGGTTGGAGCATTAGCCTGCACACCGAAGAGTCACAGGTTCGAATGCCCATCAAGGGAAGGTACCTGGGTTGCAGCTTCAACTCCTGGCCCTGGTTGGGGCATGTGAGGGAGGCAACCGTTCCATGTGTCTCCCTCGCATGGATGTTTCTCTCCCCCCTCCCTCCTACTCTCTCTAAAAAAGCAATGAAAAAAATATACTTGGGTGAGGGTTAACAACAACAATAACAAAAGATCACGCCCAGCTGGTGTTGCTCAGTGGTTGAGCATAGAGCTATGAACCAGGTCACGGTTTGATTCCCAGTCAGGGTACATGCCCCGGTTGCAGGCTTCATCCCTGGTACAGGAGACAGCTGATCAATGATTCTCTAGCATCAGTGATGTTTCTATCTCTCCCTCTCCCTTCCTCTCTGAAATAAATTTAAAAAATATATATTTTTTTAAATCATGAGAACAGTATCCCAGCAGTCTTTTCACACTGGAAAATGCCAACCTATTTCTTATTTATTTATTTTTTAATCCTCACCTGAGGATATTTTCCATTGGCTTTTTAGAGAGAGTGAGGGGAGGAAAAGTGGGGAGCAGAGTGAGAGAATTGGGGGGGGGGGGCGGGATATTGATGCGAGACCCATCATCTGGTTGCCTCCTGCAAATGCTCAACTGGGGCCAGGGATTGAGCCCACAACCGAGGTATGTGCCCTTGGCTGGCACTCGAACCACTGAGTCAAACCGGCCAGGGAGCCAACTTGTTTCTTCAACATATTTGAATAACTTCTTGTTTGACTATAATATGTTTGGGTCACCCAAAGTCAGACTTTTGTAGACTAGCATTAAGAGAACTTTCTGTGATAAAGTTCTGCACTGTCTCCATGTGCACTGTCTCATATGGTAGAAGCTACCATATAACATGAGTTTATTGAGCTACTGTAACTGAGGAACTGATTTAAATTTTGTTTAATTTAAAACAGTTAGTGGCTACTGTATTGCAGAGTGCAGCATAGCCATTGCTTCATTGGTCTCTGGCACTGAATATGCTATGAGAAATCCGGGAGGACAAGTCTTTATCTTGCCATAAAGACTGTGTAGGTAATTTGGGGAGAATTTATGGAGCATTCTGTGTCAAATTCCTAGAACACAGGGTGGGTGTTCTTTTAACTTAATATTTGAATCTTCCTTAATTGCAGGTACCTTACTTTTGTTGACTTTAAAAATTTTTTTAGAGAGAGATGAAGGGAGAGGGAGAGAGAAACATCAATCAGTTGCCTCCTGCATGCATCCCAACTGGGGATCAAATCCACAGCCGGGGCATGTTCCCTGAACAGGAAGGGGACCGGCAATCTTTCAGTGCACAGGATGGAGCTCAACCAACAGAGCCACAGTGGCCGGGGCTCCTTTTGTTTATATTTTTGAATACTTTCTTTCCATTTGTTGTGGGATACCAATTTTCCCTAGTGTAAAGGTATCTGTCATCTGTACCTATTAGCTAATACTTGTTTTACATTCTTACTCTCTGCAGTCAGTTATCCCATGTTTTTCTTCCATGCCTTTAATCCACTTTTTCGCATTTTCTATTGAATAGACTAGTCTTTTGTGGTTTCAGCAACAATGCACTAGACTTCAATTTGTTTCCTTAGTGGTACAATCTTCTCTTACCTCATTACATTTTTTATCATCTTATTTTTTAATATCTTAATTTTACTGAATTCATGTTTAGTTGCTTAATAGCATTCCTCTCATCCTTGAATTACCTTTCTTTTTGTTTGGGATCTCTTTAAGTGGTATTTCTTTCTCTTTCTCTGTTTTAATACTATAAACCTAGTTATTATACCATTTCTTCTTATCACGCTCATGGCTAGGTGATTGTCCAGGTATTCCAAATGCTTTAACAAATGGGTTATTTATTAACGCTCTTTCCACCATATTTTAAATCTATTTTCTTTGCCCTCCAAGCTCAAGTTTGTTCTTACTTTTCTACAACCCGAGGGATAGCACATCGAAAGGAAGAACCTGACTGAACAAGGGCTCCACATGTTCTTCTGAGATTTTGTTAAGTATCTTGTATAACCTAATTGGAGGGGAATACGTCAAAATCTTGGTTTTAGAATTCAGATCATTTCCCAAATTTACTGTGCTGTCCCAGGACCTTCACTTTAGTTAAAATTTCTAATCTCTTTCAATGGATTGTTCCTTCCAGAAGTTTTTACAACCCTCAGTCAGGAAATTACATTCTTGTTTTCCTTCTTTATACATTTGGGATATACACAAATCCTTGAGGTATTGTGCTGACTCCACTATACCGTTTGGTGAGTGGGAGAGGAGAGGAGAGACAGTCAAGGTTAGAAGCCAAGCCCTGGTAGGTCTCTCTGCTGTAGAATGGTCTATTTCTTTCCTTAACTGTCACTGTAAAAGTTTATTGCATTAGGTTATGCATTTTTCCCTCTCAGGCTGCTTTTAGTGGGAAAGTATTTGCCTTAAGAAAAAACTACAACTATTTTTAACTATTTTGTTAGATGGCTGGAACAGAAAACTCTGGCATCAGTTTCAATCTATCTCTGGGGAAGCATTTGTTTATATACATGAATCTTTACACATAAAGTACTTAGAATCTGCTGCTCTATGACACAGAATATCAGACTCTCTTACACAAGACTGTTTTCTGCCCCTTAAATTTCATTCAGCAATTATTTTTTTGAGCACCTATTATATGCCATGGCACAAGGTATCATATAGCAGTAAATAAGAAAAACAAGGTTCTCGTGTATTATATGTGGGTACGAGTTAATTTTTAAAGTGAACATAATTTCAGGCACTGGTAAGAGATATGTTAACATAAAAAACATGATGATGAAATAGAGTAACAGTGTGAGGGGACTGCTTTACAAAGGTGGTCACAGAATATCTCTATGTTGGTGACTTTTAAATTGAGATATAAATGATGAGAAAGAACTAGTACTGGGAAGATCAGCAAGAATAGTATTCCAAATGAAAGAAAAATCAAAAACAAAAGCCTCAATGTAGGAACGAATGATATTCGTTCAAGAAACAAAAAGACAGTTGGTGTTGCTAAAGCATAACGTAAAGGGGGGTGTTTTTATGATGCAGTCAGAGAAGTAGGCAGGAGCCAGACAGCTCAGGAACTCTAAGGGCAGAGGAGTGTGGCAGGTTGCTAGGTTGACCAAGTTTTCTTTGTTGCTATTTTCTATAATTATCTGGAACTCCTAATTCTTATTTCCATTCTAGCAATATTTACTTGAAAAATTATTCAAATGTATGTACAATTTAAAAAATTACAATGGTAATCATGTAAATTCATAAAGTATAAAAAATAAATTCCTGCCCTGGCTGGGAAGCTAAGTTGGTTGGAGCATCATCCCACACACAAAAAGGCTGTGGGTTCGATCCCCGGTCGGGGCAGGGGACATGTACAGGAGGCAAGTGATCACTTTCTCTCTCACATCATGTTTCTCTCTTGCTCTATTAAACAAACGAACCACAAAAATCATAATCTTTGGATGAAGACTTAAAAAAAAAAGTAAACTCCTGACCCTTTTGCACCAAGCCCTTTCCCACCAAACACTCTCGCCAAAGAGAATACTGTAAACAGTTTGATAGGTATCACAGTTCACATTCCAATGAGTGCTAATACTTACATATATGCATACACATATTTGTCTATATACATAATATATACAAACAATTTTTAAACAGACAGAAAGGGAATTATGACATATATCCTGTTTATCATTTGTTTTTCTTACTTAATATGTCTTACAGATCTTCCTTCATTTTTTCTTAAAGATACAGACTATTCCAAGTATGGATTAACTATAGTTTAAGCATGCTCCTATTGATGAGTAGTTGCCAATATTTTTAAATAATAAAAACAATATAGGATGTATGATTTATCTTAAGAAGATATATAAAAAAATAAATCTAAAATAGAAGGGAGAAAATAATAAAAACAAGAACAGGAATAAAACGGAAAAAATGGTGGCTTGTCGTTTAAATTTGCGATTGTTAAATAGTATTGTACTGCCCAGTAGTATTAGAAGTATTGGCTACAGGAAGTACCATTGCTTTCTTTCTTGAATGCTCTATAGATATCTAACATATCACCCAATTCTCAACTAAAACTTATAACTAGTTAATAAATTTTTAAGTAAGTTTAGAATAGGAAATCAGTACTTAATATACCTTGACATTTTAAGCCTGACAACTTAAAACTTAAACACAGTTTACAAATAGACATCACACCCTTAAAGGAAATAACAGAAACAATTAGTAATCTCTCTATGCTCTCTTCATAGAGATTTCAAAATAAATCTAAGGTTATACATAGGATGTGGGTTTTTCACTGGGAGTAGTATTACAGAAGGTTTGTGGTATTAGAAGGGTCATGACACAATGCAGGTTGCTTAGTCTCAAATGCAAGCATAAAACTTATATTTAAAAATATTTTAAATTATACTCAGATATGAAAAAAATGTAACAAAGAGATTATGCTACATAAAGATATAACCAACCTCTCTCTCTCTGTAAAAGTTAAACTATTTTAGAGAACATAAAAAGGCAGTATCCTGACTGTTTTAAAGGTTAAATAATACTTGTTTTCAAGGCTACATTATGAAACTACGTTCAACGGTCACAGAAGCAACCATATTAACTTGCAGCAGGGGCCCAATTTCTAAATCCCAATTTGATATTTTCAATTAAATTATCAAAGCAAATGTATTAAGAAAATTATAACTGCATATGAAATTATTATATAGAAGAAAATCCAATGATTTGAGTAAATTTGTGACAGGTGGTAAGTAATCACCGTGATTAATCAACTTAACCTCACTGAAACATCAATAGCAACCTCTAAGCTTTCAAGTTATTACTGATTTGTACTTTGCCCTAAGACACATTAATCAGAATAGTAAATGTGGTAAATGGTAGCCTCTGCGTGACTTCAAGGTGACTCATTTGAAACATCTAAAAACAAATCACACTCATATCATGTACTATCGGTAAGTTTCTAAAACAGTTTCCTGTAATTTAAAGGCATGGCCAACAGATATATGGAAAGATGCTCAACTTCACTAGTTATCAGGGAAATGCAAATAAAAACTACAATAAGATACCATTCTCCCACCTGTTAGAATGGCTATTATCAACAAGACATATATATATAAATAAAACAAGTGTTGGAGAGTTTGTGGAGAAAAAGGAACCCTTGTTCACTGCTGGTGGAAATGTAAAGTGGCACAACCACTATGGAAAGCAGTATGGAGGTATCTAAAAAAATTAAGAATAGAGCTACCATATGACCCAGCAATTCCTCTTCTACCTACTGGAAAATTCTGAAAACATTTATTCACAAAGACATATGTACCTCTATGCAGTATTCTTCACAGGTGACCAAGACAGAAACAACCAAAGTGTCCTTTGATAGATGACTGGATACAAAGATGTGGTACATATACACAACTAGAGGCCCAGTGCACAAAACTGATGCACGGGTAGGGTCCCTAGGCTTGGCTGGCGATTGGGGCTGATCAGGGCCTTTCGGCTGCTGGCCGGGGTCTTCCTTCCAGGTGCCGGCCAGAGCCTCCCTTCCCCGGCTGCCAGCTGCGGCCTTCCTTCATTCCGCGCTACCCCCTGGTGGTCAGCGCACGTCATAGCAAGCAATCAAACTCCTGGTCTCCCGGTCAAACACTCAAGGGGACAATCTGCATATTAGGCTTTTATATATATAGGTGGAATACTACTCAGTCAAAAGAAAAGATGAAATACTACCACTTGTGACAACCTGGATGGACCTTGAGAATATGCTAAGCAAAATAAGTCAGTCGGAAAAAGCTAAGAACTATATGATTTCACTCATATGTGGGATATAAAACTGAAATTCATAGACACAGACAATAGTATGGTAGTATTAGAAGGAAGGAGAGTAGGAAGTAGTAAAGGGTAAAGGGGGCCAAATATATGGGGTGGTGAGCACACAATCTAATATATAGATGACGTATCATAGAAATGCACACTTGAAGGCTATATAATCTTATCAATCAATGTCATCCCAATAAATTTAATAAAAATAATTGATTAATTAACCTAAATATTTATTTAGCCCTAATAAAAATCTTAGCAAGCAAGCAAAAAAAGCATTTCATGGACAAAAAGGCTTGAATATTCTTTGTTTTAGTAACTAGAAAAAAAATAAAAGTATATACTATATATAAATATTTTTAAGAAAATAATAAGGTAAGTTAAAAAAAAGAAAATAAATAAAAAATTTTCATCAGTGCTAAGGCTGATTTAATTTCTTTCTAAAAGACACACACACACAGTTTTAAAGTGATGTTTCTTGTAAAGACCAGCTAAATGCATACATGAAAGATCAGCATTTGTACAAGGTCCAAAAAGCTAGAAAATATTTCTTATAAATTATAGTTTATTTGGAAATGAATCACTTTTGTGACTAAAACTTAAAATTCTATGTAATTCTAGGGATTCCCAAAAACCATGGAATTACATAAACTATTTTTATAGTATTTTTTAAAAAATACAGTTTTAGATTTATAGAAAAACTGAGAAGACAGAGTTCCTGTTTACTCCTGCACTATTTCCCCTATTATTAACATCTTCCATTAACAAAGTATGGTCAATTTGCTACAATTAAGGAACCAATATTGATAGTTTTACTAACTGAGGCTCACACTTTACTTAGTTTTCCTTATTGTGTATGTTTGTTTGTTTTTTAAATTTAATGTCCTTCTGTTCTAAGATCCTATGCAGGACTCCACATTACATCTAGTTGTCATATCTCTTAGGTTGCTTGGCTGTGACAGTTTCTCAGACTGCCTGTTTTTGATCACCTGGAGAGTTTTGAGGAGTATAGGTCAAGCATTCTGTAGGATGCCCCACTATCAAAATTTGTCTGATATTTTTCTCATGGTAAGACTGGGATTTGGGGTTATTGGGAGACCAGAGAGGCAAAGTGGCATTTTTATCACATTGAATCACATTTTATCACAATGTGATTTATAACTGTTAATGTTGACCATAATCGTCTAAGTAAAGGAGTGTTTGTTAGGTTTCTCCACTGTACAGTTATATATTACTAGAGGCCCAGTACACAGATTCATGTACCAGTGGGCTCTCCCGGCCTAGCCTGTACCCTCTTGCAATCCAGGACCCCTCAGGGGATGTCGGACTGCTGGTTTCGGCCCAATCCCCGCAGGCCAGGCCGAGGGACCCCACCGGTGCACGAATCCATGCACCAGGCCTCTAGTACACATATGAGATCTTTGGTTAATCTCTTCCCACCCTCCCCCATCCCTCTGAGATTCATCAGTCTGTTCTACGTTTCCATGCCTGTGCGTTAAGCTTCTGCACCCTGGTGGTCAGTGCGCATCATAGCTACCAGTCAAACAGTCACTTAGGCTTTTATATACAGGCAGTCCTCGGGTTACGCTGGATTAGACATATGTTGTTTTGTGGTTACATCGCCAACTCCCATTTATTTATATAAAAAAAAGTTCTATCATTTCGATGTATGTACATATGTGCTTTATGTTTTTTATTATTTATTTATCACAAGTTCAGGAAGTGCTATATTCCTTTTAATTTTTTTTTACTGTTTCACTTCATTACTGCTGTGTATGTGCTCCATGTGAGTGACATAGGTGCTTATGTAGGTGGGTTCCAACTTACAGCGAAAATTGAGTTACGTCACTCCGTAGGAACGGATCTCCAAAGTAACCCGAGGACCTACTGTATATAGATTTTTTTCCCCTGCCCTTTCCATACTATAGCCTTTGTAGGAAAGTCACTGTGCACAGTCCACACTTAAGGAGAGGAATTTATGACTCCTCTAGAAGGCAGACTATTTGGAATTCCTCTGCACAGAGATTTATCTCTTCTTCCCCATTTATTATGTTAGTCAATCATTATTTACATCATTTACTTTGAGTTACAATCCACTACTACTTTATATAATTTTAAAAATATGCTTTTACTAATTTTTTAGAGAAAGGAAGCGAGTAGGGAGATAGAAACACTGAAAGAGAAACTTCAATCAGCTGTCTCCTGCACAGCCGGTACTAGGGATCAAACCAAAACCCAAGCATGTGCCCTGACCAGGAATCGAACCAGCTACCTCTTGGTGCATGGGTCAACGCTCAACCAGTGAGCCACACTGACCAGGCATCTACTATTACTTTAAATATTCTTCCACCTTTGACAACCTGGAGCTCTTACAGTTGGCTCCTCTTTGTCCCTTTAACATACATCTATTAATTCAGAGTTTTGTTTTGTTTTTGAGCACTCCTTTACTTTCTGGCAGATAAGATGCTCCAGGCTCATCATATATATTTCCTGTCTCAGTCCAGCTATTTCTGAGAAGCCTTCATTTCTTTTATTGGAAATGGTATAGAAAACAAGATCTGTGTGCTAGGTGTACATAAACTAATTTTTAATAACACCAAGACATTCACTGATATTATGATACTTTAGAGTCTAACCTACCTTTACACATTCTTCACATGCTACTATGAGTTGGTTTTGGATATCTGAATGATAGCCTTCATTTACAGATACAGCAATACCTTAAAAACCTGTAGATACTTAATCCCTTTATATTTAACTGCATACTAAAGTTGGAAACCAAGAAGCATCTCTGAGCACATTAGTAAAAAAAATTTTAACTGAATTTTATAATACCTAATGACTAGATAACAAGCTAAATAAAATATTCTATATACCTTACTTTCTTTGTTGAGAATTCATGTTAAGACTAGATAAGGTTACGGAATAGACATTTTTCTAATTTAAAAATGCTTAAAATTTTGAGAAAATTATTTAAGAAAAATGAAGAGAAACCAAGATGGCGGCACAGGTGAACACCTGAGCTTGCTGCCTCGTACAACCACTTCAAAACTACAACTAAAAGACAAAACGGACATCATCCAGAACCACAGGAAGGCTGGCTGAGTGGAAATTCTACAACTAGAAGGAAAGAGAGAAGCGCACTGAGACTCAGAGGAGCTGCGGAAGTAAAGTACAGAGGTACAGAGAGGTACAGAGGCGCACGCGTGGAAAGGGCTGGCAGCTGAGTACACAGCTGGCCTTTTGAATCTGCAGGGAGACACAAGCTCCCGACTGCTCTGAACTCCAGTTCTGGGTGAGACTCTAGGGACCCAGACTCATACGGGGAGAAACTGGTCTGGCAGCGGGTGGAACTTGAGGACGGCTTTCTCTCAGAAGTGCTTATAGCGATTACCAAGGAACACTGAGACCCAGGTGCCTTTTAGGGCAGGGCTGACAGGAAGCCATTGCTGTTTGCTCCACCCCAAGACTACGCCCCATCCAAGCTGTGCATAGAGGATTTTGCATATGAATGGTCTGGTCCTTTGAAATCTAAACTTACCTAACAAACTGTAGCTGAGTCAGAGAGACCCACAACATCCAAAAGAAGGCCCAAGGCCCCACAGCAGCTTGCACTGCTTCACAGCTGGGCCTCATCTGGGCACCTCCAAAACTCAAACAAAGAAGAGGAATCTGCAGATCTCTCTGTAGCTCCTGCTGGGTGGCCTCAGGCAGAGGCTAAATTAGCACCTCCTTGGAGACCCAAGAGCCAGTGTACCCAGGGGTCAGAGTGGGATCATGCAGATTACAACTCCTCAGATCCATAAGGGACACACTCAGGGGGCAGACTCAGTGAGCACCAAAGCCCCACTGAAGCAAGTCTTGCCTCATAAGGGTGTCTGCAACACAGAAGTTCTCCCATCGTAGACACAGCTGATCCTCACAGCCAATTGGCCTGGAAGTCAATTCCTCCCAGTGATACCAACAACAATCAAGGCTTAACTACAACAAGACTGTGCACACAGCCCACAAAGGGGTTCACCAAGAGTGTCCACCTCAGGTAACTGGGGAGGCTGAGCCACTGGGCCCTATAGGACACCTAGCACACAAAGCCACTCTATCAACTCAGGGAAGCAGCCAAAATGTGGAGACAAAGAAACAGGTCACAAATGAAAGAAATGGAGGAAAGCAAATGACTGAATATAGAGTACAAAACCACGGTTACAAGGTTTTTCAAGAATTTTCTAGAAACCGCCAATAAATTTAGTGAGACCCTCGAGGATATGAAAAAGGACCCAATTAGAAATTAAGCATACACTGACTGAAATAAAGAATAATATACAGAGATCCAACAGCAGACTAGAGGATCGCAAGAATCAAGTCAAAGGTTTGAAATACAAAGAAGCAAAAAACACTCAACTGGAAAAGCAAAAAGAAAAAGAACCCAAAAATATGAAGATTAGGGTAAGGAGCCTCTGGGACAACTTCAAGCGTACCAACATCCGAATTATGGGGGTGCCAGAAGAAGAGAGAGAGCAAGATACTAAAAACCTATTTGAAGAAATAATGACCGAAAACTTCCCCCACCTGGTGAAAGAAATAGACTTACAAGTCCAGGAAGCGCAGAGAACCGCAAACAAAAGGAATCCAAAGAAGACCACACCAAGAGACATCATAATTAAAATGCCAAGAGCAAAAGACAAAGAGAGAATATTAAAAGCAGCAAGAGAAAAACAGTTAGTTACCTACAAGGGAGCACCCATATGATTGTCAGCTGATTTATCAATAGAAACTATGCAGGCCAGACGGGAGTGGCAAGAAATATTCAAAGTGATGAATAGCAAGAACCTACAACCAAGATTATTCTACCCAGCAAAGCTATCATTCAGAATTGAAGATCAGATAAAGAGCCTCACAGATAAGCAAAAGCTAAAGGAGTTCATCACCACCAAACCAGTATTATATGAAATGCTGAAGGGTATTCTTTAAGACAAGGAGGAAGAAGAAAAAGGTAAAGATAAAAATTATGAACAAAAAATACATATCTATCAACAAGTGAATCTAAAAATCAAGTGAATAAAAAATCTGATGAACAGAATAATCTGGTGAATATAATAGAATCAGGGGCATTGAAAGGGAGTGGACTGATAATTCTGTGGGGGAAAGCGGTATGGAGGGTGCAGGAAGAGACTGGACAAAAATCATACACCTATGGATGAGGACAGTGGGAGGGAGGGGAAGGGCAGGGGGTGTGGTGGGAACCAGGTGGAGGGGAGCTATGGGGGGTAAAAGAAGAACAACTGTAATAATCTGAACAATAAAGATTTAATTTAAATAAAAGTAAAAAAAAAAGAAAAATGAAAAGTATTTTAATAATCAAGTAAGTTGCTCAAAACAGAAAACACTGTGCTTCAAGGGGGAAAAAAATTTTCCCCAAGAAAGTCTGTTAGCCAAATTGGCATATAAACTACCACCTGTCGTGAAACTAACAAATAGCTCAGGAAGTTGGAAAGCATGAATTGATCACAAAGTTTTCTGATAAACTCCATCACTTAGTAATGTCATGGTAATGTAATGTTATTAAAATATATACTATTTTAAAGTTCAATAGTGAAGATTTTATCATTTCCTCTCCAATTCTGTCAAAACTGATCTGGGCACACTGATTTAAACCTAACCCCCTCACTTTATGTCAGAACAGAATTTTGAGTGGGTGTTTTTAAGCCAAGAGTGGTTGGGGTATTGCCCATCTGAGGCATCCTAAGAGGTTATCTGCTGGGCAAACCAACCAAAGTGGGTAAATGTGACTGGGTACCAGGAAAAGAACAGAAAGTTGGATTTGAGTAGAACTAAACTGTTTTAAACAAAAATCTTTCCATTACTTATAACAAAGCAGAATTAATTTCACAGATGTGCTTAGCCCACAGAAGCTTTTAATATGGTCATGACAAATTATTATATTTATCTTTATAATAACCAAACATAAACTCAATTACAGGTTAAATATCAGAAGGCTTGGGTTCGATTCCCATCTATTTTCTTCAATTAACTGAGCAAAATTAACTTTTCTGTGTTTTGTTCCACCATCTGGAAAGTGGAGAGTTCTATTGAATGTTGTTTTCTGAATCAATTCAATCTTTTTAATAGGTTAAATGTCATCTGACTGATCACTCATAGCTTAAAACCCTCCAATGACTTTCCATCTTACTCAGAAAAAGGCCTAAATTCTTGGGCCCTACATAATCTGCCCTATTTACCTCTCAGACTTCCTCTACTTCCCCTCTAACTTCACCCAGGGACTCTACTCAGACAAACTCTTTGGGTTTGCCTTAACTATTCCCTCCCTTATTAGGGATTTCTTTCCCCAAATCTACATGTCTTACCTGCTTCAAATCTTTGTCTATATCAGGTTCTAATGAGTCCTTTCTGACATTTAAAATAGCATCAACAACTCAACCCTCTCCCTTTCCTACATTTTTTTCTCTCTATTGCATTCATCATCTTCTAAATTACATACTACATATGGTTCATTTATTTTGTTCATCTGACTTTTCCCTCTACCATAAGCTTGATGAGGACAGGGATTTTTGTGTTTTGTTCACTAGTTTTTCTAAAGTGTTTAGAATAGGGACAGGCACATAGTAGATACTCCACAAATATTTGTTGATTTAAAACCAATACTTCATTTAAATTCATAATTTAATCTTCTTCACATGTGGGTTTTAAATGAGAATGATTAAAAAAGTACGAGATGGCCTGGCTGTTGTGACTCAGTGGTTGAGCATTGGCCCATGCACGAGAAGGGCACTGGTTTGATTCCCGATCAGGGCACATGCCAGGGTTGCAGGCTCGATCCGCGGATGATGATTCCCTCTCATCAATGTTTCTGTCTCTCTCTCCCTCTTCCTTCCCTCTCTCAAATCAATAAAAATATATTTTAAAAAAATAGTATGAGATGGTATAAGAAAAGTCTATAACAGTGTTAGAGGAGCAGAGACAACAAAATTGGCTGAGTTGGCATCATCAGGGAAGACACATCACAGCAAGTCACCTTTTTGAAATAAGTTCAAAGGAGAAGAGAAGAAAAACAAAGAGTGAATCAGGTGACAGACTGGAAGGATTCTTAACTAATTTATTGTGACTCAAGTACAGGCATATGCTGAGAAAAGTACAAAATGAGGCAAGAATCAGCAGAAAGGGTCTTGTGAGGAGAGCCAGAATTTGAACTTTGTTGTGAAAGCCATGGGAAGCTATTAAAAGATTTTAAATGATGCATAGTGAACTGGTAGGAACTATATTGTAAGCAGAGTTATAGGAGGCACTTGATCTGCTATTAAGAAAATTCATAAAACTACCATGACAGTACTTTCAGTATTAAAGAAAAACATTTCATTTTAATCCCAGAAAGAATTTAGGTTACAGAGTACGTTTCTCATAAAAACAACAAAATCACATTTGAAAATCGTCTCTATGTCTTAGTTTTCTCAAGTATAAAATGGAGACATTAACAATACCTATTTTGTCATATGGTTGTTTTTTGTTAGCTTTTTTTTTTTACTCCTCACCCGAGGATATTTTTTCCATTGATTGATTGAGAGAGAGAGAGAGAGAGAGAGGAAGGGAGAGAGAAGGAGAGACACACACACTGATTGATTGCCTGCTGCATGTGCCCATACTAGGGCCGGGGAACCTGCAACCCAGGTAAGTGCCCTTGACCAGGAATCAGAAACCCTTTGATCCTTGGGCTGATGCTCTAACCACTGAACAACTAGCCAGGGCCACGTGGTTGTTGTGAAGACTAAATAAGAGAATGTATACTTAAGTGACTAACACTGCCAGGGGTGGGGTACTTTTTGTCTGCCAATAGCCATGTGGATATATATATATATATATAACATTATTGCAGGCCATACTAAGTTATCAACTTAAAAATTAGCCCACTTTATTTGGTCAAACGTTTAATTAACTCACCCCTAATGCTTTGGCAGGGACAGACCAGATGAATTCCAGGGCCTTATACAACCTGTGGGCTGGACGTTCCCCAAAAGCAACCAATGATACTATTACTACTTTTATTATTAGTATCCTGGAAGAATTAAAGTTAAAAGTAATAAAGTCTATGTTCCCCAAAACAGAAGATACATAATAAAGGGTAAGTTAAATAATAGGGCTTACAGTGAACAGAAATAAGCTCACTAAAGTATACATTTTAGGAAAAACCAAAAAGTCAAAGCAATTCTTAATTTGAAGCTATACACAATTCTTGAAAAGGGATAAATTAATTATCTGTGGTGGATAAAGATTATCTTAAGGGAAACTCAAATACTTTCTGCACTTTCCAGTTTGGTTGTAATTTTTGGAATCCCCTACAAAGCTCAATGTGCTTTTTTTAATATTGGTACTCTCTGAGCTGTTTTTCTGGAGACTAGTTAGGGAAGAAAGGACACTTTACACATGCTTTCTCGTTTAATCCCAACAACTCTAAGGCATGTAACTTTAGGATCCTCAGTTTTGAATGAGTAAATAAAAAATAAGTTAACTTGTCAAAGAGATAGTTAATAAGAGGATTGACTTCAAAATCTCTAGGAATTTTAAGAGGACAAAAAGTTGTGACCACAGAGTCATTTAGAATTCTAAAAGCCTCTTGTTCCTAATGATAATGAAGTTTTTTTATTCCAATCAGGGTATATTATATTTATCTCTGCAGGCTACTTAAAGAAACTCCATTAGCCTGAGGCATTCAGCCAGCAAATTATCTTGTAAAGTACATGTGCAGAGAGCAAGAAAAAAATGAATTTCTCCTTTAAAAGATAATTGCCATTATCTACATGTAATTAAAGCCATTAACACCAGCAATAAATATACCTGAATTTTCAGAGATTTAAATTTCCTCCAATGACATTTCAAAGAAGGGCCCAGGCTCAGTAATTTCTTCTGTATAATAATAAATGCATTTAGGCTGAGTCTGAATTCACTTAATCCTTCCTAACAAGCAGTGACCTACTGATAAAAGGTTGTATACAAATTGATACATATGTGAATATAGGATAACCTCTGAATTTTAAACATTTGAATACTCAAATTATATACATTAAAAATCACTTATCGTAGAAACAGCAGCAGGTGAGTGAATTATTGTATTCATTTAATTTCTTCAAATACAAATATCTGAGTGATGGCTATGTAACAGGCATTATAAACCAAGCACAGAAAAACACAGAAATTGAATAAGGCAGGTAAAAATCCCTTGCTCATGGAGTTCCATTCTGCTGGAGAATGTGCACAAAAACAAAAATGTATCATTTATAGCAAAAAATTGTTCTGAAGAAATATATAGCAGCATGAGAATATAGTGATTAGGATAGGAATATTATTTTACATAGAAATTTGGCCAAAGGAGCTTTATTTAAGAAAATAATGGAGACCTGAATGAAGTGAGAGGATTATACAGTATTTAAAATTCAGAATTGTAACTCTGAATTGTCACACAATATTGAAATGATATACTCTGGAACCTTACAGTTCAACCCAAATAACTACTATAGAATGGTATCTAAAATCTATCGATAAGTGCCATGTTGAGAAGGAAGAAACGTAGGTGATGACTTTTTTCTAGGGAAATGCCAAAATTTTAAAGCCGCCACACTTAGAAAAGGTCAAATTCATTGTGAAACCCTAATGTAAAATACCTCCTCAAAAGAGGAGGGGGAGAATTATGGTAGAGGATATTAAGTATATTACAGATGTAGTTATCTCAGAACAATTACATGTGGGAGATTATGAACTTTAAATCATAAAAGTGTCAAGTTGACTAAAGAATCTTTTAAAATAAATTTAATAAACTTCAGCCTCATAAGTATATTTACTATATAATAGTAGTATTTACAAAAATAAGTATTTCTTTTAAAAAAAAAGTATTTCTTTATCTAATGTATTTTCTCACCTAAATATGACATTTACAAAAGTATAATTTTCATAACTACATTAAAAAGCAGTCTTTGATTATACTAAATAACAGCTTATATAATAATGTAATTTATTAAGTGAAGAGTTTGAAACATTTTATTCATAAAAGAGTAACAGTACTTTAAAGAGTTGGTCTGAAGAGATTTGAAGTATAAAAATGTTTGACTAAGTGGAGTTCTCCCCCTAGTGGAACTTGAAAGTGATCTAAGATATTTCCTTGACTAAGAATAACCTAAAATATATTATTCTTGGAACTGAAAAAGGAGTTTCAGGTTTTAACAAAAGCTCTATTTATGGGTCTTAATCTGCATGTAGTAAGTAAATAAATGAGTAAAAGTTGAATCATTAAGATGTTTACTGAAAACACATTTACTAAGTGTGTTAATAGCAAGCTAACCAAGGAAAATTCAGTAAGCAAAAGTACCTCAAAAGCAGACGATTAGGGGGCACAGAAAAATACAGCAATTTACAAAGAGATAGCAATATGCAGAATGGTACAGAATTCTGAAGGAATGTGAAATTTTGAAAAGAGAGTATATGTGTGTAGGGGGTGGGGAGGAAGGATGGGGAGGTAATGGTGAGAGATGATGCTAGAAATACAGGTTGGTTAATAATGAAAAGGCAGCATGTTATGCTGAGGAGCTTGGATGTGATTTGGTAGGTAAAAGGCAGTCAATGAAAGTTTTATGTTTTAGAAAGATAACTGGTAGTTTTGTGGAAAAGCTGAGGGTGGAGAAAAGGAAACTGGACAGGAAGTTACTAGTCAGTTGTGAGGGGCAGATGAATTAAGGGTATGGCAGAGGATACAGAAAGGCTAAAAAAGATTTTTTTAAATGTTTCTGAAATCATTAAAATTACCTTTGATTTAGTTTTACATTTACTCAGGTCTTTTCTCTTTTGAAGGAACGGAAGAGTTGGGCAAGACACTTTAATCTGTATGAATTATTAAGATTTTTTGAAGCTTTGGCTGGGTGGCTCAGATAGTTGGAACATCATCCTGTACACCAAAAGGCTGTGGGTTCTATTTCTGGTCAGGGCACATACCTAGGTTTCGGGTTCGATCCCCAGTTGGTGTGCATATGAGAGGCAACTGATCAATGTTTTTCTCACACTGATGTTTCTCTTCTCTCTCTCTCTCTCTCTCTCCCGTCAATAAACGTATCCTTGGGTGAGTTTTTTTTTTTAAGTGGTGTGTCCTTCCCTATGAGCAACAGGAGGGCTCTGCATTCTCTTTAAAACTTTTATTTGAAGGAAAGTCTACTAGAGTAGGTGAGGGGTTAAAGTGTTGATAAAAATGTTAACTAGCACAAGCACTTGGTAAAATAATTGGATATTATCAGGTAAAGTTGAAAATTTGCACATTCTATATAACAGCCCTGGTATATATGGTAGAGGATAAGAAAAGCATAAGTGAAATTCCTATTAAGTTGAATAATTCAATAATACATGACCCCACTGATCAAGTCTTGAGAAACGAAAGAAGAAAACAATTTTAGTTGGAAATAGGAACACATTTGATTTTAAACATGGTGAATTTGAAGTGTCTACAATTTCTAGATGGAGCTGTCCATTATCCATTAAAACTGGCTGGTGTGGCTCACAATGGTTGAGCATCCACCCATTAACCAGGAGGTCACAGTTCGATTCCTGGTCAGGGCAGCCATCAATGATTCTCTCTCATCATTGATGTTTCTCTTTCTCCCTCTCTTTCCCTCCCTTCCCCTTCTTTCCCCTCCTCTTCCCTCCTCTCCCTAAAAATATAAAAAAACAACAACAGCAACAATGACTATTGGTCTATTCATTAAAAGACACAATAAACTTAAAACAATAACAACAAAGACAAGTCGTAGAGTAAGAGTACAAATTTGCAAAATATAACCTCAATAAAGAACTAGAAATCCATGAGAAAAAGACAACCCAATAGAAAAATATACACAAAAGACTAACAGGTATTTGACAAAAGAGGAAATCCAAATGGCCAAAATTATTAGTACCAGGTCAACTGAAATTAAAACCATGATAAAATATCACTGCATACCCACCAAACTGGCAGAAATTGAAACATCTGACACTACCAAGTATTGGGGGAGGATGTGGAACAACAAGAACTTTCATATGATTCTGTTTGGAGTCTAATCTGGTGCATTTTAGAAAATAAAGTTGAATATTTGCATGACCTCTGACCCAGCCATTCCGCACCTTGGTATACATGCTGGAGGAACTCGTGTACAGGTGGTTAGTATAGTGCACAAGATTGCTCATAATCACAGCACTGTTCAGAATAGTGTCAATCTGGAAAGTCCTAAATGACCACTAATATTAGAATGGACAAATACATTGTGATATATTCATAAAATATTATATGTATGACAGTAAAAATGATGACTCATAATATTGAACAAGGAAAGAAGAGACAAAAATGAAAATATTTAATGGCTATACAAAATTCAGAAACAGGGAAAACTAAACTGTGTGGATCAGAGATGCATACAAAGATGACACAACTATAAGGAGTTCTATGGTAATCACCATAAATTTTAGGATGACCATACAATTCATGATAAGGGAACAGGTTGTGATTGGGTAGACTATGGGGTAAAGGCAATATTTTCTATAGTGGTCATATGGATAAAGTTTTTATATACATACTAGAGGCCCGGTGCACAAATTTGTGTACCACTGGGGTCCCTTGACCTGGCCTGTGGAATTGGGCTGAAATTGGCTCTTTGACATCTCCCGAGGGGTCCTGGATTGCAAAAGGGTGCTGGCCAGGTACCCTCCTCCCCCCACCCCCCGTTCCGGTGCATGATCAGGGCCAGAGAGGGAAGTGGGAGGTTGGCCAGCTGGGGAGGGAGAGCAAGTGGGAGGGCTCCAAGGCATGCCTGGCCTGTCTCACTCAGTCCTGATCAGCCAAACCCCAGGAGCAAGTTAACCTACTGGTCAGAGCGTCTGCCCCCCGGTGGTCAGTGCACGTCATAGCGACTGGTCAAATGGCCAACTGTCTGCCCCCTGGTGGTCAATGCACACCATAGCGAGCAGTTGAGCAGCCTTAGCATATCATTAGCATATTACACTTTGATTGGTTGAATGGCCAACCGGACACTTAGCATATTAGGCATTTATTATATCTAAATATATAAAAGAGTAATATACAAATCGACCGAACAGCGAAATGACCAGAATGACTACTCAACCAATTGCTATGAGATGCACCGACCACCTCTGGGTCTCTCCTTCCGGCCAGCAGGCTCTGATTGTCAGATGGCAAACAGGGAACCAGGGGTGGGTGGTGGGGGACTCGGGCGGTGCCAGGCTAAGGCCCCTGTCCCGCCGGTCGCCCCACACACAGAGAATGACATGCGACAGGGGTGGGGCCGGTGAGCAGGTGGGAACGGCTGATCTCTTGGTCTCTTCCGCCGGCCGGCAGGCCCCGAATGCCAGATGGAAAATGGGGAACTGAGGGTGGGTGGTGGAGGATGCGGGTAGCGCCAAGCCAAGGCCCCCACCCCACCAGTCACCCCACACACAGAGGATGATGTGCGACGGGAGTGGGGCCGGTGAGCGGGCGGGAATGGCCGACCTCTCAGTCCCCCCCCCCCCCCCGGGCTGGCAGGCTCCAATTGCCCGATGGCGAACAGGGAACCGGGGGTGGGTGGTGGTGGGTGGCTGGGCTGGCTGCCGGCAGCCAGGGAAGATGGCCCTGATCACAGGCCAGAACTAGGGAATGAACCTGCACACGGATTTGTGTGCCAGGCTTCTAGTAGGATTATAATTTTGCTTTATGAACTCCGTATTATTGTGCTAATAATTTTTAAAAGGTTTAACAATTATTGGTCAAAAGTAATCACAACACGTTTTGACTTATATCCTATCTAATAAAAGAGAAACATGCAAATTGACTGTATATCCACTACACCCACAAGCCACATCCACCAGCCAATCAGGAGCGAGTATGCAAACTAACCCAAACAAGATGGCTATTAATTTGCATATCCAGGGGCAGAGCAAAGACTGAAGACTGCGTAGAAGGAAGCCAAGCGCTGCATAAGAGAGCGAAACTGCGAAGAAGCAAGCAGGGCGGTGGAGAAGGGAGGGAAGCAGGGGGGGCGGCAGACACGGCCGCAGGAAGCCCTATTCTTGTAGGAATCTTCCTGCAACGGGCCTCTAGTGAGTTTATAAAAAGGTATCTTTTATGTTTTGTTGATAATATCCCTCATAAAGTAGCACATGCTAGGGATGAACATATATTAGGAATCACTTGTAAAAATTGCTCCGGAAGCCATGTAGGTGAGACTTTTCATTTGAATACAGTTTTCAAAACACCCAAAACTCGGATTTTGGAAGAATACAAAGATTCAGAACTGATAGAGAAGACTGAAAACAACAGTTTAGAAAGAATGAAGAAAGTCAAAAGTGAGTGTTGTTAGGAAAGCCAAGCGAGGAGACAATGTAAAGAGGATGAGAGGTCAACAATGACAAATGAGATATGATCAGGCCAGATAAATACTGAAAAAATACCAATGAAGTTGGCAATCAGAATTCCAGTAATCACTTAATCAAGTGCCATTTGATGTTAACATACTGCTATTGATAGTAAAACTTTCATGCATTTTCATTTATATTTTTCAAAAATGAAATGTTATATTTCATTTTAAATAAAACATGCATTATATTAAGTCCTTCATTTTAATAAGTACTTCAGAATCAATAAAAAGAGTGATTTAAATCTTGCTATTTTGTGACTGATGTATAAAATTTTTAATAATTTTCTTGATGTTAGAAAAGTACATATTAAACTAGAATTGCATATGATAGCAATGTAAATAGCTGATTATAAATATATTATGCATGCCTTAAGCTTTTCTGAATATGTGCTACTTTATGGGTAATATTATCAACAGGACATAAAAAATACCTTTTAATAAACTTATACAAATCATAATGTGTTGTGATTACTTTTGACCCAGATCAAAAGATGAGGTTATAATGTAAGTCTTAGAACACATCATTTGGTTGCATCCTACGTGTCCCAATCAGGGCCTGGGCCAGGGAGGAGCCTGCAACCAATGTACATGCCCTTGACCGGAATTGAACCCAGGACCCTTTGGTCTGCAGGCTGATGGTCTATCCACTGAGCCAAACTGGCTAGGGCAGAAATTAACTGAATTTTAAGTGAAATTTAAGGACAAAATTATTTTTCAGGTGGAAAGAAAATTCTAGATTTGCAGAGAAAACTGTATTGATAGCCTGGAACAGACCAAAATTAAAAAACTATGAGAGAAATAAGATTTTAAATGTAATACTTTGCCTATATTGGAAATATACGCATTACCTTATCCTATATAATAAAAGCATAATATGCAAATTGACTGAATGGCAGAATGGTCGCTATGATGTGCACCGCTCAGCTAGAAGCCAGGCTCACAGCTGGCAAGTGCAGCGGCGGTGGCTGGAGCCTCTTCCAACCTCCGCCACAGGCGGGCGGTAAGGAGCGAGGGGTCCCGGACTGCAAGAGCCCCAGACTGCGAGAGGGATGTCGGACATCCCCCAAGAGTTCCCAGAATGCAAGAGGGCTCAGGTGGGCTGAGGGCCCTCCCCCCTCCCCAGTGCACAAGTCTCGTGCACTGGGCCTCTAGTCCTATGTAATAAGGCTAATATGAAAATTGTCCTCTCCCCTGGGAGTTCAACCAGGGGGTGGGGCCGGCCCACCAACCGCCAGTGGCCCTTCCCCCATGGCTGGTCCCACCCATGGTCCCTCCCCCCAGTCGGCCTGACCCGATCGGCCCCAATCAGGGTGGGCTGGCCAGACCCGACCCGTGCACAAATTCATGCACCAGGCCTCTAGTACTGTATAAGAAGAAATACCAAAACCGTTATTTTTAAAGCTTTGAATTTTCTTTTGAAAACAGCTTTGACAATATAGAAATGTGATCATTATCATTCAAAAATGGACTTGGAGAACAGACAACAAAAGAAAACACCGTAAGTTGGACTTCAAAAACCACAAAAAACTTTTGTACATCAAAGGAAAACAAGTGTGAAAAGGCAACCCATGAAATGGAAGAAAATGTTTGTAAACCACATATCTGATAAGGGACTGACACTATAAGGAACTTCTAAAACACAAGAACAGCCTCATTAAAAGATGGGCAAAGACATGAATAGATACTTCTCTAAAGAAGATACACAAAAGACAAATAAGCACATGAAAGATGCTCAATATTAATAATCATTAAGGAAATGTGAATTAAAACCACAGTGAGATACCAGACACACTCATTAGGATGGCTGGTATTGAAAAAAGAAAACAAAATTAATACATGTTGGTGAGGATGTGAGGAAATTGAGACCCTTGTGCATTGCTGGTGGGAATGTAAAATGCTGTAGCTGCTGTGAAAAATAGTGTAACAACTTCTCAAAAATTAAACACAGAATTGCCACAGGATCCAGCAATTCCTCTTACAGGTAGAATTGAAAGGAAGGACTCTAACAGATATTTGTACACCATGTTCACAGCAGCATTATTCACAATAGCCAAAATCTGGAAGCAACTCAAGTATTCATCAATGGATAAACAAAATGCGGCACACACACACAATGGAATATTATTCAGCCTTAAAAATGAAATTCTGACACATGCTACAACATGGATGAACCTTAATGACATTATGCTAAGTGCAATAAGCCAGTCACAAAAAGAAACACTGCATGACTATATTTATATGAGGTACCTAAAATAGTCAAATTCAGAGACAGAAAGTAGAATGTGTGGTTTCCAAGAGTTGGGAAAGAGGAGAATGGGGAGTTGTTTAATAGGTATAGAGTTTCAGGTTTGCAAGATGAAGAGTTCTGGAGATTAGGTGCACAACAATGTGAATGTACTTAATGTCACAAAGCTATACACATACAACAATAAAAAGAATGGACTTAGAAATGAATAAGTGTTGAAAACAGAATCACAGTCATTTTCAGGATGAAGATATAATTGTTCAGGCAGAGAGAGAGAGGGAATGATTGCATTATTTGTATGTGTATTTTACTATGTCCATATGGTACCTGGATTTCAAGCTCAGCGATGTGCTGCTGCAGTTCAGCCACAGCAGCTATGCTATCTGCTTCCCGCAGCCTCACGGCCATCACTTCTTCCTTGTTCTAGGGTGGCAAACAAAATAAGCCAATAATAAACCATATAATTAACCAAACTAAAGATAAATTAATATGGAAACAGAAACACTGTAACCTATCTTAAAATTTACAAAATAACAAATAAGCCCATCAAATGAGAAAAAGCCATTATCTCCTAAACTTGATATGAAATGAATATATAGGGTAGCATCCCATCTTTAAATATTAAGAAATATCATTCATATAAATTAATATTGCTCAAAATATTTAAATTAAAATTTAACATAATTAAATTTATTAAAATTATTGGTGACTGAAAGTTAAGTTTTTTATGAAAGAACAATTATTAAGAACTTTCAAACCCTTAACCAGGACAACAGAATAACAAAGATATAAATACTAACAATGTTAGTAGATAATGTTTTAAAAATTATATTCTTTCTGAAGAATAAATGTTTAATATTTACATTGTACTACAAATAATAATAAAAATTAGATTATATCACAATTCTGCATAATATTTACCCCACCACTTCAAAATGTCACAAAGAAAAAACTCTAAAACCATATTCTACAATATCCGTGCTGTCACAGATTAGAGGAAACTGAGACATGATGGGAAAATCTGATAAAATCTGTAGTTTAGGACTAACATTGTATCAACTTTCATTTCTTAGTATCAATAAATATACCATGGTTATATAAGATGTTAACATCAGCCGAAACTGGTTTGGCTCAGTGGCTAGAGCATCAGCCTGCAGACTGAAAGGTCCCAGGTTCAATTCCAATCAAGGGCATGTACCCAGTAGGGGGCGTGCAGGAGGCAGCTGATCAATGTTTCTCTCTCATCAATGTTTCTAACTCTCTATCTCTCTCCCTTCCTCTCTGTAAAAAATCAATAAAAAAATAAATAAAAAATAGATGTTAACATCAGGATAAGCTGATTGAAGGGTCTATGGGTCTATGGAAAGTCTCCGCACTATCTTTGCCACTTTTCTTTAAACATAAAATTATTTTGAAATCAAGAGTCAAAATATCTCAGCTGGTGTGGCTCAGTGATTGAGCACTGACCCATGAACTAGAAGGTCACAGTTTAATTCCAGGTCAGGGCACAAGTCCGGATTTTGGGCGTGATCCCCAGTATGGGGTGTGCAGGAGACAGCCAATCAATGATTCTCTCTTATGTTGTTTCTATCTCTCTCTTAAGTCAATAAAGACTTTTTTTAAAAAGTAAAAAAATCTGAAGCAAATACAGTAAAACACAAAACATATCATATATTGCTTTCCTACTTAAAATGTTTCACTAGCCTCCCACAGAGCAAAACCCAAACTCGTTGCCATGAGTATAAAAATTTACGTATAAGGAGTCACTGCCTATCTCCCTGGCTTCATCTCATTAAGCTTTTCTTTATGTACAAGACTCAGCAACCAAGTTCTTTCCTGCTTTTGAACTCTGTGACCCTATTCATGCAGGGATCTTGTGCTGGCTCTTCACAAGACTGATTCTTTCCTACTCTTTAGGTCCCATTTCTCATACCACCTTCTAGCACTGCATCTTAATTACCACTTCCTCTTAACTCCCAGTCCAGTGTATATCATTAATAATATCTTATCAATTTTTACTTATTATCTCACTAAACATTATGTCCACCTTCTTCACTGTATCCTCAGTGCCTATAAGAGTAACTGACAGAAGACAGCCAAATATTTGATTTAATTCTCAAATACATAAGTAGATGCCATCATTCTTTGAAGCCTCATAATCTCACCTCCTCCAAAACCAATTTGAGAATCACTGTCCTAGAATATGTAAATTACATCTATTTAAAATGAAAATATTTGCCTAGACACTTTGTAAGTAACATGACCAAGAAACAGGTACCATAATGCCCTGCTGGTCAAAGGACAAAATGGTACAACATTAAGGAGGGTAATTTGATAAAATCTATGAAAAGAACAAATGCATTTACCCATTCACCAAACAATAACATTTACAGGAATTTATCCTATAAGAATGTGTAATACATTTCTATACATCTGAAATTATGTATGTTACAAGGTTATTCACTATACCAGGTGTACTGGTTAAAGAAAACATGATAATTTCAAGAGAAACATCAAAAGTGGTTTATTCAAAGTAATGTCCACCGCTAGCTACACATTTCCCCCATCTTTCAGGTAATTTGTGGATACCGTCCCAATAGAACTTTTCTTATTTTGAGGCAAACCATTCAGAGACCCAATTTTCCACTTCTTCATACATTTTTAAGTGCTGCTCAGAAAGTGCATGTGCCACTGATCGGAACAAGTGGTAATCTGAAGGAGCAAAGTCTGGTGAATACGGTGGGTGGGTTAATACTTCCCAGGCAAGATCTTTTAACGTGTCTTTAACTGGTTTTGAAGTGTGTGATGGTGCGTCATCATGAAGCAAAATTACTCTGCCATGTCTTCTGGCACATTCTGGTCGTTTCACGACCAAAGCATGGTTCAAATTGATTATCTATTGTCGGCAGCGATCAGTATTAACGGTTTCACCTGGTTTTAGAAGCTCATAATACACCACCACACCTTCCTGATCCCACCAAACGCAAAGCATTATCTTCTTTCTGAAGCAATTTGGCCTTGCAGTCGATGTTGATGGTTGACCTGGATCAACCCATGATTTTGTGCATTTGGGATTCTCAAAATAAATCCACTTTTCATCGCCAGTCGCAATTCGATGCAAAAAAGACTTTCTTTCATGCCATTGAAGCAACATTTTACTGATGACTTTTCGATTTTCCATTTGTCTTTCGTTCAGTTGATGTGGCACCCATTTTCCTTCCTTTAAAATCTTTCCCATTGCTTATAAATGATCAGAAATTGTTTGCTGAGCAATGTTTAATCTTTCTGCAAGTTGTTTTTGTGTTTGACACGCATCTTCATCCAATAACGCTTCTAATTGTTGGTCTTCAAACTTTTTCGGTTGACCTGGACATTATTTGTCTTTCACATCGAAATCATCGCTTTTAAAGCATTTAAACCAGCATCCACAAGTATCTTGAGATGGAGTATGTTCACCATCAGCTTCCCAAAGTATATGATAAATTTCAGCAGCACTTTTCTTCAAAGTAAAGTAATGAATTAAAACTTCCAGCAAATGCTCCTATTTTTGGCACGAATTCTACATTTTTAAGTGTAAAAATATCTATGATGTTAACACCTTCAGAAAATTTGACATATGAAGTTTTGAAGCTTGCTGTCAATACAACAAAATAGCATGTATATCAAAGTGCATATATATCAACATATGTGTAACTCCATCTATTGAAAAAAATCCGCATGATTAACCGGTACACCTGGTACTCTGTTTATAGTAGTAAAACACTGGGAACAACCCATGTGCCCATCAGTAATGAGAAGACTCTTCAAGAACTGATATTTAAAACTCTAGAAAACATATGACCAGAAAAAAAAGCAAAAGCAGAATATACAGTATGCTAACTTTCATGTAAAAGAGTGAGGACAAGAAAAAGTATGAACATTTATTTCACAGTATTTGCCTAAAAGAAACTCTAAAAGGACTTAAAATAATAAACCTGGGGGTGGGGGGGAGGGGAATGAAAGAAGAGATATGTGGTAGGGTCAGGAAGAGAATGAGATAGAAGGGGTGTTATAATATTAGTATTATAATCATAGTAAAATACCTTGACTGACTTTCCTTACTTAACATTATTTATTACACAATTTTACAAGTTTGTATATAAATTAATATATGTTTTCTCAATACATGTAGAACTAGAGAACCTAAAATCTTCCTATAATCTTCAAATTCTTATATGTAGAAAATCCCACAATCCCATTACTGAAATCTTAGAGACCAGGTGTGCTATGAAATTTCAGATTTTTTTTAGATTTTACAAAAGTAATACGGGGTATAAACCATACGTTAGTCTTATCCAGTAGAAGCTGAGGCGGTATCCATATGAAACAGTATACTCAATGCTCAACACAATGAGGCAGTGAAGTACAAATACCCACACCAACTGGGATAAATAAAAATGATAAATGACCATATTTCAATTCAAATCAGGTTTTGCTTCCAAATGAATTTGTGTAAAATTTATGAAAAAAAACCTTTGGGTTTTAGAGTGATTGGGATTTTCATATTGGGAATCACAAACTTGTACTATCTCATCTTAAATTGAGAACATTCAAATTCAGTTACAGAGGGAAAATAACATTAATATTAATATTAAAATAGCATCCTGACATTTTAAATAAAAAATTAAATTAACTTTACTATTGTTTATCAACAAATAATAAGCTATAATTATATAAAACTAAATGAAAATGAATCAGATTTATATAATTGTAGAACAGGCTTCCTTGAAAGATAGGTTTGTTCCTGAATTGTTCCAACATAACAAGATAAAATACACTTAATCAGAATGTACTAGGTGCTAGAGAGACAACACACTAGTCGTTCTTGAAATAGGCAAAAGGCATTACAAAAGATTAAATAAATCAATATACAGCTTAAACGCAGGGGAAATATCAGAGTCAGCATCTGTAACATACATACTTCACAGAATTATTAATGAACAATTAAAATTTTTTTAAATCTCAAAAGGGTTCTTAAATTCTCTAAAATTCCAAATCTGAGCCTATTGCTTAGATAAATTCAAAGAAAATTATATTCATCAGCAAACTCCCCAAATATTTATTTCCAAAGAACACTTTACTTTGACTAAAAGGTGGTAAGGCATTTGAGGAGCAATATTAAATCCAATAACTGTTATCAACATGCTTTAACAAAAACTTACAGCAATAATGAAAAACATTACATTTAGTTCTTTAATAAAAATGAGTCAGCACAGACAATATAGCATAATAAAAACTCAGTAAAATATTAGTATAGCAAATCAAGTTGATATAAACTCATGCCACATCATTTTGTTTCTAAATTGTCTAGTCATATCCTTTAAGAGGGACTCCTCTGAAATTAGTACAAATTTCAGTACTGCCTACAGATTTCTGTCAGTGTAAATTGTAACAGCCATGCATATTAATTAGGATGTAATTTCATCTCTGGATTTCAGTGACACTGATAAACCACTCAAGCTTCACTCTTGGTTTTTAATGACACCAGAACAAGTTGATGGAATTACAGCTTTATATGTGCCATTGAAAGTCTTATTTCTTATCATAGAATAATAGGACTGGAATCTTTAAAGGGCATCATTCCTACTATCTCACCATGGAAAGATGGATATCTAGTTTATTTTTTAAATCCCATAACTTGTCCTCAGCAATCCATTCTAATGCTCACACCACAGTCATCTCTTTATTTCACACACACACACCCCCTCTCCTCCCACCCACTTCCCATCTCCTCTCTCTTTCACCACTACTATACTATAAACTTATTTCAGAAAAAAAACGTACTTGCATTCTAATGCTTTTACATGCTTTATGAATTCAAACACTTCACACAAAAATAGAAAAACTTATTAAAGTAATGAGAAATGGACACAGTTTTCCCAACCCACTGGCACACACCCATTTCTTTTGCTCTCTATCCAGAAAACGTGAATACATTCACTGCCCACTAATAAAGTACCTATCAAGGCAGAGCTGCCCTAACCTCTATAAATTACCTATCTTCTTGGTTGAGACCTTAAAAGCTTTGGTTTTAAAGAGCTACAGGTCAAAAGAAATGTTGCAGACAGATACCAGTTTTAACCCCTTAGTAAACTTAATTTCATGCACTGGCACTTAACCAAGTGGTTGAAAACAAGGTTTTCTGCCTGAAATCCACCTCAGAGCAAGATGCCCTGCCCTGGTCTGAAAACAACCACCAAACCAAGTTCAGAAAAACTGGAAAATTAACCTAGTTTCTTATGGCTTTATGTGGTTTAAAGATGATGTAATCAATAATGAGATAGAACAAAAAAGGAATTTTTATACTGATAAAAACAACTAGCTACTTGATATGTTTACCTTGCATTCAATCTCTGCTTGTTTGCGTTTTGCTTCACTTAATTGAGTAAGCAGTCCTTTGTTCTGCGCAGAAAGATACTGCACCTTCTCCTGTAGACTGATCACCTCTTGTTCTGCTCTTCGAAGATGGTTACTATTGATCTGGTTCTAATAATAAAAGATACAAATACTCAGATTATACAGATAAAAGGCCTGAAAAAACTCACAAATTTCTACCTACCCATTTCATGCTTATACAACACTAGTGACTCGGTGCACAAAATTTGTGCACATTAAAAAGGGATTAATTAGAGGAAATAATGTAATACTGCTATTTGCCCTTTTTCTAAAATAGAAGTGTCAGAGATGAAAGAAAATTAGTAAAATGTATATGAAAACCTTCCTCCTGGAGTCTGGGGCACACCACAGGACCCAGAGTCAAGTCCCCGCCTACCCACATGCACCTCAAAATCGCATGAGACCCAGACCCGGCCAGCCCACCCCCTCCCCCACTGGGCTAGATCCAGACGCGGCCAGTCCCACCCTTGTCAAGCCCTGCAGGGTAGGGGGCATAGTCTTAGGTCCCCTGGCTCGGTGCCAGGACGGGGGGCATGGCCTGAGGCCCCACAGCCCAGACCGGGGCGGAGGGCATGCCTTGAGGTCCTCCATCAAGCCCCGCCAGGTGGGGGACATGGCCTGAGATCCCCTGTCAAGCCCAGCACCGGGAGGGGGACAGAGCCTCAGGTCCCCCATCAAGCCCCGATGGGCGGGGATACAGCCTGAGTTCCTCCAACACAGCACTGGGGGTGCATCTTGAGGTCCCCATCAAGTTCTGCTGGGTGGGGGGCATGGCCTGAGGTCCCCTGTCAAGCCCAGCCAGGCAGGGGGGCGCAGCCTCAGGTCCCCTGGCCCGGTGCTGGGGCAGGGGGTACGGTCTGAGGTCTCCTGGCTTGGTGCCGGGGTGAGGGCGTGGCCTGAAGTCCCCTGTCAAGCCCCACCTGGTGGGGGGCGTGGCCTGAGGTCCCCGGCCTAGCACTGGGGCACGGGGAGCAGCCTGAGATCCCCTGGCCTAGCAGCCAGATGGGAAGGGCACCTTGAGGTCCCCTGTCAAGCCCTGCCGGGTGGGGGGTGCAGCCTGAGGTCCCCTGTCAAGACCCACAGGGGGTGGGGGAGGGCATAGTCTCAGGTCCCTGCTGATGGCTTGTTAAGGCTCCTGATGGGAACTTGGCCTCAGCTGTGGGTGCAGCCATCTTTGTGACGGAGTGATGATCAATTAGCATATTCCCTCTTTATTAGATAGGATTATAAAAAATGTTCGTATATTACTTATAGGTTGATTTTATTCAACAAATACTTAAAAACTAAAAAAAGTAAAAGATTTATAAAACTGCTTTAAAATCAAATTATCTAAATGAATACCTAAGGCCCATAATTAGAAACTCCCATTATAGCTCAATTTACCATTATATAATAAATACCTATAAACTAAAGGATGGTCACACAAAACTTGAAGGTATTAATTTCTGAAATAGGCAATGTAGTACGAAGTGGATAGATACAGGATGAGGATGAATTTAGCTCTTCTTTCCAATTCTCAAAATAAAGCACAGACCCAATTGAAGGTGCCATCACCATTTACTGGACTTAAACCTGATGTCACAAAATGTTCCATGTGCATGTCTACATTCCTCCAATGTACAGAACAGTCTACTTTCATGGAGCATGGACTGATTTTGAATTCTGGCTTACTATTTGGTGACTAAGCTAACTAGTTAATATTTCTGAGTCTCAGTTTCCTCACTTGAAAGTGCATTTAAAAATACTACTATCCTGGCCTCTGTGGCTTAGTTGGTTGGCGCATCATCCCATACACCATGAGGTCGCAGGTGAGAGTCCCAGTCAGGACAGATCCCTAGGTGTGGGTTCAATCCCTAGTCGGAGCACACTGAGGAGGCAATGGGTTGATGTTTCTCTCTCACATCGGTATTTTCCTGCCTCTCTTTCTCTCTTTCTATCCCTTCCTCCCTCTAAAATAAATTTAAAAAATTTTTAAAATACTACCTATTTCTCATTTGGTTTTCTTCAGAATTAATTGAAATAATACATGTAACTAGCTTAATATATAGTAAGAACTCAATAAACACTAGCTGCTTCATGTATTATAATTATAGGACATGCTCAAAAACCCACAGAACTTGAATCAACTGACTGGAGACAATTTTTCCATTCAGGCTTAAACCAGCCTGAATTTTCTCAACCTCAAATTATTCTATTCAACCTCAAAATAGTCTAATATTTCAGGGGCCTGAAAGCAACAATAGGAATTTTCATAACCAAAGACAAGTAAAATCTGGCTCCTCATTTAACAGTTCTTCAGACTTGGTCAAGTTATCTAATCCCATCAAATTTCAGTACACTGGTATAAGCATAGATATTACCACTTGCCTTTCAAGGCTGTGTTGTGAGAATTATGAGAAAAGTTTATGAAAGGAATCTCACACAATGCCTGAAATTTAAGATACTTAATAAATGCTCAATTGTTGCTATCATTATATCTATTCTGAAATCGACCCTGCCTCTAGTTTTAACAAAAAAATCTAGATTATCTAACAGATTTAAGCTTCAACATTTTTTTACCACTTCTGGGTTTCTTCATCTTCATTTTTACTTATCTTTCTGTCTCACAGAAGAAATGCCACCTTTCTAAGTAATGCCTGTATATTACTCTCTTCCCTTTCATTTTCAATGAATACTGTCTGTGTACAAAATTGTAGTAAACTCTCAGTATTGTATTCAAAATGTTCTACCATCTCTTTTTACTGCCTTGCCTTCTACCATTAAAACAAATAACTATACTTCAGAGGAACATACCTTCAAGATAAGCTGCAAAGAATTCCCACAGATAAAACTCCTCCTGCACCCTGATTACAATTTCATGACCCAGAATGACAAAACACACATAAAACCCAAAAACTGCCTATGAATGAGAAACAGTAGATAAAAAAAAATAGCAAGAAGAGATTATTGAGAACTCTATCTCATAAAGTCACAGGGACTTTATATAAAATAATTTATGTTCAAAATTATTGGACATAAAAAAGGAAGCAGAAGCAAAAGCAAAAGCAAAGCATAAGTCACTGTCAATAAAATTTGACAAATTAAAAAAAATAACCAAGTACAATTTCTAAAATTAATATAGTCACTGATATTAAAAATCCAATTAAAGGTTAGATTAAATATATTGAAGAAACAATTAGTGTCTCAGAAATCAGACATAGGCCCAGGTAACAGACAAGAGACTTGGCCGACAGCAGTTGCCCTATATCTAAATTCAGCTGAGCATTTGGAATGCTCAGGGCCCACTCAAGAATGCAAATAATCCTTCCCACTAATATTTACAGGGTAAACTAAGATTGTTGGTAGAGTATTAAATTTGACAGTAAAATAGTAATCGAGTTTTCAGATTAATTTAAATAGGCTAATTGAAATAAGTGAATATTCAAGTACTGGACAAAAAGCTATTCTTAAAGTAATAACTAAAATTTCTATTGGTAGTTCATCTCATGGTAAAAATTCCTGAATATGCAATGAACCTAAAGCAGTCATATGTGTGGGGGAAAAAAATTTTTTTTTTAATTTAAAGTTATCAAGACTGCATTATAAAATTTACAAAAACCTCCATTAAAAAAAAAGGGGGGGGATAGTAGGGCAATATCATGTAAGGAAAAATATCCTATAAGTAAATTACATCTAGAAAATTTTTACTTTACCAAATTAAGGTTCATTTGCAATGCTAACAGCAAGACGGCCATTAAAAACACACATGGTGTCTAAATAAGACAAAGGAAAATCGTTTGAACAAAAATAAAAAGGATCCCAAATCAATTATATAGAAAAGATTCCTTTATTAACTTGTGGTCGAGAATATATTTGTATATTTTCAGAAAACAACCCCAAGACCAGATGGATTCCTGCAACAGAGAGGAATTGACAGGAGTGCTCCAACCACGGAGACAAGAGGAAAAAACAGTCCAGAGATGGAAGACGCTGACAACGCCTTGCCATGGGAGCAGTCAGCAGCTGTGCACCGCTGCAGGTTACCTAGGACCAAACCAGAGAGGGTCGGACCTGCATTGCCACCATGTGCCCACCATCCAGATATCACTGCTGACATGTACACATAAGGAACTGTTGGACATTGAAATTGGGACTCAAACATTTTTTTGTTTTGTCTTGTTTTGTTATGATATGTTTATTTCCAGTCTGCAAAGGCAAAACTTTTTAAAGGAAAGAAATGGTGGGAAAAAGATACAGAGGCAAAGAAGCATTGAACAGACTGTCAAACTACATTGGGAAGACAGGGGGGTGGTTGGGCGAGGAGGGCTGTAAGAGACCAACCGAAGGACTTGTACGCATGCATATAAGCACAACCAATGGATATAAGACACTGGGGTGGGGGGGGGGAGGGTGGGCAGGTGAAGGCATGTCCTGGGGGGTAGGGGTGGTCGGGGGGAGATCAAAGGGGAAAAAAAAAAGGAGACATATGTACTACTATTTGTAATACTTAAAACAATAAAAATAAAATAAAATTAAAAAAAAAAAAAGAAATCAGACATAGGAAAGAGAATAAGAAAGTACAAAAAAAAAAAGAAAAAACTGCCTAGTAGGGGTTGCAGCATAAAATAGAAGGAAAAAAAGGAGGTGAGAGATGATGGCCTAAGACAGCAATTTTCAACCGTTTTTGTCTCTTGGCACATCAAAAAGTTATTATATTTTTGCCAATCTGACAAAAAAATAGATATAATTTTGATTCATTCATATAAGATGGCTACTATTGTGTTGGTTGTTGTCCTTTTTTTATTTGACAACCTAAGGCAGAGGTGGGGAACATCCGGCCCACAGGCCATATAAGGTCAGCAAAATCCTTTGCTCTGGCCCTGCCAAGTCATTAGGGGTGAGTTAATTAAATGTTTGGCCAAATATAGCAGGCTTTTAAAAAATATATGTTTTATTGTTAATAGCATTACAGATATTTACCATTTAGCAGGCTAATTTTTAAGTTGATAATTTTGTATGGCCTGATATTATAAATATCCAAATGGCTGTAGGCAGAAAAAAGGTTTCCCACCCCTGATCTAAGGGAAAAGAGGTCAGTGTCCCTGACTAAATAGTCAGGTATTGCATGCTTTAAAAATTCTTACAGCACACCAGCTGAATATTGCTAATCTAAGAGATGATAATAGTTGAGAATTTTTTACAACTGGAAAAAAAAAAAAAAGAAACTACATATAAATCCAAATGAAGTTTAGGAAACACAACTAGTCCCAAACAGGACAAATAAAATCCTCACCAAGAGAGAATGTAATAAAGCTTAGAATGCTAAAGAAAAGAAGAGGCAAATCAAGGTAAAATCTGAGTCTGTGAAGAGGGTAAGAGAAATATCTGGCAGACATATCAACAGGAAAAATATGTAGTGCTTAAAAAATAAATTTCATCCTCCAATAGAATACTCAGCTAAACTTTTACACAAGAGAGAAAGCATATTTATTTTCAGAAAGTGAGAATATAATTGCATGATTGAAACTGGAAAGAAACTGAAATAAAAGAATAAGAGAGCAAAAAATTGGCAAAATAGGTAGACAAATCCAAATGAGCACAGACCCCATGAAACAACAATAACGTCTAGTAATTTGGATGTATAAAAAAAGATATTTAATAACAATAAAATGTAAGATCTGAAGATGGAAGACGAGCACATGAAGTTCGTCTAAGGCCCTTACTACAGTTTGGAAGGAAGACAGAGATAATTACTAACTTTAGTCTTTGTTTAGTCAAGTAAGCATTTTCAATATTTTTCAAGTAATATACACTAATATAAATTATGAAAGTCACACTAGAAGAGAGAAAAAAAACAAAAGTAAGCCAATAAAAAGCAATAAAGGAGGAAAAAGCAGAGAAAAGGAAGGCATAAAAATTACAAAGTAATTTCAAATGTATCATAATAAAGATTTTTGAATTCTGGTCAGGAATCTAGAGAGTCAGAAAGAGCAATGTGCCCACCCTTTCAATTAAAAAAAGAAAAAATGCCAGTCAAACTCTACGTTCATGGCTTTTGTTGAACCCATAGAAGTGAGGTCAGAGGGCAACCAACTAGCCCCAAATCTAAGGAGAGACAAGGGCAGAAGCAGTGAGAAGCTATTAATCATATTTCAACTAGAATAAGTATCAGATTGATGGAGGCCAAGTATGGAGCCCACGGGGGCAGCGAAGTTCACAAACCTCTTCATGGGCCACAACAGGTATACACAAAAAAGACCGATGAGAATCTTGAGAAAGAGAGGTGAAAGGTACAGGCCTGCGGGAGGGTAACAGCAGCCAATATGGGAGGGGCACTAACTCTTGCTTGCCTCCTCTAGGGAATAAAAGGTTTAATTTGCTTGGAATACTAATCTCCTTGGGGCACTAGGGAAATTTTTATACCTGAGGAAGGGGCAGGATGATATTTGAGCCTAGGACTATGGCTGGGGGTCCGGCAGGAGTTCTTAAGAAGGCCAAATACCCCAGGTTCAGGGACAATGCAGCCGAAGGCTGAGACTTTGTCAGAGCAATAGGACAGAGGTGTTTTCTGCCCAGCCAACTTCCTGTAACAGGTAACTGGAATACTGCTGGAGATTGACCCTCTCTGGGGTGCTATGCAAAGGAAAGACCTAGAGACACTGAGAAAATGCTTTGGCAAACCAGCCCCCCAATCTAAAAATAAGATATTGTTAGAGGAATTTGAAGTCTGTGGTGTAATGAGGGTTAACCACAGAAACAACAAACCTCAAGCCCAGCCCAAATCCTAACTATATTAACTCAAATCCCCCACATTAAAGTCCCAGCAGAAGGAAAGGTGTGCGCATAACCAGGCATAAAAACTATTCACCTCAGTCTACTGTCCTACACAAGATATCCAATTTTCAACAGAAAAATTTACAAAGCTTAGGAAAAGGTATGAAAAACAAAACATTACCAAGAGACAATGTAATCAACTAAACCAGCTTCTTATATGACACAGATTTTAAAATTATCTGACAGGGTATTTAAATTAACTGTGATTAATGTGCTAAATGCTCTAGGGAAAGGTGAAAAACATGCAAGATCAGATAGGTAATATCAAAATAATGGAGAGAAAAAGAAGAAAGCATCCAAGAGTTGCTAGTCTTTAAACAATCTAACACATGTGTAACTGAAATCCCAAAAGACAGTATGAAACAGAAGAATATTTGGAGAAATAATGACCCAGAATTTTCCAAATTTTATGGTAGACATAACCCCACAGGTCCAAGAAACTCAGAGAAAAAGTACAGTAAAAACCACTCAACTCATTTTTCCCAAAAGAGACTGTCTAATCTCATCAAAATTTGAAAGTTTCAAGTTTATCACTTAAAGTTGTTCAGAGAATCTTTTTAAAAAGTATTTTCACTGAATCTATACCAGGTAGGGCAAAGGTAGGTTTACAGTTGTGAGTATGCAACACAAGAGTTTATTCTTATTATTTACAAATTATTGTATTATTTTCCATACAAATTTGTAAACCTACTTTTGCCCCACCCTGTATTTATGTACCTTTTTTATTCTTAATAGTGTTTGTGTCTTCTTTATTTTCTTGAAGTCTTACAGAAATTTGCTTTATCTTACCAAACCAGACTCAAGAAGACAAAGAAAACATGAGATCTGTAACCCTTCAACAACTAGGATCAATAGTTTCTATACTCACAAAATAAGACTGTTTAAAGATAGAAATTCCAGCAAATATTAAAAATGAGTAACTCTAATCTTATATAAAATTTCTGAGAACAGAAAAAGATAAAATACAACCCAACTCATTCACCTTGGAACAAAAACCAGCGAAGAGTCTCCCCAAAAAGGAAACTCTAACTTAGGTACAACAAAACCTAAAGTATGAAAAACCTGAATCCAGCAATCGTCATGTGTTGTATATGCTTCTATGTAAATGTTCTGTCACAACCTTGTTTGCCTTTTAGCACTTTAATAACTATCTCAATGTAACTGGTTTGCTTTACAATCCTATATATTTTATTTTATGCATTAAAAAATATTATTTTGAGACAGTCATGGGTTTCAGACTGAAAGGGGGATTCATGGCACAGAAAAATAATAAAACCCCCTAATAAAAGAAACTCTTAGAGATATACACAAGGAAACATGTGCAGGAATGTTCAGAGCAGCACTATTTGTAATAGCAAAATTGGTAAAAAGAGGTGTGTGGTTCAATAACTAAGATATGCACACTAGGTGGGCTTTTCTAAAAGTCACTAAGAATGAAGGAACTGGAGCTATATGTATCAACAAGGACACATGTCTTAACCTGGATGCTGGGTCCACAGGTGTTTGATGTAAAACTCTTTGAATGATTAATATAACATTACTATTAAAGCACCGTTTTCATTTTTCACATTTTGCAATGGGAAAACTTCACGGATCATCTCCAGTTCAAGCACTGGCACTTAGGAACCATTTCTCTTCTAGCAAAATTCATCCAAAATCACACTCATTACTCAGGCACAATTCAAAATACAAAATCCTTAGGGAACCTTCCCCCAAACCACCTAGTTGGAACTAATTTTTCCCTCCATTCTCCATAGCAATTTCTATCTAACTCTCTAATTACCATACTTCTGATTATATATTTTCCCAGTTATATTAAGATACAACTGACATATAGCACTGTATAAATCTAAAGTGTACAGCATAATGGCCTGACTTAATTATGAAATGATTACCACAATACTTAATTAACATCCATCATCTCAGAAAATAAATTATATTAAATATAGCTTGTGAATGCCTGATTCCTCAAGTATACGTTCTTGGAAGGTTGGACAGTATTTTATTATCACAAGTTCTTGAAACCACGTTTGTTGAATTTGACTCATTCACTTATACCCACTCTGAAATAAATCCTGAACATGGCTTAAAAACTGTGCTTGCATCTTTAATATCTATACTGAGATAACATTTGATTATAAAAACTAGATTTCTACTTTTCATCTTACTGTTATTTTTAACTACTACAATGAAAGATACAAGAAAATAACTTTGAACAATGTAAAACAAAATATATTTATTTATTTTAAAGGATTTACATATTAATGTTATGTTTAAGTTGGAATGACTGTTTTTTGCACGTAAGTATACAGACTGATACCTGAGTTAACTATGCCCCCTACTGACTGATAAGTATTTTGAAAACCAAATAACATTATAGAGAATAGAGAATATGGCCCACACAAATGCATCACATAAAAACTATATGTACCTTTATAATACAAATGGATATCATAAATAGGACCTTTCAGATCTAAAATATATTTAAGATAGCATTTATTAGAGAAAGGGGGATTTGAGAAGAAAGAAGTATAATTTTGAACTGACTCATTCAGAATCACATTACACAACTTTAGGAATCATTTTTCACATTATATTTTATACCAGTGGTTCTCACCCAGGGAATTTTGCCAAGGACATTTAGCAATGTGTAGAGATATTTTTGGTCATTACTATGTGGGCGCTGGGGAGGTGCTACTGACATCTAATGGGTAGAGGCCAGGGATGCTACTAAACATCCTAAAATGCACAGGCCAATCCCCACAATAAAGACTTCATCTGGTCCAAAAATGTGAATAGTGTTGAGATTGAGAAATTTTGCTTACATGAATATTCCCTCTCAAGTTGTGTAACAAGCTAACAAAGTCAAATGGAGTATTACAACTTGCTTAAACTTAGTTGAATGGGTCAAAGACATTAAGTCTCTGATAACAAAGACCATAATTTTAACCCTTTTTATTTGGGCTACAAATTGTAGTCTAGATAGTTTCACATATCCACCTTTTAGCTCTATTCTAGGGAGGATACAATCTGTGCATAAATTTTTGATCTGCTAATGATATTTTTTTGAATATATTTTATTGATTTTTTTACAGAGAGGAAGGGAGAGGGAAAGAGAGTTAGAAACATCGATGAGAGAGAAACATCGATCAGCTGCTTCCTGCACACCTCCTACCGGGGATGTGCCCACAACCAAGGTACATGCCCTTGACTGGAATCGAACCTGGGACCTTTTAGTCCGCAGGCCGATGCTCTATCCACTGAGCCAAACTGGTCAGGGCTGCTAAGAATATTTTTTAAAGATATTGGGCTTTCCATCTTACCTGTGTTTCCATTTCCATCATCCTTTGTTTTATTTCTCTTATTTCTGCCTGTGTTTCTGCTTCTCTAAGTCGAATGGTCATCAATTCATCTTGTAACTCATTCACAGCATTTTTCTTAGGTGGGTCTTTCCATCTCCCAGTAGTACGAGCTAAGTGGCGCTAAAACACAAAAACTTATATTGCAACAAATATTCCCAGTATCAAAATAAGAGCTAACTTTACTGAGCAATTATTTTAGATCCAGTAGTATGTTAAGCACTTTATACACATTATTTTATTTAACCCCCAGAAACATCTAAAAAGTTAGGGACTATTATCTTTATTATTCAGGTATGAAAAAAAATGGAATTTGTGATTAAATAACTTCAGAAAGGTCACACTGTAGATCTCACTGCCAGTAAGTAGAAGATTTGGGATAACTCAGATATAGTTCAATTTTTAATACTGTGAATTAATTATTATAAACAATACAAATTTTATCCTAATTTTTAATGAGATTTTCACATTATTTTTAATGAAATCCCAAGAAAAGGAAAAAGTGGGGCTATTCATGACTTAAGGAAGCAATATTAGCAGTTAAGAGCAGTGTTCTAAAAATACGCATGGCAAAGGTACAGGTTATTTATTTTTAATTTCCAGTTTATTGCTGCTTGATACTTGGCAAAAAAAAAAAAAAAGAAGCCACGACAATGTCAAGGATTAATTTCAGCCTTTGCTGGATGCATCACTTACCCCAAATTCAAACCAATATCACTAATCTGAAATGCTGTGTAGTTTTTTTCTTCCTGCTCTCCCTTTCTTATAACATCTGCATTTCTGTTCATTGTCAAGAGTTCCCCTCATATGTGAATACATTTGTTGGCATGTAACTAGCTAAATGTCTGATCTCTTTTGTGAGATACCAATTTTCAAAATAAGTTACAACCCTGACTGGCATCGCTCAGTAGTTAAAGTGTTTGCCTGTGCACCAAAGGGTTGCAGGTTCAATTCCTGGTCAAGGGCACGTACCTGGGTTGCAGGTTCCATCCCAGGCCCCTATTGGAGTACATGTAAGAAGCAACCAAGCAACCAACTGATGTGTCTCTCTCACATTGATGTTTCTCTCTCTCTGTTTCCTCTAGGCTATTTCCACTTTGTCTAAATATCAATGAAAAAAACATGCTCAGGTGAGGATTAAAAAAATAAAAAGTTACAAATTTTTATTGGTGTCAGCCTTCTACTATCTCACACTGAAAATGGATTTAATATCAACAGAAGAAATCTGTACTATATAAAGGATTATTTCTTTATAGGTTTTTAGAAAAAATACATAAATTACAATAATATAACAGCAAAAATATGATGATCTTAATAAAAAATTGGAAAAAAGATGATGATCTCTATTTTATCTTCTTTAATTATAAGAGTTAAAAAGGGAGAACCAGTTAAAGGTACTTGCAATTTATAAATTCTCTCAGTTGTGTACATTATACAGGGTCTTTCATACTTTAAAGTCATATCCCAGAGTTGGTCATCAACTACTTCAAACTCATAAAAATTGTATATTCAGGTTTTACCCTCTTTTTAGAAAGCCCACAAAACATATTGATATACCTGCCAGTGCTCCTCTAAATCTCTGACTTGTTGTCTAAGTTCTTTCAAACCCATAATAGCTTCTGCTTCTCTCAGTTTCACAGCAATGAGTTCTTCCTGAAGCCTTGCAATGTTATTCTCATCAGGAAAGGAGTTGTTTCTCTAAGGCAAGAAAAAATTTAACTTGAGATTTTTAAATGTAAAGAATAAAATAAAATAAATAAAGCATATAAGAGCTATTTTGTCCCATATATAATTGTACTTAATTTTATTGAGATACTAGAGGCCCGGTGCACATGCACTTGGGGGGTAGGGGGGCCCCTCAGCCCGGCCTGTGTCCTCTCACATTCCAGGAGCCCTCAGGAGATGTCTGACTGCTGTGGAGGTGGGAGAGGCTCCTGCCACCACCCCTGCACTGCCCCTGCACTCACCAGCTGTGAGCCGGGCTCAGGGGTTCTGGCTAAGTGGTGCTCCCCCTGTGGGAGCGCACTGACCACCAGGGGGCAGCTCCTGCATTGAGCATCTACCCCTGGTGGTCAGTGTGTGTCACATCGACTGGTCGTTCAGTCGATTTGCATATTAGCCTTTTATTATATAGGATAATTCACAAACCACAAAACTTACTCTTTTAATATACACTAGTCAGTGGTTTTTAAGAGATTCACAGGGCTGTATAACCAACATCTTGATCTAATTTCAAACATTTTAATTACCCCCCAAAAAACCCATACCCATTACCAATCATTCCACATTCCTCCCCCTCCCCCCAGCCCTTAGCAGCCCTTATTCCTTCAGTCTCTATGGATTTGCTATTCAGGACATTTTCATATAAATGGAATCATACAATAGGTGGCTTTTATAATTAGCTTCTTTCACTTGTCATGTTTTTAAGATTTATTCCTTTTTTTTTTTGCCAAATAACATCTGTTATATTGATATACCATGTTTTATTTATACATTCATCAGTTGACAGAACTCTGTGTTGCTACCACTTCTGGCCATTACGTACAAGGCTGCTATAACTGTGTAAAAGTTTTTGTGTGGACCTATGTTTTTAAGTCTCTTTAGTATATATCAAAGAGCAGAACTGCCAAATCAAATGGCAATTCCACATTTAATTTTTAAGAAACTGTCAATCTTTTCCAAAGCAGCTGCACTATTTTACATCCCATAGGAATGCGTAAGGCTGACTACTTAATTTGGAGAACACAGAAAGTCTAACTCTTCTTTGTTTAGTAACACTAATAAGTGATACAAACCAATAGAATTAAAAAGGTTGTTCAAAATGGCAATAAATTTACTCACCTGTGATTAGGACTCCAAATGAAGCAAACATCATTTACATTTTAAAGATTCATGGAAAAGAATAGCCTACAATCTGCTTTGTTGTATTTTCTCAGCATGTCACTTTGGAAAGGAGTATAAAATCTCTGTGCATTAGTCACTATTCAAGTCAATAGTTACAAATATAATACTACTATTAGATTAGGTGACTATTAGATTACTCTCCTACCATACTGAAAGACCCACCTTAGGGTAGCTGAATTAAATTGCTCTGGGAAGTGACCAAGAGATCCTAAATGAGATGCCCAGTAAAAGCTCCATAGGTAAACTGAGGTACTAATGAGATTAACTTGAATCTATGAAATTTTCTTTATCTGATTAAATAAAGTGGTTCTTGCCAACTACACATTTTTATGATGAACTTTAAATATTTTCTCTATGGAAAACCAAAAATTTACTGCATATATATAAAAAGAGAGCCCTGCATGAAGAAATTAACCATAGGAAGCACAAAACCTTCCAATTTCCTTTCTACCCTATGCCATAAATACCAACAAAGCTCCTTAAGAAATCCATTTTTAAAATGGACTCAAGCACATTTCTTACTATCAAAAATTCAAAACAGAGAGGCCCAGTTTCTTATCTAAATCATGGAGCCCAGAAAACTCCTAAGTTAGAGACCAAATATTCTGTTAGGCATTTTCACAGCCTTGTTGGCCTTTTTCTCAATAAATAGAATAAAATTTTCCAAAATAAAATAGCAAGCAAATTTCTAGCAAAAATTATTCCACTACTGACTGTAGTTATTTCCTGTTCTATTTCATTAAATTATTTCCTGCTCTATTTCCACTATTTGCCTAACCCTTCAACTTCTTTAATGACTTTGAAAAGAGATAAGTTAGCTTCCATAGCATACCTCAGGGTAAGAGCTTCCTGAAGTGGCTTAGTATAGCTTGGGAAATTGCAACAGTTATACTCAGATGAAATTCTCCCTGAAATGTTTATGTATTAGTCATATCCAATCTCTTGCAGAAGAATATATTACAATATTTGAGAACAGTTCATTTCTACCCCCTAAGTTTCTCTTCTCCAACATTTAAATATTATTCATATCAAAATTACCGTTTTCCTGTAAAAGGACTCTAATCTCTACTTTTACCCTTAAATATGGGGCTTTGAGTAGTATGGCAACAACAAAGAATAATTGGGAATCTTATATTTTTTCCTTTCATCTCTCAGTATCTAATATGTAAGGTTTCTAATGTGTAAAATCACCAATCCAAATGAACTGCTCAATAAGTACTTAAATATCTATCACATATCCCTTTATGTTGGTAGTAACAGCATTTATGTTGTTCTCACCTTCTCCATATCCAGGACTTTATCCTGCATCTCCTTTAGAGCACACTGAGCTTCGGCTTCCCTCAGACGGGCCTGAACCAATTCCTTCTCTAGCTGTAGCACAAAATCTTCACTGTAGCTGGAACTGCATTTATGCTACAAATTACAGACATATACTGAAATTTCATGAAGCATAAACATGTATGTATAATAGAAATAAATGCAATGGCACAGTACAGTTATTAAGGGCAATCAAATATAAAAGTTCCATCTACCTAATATTTTTAGCATATCTCCTCCAAATAACTTTTCAATGAATAAAAAAGTTTGACATCCATAAAGATGATCACATTACTGGATATTGGTAACCAGTTATTACACTAATCAAATACAATTTATAGAAAATATCTCTTTATCTTTCTATCCATCCAGATACTAAGAATGTACCCTGATTCCATAGATCTGCACTGTACAATAGTGTAACCATTTGCTGCCTGTGGCTACTGAGCATTGAATGTGGCTCGGTCAAGTTGAGAAAGGCTATAAGTGGAAAATACAAACTGGATTTTAAAAAGTGAAGTAAAAAAGGTAAAATATCTCATTAGTAACTTTTATATTGATTACCTGTTCAAATAATATTTTGAATATACTGAGTTAAACAAAAATATTCATTTATCTGTAATTATTAATTACTACCTTTAATGTGGCATTTTAAATGCCAATGTGGCTCATTATATTGCTATTGGACAGTACTGTTATGGACTACAGAAGATAAGTACAAATTTACTGAAGATTCTATTTTAATCTAATAGAAATAAAAACAAGGGATCGACAATAATGTGAACCATCCTAAATCCCAGCAAAACAAAAATGTATTTTCTTTTAGAAATATAGATCTCTCTAAAAAATATGCATAAAAATTAGTGCTGGAAGCAGAGAAAAATGCAGATGCTGCATGAACAAATTAACCATAGAAGCATGAAACCTTTCCATTTCCTTTCCTACGCTATAATGTCAATAGCAATGCAGCCACTTAAAAAATCCCCTTTTAAACCAGTTTCTACACAACAGTTGTTCTAAAAAAGCAAAACTATGTCTAATTCACCACCTTAAGAGACTTCCTATAATAAAGTATCACTTTACATTTAACTAATGTAAAGAAAAAGTGACAACTCATAATTTTCAAATAGAGTCACAGAGAACAATCTCCTACTGAACTAGCATGAGAATGGCTCCTTTTATTCTTCAGAATATTAGGAACAAAACCGATGTCAGACTAAAACTCTAGTTAAAAAAAAAAACTGTTAGATGCCTAATTAAAACATATGGTACTCCCTTACCCCAGTTACCCAAACAGATGATGTCATTTTTTTAAATGAACAGTTCACTTATTAAGCAAATGAGGACTTTTTAATTCAATACATTACACATTATTTCTCCTAGTAATTTTCTGATACAATTAAAACATTTCATTACAAGAAATACATCTGAAACAAGTATATCACTTTAGCAAATACTTACCCTACCAAAAGGCACTCTTTTGGAATGACCAAATAACAGGTGTCATCATTTTTGTTTAATGGGATCATAGCTATTTTATGAATAATACCAGGATTTTCTGCCCTTAATCTAAAGCCCTAGAAACTGCAATTCAGGTTTGTTTGCCAAGACTCTATTGTAGGAAATCCCCAGGAATACATCGAACCCAAATGGCCCATATGAGAATGGACTCATTGACCCGGTATAAACCAAATGATCCAGCTAAGCACAAAAACAGTGTTAACTAAGATTGGGAGAAATTTTTTCAATAAAATTTACAAAACTTCTCATTGTTCTCTTGTTCAAGTGGTAAATTCTAAATTCCACAGTTTATATGTTACTTCTCCTTTCATACTTCCCACTTGTTCCTCAACCCACTGCAAACTAGCCTTAGTTCTTGATAAAGCTGCTCTAATTACAAACAGCTCTTATCTTTACCAGTCAACTGATTAATCTTAAAACTTTATCCTGCCTTAGATTTTGGGATATTTCTCTTCCCTGGTTCTCCTGCCTATCTTCTCTATCTCCTCTACCAATTCTACTTCAGATAGGTATCCATGAGTTTCAATATTGTGTTTTCTCTCAATCTTTCCTTTAAATTTCTTATTTTGTAAATCCATTCTATGTGATTTCTTCCATTGTCTATATAGTAGTCTACATGTACAGGCAGTATCAGATATTGTCTTTATATAGTCTACTTAGAAGATGTCACCAAGGAAGCACCTATTAAAATAGCAAAATGGGGAAGGTAGAGGGAAAGAGGGACAAGAAGAGAAAGAGAGGACAAACAATGTTGGAATGGAATGGAATGGAATGAAATGGAATGGACTCTCAAGTCCATATTTCCAGCCCACATCTTTTATTAAGCTAGATCCATATTCACAATTTCCTACTGGTCTTCTGAATCTGGTTGATCTCATATTCACCTCACATTCAACATGTCAAAACTCAACTCCCCATCTTTCCTTCCTAATGTATTACTATTTTGCTAAAAATCCCACCATCTAACATATGACCAAGTCAAAACTTCCCCTCTTATATTCCCCTCATAATCATAGAACCTGAATAATTTTTCTTCCAGGTATCTCTTGAATTTGTCTGTTCCTCTCCACCTTCGTCTTATTCATGCCTTCAACTCTTTCTTTGGACTATTGCAGTAGTCCTACATATATCCTTTCCTGTTTAGTGGGTATCAATATTTTATGTTACATTTCACACTAAACTGAAATGAATAGAAAGCATTTTTATAATTCTTCCACCTGGACCCTACTGTTTTGAGCCAGAGGAAGTTTTATGATTCCACATTAATACAAATGTGTTACTGAAAATTATACAAACATTGAAATACCTTTAAAAAGTATTCAGGATGAATCTAACTCCGCTAAGTCACTTTCACCCTGGCCAATTATATTCACACACACTTTTGTTGGACGAAAAGTATTTTCATTTTAAAATCAATTGGACAGGATGATCCATTCTGTGGATACCAGTCAGCCTCCTTTCTAGCCACTTCCTTTATTGTCCCCAAACAGGCTTATGAACAAAGTGGTCATGGTGACAGGGGGGCAGGTTATGCATGGGCACGACAACATGGATTTCCACTCACTGAGGCTATGGCCACTGCAGAGTGTCCAATCTGCCAGGAGCAGAGACCAACACCAAATCCCTGATATGGCACCGATCAGTCAGCTACCTGGTGGCAGGTTGATTACACTAGACCATTTCCAACACGGAAGGGGCAACATTTTGTTACTGGACTAGACACCCACTCAGGATATGGGTATGCGTTCCCTGAATGCATTGTCAAATTAGCATCAATGGACTTAAAGAATGCCTTATCCACCAGCATTGCTTCTGAAAACAGAACTCACTTCACAGCAAAAGAAGTGCAATGATGGGCTCAAGTTCACAGAATTTATTAGTCTTACCATGTTCCCTAATATCCTGAAGAAAATGGCTAGACAGAACAATGGAATGGCTTTTCTGAAGACTTAGTTACAGTGCCAGCTAAATGGCAATACCTTGCAGGACTGGAGCAAGGTTCTCCAGAAGTATGAAGATGCTTTGTATCAGTGTCCAATATATGAGTTTTTTTCCATAATAAGGATTCACAGATACAGGAATCAAGAGGTAGAAATAGGAATGATACCACTCACTGTTACCCCTAGTGACTCACCAGCAAAATATCTGCTTTGAGAATCTACACTCTGCTGATCTTCAGATCTTAGTTCCAGAAGGAGGAATGCTTCCACCAAGAGTCACAACAATAATTTCACTAAACTGGAAGTAGACTCACCTGGCCACTTTGAGATCCTTATGCCTCTGAATCAATAGGCAAAGAAGAGAGTTAAGGTGCTGGATGGGTGACTGATACTGACTACTAAGGAGAAACTGAACTACTAGTCCACAACAGAGACTAGGAAGAGTATGTCTGGAATACAGGAAATCCTTTAGGGTGTCTCTTAGTATTATCATACCCCATGATTAGGGTCAATGAAAAATGACAACAAACCAATCTAGAACCTTCAGAAATGAAGGTTTGGGTCACCCCACCAGGTAAAGAACCATGACCAGCTAAGGTACTTGTTGAGGGCAAAGGAAATAGAGTGGGTAGTGGGAAAAGGTAGTCAATCATAAATACTAACTACCACCACATGACCTATTACAGAAATGATGTTGTCATAAGTAGTTCCGTTTTATCAACTTTATTGTTGAGAGTATTACACGTTTCCTCCCCCTGCAAGCTCCCTGCACCCGGTTCTGACCCTGGCCTAGGCCTTCGACACCTTATTGTCTATGTCCATGTATATATGTATATGAGTAGTTCCTTTCAATTTTGCTATGAATATGTTTATGTGTGTATCTATCTATCCATTTATCTATCTACCTACCTATCTTCTTTCCTCTTATTTCCTTATCTATATATATATAAAAAGCCAGCAACTATAATGGCCTTAACAACCATAATGACCGATCGCTATGACGCCCACTGTGACCACGAACCTGCTGATCAGGGGGTGGGGCAGGCCAGCCAACCTCATGGCCCCTCCCCCTGCCAGCCTGTCCCTGATCAGATTCTCCCACCCCATCAAGCGCTGGCCACAGGCCAAACACCCCCTCCCTTGCCCCCGCCAGCCACGATAGGCCCGCAGCCCCTCCCCCTGGTTGGCTCGCCCCTGATCACACCACCCCACCCCAATAGGGGGCAGGGCTGGTCAGCCAACCTCCTGCAGCCCCTCTGCCCAGCTGGCCACGCCCCCGATGGGCCCCCACCACCTTGATCAGCCTGCAGCTTCTCCCCCCTAATGGCCCCACCCCTGATCATGCCCCCACTCCAACAGAGGGCGGGGACAGCCTGCCAACATCCTGCAGCCCCTCCCCCTGCCTGATCCCACTCCAGATCGGCCCCCCTCCACCCCATCAGAGGTAGGGCCAGCCAGTCAACCACCCATGGCCCCTCCCCCAGGTCACTGGCCCCCAATCAGCATGGGGGTGGGGCTGGCCGGCCCACTGCCCACAGCCCCTCCCCATAGTCAGCCCTGCCCCCAAATGGCCCCCCAACCCCAATTGGGGGCAGGGCCCACCGGGCAATCGCCCGTGACCCCTTCCCCCAGCTAGCCAACCTCCCACCATCTCCTCCTCCCAACAGGCCCAGCCCCATCCACCCTGATAGGGGCCAGGCCGGCCGGACCCCACCCGTGTATGAATCCATGCACTGGGCCTCTAGTTTAATATAAGATGCATTAACTTTATATTATAGTACTAGATAAGTACTGTTAATTTTACATCATAGTATTTAAATTACAGAATATCAAGAAAACATCACTCAAGGACTTTACTTCCTCTTCTGGGGAAGGCTTTAGTGCATTTTTGGTTATGTGCAGGATAACTGCATCATGTTAGGCAGAATATGACCTTTTATTATGACCTTATGTGGAGATTAAGTATGGTTTATGGAGATGCACATGGGTGCCAAGTTGATAAGGGCTGGACTTGTGATGGTTTATTTTATGTCAAATTGGCTAGGCCATGGGATGCCCAGATTAAACAGTACTTCTGGGTGTGTCTATGAGGGGGTTTCCAGAAGACTTAGTAGACTGCCCTCCTCAGTGTGAGTGAGCATCATCCAATCTGTTGATGGCTAAATAGAACAAAAATAGGAGAAAGGTTAATATTCATTTCCTGACCTAGCCAGTTTTGCTCAGTGGGTAGAGCATTGGCCCATGTACTGAAGGGTCCCAGGTTCAATTCTGTTCAAGGGCACATACCTCATTTGCAGGCTCCAACCCTCGCCCCAGTCGGGGTGCAGGTGGGAGACAACCAATCGATGTGCCTCTCTCACATTGATGTTTCTCTCTCTCTATCTCTCCCCCTCCCTTCCACTCTCTCTCTCTGAAAAATTGATAGGAAAATGTCCTTGAGTAAAGACAAAATAAAATAAAAATAGCATTCTTTTTAAAAACTTTCATTTCCTTTCTGCCTGCTTGCACTCCTCCTGACAGTTGGACTGGAATTCTGGGATTTATTCCACTGGCTTCCCTGGCTCTCAGACCTCTGGTCTTAGAAAGGAATTATACCATTGGCTTTTTCCTAGGTCTCAGATAACAGATTGTGTGACTTCTCATCCTTCATAATGGTGTGAGCCAATTCCTCACAATAAATCTGTGTGTGTGTGTGTGTGTGTGTGTGTGACAGAGAGAGAGAGAGAGAGAGAGAGAGAGAGAGAGAGAGAGAGAGAGAGAGGGAGGGAGAGATTGGTTCTGTTTCTCTGGTGAACAGACTAATACAAGGTAAATTTTATAAATAAATGTGTTGATTAGGGGTTTTATTGTTGTTGTTTGTTTTTGGTCCATTTAAAATCTGACCCATTGGAGCTTCTGCAATTGAATCCTCTTTTTTGGACATTATTTTCTACTATTTTGAATTTTCCCTGTTCAAACTTTTGCAGATCTAAGTTTTGTCAGGAAAGTGATACTTGTGATAAACATTCTATCAATGTTTAGTCTACTAAAATTTTTACCTTATCAGTTTTAACTCTTTGTAAGTTTTGTTTTTGTTGTGTGTGTGGTTTTTTGTTGTTGTTGTTGTTACTAACAGTCTATGCTATTGGCCAAGCAATCTGGTAGAATCATAATAATTGAATAATGTTAATACTAATTCTAACAACAGCTACCATTGACTGAGCACTCACTACGTACAAGGCATTATTCTAAAGTAACACACTTAAGTCTCAATAACCCTCTCTTACACACAGGACAAACTATAGCACAGAGAAGTTAAATAACTTGTCCAGGGACACACAACCAGTGAGTGGCAGGATTGGCATCAAAGTGGCCATGTTAAAATACGCTGCTGTTGACCGTAAACTACCTGTTTGTTTTTCCCATAAGAGAAAAAAATTTATAAAACAGGGTTTAAAGTTTATAATGATGATGATAGGAGCTAGTATCTAGTGAGTACTTATTATGTGCCACACAAACACTAAACGCTTTATATTCTCATTTAACCTTCACCTCTTTTTTAAATTTATTATTTATTAAAGTATAGTTGATAGATAATACTGTATTAGTTTCAGGTGTACAACATAGTGATATGACATTTATAAATCTTACAATGTGATCATCACATTAAGGCCAGTAACCATACAATATTACTATTTTCCCTATGCTCCCCATTACATCCCTATGACTTTACTAATAAGGTAACTAATAAGACTCAGCAAGGTTAAACAGCGATCAACAATTCTGTTAAACCTATGTTCTTAGCCTTTAAGCCATATAAGGATTGAAACAATACAGGGTGGGGCAAAAGTATGTTTACAGTTCTGAGTACATGATACACAGAGTTTATTCTTTTTTTATTACTGCATTACTAGAGGCCTGGTGCACAAACTTCGTGCACGGGTGTGTGTGTCCCTCAGCCCAGCTTGCACCCTCTCCAATCTGGGACCCCTCGAGGGATGTCCAACTGGGATCCTACCGGGATCGGGCCTAAACGGGCAGTGGGACATCCCTCTCACAATCCAGGACTGCTGGCTCCCAACTGCTCGCCTGCCTACCTTCTTGATTGCCCCTAACCACTTTTGCCTGCCAGCCTGATCACCCCCTAACTACTCCCCTGCCAGCCTGATTGATGCCTAACTGCCCCTAACTGCCCTCCCCTGCTGGCCATCTTATGGTGGCCATCTTTGACCACATGGGGGAAGCCATCTTGTGTGTTGGAGTGATGGTTAATTTGCATATTGCTCTTTTATTAGATAGGACAGAGGCCTGGTTCATGGGTGGGGGCCAGCTGCTTTGCCATGAAGGGTGTCCCGGATCAGGGTGGGGGTTTCCTTAGTGCGTGGGGTGGCCTGGGCAAGGAGCCATTGGTGGTTTGTAGGCTGGCCATGCCCCCCAGCGACCCAAGCGGAGGCCCGGGTATCTGGGATTTATTTATCTTCTACAATTGAAACTTTGTAGCCTTGAATGCAGGCCTAGGCCAGACAGGCTATGCAGAAAGCTTGGCTTCCTCCATTACCAGGGAAACCCAAGCCTCCTGCTCACTCCGTGACCTCAGCCATCTTGGTTGGGTTAATTTGCATACTCACTCCTGATTGGCTTGTGGGTGTAGCGAAGATACAGTTAATTTGCATACTACTTTTATTAGATAGGATTTTCCATATGGAAAACTGTAAACCTACTTTTGCCCAACCCTATTTTAAAGAGCTTGATATATTGTTTTTATATGTACTGTTCTAAGAATTAATGCTATAACATTTAAAAACTGAGCATCTACAAAAATTTAAACAGCTCATGTAATGTTCTTGAAATAAGAAATTCTTAGATTATATTTCATATTCAAATTAGTAACCTGGACAAATATACAATTTGTTTTACCAAATGACAACTGCCACAATTATGATGGCTGAAGGGATCACTTATTTAAAAGTATATAAGTAATGAATGACTTCCCTATATTTACATCAAGTTCACTTTTGTCAATGAATCTCTTAATATTCCTGTGTTACCAGCAATCCCATGCTAATGAAATTCACAGAAAAAAATGTTTAATAAGTAGAATCTCTGTTTTTCAATCTCACTTGTTTTTCTGGTGTTGCAAAAGTTACAAGGAAAAAGATAAGCTAGAAAGCCCTTATTAATCTTTCTTGCTTGTGTACTGAGTAAAACAAAAGAATGAATTCTCTCACATCCAATGTTAGAAGGACATATGAGTGATACAGTGAGTAGCAAATATTTGTTCTTAAAGAGGCTTCTTGTATTACCAAGTACAAAAATATAAATTGAAAAAAGGATTGTCTATATAGATATAACAAATAGTCTCTAGATTTAATTATACATTAAGCAACGAAGTTTAAGGCCTGAGCTGGGATAGTTTGACTGATTTATCACTGTACAGTAAGAACTAAACTGTGCTTTTCATACTAGGCGAGCAAACAGTATTGAGTGAATAAATCAGTCAACTCTTTGTTTAAACAACAACAACAACAAAACCCCTCTATTATATATTTTATATTAAACATGGGGAGTGGGAATTGAACGTTGCAAAAATAATCTATAAAGCCCATCCTATATAATAAAAGGCTAATATGCAAAATGTTCCCTTGGGAGTTCAACCGACCGGGAGGTTGACTGCTTGCTATGATGTGCGCTGACCACCAGGGGGCGGTGCAGAGTGAAGGAAGGCCCCGGCTGCCGGGGAAAGAAAGGCCCGGATCGCCAGCCAGGCCTAGGGAATCTACCCGTGCACAAATTTCAAGCACTGGGCCTCTAGTAGAATTTATAATAGTGTGGAAATATGTTACATCTCTATTGTCACATCTAAAGCATCTGAAAAAACTATTACATAAGGCAAGTAGTCTAGAATAAGATTCTATACCACAAGACAAAATTACAACAGAAAAAAAATTAAATGAAAAGTTGTATCTTGCTCTGCACCTCAGCATATGAGCCCCAAATAATGTTTGTAATCCTTCCTATTACTTGATCCAAAGAGACTTTTAAAAAAATTTTCCCAAGCAATATGGATATACTACTTAAATATTTACCACACTGAAATTTTTTGAAAAATTGGTACATCATTTTTAAATGATTTCTCCCAAACATCTGAAAAAGTATATACATCCTTTAAGATGGAAGTTTATCTCTGGTTACTTATATACTCTTAAGTGCAAGATTTTTTTTAATGCTGAAGAAAATGTTAAAACAATTATTACCATTATAGAGGACTCTCATTTACTATTTAAGCTGAAAAGAAAAAGTGATTACAAATGGATGTAAAACATTTAATCTTAGACTAAGGTCAAAATTAATTTTGGGATAAAACCTCTGTCCAGATTTATAGGCATATTAATCAATAGCATAAGAGTTTATCAAACTCTTAGATTGTAGTCCAGCTGGTGTGTCTCAGCGATTGAGTGTCAACCCATGAACCATGACCAGTCAGGGCACATGCCCGAATTGCAGGCTTAATCCCCAATAGGGGCCATGTAGGAGGTACCTAATCAATGATTTTCTCTCACCATTAATGTTTCTATCTCTCTCTCCCTCTCTCTTCCTCTCTGAGATCAATTTTTAAAAATTTAAATAAATAAAAATGAAAAAGAAAACTCTTAGACTATAAAGTCATCACTCTAGAAAGACTTACATCAACTGACCAATATTATAAATTAAATGCCTTTTTCTTGAAATGTCATTCAAGTAAAGCTAAGCAGTATTATAAAATAGGAAGAGATGTTAAGGGGATGGGAGGGAAGAAAAGTCTCTTTACAGAGGAGCATTAGCTAGGAAGTGTAGAAAAAAATGAAATGTGAAAATCATCATTTTGGAAACCCAATCAGTGAATGCTAAAACCATTAAGTTAAAGGTCAGTGAATAGGACACAAGATATTTACTTGGTACAAAAATATTTCCCAACAGATTATTTAATAGTTGCAAAGAAGAAACCATACCTTTACAAGGGCAAGAGTCAACGGAACCAAACTTAGGATGGTAATCAAACTCAGCATCACTAAATAGTAAGAACAATTTATATTATGTGCTTTCTGATTTAAATCAAAATAAAGTTCACAACATTATCTATCATCCAAATGTTAAAAATGTTTAATTGAATCTAGTTTATAGGAAATATGATACCACAAGGAAGGAATCAGACGCACACAGAGTATCAGACAAGAAAACTTGGCTACATTTGTAAAAAGTCTATGTCATCCACGATACTGGTTATTTCTTCTCCTTTTAGTCACTCTAGACAGAGGTTTATCAACTTTATTAATCATTTCAAAGAACCAGTTTTTCAGGGATTTTCTCCATTTTTATTTTGTGATATTTTAATTTCATTGATTTCGACTTCTACTTGCTTTATGTTGAATTTATTCTTATATATCTAGATTTTTAAGGTAGAAGTTTAGATTGGTTTGAAACTTATTTCCTTTCCTAATATAAGCATTCAATACTATAAATTTTCTACTAAGTATTGCTTTAGGGATCCCATACATTTTAATGTTTTTTATTGATTGATTTCAGAGAGAAGGAGGGAGAGGGAGAGGAAAAGACAGAAACATCAATGATGAGAGAGAATTCCTCAATCGGCTGCCTCCTGCGGATCAAGACCGAAACCCAAGCATGTGCCCTGACCAGGAATAGAACCGTGACTTCCTGGCTCATGAGTTGATGCTCAACCACTAAACTGTACTGATAAAGTTATGTCTTCATTTTCACTTAATTCAAAATATATTCTACTCTTCTTTGAAATTTTCTCTTTCACAATAGGTAAAAATATGTGGTTTAATTTCCAAATATATGGGGATTTTCCAGATATATATTATTAGCTTCTAACTGAATGCTGTTAAGAGTCAAAGAAGATACTCTGTGTCTCCTTCAATTACTTTAAAAATGTTTTATTTTATGGCCCAGAATATCTTCTAGCTTTGTAAATGTTCCATGTGCGCTTAAAAAGAATACGTATTGTGCTAAATATGTATTCTGATAAAGTGTTCCATAAATACCAATCAGCTCAAGTTGGTTGACAACGCTGTCTAGGTCTTCTATAACCACACTGATTTTCTACCTAGTTGTTTCATCAATTACTGAGAAAGGGGTACTGAAGACTGTAACTGTGAATTTGTCCACTTCACCTTTCAGTTCTATTAGTTCAGCTTCATGCTCTCTATGTTTCAGACATATGTTTGAAGACATATTCCTAAACACATACAATTGTATATAAGATTGTTATGCCTTCTTGGTGAACTGGCTCTATTACTATCACAAAATGTCCCTCTTTATTCCTGGAACTATCCCTTGTTTTGAAGTCTACTTTGTCTGACATTAATACAGAAACTCCAGCTTTCTTTAGTTTAGTTTTCATCTTTTTACAATTTCTCTCCCAGTGCAATTAATACTTTGTGTCCGACAGTTACAGGCAGACCACCTTGATCCTTCACTCCTGGAAATATTTGGGGATTTTCCAGATATGTATTATTAATTTTTAACTGAATGCCCTTAAGAGTCAAAGAAGATATTCTGTGTCTCCTTCAATTACTAGGGAGTGGAGAACCACCCTCATTAGTTGTTATGCTATTTACATTTCTTTTTTTAAATATGTTTTAATTAATTATTATTATTATTACTATTATTTTAGAAAGAGAGGAAGGGAGAGGGATAGAGATAGAAACATCAATCTGCTGCTTCCTGCAACCCAAGAATCGAACCTTGACCTCCTGGTTCATGGGTCGACATTGAACCACTGAGCCATGCAGGCTGGGCTCTTACATTGACAGAGATTCATCCATGTTATAGCAGTACTTAATTCCTTTTCATGGCTGAATGATATTTCATCATATGTATATATCACAATTTTTTAATCCATTTTTCCATTAATGGTCTTTAGGTCTGTGACCACTCTTCTGTGAATAATGTTTCCACAAACGTGCTGCAATTCTATGTTATAAGACAACTCTATTTTATATGGTAACTCTATGTTTAACTTTTTGAGGAACCACAAACTGTTATCCACAGCAGCTGACCTTTTTATATTTCCACTAACTTGGTATAAGGGTTCCAAGTTCTCCATCAATTTGCCAACACTTATTTTCTGTTTAGCTTTTTTTATTATAGCCATCTTAGTGAATGTGAATTGGCACCTGTGGTTTTATATGCATTTCCCTAAAGACTAAACATGTTGAGTGTCTTCATATGTTCTTGTCCACTTGTAAATCTTCTTTGGCAATAGGTGTATTCAAGTCCTTTGCTCATTTTAAAATTGGATTGTTTGTCTTTTTGTTGAGTTTTAAAAGTTCTTTATATATTCTGCATGCTAAATCTGCATCAAATACATGATTTGCAAATATTTTCTACCATTCTGTAGCCTGCCTTTTTACTTTCTGGATAATGTCCTTAACATCACTTAAAATTTTATTTATTTAATATATTTCTCCTCAACTAGAACATACACTTCATGTAATACCAGACCTTCTTTTTCTTGTTTACTATTGCACTCTCAGGAAGTAGGACAATACTTTGTACATTATTTTTCCAGTGAATAACTGAATACATGGCTCTATTATCAAATTGTCACATCAGAGTCATATAGAATTGAGCAAAATACAAAGTGTTTATACAAACTAAACCTGATATCTTGACAATAAGTACAGAATAGTCAGATTGTTTTCTTTCTCGTGACTATGTATTTTGCCTGCTACTTATATTTGTAGAAAAGGGAAAAAAGGAGCGTTATATAAAGATCTGGGTCAAAAAAGTAACACTTTAGTGTCCATTTGCTATGGTCTTGGCATGGAAAGAATTTTAACTAAAAAAAAAAAAAAAAAGATTTGGGAACCACAGCTTCCAGTCAGGCACATGATCATGACAGTAAACAACCAATTTGGATATTGTGTTCTGAGCACATTTAAGGTAGGCTAGGCTATGATGTTCATTAGGTTAGGTGTATTAAATGCATTTTTGACTTAATATTTTCAACTTATGGCTGTATGGGACATAATTACATTACAAGTAGAAGAGCATCTGTATTGCCAGTAGAAGGTGATGGTGGTAATTATATTGGTAATTCAATACTTACTGCTGGAATACAGATTTAAATCCTTATTCTGAGTTCTGAAGAATTCATAAAGTTATAGTGGAAGGTCAAAAACCTTTAGCAATAGACGTTCACTTTATATTAGTATTATGCTCACTATTTGCTAAGCAACTACTCTATTTGTCAAAATTCAAATGAATAAGATTTTGTGTCCTTGGATCTTAAGTACATTCTGCTCTCTAGAGCAATATCAAACAAAGGCTAAATAATCTTATATAATAAAGAGCTAATATGCTAATTAGACTGAACAGCTGAACAATCATCCAGATGACCTTCGGATGAAATGGGGGCTGCAAGGGGCTACGAGACCAGCCGAGGCTGCGAGGGGCTGTGAGGGGCTGCAAGGGCTGGCCAAGGCAGCTGGACTGCAAGGGCCGAGCCCCTTGCACGGATTATGTGCATTGGGCCTCTAGTTCTATATAATAAAACCCTAATATCCTATGTGTATGGTCGTCCAGTTGGCCATTCAACCAATCAACTAGAGTAATATGCTAATGATATGCTAAGGCCGCTCAATGACTCTCCATGACGTGCACTGACCACCAGAGGGCAGACACTCCGACTGGTAGGTTAGCTTGCTGCTGGGGTCCGGCTGATCAGGACTGAGCAAGACAGGCCAGACACACCCTAGAACCCTCCTGTGGTCCTTCCCTGGCTGGCCAACCTCCCACTTCTCTCCCTGGCCCCAATTGTGCACCGGTAGGGTCCCTCAGCCTGGCCTGGAAGCTCTCGCAATCTGGGACCTCCTGGGGGATGTCAGAGAGCCGGTTTCAGCTTGACAGCGCAACGACCAGTCACTATGACGTGAACTGACCACCAGGGGGCAGACGCTCCACACAGGAGCTGACCCCTGGTGGTCAGTGCACTCCCACAGGGGGAGCACCGCTTAGCTAGAAGTCGGGCTCACAGCTGGCAAGTGCAGCGGCGGTGGCAGGAGTCTCTCCTGCCTCCATGGCAGCGCTAAGGATGTCCAACTGTTGGATATCCCCCAAGGGCTCCCGGACTGCGACGGGCACAGGCCAGCCTAAGGGACACCCCCCACACCCCAAAGTGCATGAATTTCATGCACTGGGCCTCTAGTTTTACATAAGATTGCCTCTCAAATACTTGAAAATGACTATACTATGGTGTTCTTATAAAATCTTCTTTAGTATAATCTAAATATATCCTGGGCTTCCACAGTCTTTCTTATACTGTCCAGAATATAGTCGGTAAACATTTCACATGAGTTCTGGTATTCAAACTAAATACAACACTACAAATGTTCTACTACTTAGAACTGAATTAGATCATTATTCTTCTAGGAAAACCATACTTGCAATTTAGGAGGTGGGGCTGGGGAGGGGAGGGCAGCCATATTACATTATTGGCTAAGTCTTGATTCCTGTCAAAATTTCTACGATATGATATAGCTTTGAATTTTAAACTTAAAGGCAAAGTTACATGTTGATTTCTATGAGATAATCTTTTATTTCAGTTCCTTATTCTGAATAGGTTGTTTATATATGTTGGAATCCTGATTCACTATCAACATATTAGCAGCATTTCTGAAATATTCCATCCTATACAATTCTGAAACACACTTCACATGTATTGTAAATAAACTAAAATCAGAAATTTAACCAAAGCTCTGTAACTTTCATCTATTTTGTGCATCTCTGCTTTATTCTATCTGTTTTATAATTTATTCCAAAGGAGAATGTCTGCTTAGTGAGAAAACAAATGGAAATAAAATTGAAGTGGGTATCTGCTTTCTCCTGGTTATATCTTAGCTCTATATTGTGGGTCTACCTTGTCCTTGAAAAAAAAAGCACAAAGATTATTTTTGTTACACGTAATTTTCAAAAGTTTCAGTTTATTCTGGCCAATTTTATTTGCCCACTTAACTTTTTCATTATGAACCAACATTCTACATTTTTTATACATATCTACCCAGAGATTTCAGTATTTGAAAAACAATGCAAAAACACTAGTAATTCATGATTCTAATGTACATGACTATAACTTATGCTAAATGTAAATATATACTTATCTATCCTTATAACAAAATCACATTGTACTGATAACTCAGTTTGGCTTAACTCCTAACATTACCCTCAATTCTGCTTTTTCTATTTTTATGCTTTTATATTATTGACATTTCATACAAAGACAGATCAAAATATTTTAGTTCTATCTTTTGAGTATTTTTTACCACTCTCTTATTCATTTTTTAACCATCTTCAGTAATATTAATAGACGACAATTAATTGATGTTGGGGTTTTTCAATTGTCAATCTTTTTTTAGTTTTCTGATTTTTATACCCATATGATGTTGTTTCTTAATTTTACTGAATTAAAAGTAATGTCCACTTTGAAGTAATTATGTTTCTTGCTTCCCAATCCGTAAAGAGTTCCAGATTTAACACAACCTTTCTCTGCCTACCCTGTTACTATCTAACTCCTACTTGAAAACAGAAAACTGAAACAAAAAATATCTTTTCTAAGATTAACAGCTGACTTTTCTTTTAAACTCTCGTATTCTTGATTAAGATCACTCTAGTCTGAATTTGCCAATGGAAAACTATGTCTAAGTGTCAAAAGACACCTGAGGATAGCTGTAACAATCAGTGGCTGTTCAGTACTCTAAGTTAGTTTACATTATTTTTGTAAATTCATTCTTTTTTGTTTTGACAACTTCTTTACTTTTGAAAAAAATGTAAGCATACACCTTAACCCATAACTTAATGTCTTGGTATAAGAAGGTAAGACTATAGTATTTCGTAAGACATAAATCACCACATTATCAAAGCTTTAAATGAGGTAATTACATGTATTATACATTGGATAGTATTTCATCTGCACCTTTAACAAAAACCAGCTGAAGTTATGATTTTAAAATTATCCATGGCAAAATACCTATTATGGAACAGATTTATAAAACTTGAAAAAAAGGTCTGACATACATCACTTACTTTCTATGACTGAAAACATAAAGAAAATAGTACCTATTACTAACAAAACTGTGTAGACAGAAAAAAAATGTTAGAATGAGGAAACTTTAGGCCACAATAAGACACTATTACAGAACATAAAACTGACTCAGAATTTAATTGAAATAGAAAATTATTATAATGAGAGCACAGAAGCTGTGCTTTTAGAAAGAATTTAAAGGAAAGGAAATGAGAAAGGTGAGAAAAAGTACCACTGGACTCCTTACCCATTGCGGCTGGTACTGGAGCTTCCTGATGGTATTTTCAGCCTGCTCCAGCTTAGCACTGGCCTCATCACTCTGCTGTTTGATGGTGGCCAGTTCCCGTTTTATGAGGTAGTTTTCCTCAGCCTCCTGGGCTCTTGTCACTTGTCCCTTAGGACATAATTTTTGTGTGTATAAAGCAATTTAGGATAGAGTCAAGAAAGACTGTCTTTGTGAGGTTTAGTTATTCACTTTCAAATATATTTTTTAAATCACCTCAGAGAACAGAACAGCCTAAGCAATTGTTAGCCAGCAGCTCATTATTGCTCCAGCAAATTTTGGGGAACTAAATGAAAAATTCATCTGACAATCTTAGGAACAATTCTTGTTTCAGTCAATAAAAATTCAATTCATGCAATATTATTGAATTGTACATGCAGGACTAAATGTCAATGAATAAGTAGTTAATTTCACAGAATCCACTATTGCCATTTTGTAATATTTTAAAATAAGGTTAGCTTTAAAACGTGCAAAAGCTGCTTATTTTAATAAACCAAGATAACACCCTGTTATCAAGAATAAGCTTACACCCATATATACCACCTAAAATATTATTTGGGGGTGGGGGGGAGAATGCATGTAAATTGCATGCATTAAAATACAAATCTCTACATTAAAGACTTTCCTTAGAAGTTAGAGAAAATGCTAAAAAAACAAAATAAAAAACTATACCTGTATCAATCTATCTGCCAAGGAAGCACTTTCCTACAAAAGGAAAAATTCAGATAGAAATGTAAGGGAAAGAAATAAAATAAAGGTGATAAAATTAGGACTAAGAAGAAACAAAGCATACCCAAATTCCACCTACTTTTCATGTAATTAAACATGAAGACTTTAAAGCTTTTTTTACTGAATGTGTTTTTATTCTTAAACCTTAAAAAATATATTAAAGAATAGGCTGCAGAAAGTCATGTACTAGAAGAGACTGAACACAAATTCTAAGAGGTTTTTCATTCTTTGGAACAAGCAAACATTTTCCCTTTAAAGCATACTTTTAAATCTTTATTTTTAGAGTCAGTCACATTGCCAAACCACTTATATGAAAGGGAGAAGGAATTTGAGTAAGTAATTCCACGTACAAAGTGTGACAGCAGTTTGTGCAACCCCAACTTCCAAAGACGCAAAGCAAGAAAAATATCAGAAATGAAATAAATGAGCTCGAGGTAATACACCCTAGCAATAACTGATGAAACTTTCCAGTTGCAGAATTTGATACATATGTATTTATAGAATTCTAAGTGGACACACGTAGGCCATCTAAGTCAATAAAAAAGGTACTTAGTTTTTAGAATCAAAATCCAAGCTTAACTCTTTCTAACAGCACCTTTATCATTGTGAAGGTTCAATAAAATAGAAATGCTTTCTATGTGAAAATATCTCACTCCAAAGATAAAAGACCACTAAGATGATATATATTTTACTATAAACTGAGTATTTATTGAAAAAAAGTTTATAATTAAAAAAAAAAACTAAGCTCAATCTTTTTGCAGAATCACCAAAAAAGTAGAATTGTCACCAAAGCAACTCTAAAAAGATGAAGAAAATATAGGAAAACTACTTTTGACTTAATATAGTGAACCTGCAATTATCATACAACAAAAATAGGCATGTAATTAGCATCCTGGTCCTTGTGCACACATTTAATATAAAACCATTAATATTTTTCAAACAAAAGACAAAAATGCAAACTATCCATTTTTTCTTTATTGCTTTCTTGAATATTGATACATAGATTATCAGGGAAGATTTAAAGATAATTGGCAATATCATAAAGAGTACTTTTAAGTTTACTTTCTCTCACCTTTAATCAAACACAAAACTCCCAAAAGAGCAAAGACTTTATAAATTCAGATGTTTTTCTTAATATAAACCAAAACTCTTACACTATACTTTTATTATTCAATACATTCTTACAACATCAGAAACAAGACTACAAAAGACATTATATCAAAAGCATAATATAAGAAAGAATGCAATATGTCCACATTTGCCCAGTTATTTTACATTAAACAAAGAGGAATAGGTAACAAGTGGTATTAAAATAATTTTAAGAACCAAAAGTTTAAGCACAATTCCCCAGTGTTGAAAATCATGGTGAATTTTTAAATAAGAAATCAGTCAGTCATTTTGACTAAACTTAAAGCAAGCCTAGGTAGGCCTTATATGAGTCATTGCCACATTTAATATATGGCTAGAAAGGGCAATATTTGAAAATACTATTAAGTAACAGATTTTAAATTAAGTTACCTCAAAATAACATACATTTTAGAGATTATATCTAAAGAAAACAAATGTTACTATATCTTACTTAAAACTTTAAAGTTTAACAGCCAGTAGTGATCAATTTTTACTAATGACAAGTTAGTTAATTAAGTAGTAAGCTAGGCAAGCTAAGCAGTTAATACCACAACTTTGGAGACACATAAGCTAGATTTCTTTATATAAAATAGACAGGGGGGGAAACTGTGCATTTAACAGAAGCTTACATAAGTAGTCATTTACTTACTTTTTCTAATGTTTCAATGCGTTGTTTTAAAAGCCTATTTTCTGTGCGTAACCTCTGAAAAAAAAGAAAGAAAAATACAAACAAACAAAAAATGGTTTGGTTGCAAGCATTCCTGAGAGGAGAAAAAATACCTTAAAAATATATCACATTTTATAAATAAGAAAAGAATCTAAGGAATGGTTATATTATTATCTTGTCAAATTCTTAAAAGACTCAAAGTAAGAAATACATGGCAAAGAAAATGACCACCTTTATCATTTCAACTGTGGTTGAATTTTAAATATATTCTACAGTACATACAGAAATAAACCCTTTCTTTTCTGTACCTGTCATAATGACTCTTAACCATTGCTGTATTTTCTTATGTCTTAACATATGCATTAGATAGAAATGATTCTAACTCATTTATCTCCTACAAAGCCTAACTACATGAACAATATTTATATGTCTATCAAATTTTTAAAAGATAAGAAATCTGCAAAATGCATGCTCATAGAATAAGTATTAAACTGTCTGTTTTTAACTAGACCAGTCTCAATTTATAATGCATATATATGCCAAGTTGTAGAATTCCTTATATTCTGAAAAGATAAAGAATGAGATGTTTTCCATCATGAGGTGTTTTAAATGTAAGAACATTAAAAGCTTGAATTATTAGCACCTTTCTCATAGTTCAAAAAGTAAAACCAGATTTTTAAAAATTTTCACCTAATTGTTCAATGCCTGACTCCCCACCCTGTCAAGTTACTGCCATAAAGTATTAAATCTAAAACACTCTGTTAAAAGAAAAATCTTTTTGCACATATCAACCAATATAATTTCATAGTAAGCCCTTATATAAATTATCCCTTCATTTTAGAATCCACTGTTATCCCTCCATTTGGTCATCACTCTCATCTCAAAACTCCTCTTACCTTTTTATATCAATTTACTCCACAACTCAATCCAGCCATCTTCCAACCCTGCTCTTCCTCTAAATTCCTGCTAAAAAATGTCTTCCTCAGAAAGTTCTTCTGTCAATTCAATCTAATATTTTGTCAGTAAATACAAAAATTTAACATAAAGTCTCAGATCAAGAAAAAAAATTTTCTATGCATTATTGTATCTTATAGACTACAAATTAGAACAAATAAATCTTAATCTAAAAAATATAACCTTCTAAAACGGAATAAGAATAATCAGAAAACCTGAATAGGCCAATAACAATTGATGAAATTGAAACAGTAATAAAAAAAATTTAAAAAAACTCAAGAGCAAACAAAAGCCCTGGTCCAGACAGCTTCACAGGGGAGTTTTACCAAACATTCAAAGAAGAACTAACACCTATCCTCCTCAAACTACTCTAAAAAATCCAAGAGGAAGGAACATTTCCAAGCTCTTTTTATGAGGACAGCAATATCCTAATTCCAAAACCAGATAAAAACACTAACTACAAAGAAAGAGAATTACAGGCCAATATCCCTGATGAACATAGATGCTAAAATGCTCAACAAAATATTAGCAAATCAGATCCTGCAATATACTGAAAAGATCATACACCATGACCAACTTGGATTTATTCCAGGGATGCAAGTTGGTACAATATTTGCAAATCAATAAACGTGATACATCACATAAGCAAATTGAAAGACAAAAATTAATTATCATATCAATTGACATAGAAAAAGCATTGAACAAAATCCAACATCCATTTTTTATAAAAACTCTCAGCAAAGTGGGAATAGAGGGAGCATACCTCAACATAATAAAGGCCATATTTGACAAACCTACAGCCAACATAATACTCAATGGGCAAAAACTAAAACCATTTCCCCTAAAACTAGGAACAAGACAGGGATGTACAATTTCACAACTCTTATTCAACATAGTACTGGAAGTCCTAACCACAGCAACCAGACAAGAAGAAGAAATAAAAAGCATACAAATTGGGAAGGAGGAAATAAAACTCATTATTCAGATATGACATGATATTGTACCAAGAAAATCCTAAAATCGCCACCAAAAACTACTAAATTTAATAAAAGAATTTGGCAATGCAGAAGAATACAAAATTAACACCTAGAAATCGATGGCATTTTTATATACCAACAATGAATTATCAGAAAGAGAAACTAAACAAACAATCCCATTTACCATAGCAACAAAAAAATTAAGATACCTAGGGATAAACTTAACCAAGGAGGCAAAAGACTTGTACTCGGAAAACTGCATGACATTGAAAAAAGAGATAGAGGAAGATATAAACAAGTGGAAGAATATACACTGTTCATGAATTGGTAGAATTAACACCATTAAAATGTCCATACTACCCAAAGCAATCTATAGATTCAATGCAATCCCTATTAAGTTACCAACAGCATTTCACAGATCTAGAACACATACTCCAAAAATTTATATGGAACCAAAAAAGACCCCAAATAGCCACAGCAATCTTGAAAAAGAACAAAGTTGGAGGGATCACAATGCCAGATATCAAGTTATACTACAAACCCACTGCAATCAAAACAGCCTGGTACTGGCATAAGAACAGCATATAGATCAATGGAACAGAGATCCCAGAAATCGATCTAAGCCATTATGCTCAATTAATATTTGACAAAGAAGGTAAGAATATACAATGTAGTAAAGACAGTCTCTTCAATAAACAGTACAGGTACATGCAAAAAATGAAACTAACCTACCAACTTATAACATATATAAGAATAAACTCAAAATGGACAAAAGACTTAAATGTAAGTTATGAAACCATAAAAATCCTAGAAGAAACTATAGGTAGCAAAATCTCAAGACATCTCTCGTAGCAACATGTTTTGGGTACATCTTCTAGGGAAAAGGAAACTTAGGAGAAAATAAACAAATGGGACTACATCAAAATGAAAAACTTCTGCACAGCAAAAGAAACCATCAACAAAATAAAAAGGGAACCCACTCCACTGTATGGGAGAACATATTTGGCAATGATACATCTGATAAAGGGTTAATATACAAAATATATAAGGAGTTCATACAACTTAACAAAGGAAGACAAACAATTTAAAAAATGGGCAAAGGATCTAAATAGACACTTCTCAGAAGAGGACATATAGATGGCCAAGAAATATATGAAAAAAGTGCTCAAAGTCACTGATCATCAGAGAGATGCAAATCAAAATGACAATGAGGTATCACCTCACACCTATCAGAATGGCTATCTACGCTAATAAAAGAGTAAGATGCAAATTGACCATACCTTCACGATGCCCACCAGCCAATCAGGAATGAGTATGCAAATTAACCCAACAAAGATGGAAGGTTAATTTGCATGCACAGGCACCAAGCGGCCGGGAGCGGGATAAAATGCTTGCATCATCGCCATGGATGATGCAGGCATTCCACACCACCCCAGCCGCTCTGGGCCTCTGGGCAGTGTGGGAAGGCAGAAAGGCAGCTCTGGGCTGGAGCGAAAAGGCGGCTCTGGCCAGAGCAAAGGCGGGTGCCGGCAGCCAGGTGAAGGAAAGCCCATTCTTGCACAAATCTTTGTGCATTGGGCCTCTAGTCATCAATAAATCAACAAATGACAAGTGCTAGCGAGGATGTGGAGAAAAGAGAATGCTAGTACACTGCTGGTGGAAATGCAGACTACAGCCACTATGAAAAACAGAATGGAGTTTCCTCAAAAAATTAAATATGGAACTGCCATTCAACCCAGTGATACCACTTCCAGAGATATATCATAAGAAGCCAAAACACCAATCAGAAAGAATGTATGCACCCCCATGTTCATAGCAGCATAATTTACAAGTGCATATCAGTAGATGAGTGGATAAAAAAGCTGTGGTAGCCCTGGCCAGTTTGGCGTGGTGGACAGAGCATCAACCTGTGAAGCGAAGGGTCCCGGGTTCGATTCCGGTCAAGAGCACGTACCGTGGTTGCAGGCTCCTCCCCACCCGGGCCCTGGTCAGGGTGCATGCAGAAGGCAACCAATCAATGTGTCTCTCTCACATTGATGTTTCTGTCTTTCCTGCTCTCTTCGACTCTCTAAAAATCAATGGAAAAATATCCTCAGGTAATGATTAAAAAAAAAAAAAAAAAGCTGTGGTACATTTATACCATGGACTACTATGCAGCAGTAAAAAATAAGGATCTCTTACCCTTTGAGACAGCATGGAGGAACCTGCAGAGTGTTATGCTAAGCAAAATAAGCCAGTCAGAGAAAGACAAGTATCACATCATCTTATGCATATGTGGAATCTAATGAACAAAATAAAGTGTTGAACAAATTAGATCCAGGGACACAGAAGCCTGGAACAGACTGTTGAATCTCAGAGGGAAGGTGGAGGGAGGGGGGACAGATCAACCAAAAAACTTGTATGGATATATGCATAACCCATGGATACAAACAGTAAGGTGGTGGAGGCCTGGAGTGGGGGACAGGGTGGGCTATGAGGGGTCAATGGGAGAAAAAAAAGGGACATACGTAATACTTTCAACAATAAAGATTTTACAAAATAAATCTTAAGAGTTATTACAAAGATACTAAGCAAATTGAATTTTCTTCTTCTATTTACTAAAACATATTTAGATGATTTGAAAAGTGTGATCTCAGACTACAAAATAGCATGGCAGGTCTACACAAATAAGCAATAAGTAAATGCTGTTAAAGTCTGGGAAGCCAAAACAACAAATGTGATTCTCAAAATGTTCATCAACATAAAATTGTAACATTTTGTTAATCCTAGAAAATTTAGAAGTTCAACCAGACAGTTGAGTGAATAAAGTTAATGTTACAATAATGTTAAAATAATAAAATTTTTAAAAACATTCACCTGGATTTCCTTTCCCATCCCCTTTAAATCTTCTGAAATTCTGCTATAAATAAAAATTTAATATTTTCCACCAATGATCTACCGAAATGTCTTAATACCACTTTTTAAGTAAATCACCAATTCCTCATTTGTGTGATATCCACTTCAACATGAACTGATAACTATAATGGACTTTATCAATTAGTAAAGACTACTTCAGGATTACCTATTAAATTTCAGGGGTTTGCCTTTTTTTGGATTAGTTATCACAGCATTTTGGTCCCCCAAACCTCAACTATTAGTGTACTAAATTAGTAAAAAGACTAGGTTTTGAAGTTAGGCAGAGTTAGATTCAAATTCTCACTCTACAATTAACACCTGTGCATGCCATTTATTGTCTTAGACTCTCCATTTCCTCATCTAGAAAATTAGAGTAATAATCACTACAATACTGGAAGAATTAAATAAGATAGCATAGTGCTTAACATATATATCAAACACTTGGTTAGTGATGAGCATTGCTCATATTTTTCAAGTTAGGCATGAATATTTTTTATTTTATCTTTTACAATTATTCTTTAGATTTTTTACTTCTCTGGAATAGTGCAAGGAATTAAACTTGACTGGGTTTGTTAATGTGTATTTTGTGGGGAAATTGTTTATACAACTTGTAGTTATTTTTGTCTATCTTTTATTCATCTTTTTAAGAACAACTGTATGCAAAGTTTTTCAGAGTTTATTTCTTAGGTTCTATCCTATTTTTCTTTTAAGTTGGTCCTAGATATGCTTTTATATTTACTTTACATGAAACTTCTTCAAAGATATTTTTGAAATGTTGGTTGCTAATATATAGGAAAGTTAATGACTAAAATGTCTGATTTCTCACAAATTTTTGAGCATCTTTCTTTTTAATCACATTTTCTGAAACTAATTAAGAGTGTTTTCTAACCTTTAAGTAAAAATCACAAAGAGAAATCTCAATAGACATGTACACTTAAAAAAAAATTTTACAAAAAGGCTTTTGACCTACCAAATTAGAAAAAAAATCAGATTTGAGAGTGAGAGCAAGAATGAAATACCTAATGTCGGCAACGTATTAGTGAAATGGAAACTCACTGCTAAGAAGGATATATTCTGGAAATACTTTTGAGGAAATTCATGTAGTACAAATCAAACATCTTAAAAATATTAACATCCTATAATTCTACTTTTTACAACTGGCTATGGAAATGCAAAGTACCAAAAAAACTTCATATGCAACATGCTAACAATAAGCATACTAGAGGCCCGGTGCATGAAATTCTTGCACGGGGGGGGGGGGGGCAGGGGGGTGGTGTCCTTCAGCCCAGCCTGCACCCTCTCCAATCTGGGACCCCCTCAAGGGATGTCCGACTGTCCATTTAGGCCCAATCCCACCGGCAGTCAGGCATCCCTCTCACAATCCAGGAATGCTGGCTCCCAACTGCTCGCCTGCCAGCCTTCCTAATTGCCCCTAACCGCTTTTGCCTGCCAGCCTGATGATCCCTAACCACTCCCCTGCCAGCCTGATCAACGCCTAACTGCTCCCCTGCCAGCCTGATTACCCCTAATTGCCCTTCCCTGCAGGCCTGGTCACCCCCAATTGCCCTCCCCTGCTGGCCCGGTGACCCCTAACTCCCCTCCCTTGCCAGCCTGGAAGCCGCTAACTACCCTCCCTGCAGGCCATCTTGTGTCCACATGGGGGCGGCCATCTTGTGTGTGGGAGTGATGGTCAATTTGCATATTGCCTCTTTATTATATAGGATTATATAGGATATAAATAATGAAAAAAGTGAGAAACATCCCAAAATAGGAAAATCTTGGTTTCAAAGAACCTACTCTTCAATTGTTATCTATTCTTTCCAACATACTTATGACATAACCCAAGTTCAACAATCATACTTCTCATAAGAAGAATCTCATGATCCCATCAACTTTGCATTGTTCCTCACTCACTGATGTCCTCTCTTCCCTCTTTCCAAAGTTTAATTTCCAATCATTGTAGACTTTCCCTTGCTTTTATCCTCCCTTCCCTATCTCTTTCTTAATAGTTAGTAGACTTGTCTGATGAAACCACTACACTGGGTCAACATACTGACAACTCCGTGTCTGCATCTATGCTGGAAAACATGACCAAGGAGAACATAAACATGTTACTATTTAAAATTAACAATCACTAAATTCATTTGGACTCTTAATGTATCTCATCAATAAATATGTATTTACTTAATCCATGCCTTCTCCCACTCGCTTACATCACTATTTCATACTTACTCCTCTTTCTTCAAAAACAGCAACCCTCTAACCTACTATCATTTGATAATCTTGCTTAGTATTTCACTGAAAATATTATAGCAGTTAGAAGAGAACTCACAAACTCCTACAACCACATCCTACCTTTTACCTGTGTTTTTGTGCATACGTTTTGCTTTCTCTCCTGTTATTGTGGATTAACTATCCATATTAATAGACCAAGTTAGGTCTCCTACCCATACCCTCCCAACTCCAGCAATTATCTTGTCATTCATACATCATCAATTTTTCCTACTTAGCACCATAATAATGTGCTTAATAAAAAATGTGTTTATTTCTGCATTAAAAAAAGAAATACAAACAAAAAAACTCAACATAACTACCTTCTACTCTTTCCTTTTGGCTTCTAGACACTATATTTCCATGGAGTTCTGTTTTGCTGCTTTAGCCTCATCTTCCTAATTTTAAGTGTTGGCTTACTCTAAGGCTCGATTCTTGAACTCTCTTCTCTATTTTATCTATTTAAGAATTTCTGGCCTTACCCAGAGTACAAATACAAATTTTAAAAATATATTTTTTTTTATTGATTTCAGAGAGTAAGAGAGAGGGAGAGATAGAAACATCAATGATGAGAGAGAACCATTGATTGGCTGCCTCCTGCATGCCCCCCCACTGGGGATTGAGCCCACAACCTGGGCATATGCCCTGACTGGGAATTAAACCATGACCCCCTGGTTCATAGGTTGACACTCACCACTGAGCCACATCAGCTGGGAAAAATACAAATTTTAAGTGTGTATACACACACACACACACGTATATGTATATACATATACATATATATGAATATGCCCTTTAAATTGAAAATCTACCTGTTTCTCTAGAAAGTAGTTAAAAAGTATAACCTTTGCTTAGTGATAGATTCCCCAAGTAATCTCATTCACTCTCTTGGCATTATCATTTCAATAACTGCCAAATTTATATTTATACTAGAGGCCCAGTGCACGAAATTCCTGCACGGGTGGGGTCCCTCTGCCTGGCCGCAGATCGGGGCCGATCAGGGCCATCTTGCCCAGTTCCAATAGGGGCAATCGGGCCTAAAAGGGGCAGGGACCGTGAGAGGGCTCCAGGGCATGACTGGCCCCGTCTCGCCCAGTCCCAACTGCCCAGACCCCAGCAGCAAGGTAACCTACCAGTCGGAGCATCAGCCCCCTGGTGGTCAGTGCACATCATAGTGACCCGTAGATTGACTGCTCAGTCAGACACTTAGCATATTTGGTTTTTATGTGTGTGTGTTTGTGTGTGTGTGTGTGTGTGTGTGTGTGTGTGTGTGTGTGTGTGTGTGTGTGTGTGTATGTATATATATATATATATATAGAGAGAGAGAGAGAGAGAGCGCTTGTCCTCTCGATTCTAACTCTGAATATTCAAGGAGCTACTCAAACATCTCCTAGGCATCTCATACTTTTAAAAATATGCACAATTAGGCTCCTGGTATTTCTCCCCAAACCAGATTCTCCTGCAGTCTTCACCATCTCAGGTAATAGGAACTCCATTTTCTAATTGCTCAGGCCAAAATGCTTGATTCCTGTCCCTCTCAAATCTCCACATTCAATCTGTCAGCTTTACCTTTAAATTTCTCCCAGTTTTCAATTTAAACACTACTATTTTGTTCTCCTATTTAACACTTATCATCATCTAAAATACTATACATTTTGCTTTTCTGTTTACTGTCTGATTTCTGTACTAAAATGTAAACTCCATAAGGGCAGGAATTGGTTTGTTTCATAAACACATCTCAAGTGTCTAGAACAGAGCTTGGACATGTAAGATGACACTATAAATATCTGTTGAATGAATGACATTAAATAAATTATGCTATTGCACCCCCACTAGATATTATTATTCAGACATTAGTTTTTCAATCAATGTTCATAAAATGAGCATCCAAATCCTTCTTACATTACCTACACATTAAAATCTTTCTTGGAAAGCATCACAGTGTATACACTGAAGAACCTAAATGGGCCTTAAAAAACCAAATCAGAGTTCAAATCCTTAACTTTCACCATTTTCTAGCATATTATTTGAGCTCTTTGGTGCTTAGCTTCTTCGTGAAAAGATGGGAATAAGAAACCTTTCAAAATACTATTCTAAGAATGAATGGAGATAATGCATGTAGATGACCTATCATATATTAAATAATCAATGAATGTGATCGTCAATACTAATACCTCACATTGCTGAAAATAATTGCTGAATGACTTAGATATTTGTCATGACTTCTTTTTTTTATGTTAGGCAGTAGATACACAAGTGTTTTTATATTATTCTCTGTTGTTCAACATATATGGAATATTGCTTAATTTTTGAAATTTAAAAAATATTAATTTCTGACTAAAAATAAGTCAGGATTTCTAATACCTCCCATTTGCAAAGAAGAAATTTAAATATAGATATTAGAATTCCTACGTTTATCTTAGGTAAAGTAGAAGACAAAGATTTTTCTTTTTTCTTTATTGATTTCAGAGAGAGGAAAGAGAGAGGGATAGAAATATCAATGATGAGAGAATCATTGATGAGAGAATCATTGATGGCTGCCTCCTGCATGCCCCCTATTGGGAATCAAGTCCACTACCCAGGCATGTGCCCTGACAGGGAATCAAACCATGACCTCCTGGTTCATGGGTTGACACTCAACCACTGAGCCACAACAGCCTGGCAAGGTGCTTCTTTTTGAAAGATTTGTGGGTTACCCTAATATAAGCTAGAATTTTAACATTTTTGTACCTCCTTCCTTTCAGGTGGAACACCAATAGATTGGAAAAAGATAATGATAACGATGTTTCCATTAACAAGAAATCTCACACAGTAAAATGCAAGATTCTCCATATGAAAGCATTATTATATTTTCATATATATATGCTCATCATATATATATATGCTCATCATATATATATACACACACATATACATACATATATATATGTGTGTGTATATATATATATATATAAAACACTTTCTCAGAGAATGGGTAAAAATACTTAAAAATCACATCTTGACCAGGTAGGTGACCGACAGATATAATTCTTAGACTAAAAGGTCACCAACCCTAAGGTCTTAGAATTTTAATTAAAGAGAGTGAAAACCTTAAAAATACTGCATAATATCATTTGCTTTCATATTAAAGCATCAAATAATTTGATGATCATATTATGTGCTTGTGTAGAAAACAGTATAAGACTATGTCCCTGAAGGCTTTTGAGGAGAACCAAGATAAGTACTAGTTTAACAGAACTCATTCCCTCATAAAAGGAACCTCAAGGAGAAGGGAAGAGAGTAAGGAAGTGGCATATCTCATTTTACCGAAAGGCTCATATAATACATGGCTCATTAACTGTAAATAAGGTGATCATTTGATCATGGCTGATCCAATAAACAAGATGGTCATCTGATTATGACTGAGATAAGTTGCCAGGTCCAAGTCAAAACCACACATACCAAATTTTAAGTGAAAAAAGTTCAGTCACACAAAAATTGTTTGGCTTTGTCTTTTGGTGGGGGATGGGGGGTAGAACATGAGGAGTGAAAAAAGAGATGGATATGGTATAAGAGTAAGAAAGAACTCTGTGTCAAACAAGATTTTATAAAAGGAACAGACTACCTTTGAGATCAGCATACTTTATTTACCTGATATGTCCCACTAATATTTTTAACTTTCTTTTTTTTTCCAGATTCTCTTCTAATAAATAACTTTATGCCACCTGTTTTTGCCTAAGACACATGGAGCTGGCAAGCAAAAGTATTTTGTGAGGTAACTGAACTATAACTTCCCCCAAAAAACAAAATTTCAAAGAAACTGCAAATATAGGCTAACATCTGCAGTAATCTTTTTGAAAAGGTCTTTTGTTATTCCTACGTTCATGGGACTTAATTTTAGAAAAAATTTCTTCAAGAGCAAGAATTGTTCATAGACCTGAGATTATTGTTTCCCACAATAACATAGCATGATGAAATGAACAGGATGGCTTTCCCATCCTCAGATTCTTGATTTGCAGTTCCGAATATTCCTGGTATGCGATAACCCATACTCTCTCCCCACTCATCAGGATGACGTACTTTTTACTTTCAGTAGGTTGAAGTAGAGGGTATAATTAATTTTACCCTTACTCATGGTACCTAAAAGAAAAGCAAATGGTAGAGTAGCAGTTGGATGATAGAATTTTAAAAGGGAGGGGAAAAACATCCACAGGGATCTATTCTGTCTCTCTCTCTCTCTCTCTCTCTCTCTCTCTCTCTCTCTCTCTCTCTCTCTCTGTCTTAAACATGTAGAAATATCTATTTATAACTAATAAGAATAGGGGGCAAAATGGAAATAAACCAAATCTAGAGAAGGGAGTCAAAGTTGATAAGAGTGGTCACATAGAAAATAGGGGAGATTGTCTCCCAGGGGGCTTTTTGAGGAGGATCATGGAGAAGGAATACTAAAAGAACCCATTCCCTTGTAAAAAGGACATGTAGGGTGTGAGTAATACAGTGGGACTATAGCAAGGCTGAACTGATACATGGCTGATTAACTGTGAATAAGATGGTCATCTAATGCCCTGCCAGGCCCAAATAAAAAAATCAGACAGACACATCCAAGCACAGAGGTTTTTTTTTAAAGTGGAATCAATCAAGAAATACTGTTTTATCTTATTTCGGGGGGGGGGGGGGCGGGTTGCACTAACTCATCCTTCTACTAATCATCCCCATTCTAATGTAGCAGCATAAAAACCAATAAAACTTGCCTTAACTCCCAGCACAAACAATGACAAAGATCCTCAACCTAAAAATTTCTGGCCTTACAGGGGGTACAAATAAGAATTTTAAGGTACATAAGGAAATTTGTATGTTCTTTAAATTGAAAATCTACCTGTTTCTCTGGAGAGTAGTTCAAAAGTTTAACATTTGCTTAGTGATGAAAAAATTGAATTAGCCAAAGCTTCCTGCATTTCTAAAGCAGCCATAATTAGTTCTAGTGCAATGATTTGCTCTATTTGGTCTACCTTAGGCTATAGTGCTGTTAGTGTCAGCATGCTGGGATTATCTTCTCTGCAACATTTAAAATATCCTTAAATGGAATAATTATCTTACCCATAGAAGTATTTTCTCCTGATGACCCACCAACATATCTAGTAAAAGGGAAGAGCTGCTCTTTTACACTAGAATGAAAACCACCCTGGTCACATTATTCTGGTTTTTGAAACATCTATTTTTAGCTACAATTAGTGGGACAGCAAATAAATTTATCAATAAATAAATACAAACATCATTGCTAAATGTGCTATAAGTAGGTAACAAATACATTAACATAGCCTAGCAATCTATTGCCAAATAATTGACTTCCATCAATGTACGTCCTACACTTTTAAAAGTCCTGAGATGCTTACTTTAATTTCAACTTGCTCTTCCATTTCTTTCGTTTTTATTGTAGTGTATTCCTTTTCAAGCCTAAGAAGAAAGAAAAGGTGTATTTTCATTCAAAAATAGTTATTAAATTATAAAATATAACACTACATATTAAGACAAAATATAATTTCATTAGGTTCCCCCAACTTATATTATAAATTGAGATATTTAATGAGAAAAGTCATTCAAATAGTTGCATAAATTCTTACAAAAATTACTTCAAAAGTAAAAAAAATAAGAACCATACAAAAGTAAATTTTAGGACAGCGATTTTCAACCCTTTTCATCTCATGGTACACATAAACTACTAAAACTCTGCAGCATACCAAAAATACATGTCTTGCTGATCTGACCAAAAAAACAAAAAACAAAAAACAAACAGGTATAATTTTGATTTACAAAAAATAATAATAATAGTAATTATCTACCCTTTTTCCTCCAAAGTAACTTTTTAAAAAAATCAGGTGTCTATACTTGTATATAAAGATTTCTGGTACCAAGAATTAACCAATCAGACACAACCTTATTATGCAACATGACCAATAAGAAGCAAATCTATTATATGACCTATATATTTATAGCTCAAGGTAGAGCATTCATACCAGATAGGTACTATTGTGTTGACTGTTGCCATTTCTTTTATTTGACAATCTAAGGGAAAAGAGGTCAGTACCCCTAACTAAATAGTCAGATATTATATGTTTTTAAATTTTTTGTGGCATGCAGGTGGAAAATCGCTGCTTTAGAAAGTAAAATATATAAGGCACCAAACATTGAACTAAGTGTACAGTTTCAATTCAGCACTAAACGTATACAAAAGAACTACCCATCCTCCCCCCTCAAATTAAAATATATCTGTAGAGTTCAACCAAAGAGATCTTAACCAAAAAGAAAAGCTTAATAACAGGAATACATTCTGAGCAATGCACTGTTAAGCAAATTCATCACTGCAAAAAGCACAGGCCCTAGCTGATTTGGGTCAGTGGTTAAAGCATTGGCCTGAAGGGTCCCAGGTTCTATTCCAGCCAAGGGCACATGCCTGGGTTGCAGGCTCGATCCCTAGTGTGGGGCATGCAGGAGGCAGCCGATCAATGATTCTCTCTCATCATGTTTCTCTCTCTCCCTCTCACTTCCTCTCTGACATCAATAAAAATACACATTTTTTTAAAAGCTCAGAATGAACAACATAAACTGATAAACAAAAACATATCCAGAGACAGAGAAGCATCAATCAGACCATCAAACCTCAGAGGGAAGGTAGGGTAGGGTGGGGGTTAAGGGGGAGAGATCAACCAAAGGACTTTTATGATTTAAAAAAAAAGCTCAGGAGCCATGAAGAACAAAATAGCACAAGAGAAAATGATACAATGAAGACAAGCAGTAAACAAAAGATGTATGAGGCTGCTGCACAGGTGTATGTATGAGGCATAACATGGCATGTTTCTTTTTTATAAGTAGAAAGCATGCATTCTAAAATAATAGTAAAGCAAATATATAAACCAGTAACATAGTTGTTTACTATCATTATCAAGTACTATGCAATGTACATGATTGTATGTGCTATACTTTTATAAGACCTGCAGTACAGCAGATTTGTTTACATTAGCATCAACACAAACACATGGGTGATGCATTGTACTATGATTTTACCATGACTACATCACTAGAAGATAGAAAATTTTCAGCCCCGTTATAATCTTACTAGTGGCCCAGTGCACAAAATTCATGCATGGGGGAAGGGGGGGTCCCTCAGCCCAGCCTGCACCCTCTCCAATCGGGGCACGTCTGACCCCCGGTTTAGGAGTTCAGGCCTAAACTGGCAGTCGAACATCCCTCTCGCAATCTGGGACTGCTGGCTCCTAACCGCTCACCTGCCTGCCAGCCTGATTCCCCTAACTGCCTCTGCCTGCCTGCCTGATTGCCCCTAACCCTTCTGCCTGCCTGCCCGATCGCCCCAAACCTCTCTGCCTACTTGCCTGATCGCCTCTGCTTCTGCCTGCCTGCCTGATAGCCCCTAACTGCCCTCCCCTGCTGATCTGATCTCGCCCCCCAACTGCTCTCCCATGCTGGCCTGATCTTGCCCCCAACTGCATCTGCCTTGCCTGATCACCCCTAACTGCCCTCCCCTGCCAGCCTGATCTCACCCCCAACTGCCCTCCCCTGCCAGCCTGATCTCGTCCCCAACTGCCTTAAAACCCCTCCTCAGCCCCCATCTTAGGTTCTGCCTTCACAGTTCACCAGATTAGGTTCTGATTGGTCAGTTTCTATGCCAGTCAGCATCAAAAGCTCTGCCTCCTAGGCAACCATTGGCTCCTCACAGTTCACCCAGATTTAGTTCTTATTGGTCAGTTTCTATGTCAGTCAGCATATTCGGGCCTATCTCCAGGCCTGATCAAAGAGGCAGGGCTGATCAGCAGCCCCCGTGGAGGCCTGGAGAGAAAGAGAGACACGCTGCTGGCTAGGCCCAAAGAGAAAGAGAGAGGCAAGAGCTGATCTACAGCTGCCACGGAGGCTACGAATCAGACCCTGTTTCTCTCTCCAGGCCTCTCTCAGGGCCTGATCTGCAGCCCCCTCAGCAGTCAGCACTGACTGCAGGACTGACTTCCGGTGTTCGGTTGAGCCTTCGGTCATTACGATCACTGCCTTTTTATATATATAGATGGGATCACCTTCGTTTATTTGGTCCGTTGTTGACCAAAACCATGGTTATCTGGCACATGACTATATTAAAATTGACTAACATATTTATAATGGAGGAAAGGGGACAACTCTATCTAACGAAAGAATTCCAATTAATAAGCATAGAAGGAATGAGGCAAATACAAAAATCACCCTTAGAACTCCACACCAGTAACTGCCACAGGCAAAAAAAAAAATTAATGAATTCTAAAATTAGTGAATAAAAGCTTAACCATAGTTTCAAAGCAATTCTCCAAAAATATTTAACAACATAAGGGGAAAATGGTAAGTTTATAGTACAGAATCCTAGCGGACAACATCGGAGCCAACTGATCAAGGTTAACATCATCAATAATCATTTGACATCAAGTACCCTTGTTAGGATATACTGAGAAGGGCATCTCGCTTCTTTGGTATCTTTTCCAGTAATCAAGATAAATCATCAAACAAACCCAAATTGAAGGACATTCTACAAAATAACTAATCAGCTCACTTCAGAAATATCAAGACAATATCTTGTCATGAAAGACAAGAAAAGACTAAGAAAATAAGAAATGACATGAAATATACACTCTTGCAATTCTACTGTAAGTGTAAAATCATTATTTAGAAACTTACAGAACATAAAAAAGTAGTCCCAACAAATTATTTTTATGTATTTCTCTTGACCAAAAATGTTAATATCAAGTTTAACAACTCCAAATATTAATAAGACTAGGCCCCAAATAACCTATAGCTGCTTTTAAAAATTAAATTATCCAAGAATAATGAAATTCTCCCTCAAAAAATAACTTATTAAAAGGGTAATATGCAAATTGGTCAGGATGCCCTCACATAACAATCAAACAGCAGGCTGCATGGGGTGACCAGGCTGGCAGGGGGGGCAGTGAGGGGCAGCCAGGCCGGCAGGGGGAGGCAGTTGGGAGCTACCAGGCAGGTGGGGGGGGGGGGGTTGAGGGCAACCAGTTTGGGGGTGGGGAGGGAAGGAAGGGGCAACCAGGCCAGAAGGGGGGGCAGTGAGGGGCAACCAGCCTGGCAGGGGGAGGCAGTTGGGGGCTACCAGGCAGGTGTGGGGGGGTTGAGGGCAACCAGTTTGGGGACGGGGAGGGAAAGGGAGGGGCAACCAGGCCAGAAGGGGGGGCAGTGAGGGGCAACCAGGCTGGTGGGGGGGGGGGGCAGTAACAGGCAATTAGGCCGGCAGGCAAAGGCCATTAGGGGTGATCAGGTAGGCAGGCAGGTGAGTGGTTAGGAGCCAACAGTCCCAGATTGGAGAGGGTGCAGGCTGGGCTGAGGAGAGAACCACCCCCCCACACACTAATTTCGTGCACTGGGCCTCTAGTATATGTATAATCTTATTTAGCTAGGAGTAATTTCTTATTGAGATAAAATATATAAACAAAGTTTATCATTTTAAATATTTTTAAATGTACAGTTTAGGATTAAATATTCATCAAGTTATACAGCTATTATCACCAGCATGTCCATAGCACTTTTCATCTTATAAAACTGAAACTCTCCCCATAAACCAATAAAACCCCATTCTCCTTAGACCCAAACAACCATATTATTGTGTTTATGATTATAACAACACTAAGTTTTTCATATAAGTAGAATCATATTGTGACTGGCTTATTTTTAGCATAAGGTCCCCAAGGTTCATCCATTTTATACCTATGTCAGAATTTCCTTCCTTTTTAAGACTGATTGTCTTGTATTTGTTGTAAATATAATGTATTTCATTATGTCCATACACTACATTTTGCCTATCCATTTATCCTTTAAAGGACACTTTAGCTGCTCCCAAGTTTTACCTAATATGAATAATGCTGCTATGAATATGGGTATAAAAATATCCTTTTGAATCTTTATTTCGTTTTTTTTAGGAGTATATACCCAGAAGTGGAATAGCGAGATAATATGGTAATTCTATTTTTAACTTTTTGAAGAACTGCCATATGTGTTCCCATAGCAGCCTTGCCATTTTTCATTCCCAGCAACAGTGCACGAGGGATCCTATTTCTCCACGTCCTCAGCAACACCTTTTATTTTCTGTTTATGTGATAGAAGTCATCCTAATGGGTGTGGGGTGGTATCTCACTATAGTTTTTTTTTTTCTCACTATAGTTTTAATTTACATTTCCATAATGATCAAGGATGTTGAGCATCTTTTTTTTAACGTGATTCATTTTTTTCTAAATTTCCTTAAAACTTTTTTATTGATCTTTAGAGAGAAAGGAAGGGAGAGGGAGAGAAAGAAACATCAATGTCCAATCAAAGTATCGATTGGCTGCCTCCTGCATGCTGAGGATCGAGCCCGCAACCTGGGCATGTGCCCTGACCAGGAATCAAATTAGCAACCTTTTGGTGCAATGGATGATGCCCAACCAACTGAGTCACTCCAGCCAGAGAGAGCATCTTTTTATGTACTTATTTAATTGGCCATCCGTATACCTACTTTGGAATAATGTCTATTCAAGTCCTTTGCCCATTTTTTATTTTATTTTAAAAATTTTTTACATTTAATTTATTGGGGTGACATTGGTTCACAAAACCATACCAGTTTCAAGTGTACAGCTCAACAAAACATCACCTGCACACTGCATCATGTGCTCATTGCCCAAAGCAAAGTCTCTATCCATTCCCATTTATCCCCACTTTGCCCACCTCACCTCCGTTTCCCTCTGACTATCACCATACTGTTGCCTGTGTCTCTGTATTTTGTGTGTGTGTGTGTGTGTGTGTGTTTTGCTTATCCCTTCACCTCCTTTACCTTCTTTCATCCAGCCAACCAAGCCTCCTCCACAGCTTTCTTTTGCTGACAGCTATCATTTTGTTCCATGTATCCATGCCTCTGTGGGGTTGTTACTGCTGTTCGTCAGTTAATTTTGTCCATTAGATTCCACATATAAGTAAAATCATATGGTATTTATCTTTCTCTGACTGACTCATTTAGCATAATAATCTCCAGGTCCATCTATACTGCCCGCAAAAGCTAAGATTTCCTTCTTTTTTATGGCCAAGTAGTATTCCATTGTGTAAATGTCCCACAGCTTTTTTATCCACTCATTTACTAATGGCACTTGGGCAGCTTCCAGATCTTGGCTATTGTAAATAACACTGCAATAAATACAGGGATGTGTATGTTCTTTTGAATTAGTGTTTCCAGTTCCTTCAGATATATTCCAAGAAGTGAAAACTCTGGGTCAAAGGCAGTTCCATTTTTAATTTCTGAGGAAATTCCATACCGTTTTCCACTATGGCTACACCTGTCTGCATTCCCATCTACAGTGCACAAGGGTGCCCTTTTCTTCACATTCTCACCAGCACTTGTTGTTTGATTTATTGATAGCCATTCTAGGATTTATGAGGTGATATCTCATGGTAATTTTAATTTGCATTTCTCTGATGATTAGTGACATAGAGCATCTTTTTATATGTCTACTGGCCATCTGTTCATCCTCTTTGGAGAAGTGTCTATTCAGGCCCTTTGCCCATTTTTTAAATTGGATCGTTTGGGGTTTTTGGTTTTTAAATATATTTTTATTGATTTTCAGAGAGGAAGGGAGAGGGAGAGAGATATAAACATCAATGATGAGAAAGAATCATTGACCGGCTGCTTCCTGCATGCCCCACACTAGGGATCGAGCCTGCAATCCTGGCATGTGCCCTGACCTGGAATCAAACCATGACCTCCTTGTTCATAAGTCAATGCTCAATCACTGAGCAATGCCAGCCAGGCAAATTGTTTGTTTTTTAAGTGTTGAGTTGTATACTAGTAAGTTAATTATATGTTTTGGAAATTAACCCCTTATCAGACGCATCCTTGGCAAATACATTCTCCCATTCAGTGGGATGTCTTTTCATTTTGTTGCTTTCTTTTGCTGTGCAAAAGCTTTTCTGTTTGATGTAGTCCCATTTATTTTTTCTTTTGTTTCCCTTGCCTGAGGAGATATATCAGGAAAAAATATTGCTACAAGTAATGTCTGAAATTTTACTGCCTACTTTTTCTTCTAGGATATTTATGGTTTCACAACTTACATTTTTTTTTACCCATTATGAGTTTATTCTTGTATATGCTGTAAGTTGGTGCCCTAGTTTCATATTTTTGTGTGTATCTGTCCAATTTTCCCATCATAATTTTTTTAAGAAACTGTTATATCTCATTGTATGTTCTTGCATTCTTTGTCAAATATTAATTGATCATACAGGTGTGGATTTATTTCCATGCTATTCTGTTCCATTGGCTATATGCCTGCTCTTGTACCAATACTATGCTGTTTTGATTACTACGGCCTTGTAGATAGTTTGATCTTAGGTAGTGTGATACCTCAAGATTGCTGAGGCTATTCAGAGTCTTCTGTGGTTCCATATAAATTTTTGGAATATTTATTCTAGACCTGTGAGACATGCCATTAGTTTTTGAATAGGAAATGCACTGAATCTGTAGATTGCTTTGGGAAGTATGGACATTTTAATGATGTTAATTTTTCCTATCCGTGAATATAGTATATGCTTCCACTTATTTATATCTTCCTCAATTTCTTTCTTTAGGGTCATATAATTTTCTGAGTTAAGTCTTTTACCTCCTGGGTTAAATTTATTCCTAGGTATCTTTTTTTGTTGTTGCAATAGTAAATGGGTTGTTTTTTTATTTCTCTTCCTGGTAGTTCATTACCCTATATAATAAAAGCCTAATATGCTAAGTGTCCGGCCATTCGACCAGTTGCTATGACACGCACTGACCACCAGGGAGCAGACGCTCTGACCAGTAGGTTAGCTTGCTGCTGGGGTTTGGTTGATCGGGACTGGGCAAGACGGCCCTGATAGGCCCTAATTGGGACTGGGCAAGACAGGCCGGACACACACCAAGCCCAGATCACACACCGGTGGGATCCCTCGGCCTGGCCTGCACCCTCTTGCAATCCAGGACCCCTCGGGGGATGTCGGAGAGCTGGTTTCAGCCTGATCCCTGCAGGCCAGGCCAAGGAACCCCACCGGTGCACAAATCCATGCATCAGGCCTCTAGTTGATGTATAAAAATGGTTCTAAATTCTGAATATTTTGTATCCTGCTACTTTGTCAAATTCATTCATTAGATCTAGTTTTTTTTTTTTAATGTAGTCTTTAGTTTTCTATATACAATATCATGTCATCTGCGAACAATGAGAGTTTTACTTCTTGCCTTCCAATTTGGATGCCTTATAATTCTTTTTCTTGTCTGACTGTGGTGGCTGGGACTTCCAGTACTATGTTGAATAAGAATGGTGAAAGCAGACATCCCTGTCTTGTTCCTGATCTTAAGGGAAATGCTTATAGTTTTTGCCTATTGAGTATGATGTTAGCTGTGGGTTTGTCATATATAGCCTTTATTGTGTTGAGGTATGGTCCTTCTATTCCCACTTTGCTGAGAGTTTTTATCATAAATGGGTCCTGGATTTTTCAAATGCTCTTTCTGCATCTATTAATATGATCATGTGAATTTCATCCTTCTGTTTGTTTATATGGTGCATCACATTTATTGATTCGCGGATATTGTACCACCCTTGCATCCCTGAAATAAACCTCACTTGTAATGTATTGCTGGATCCAGTTTGCTGATATTTTGTTGAGGACTTCAAGTATCTATGCTCATCAGGGATATTGGCATACAATTTTCTTTCTTTTAAGTGTCTTTACCTGGTTTTGGAATTATTATTTTTTTTAAATATATTTTTATTGATTTCAGAGGAAGTGAGAGGAAGAGAGAGAAACATTAATGATGAGAATCATTGATCAGCTGCCTCCTGCACGTCTCCTGCTGGGGATCAAGCTCACAACCCAGGCATGTGCCCTGACCTGGAATGGAACAGTGAGCTCCTGATGCATAGGTAGATGCTCAACCACTGAGCCACACCAACCAGACCAAAATGCGCCTTGTTAGTCTGTGTACCCTATCCTTGCATGCTCTATCTAAGATATTATCCCATCGCTCTATGTCCTTCATCCTGCTTTATTTTTCCTATATGGCACTTTCACTGATGGATATTACATATACTATATATTATTTATGTCAGTTTTTTGTACTTCTGTAAGTTTCCCACAGGAGGGACTTCCTATTGTAGTCATCATTTAACCCCAGCAATTAGAAACATAAGTTCTTTGAAAATGACACTCTGGAGTCAACTGAGGAAAAGAAGGTCAGTGAATTGGATCACACCATAAAAGTGGTTTTTAAAATAATAGCACACTTACACATATATACTTATCAGGTTCCTAATTCTAATCCATATGGAATGGGAAAGGGGAGCTTTAAAGGTAATCGACAGTGGTCCCATGCACTGCTATTAAGAGCAGTATAAAATTCCAATATTAAATTTGTTACATTAAAACCATTTCCACCAGACAACAGTGGGTGATTTTGTGGGGGGACTGGGAAGGGTAGAAGTGGAAGTGGGCACAGAGTGAACAAATGGTGATAGAAAACATAAAATTAAATTAAAATAAATAAATAAAACCATTACTACCAAATAAAGTACTACAACTGTATAAACTGAGGAGGAAAATTGAACTTATTATTAGAATGTTTTACCACTTTTATTTCATTTCCTATATACTTCAACAAATCCCTATTACTAAAAAACAAAATGTAAAATACTTACTTTTTCATTTTTTTTGAGTTATACTTGACTTGGTAAGCTGCCTGGATTAATTTGTCTGGACCTCCATCAAACTGATGTGGAATGACCTTCTGAAAGTGCTAAGAAACAATAAAAGAAAAACATAACTACTTGTGCTGTTTATTATTAACTAATTAATAGTAAAATCTAAAGGCATTCAATAAATCATGAACTGACTTACTTGTAACATCCCTTCCATGTCGAGTTGCATCAATTCTGCCTGATTCATTTGAAGAAGTGCTAATCCTACTCGAAACACTATTTCTAAACCCTGAGGAAACAAATTATATAAAGCCAATTTTGTCTTACTCTTCCATCAACAAAAACTAATCATTCAAAAGAATAATAAGGTAAACATTCAGGAATCTAAACTAGAGATTGGCAAACATTTTCTGTAGAGTCGGATAGTAAATATTTTAGGTTTTGTAGGTGATACAGTAGCTGTCACAAATACTCAACTCTGCCATTGTAGCCCAAAAGCAGACACATCAACAAATGGGCATGGCTGTGTTCCAAGAAAATTTTACTTACACAAACAAATGGAAGGACAGATTTGGCATGCAAACCAGTACACAAATCATTTTGCTGGCTCCAGACTAAACTGATTTAGCTAGGTAATACAAATTAATCTTCCTAAGATGCAATAACAATTAACATTAGGTTAATTGATTAAGAGGTAATTAAAATATTAATTATACCTATAGGAGCTATCTACCACTTTTCACCTATCCTACCTTCCTACCATATTCTCATCCAAAATACAGAAGACAAAGGATCACCTACCACTTACCAATGACAATTAAAGGGCTACTTGTAAAGTGTTTGTGGAAAAGAAGAAACTTAATTAGATTCATCACTTCCGGCTCTTTGGATAGCAGATGCATTGCAACATATTAAGTGTAAGGCAAATTTTATCACTCACTAATTCTTACTAAATCAATCAGGTCATACAGAAGTTTAAGAGTGTAGGCTCCAGATTTTGATTGCCTAGATTTGAATCCTGGTTACTATACCCACTTATATGCTATGTGACCATAAACAAGCTAGCCACTTAACATTTCTCTACGTCTTGGCTCCCTCATCTATCAAATTGGGAAATAAACAGTACCTGACAGGGGTGTTACAGGTTCAAACGAGATCATCCATGCAAGCAGTTTAGCATGGGACATCTGGCTCCTTTATTGTTCTCCTCACTCCCCTGCTCTAATTAACCCAATGATTCCTTGCTCAGAATGCCCATTAGCTTACCTCAGACATAAAGATATCAAATATCCTTGTTGCAATTGGTAGTGGAAAAGTTGTAAGAAAGATAGTCAGAAACCAGGATGATGCATACATTGAGGTATGAAAACTCTGAGACTGAAAATGTACAAAGAGCTCTGGAAGATGTTCCTAAAGAGAAGAAAATAATTAGTTAAAACACAGTAAGTAAAGTTGGTTATTTTAAACCAGATCACTGCATATACACTAGATTAGCCTATACCAGACACGAAGATAAGATCAGACACCACACAGAAAAGTTAAGATGTAGAACTTGATATCTTCAAGAAAATGTCCCAATAACAAAGAGAAAAGAATGTGTAGTTATGACTTTGACTGTATCTATAACATTTTATTAATAAAAAGAAAAATTAAAGTAAAATTTTCATATTTGCTTAACCTTGTTGGTGGGTGGATGGGTGTCTGATATTTCCTATAAATTATAGTATTTCAAAAAAAACATTTTTAAGGAAAGAAATGATATTTTGAAATACTTTCAAGTACTATCTATCATTGTTCACCTTACCTTCCCACCTTCTCACACAAAACACAGATGCTTCAGCAACTCTAATAATTCAAAACATAAATGACACATTAACTGAAAATAAACCAAGAGCTTTAAGGGTTGGTACAAAACAAGCTTACTATTTCAGAAAAAGAATTTAAGAATCATCTCAAGATCTACTTTGTCTTTAAAATGTAAAAACATTTTACATATACCCTTCCTCTTACCACACATAGAAAAAGGTAGAGAATTTAAAAATTCCTATGGGTGCCCTGCTCAGTTGGTTGAGCATCCTCCCATCCACCGAGAGGTCACTGGGTTCAATTCCCGGTCAGGGCACATGCCCAGTTGTGGACTTGTTCCCCAGTAGGGAATCAATAAAAATACATTTTTAAAGAATTCTTGTAGGTAAGGCTGCCAGAGAAAAGGGGACTCATAAAAATGGCTCTCATGCCAGCTCAATCATTAACCTATATTCTTAAAATCTGCTTATCTAATTGACATTTAACTAAATGAGAATACTTTACACCATTATTTTATAGGATAATATAGTAAACTTATTTTTATATATAAAATATAAAAACTGGCCCTGGCTGGGCCAGTTGAATGGAGCATCCTCCCATACACAAAAAGGCTACAGGTTTAATTCCCGGACAGGGCACATACTTAGGTTGCAGGTTCAACCCCAGTCAGAGCACAAATGGGAGGCAACTGAGCAGTATTTCTCTCTCATCAATGTTTCTCTCTCTCACCCTCTCTCTCCCTTCCTCTTTTTCTAAAATCAATAAACATATCCTCAGATAAGGATAAAATAAAAATTAAATCCAGAAAGGTAAAATATTTCAAAGGTATTTTTCATTTAATTTTGATTGCTCTCCTCTTCACCCTCATGAAGTCACTAGACTCTAAGTCTTAAACTAGCAACAGAAAAGGATGGAAACATTATTTTTAAAAATTAAACACTAGCAAAATGTGAGATAAAAAGGGAAAGGCATACCCTGGCCAGTGTTCTCAGTGGTTAGAGAGCTGGCACACCAAAGGGTCACCGATACCCAAGTTGCAGGTTCAGTGCCCAGCCGGTTGGTTGGGATGAGAGCCAGAGGCAACCAATCGATGTCTCCCTCACATCAATGTTACTCTATCTCTTTTTCTCTCCCCTCCTAAAACCCTCCCTCCCTTCTACTCTATAAAAATCAATGGAAAAAATATCCTCAGATGAGGATTAACCAAAAAAAAAAAAAGGGGGGGGGGGGGGAGAAGGCAGGGGAGAGAACTGAAAGAGACAGAAGAGGCAATCTCAAAGGAAATGACCTAACATCAGTGTCATGATGTCACGGGCTCCCGTAAGAGAGCCTAGTCTACATAACAATAATAGGATATAATTATACATATAAAGAATCAATATGCTAATTGTCTGTTACGGTGTCCCAGTAATGACCAATTTGCATATTAACAGACCAGCAGGAGGCTGCACATGCAGCAGGGGACTGGCGGCCAGAGCCAAGCTCCCGGGGGTCTGAGGAGAGTGCCTGATAGGAGCCCAGACTGCAAAGAAGGAAAAGGAAGCAGCCACAGGGAGCTCTTCCAATCCTCCTGCACAGACACCCTACCCTAGCCCCCACACCCCCGAGGGGATGGACGAACACCCTACCCCAGCCCCCGCATCCCTGGGGGGACAGGAAGGCTGACCAGACAGGGAGAAGACCCAGCCTTGGGGGTAGCTGCAGCCTGCACCTCCAACTGCTGATCTCTTCCCCCACCCCCCCCCCCCACCAGGGGTGCCCACAACAATAGCACACCAGCAACCGCCTGTCAGCGCCCCCGAGGCACCTGGGGCCCGCAGCTGCCCGGCGCCCTCCGCTGGAGTTGGGCACGCCTCTCCTCCCTACAACTCCAGACCCGGGTGGAGGCAGGCCTGAGCGCCCCCCCCCCCCCCCCCCCGCCCCACACACAGCAGCAGCGCCTTCTCTGCAGCAGAAACACGCTGAACCTCACTGGAGGTGCGGCTAAACCTGCCCTCCTAACTTGCCTGGTTCCACCCTGCCCCAGCCCCCACCCCACTCCAAGAGATTGGAGCCCCGCCCTGAGCAGGTACAGCTGCGAAACAGCCACGTCCAATTTAAAGGCGCCAAGCAGGAAGGTTTGACAGTTACTTACTTCCCTTTTGGCCTCGCCACCCCCCTAGCATCCCCCTGATGTCCTGCCCCCCACCAGCGCCTCCAGGGATGACCACCGCTACAGGGCTGCTGGCCAGAGCCTGCCCCTCCAAGGCCTGCGAACCCTCTGCAAAGCTTCTATAGCTACAGTACCCAGAAACAATCATGCCCTCCTCCCCTAATCAGCACCTGCTGCCTTGAAGAGTACCCATGAGCTTAAAAATAACAATCCCTTCCCGTTTAGACATCACTTACTTGATGAAACATTTCTAGGTTTATTAGCTCAGAACCTCCTCATGACAACCCAGTGAGGTAGGCGGAGAAGAGATTACAGTTCCCATGGCATATGCGTATGTTTTCAGAAATGAAGCACAGAAAGGAAAAGTGTCAAGCGCAGTGGTTCCCAAGATGCAGCATATGTCCCACAGGGGGAGCAATTTGATTATAAGTGGGGGCAATTCGAGAATGAGTTAACAGTGAATTTTTTGCATTTCTTATGGTTATAGGGGGCCTCATCTACAGCATATCCTATATAATAAAAGGCTAATAAGCAAATCGACCGAAACTGCAGAATGACCAGTTGCACTAACCACCAGGGGGCAGACGCTCAATGCAGGAGCTGCCCCCTAGAGGTCAGAGTGCTCCCACAGGGGGAGCACCGCTCAGCCAGAAGCTGGGCTCACAGCTGGCGAGCACAGTGGCAGTGGTGGGATCCTCTCCCGCCTCCGTGGCAATGCTAAGGGAGCCTCTCCCGCCTCCATGGCATTGCTTAGTGGGCTTAGGCCCACTAAGCCGTCAGTCGGACATCCCCCCAGGGCTCCCAGACTGCACAAGGTCTCAGGCCAGGCTGAGGGACCCTCTCCCCAAGTGCAAGAATTTCGTGCACTGGGCCTCTAGTAGGTCATAATAAGAAAACGCATTTTGGCAATGGGGTTATGATACATTTAGCACATATGCTTAAGGTTTGAATGTGAAAATTGCAGTCAAGTTTCAGACTGTGATAGTGCAGATATCTGCATATAATGCCTAAATGAAAAGTAGGTCTAAATTGTATTAATCAACCAACAAATGATCATGTGATTAAAACACTAATTTTTTGCAACTGCTGTAATGCTTTGAACATTAAATATGCTCAGGTGTCACTCAAACCAACATGACAAAATATAAAGGCAAAATGCCTTTTTTTTAACACTACACTTTTACCTGTATCATGCATTCAAACTGGTACATACAAAGGCCCAATTCTGCCATACTTGGTTTAAAAAGTTCACGAAGTCTATAATCTTGCATTAATTTAACAAATACACAGAAGGCTTCTTCTTCTGGCATCTACATTAGGAGAAAAAAGCAACATTAGGTTAATGTTCTGTGATACACAAGTAAGTTAAAGTCTATTTAAACTAAGTATCCATCCAACTATAAACCCTGTTTTTGAGTGGCCATTTGATACAATGTCAAGATCAACAGACTAAAAATCAGAAGGTTTTAATTTCCCATGTATCACAGCAAATGAAAAGTTAGACAAATCTAACAACCTCTGAGACTAACAGTCTCACTTGCTAGATATCCCCCACCTCTCTCTCTACCAGTCAACAAAATAAACACAATTCCTATACTCAGCAACTTTGTAATTTCTAGTGGGTAGAGAGGACAATATATGGAAGAAATCAATTAATATATGTCAGATGGCTATGAGTGTTATGAAAACAAAACAAAGTAGAGTAACAGGAAAACCTGGGGAGATGCTATTTACTTTCCCTACCTAGGTCAGGGAAAGTGCCTTGATAACATTTGAGCACAATACTGAAGGGAACAACTGAGGAAAACAGTCCTAGGAGAATAATATAAAGGCCTTGAAATGGAATCAAGATTGGCATGCTCAAGGAACAGCAAACAGGGCACTAATAAAGTAGGAGTAATGTTACAAGTGGTAGTTAGGTTATGGAGGATAAGTAACAGGGAACCAAATTACACAGGCTTTGGAGGCCACTGTAAGGATTTGGACTTTTACCTTAAGTGAGATGGGAAACCCTTTTAAACATTCTGAGCAGAAGTGATATGTTGTAAGTTTTACAAGAACTTTTAAAATACATTTTCAAAGATTCTGTAATTGGAATTTAAAGATATCAACTTCACAATTTATATGTAACTCACTAGAAAATTATATCAAATAAGATAATGAATGTAAAAACTCTGTAAGAGCTACACAGATATTCATAATACTTAAGCAAATAACACTTATCTAAATTATTAAGTCATCTTTCTCAAAAAGGTAAAATTTTCTAATGCTCATTCACTCACATTACACCAGTGTGTTTCAAAAGAGGAAACCTCAAAGGATCTCTAGGCATTCTTCTCACTGAAGACTGCTTCCAGTAATAATACATTTTTCCTGGCCATGTTGACACATCCAAGACAGGAGCCAAGAGTTACTCTTGGCAAAACTTTTCCTCCCTCCATCCTTCCCTTCCTCCCTCCCTTCCTCCCTTCCCCCTCCCTCCTTCCCTCCCTTTCTCCCTGCCTCCCTCCTTCTCTTTCTTCCACTCTTCCTCCCCCCTCCCTCCCTTCCTTCCTCCCCCCATCCCTTCCTTTCTTCCTCCCCCTCCCCCCCTCCTCCCTCCCTCCCTTCCTCCGTCCCTCCCTTCCAACACACATAGCCACAATTCTGCCTTGGGAAACCATCCTCATTAATCCTCTTATGTCCTACAACCCCATTAAGTCAGTCCCTGAAAAAAAAAAAATCCCAGAATTCTCATCCTATGTGATTCTACTGTTCCCCTAATTTAACCCCACTTCCAACCTTCCCAAAACCTCTTCCACAGAACTTTCTAGAACTCATAATCTGCCATCAACAAAATATCCTAAAAATATCCTCAATCTCTTTATCAAATGTTCTGTCACCTTCTTTTCTAATTGAAATCTGGCTTTCCCGTAAGAACAGTTTGATACCAAACCCTGGCTCTCCTGAGGTGGCTGTTTTATCTCCCACAGCACTGAGAGAAGCCCTGGGGTAGAGAGGTACGTAGTCCTTCTTGAACCTCATTGCCATTTCCTTTTACATATATTATCTCATATAGCCCTCACAATGAATCTGAAAGTAGACAATATGGCTTAATTAAGACTCAGAGAGAGGTTAAATAATCTAGTCCAAATTCATAGAACTCAGTGCAGAATTAAAATGCAAAAAACAGCCTACACAATTCAAATCGAATTATTTCCAAGGTTTCCTTTCAGACTATATTTTAATCTGAGACTAAATATAGAGTATGATGGACTTTTTCATTTTTTTTAACAAGGCTGAAGAGATAACCACTCTATGACATTTCCCTTCAAAGCTAAGATTATCCTATCCCTGACTTCTGAAAACACCCCACCCAGACCCACTCCAAAATAAGTCACTGCCAACAGAAATATATACCATATCCCTGGAGTGACTGAGCACCACACTTAGAGCCTATAACAAGTCCTCAGCTCCATGACAAATAGAAGTCCTATATAATTTCCGAAGATGTTGTACAACATAACATTGCATACCAACACTTGAAACATGTCCTCCTTGGTTGAAAAGAGATTACTCCTCCTTAAATATCGACATGTAAGTCAAGACTTAAAAGTAGATACAGGCTTTAATAAATACTGTGGTCCAAATGTAAATACCAAAGACGTGAAATTTCATTTAGTGGAGGACATTATAGCATGTTATTTTCTACAATCTTTTAAAGTGCAAGCAAAATACTCCTAATTAAATTGTGCCTAGGAAAAAATGCCCAATAGCAACTTACATTTAATAAAAAACAAGGATACTTTTTAAATTCTTCAATGCAACTTTAATAAATAACTTAATTGGACATTTAACACTTGTACTAACTTACCTGCATAAGCAGCAATCCAACTATAAAAGCACTTCCTTGACAGTAACCAACCTCACGATCCACTAAAGAATATGCCTGAAAAGCAAAAAATACTGTTCAAAATACTTTAATATATTATACTTTCCTTCTCTAAAAACTTAAAAATAGTAAAACAAGACTATTTTTTTAGAAAAACTCTTAGTTGCTTGTTGTAAATGTTATACTATAAATATTTAATAAGCAAATTATTTATTACATCAATTTTCCTTTTGACAATTTCCCAATTAGAAACTAACAACTCCTAAAGGCAAAAAAAAGAAAGAAGTTTGTACTTGGCAAAGTAACAATACTTAAAAATAATTTAATATGTATCTACACTAATAAAAGAGAAACATGCAAATTGACCGTACCTCCGCTACACCCTCAAGCCATGCCCACAAGCCAATCAGGAGCAAGAATGCAAATTAACCCAACCAAGATGGCTGCAGCCACAGAGCGAGCAGGAGGCTTGGGTTTCCCCGGCGATGGAGGAAGCTCCATCCTGGCTGGCCCTGGCTTCCACTCAAGGCTACGAAGTTTCAATTATAGAATATAAATAAATCCCAACAAAAATGGTGGCAGCCATGGAGCTGAAGCAAGCAGGAGGCTTGGGTTGCCCCAGCGATGGAAGAAGCCAAGCTTCCTGCCCAGCCTGGCCAGCCCTGGCCTCCTCCGCTCAAGGCTACAAAGTTTCAATTATAGAAGATAAATAAATCCCAGATACCAGGGCCTCTGCTTGGGTCGCTGGGGGACGTGGCCAGCCTGCAAACCACCACAGGCCCCTCGCCCAGGCCACCCCACGCCCCAAGGGAACTCCCACCCTGATCCAGGACACCCTTCAGGACAAACCAGCTAACCTCCACCCCTGCACCAGGCCTCTATTCTATCTAATAAGAGTAATATGCAAATTGACCATCACTCCAACACACAAGATAGCTGCCCCCATGTGGTCAAAGATGGCTGCCCCCATGTGGACACAAGATGGCCACCACAAGATGGCTAGCAGGGGAGGGCAATTGGGAGGGACCAGGCCTGCAAGGGAGGGCAGTTGAGGGCGATCAAGCCTGCAGGGGAGGGCAGTTAGGGGTGACCAGGCCGGCAGAGAATGGAAGTTGGGGGCGACCAGGCCTGTAGGGAAGGGCAGTTGGGGGTGCGGAGGACCCAGGCCTGCAGGGGAGAGCAGTTGGGGGGACCAGGTCTGCAGGGGAGGGCAGTTAGGGGTGACCAGGCCTGCAGGGGAGGGCAGTTGGGGCAATCAGGCTGGCAGGGGAGCAGTTAGGCATCAATCAGGCTGGCAGGGGAGTGGTTAGGGGGTGATCAGGCTGGCAGGCAGAAGCGGTTAGGGCAATCAGGAAGGCTGGCAGGAGAACAGTTGGGAGCCAGCAGTCCTGGATTGTGAGAGGGATCCCAGATTGGAGAGGGTGCAGGCTGGGCTGAGGGACAAAGCCCCCCCCCCCCCCCGCCCCGCATGCACAAATATCGTGCACCGGGCCTCTAGTATTAAATAAAAATAAGACCACAAGGTAAAGAAATCTTTGGCAAAATATAAATGGTTTAATAAGAAATCAGTATTTCACAGAGGTAGTTGGAAGGGAAAAAGATACTATGGAAAAGGAAAAGGCAATACTGAAGAAAAATTACAATGACACAGACTTTCAATAGCTAAGAGCACTTAATAACACTGACCACAGCAAGTAGAAACATTTGTTCCCAGATAGTGAAACTCACAGAAGGTGAAATATTCACTTTCATAAGGGATCTCTCAATGTATAGTGATTTCTAGGCTATTTGATTTTGGCCAACTAATACTTAGCAATGTAATGAATCTTCTAATAAGTTCTCTAAAGTGTAATGTAGCATCAGTATTAAAGCAAAAATTATGCTAAAGCCAAATTTATTGCCAAAGCAACTGATTATTGGGGTGAGAGTTCATGCTTCATTGTGGAAAATGTATACTTTCAACCTTCTGAGAATTCACTTCATTTCGAAAAATAAACAGAACTTACCTTCATTACGTTAAATAAAACCTCCTGTCCAAAGCTATCCTTTTCCTTAAAAAAATTGTGTTCGGGATAAGTTCTAGCAATGTCCCTTCGGATCAATTTTTCACAAGGCGAAGTCATTTTCAGGAGTTCCGCATACTGATCCTTGATTGGCATACTTTGTGCACTGCATAAAAGTTGCCAAACTATTGCTCTAAAATGGTGGGGTATCCCTTTACGAACAAGTTCCTAAAAATAAAAGTAAAATGAATTATTTAAGTCTTCTACCTTGAAAACCAAAGAAGACTTATTGGGGTATGAAATAGAGTGGAAGACTTTTATCAAGTTTATAATTCACAAAGCTAGTTTTATAATAAAACTTGGGAACCTTTAAACCAATACTAAGACTTGGCCCCTGGGGATATCCTGTTCTGACTGGGGAAGGAAAGGCTACAATGTTATAAATTCTTAGAATCTTACTCAAAGTATGATCTCTAAAGGTACTAAGGACTCAATAATCTTCAGAGCTGTGAATGGCAGTACAATAACCATCATCTTATAAAGGGCTGTTATCAGACCAAAAAAAAAAAAAGGTTACATACTAAAAATGCAAGGATATAGGATGTCACTTCATTTATAGATTAAGAAACTTCATTTCTGAATCTTTAAAATGATAGAATTTTATCTCTAAAATAATTTTCACCTATATATTTCTACAATTAGGAGATTTCTATAACAACTGATATTTATAAATCAAAACTTCTATGGGGACAAATAAATGAAAACATATAAAGGACACTTCTTTATTATAGTACCTGGAAAGTAGTTAAATCTGAATTTTAATCCTCTATCAATCCACGCGTGAGTCCCTTTGGGATAAGAGAAAGAACTTCAACAAAGAATATGAATACCTTAATGTGTTTTTCCTTCTTTTTGTGCACATCTTCCCATTCATTAACAAGTCTTCCCCAAAGTATCCAAGAATCTTCTTCAAGGTGGCTGAGGTTGCTAGAGGCTGATGAACTTGATACAAGGGAGGAGCCACTGTTTCTTCTTGACCCATTTACAGATTTCAAAGACTTACTATCCGTCTCTAACAATCTAAAACATAATTAAAATTTGCTCAAGATCTAATTTCACGTTGATACCAGATGAAATAGTGATGGTACTTTTAGAGTTTCACTACAGCAATTTAGCCATAGTTTTAAAAATGTGTAATTTCAGTAATATTTGGCTGACATCTATAAAATTACTGCCGTATTTTTCATCTAAGCATAGTAATTTCAAATTTTGAAATAAATTATGTTAAATATTTTAGTCCTAATATTGTCCCATTATAATGTCCCTTCATCTCCAATTAAAATTCAAATTTGGAGAAATTTGGTGAGAAAGTGGTTGGAAAGGCTTCAGGAAAAAAAGAACTATACTTGGAAAAGCTGTAACAAATTATATGGAAGAACTCATCCTATCATGTTTATAAATGTGTCCAGTACTAAAAAAAAAAAAAAAAAAAAGAAAAAATCACACAAATTAAACAAATCCCTTCTCTTTTTTCATTTTACTTCACCCATATATAACTAATCAATAACTAAAAGTGTTTTGCTTGGACCATGCAGCTTGTTATAAAAAAAAACACTGAATAATACTAATAATAAAATTGGAAAGACTTCTTTCACTTTTTATACACACATACATTTGTATTTATGTATAATTCTGGATTCTCTTGAAAAGTAAGATAGAGCAAAACCAGGTTCATAATCCTGCACAGGAAAAACAAGGTATAGTGAACAGGAGCTTTTATCCACTCAATCGCCCAAAAACTCAGGCCAACTAAAAGCTGTTATTTATCAGTGGGCTTGCACTGTTAAACTGAGACCTCTCTATTCAGAAAGTCCTGTTGGCCTTTGAGTTTAGAACCCTATGTTTCTTCCTTTTCTTTAGAAAGATGGGATGGGTTGAGATAAGGTTAGAGATCTATTCCAGGACTCATCACAACATCAAATCCATACTATTTCTTCATATATACACCGATTATAAATAAAGACTAGAAAATATGGCTCTATCATTATAAAAATGTAAATTGTATGTCATTCAAATAAGGGTCCTAAAACATCTATTTATATACTGAGCATAGCTACTGCTCACTTCCAGGAACTCCTTCAGAAAGTAATATGCTTTCTGAAATGCTCCCAATACTAAGTTATGATATATTAAAAACTAATACAGAAAACACTATTTAGCAGATTACAGAAAGAAATACTCTTTGTGAGACAGATTTATATCTTACTCATCTTTATATCCCTAAAAGCATTTAGTTCAGTGTAAAGTACATAAAATACTGACTGAATTGAAATAAAATGAAAACCCCCATATTAGAAAACCTTCCATTCAAGATGTCCTATTCAATAACAATAATATAAATTGGGCAACAACTATCCTTATTCATAGGATAACATAATACATTTTCATGGCAAAAATATTTTAAATAAAATGTCCCAAATATTACTAGAAATAGAAAAATATATACAGCAGTCAAATTAAGGGTCAACTATTGCCATAAATATTCTTTATTAAAAAACCATAATTAATGATGACTTTTTGACTTTAAATACTTTTTCCCCACGGATCATATCTTATAGAAAAATTATTGTACATATATAATTTTATATATAATTCTAAACCCTAAGAATTCCAAATGAAATAGAGAAACAAACTTTACAAAATAACTCTAACCTAAGTTCTCTGTTGCACTTAATTATTCATTGAATGCTTGCTATATGTCAAATAATTAACTGTATCACTATCATCAATAGAGACATTCAGTTAAAAAGAACGTAATGATATTTCCTAAGCTAAACGTAAGTATGAGATACAATGGAAGTATAAATGAAAAGGTACCTAAACAGAAGGCTTTTAGATTCAGAAAGGTCTCAAAATGCCAAATTGCAACTTTCGGAATAGACAGGAAATGCCAAGTGAAATTCATGGATGGGTTAGAGAAAAAGGGTTAAGCAGTTCACCTTCAGAAGAAACTGAAATAACATATACAAATAGACAAAATTATGAGAAATATTTATAAATGAAATATTTCAAGTAAAGACATCACATTATTTAAAGATATTGTCCCTGCCTTAACTCACACAACATACAAAAATGACTTAAAATGGACAATGGGGCTGAATATAAAGGCTAAACTATAAAAGTCCTTGAAGAAAACAGGAAAACTTCATAACCTTGGGTAGGCAAAATTTGTTAATGGGACAAAAGAAAATACTAACCATAAAAAAAAAAAATGAATAAAAAATCGAAACTTAAAATGCTCTGTACTTCAAAAGACACATCTATATATATAAAAGCCTAAGCAACTGGCTGACTGGCCAACCAGTAGCTATGACGCATACTGACCACCAGGGAGCAGGACGCTCAACGCAGGAGTGGAAACCACAGGCATGGAAACATGGACAGAATGATGAATCTCTGAGGGAAGGAGGTTGGGGAAAGGGTGGGAAGAGATTAACCAAAGATCTTATATTCATACTAGAGGCCCAGTGCACAGATTTGTGAACCGGTAGGGTCTCTTGGCCTGGCCTGCGGGGATCGGGCCGAAACTGGCTCTCCAACATCCCCCAAGGGATCCCAGATTATGAGAGGGTGCAGGCCAGGCCGAGGAACCCCGCCAGTGCACAAATCTGTGCACCAGGCCTCTAGTTAGAAAAATAAAAAGGTAAACCACAGACTAAAAAAAATTTTTCAACATACATAACTGACAAAAGATGGCATCCAGAATATATGAAGAACTCTTAAAATCAATAAGAAGGCAAACAACTCATTTTTTAAATGAGTTAAAGACTTAAACTGACAATTTCCAAAACAAGATAGTCAAGTGGCCAATAAGCAATTGAGTGCTCAACATCTTTAGTCATGAGGAAATGCAAGTTAAACCACACTATGGACACATTAGAATGACCACACCAAGTGTTGCCCAGGATGGGAGCAATTATAACTCATATGCTGATGTCAGAATCCAACCACTTTGGCAATTCTTTATAAATTTAAGTACATTTTCATATGACCCAGCAAGAGAAATGAAAACCTATGTCCATAAAAAGACTTTCAGTTGAAAGTCCATATAAGTTTTATTCATAACTGGTGGTCCAGTGCACAAAATTCGTGTGCGGGGGGGTGGGGGGGTGGGAGGGGGTGTCCCTCAGCCCGGCCTGCACCCTCTCCAATCTGGAACCCCTCAGGGGATGTCCGTGACCACTGGCTCCTAACTGCTCACTTGCCTGATCATCCCTAACCACTCTGCCTGCCAGCCTGTTCGGGCCCAACTGCCCTCCCCCACCAACCTTCTCGCCCCCAACTGCCCCCCCCTTGCCGGCCTGATCACTCTCAACTGCCCCCCCCCTGCTGGCCTGCTCACCCCCAAATGCTCCTCCACTGGCCTACTCACCCCCAACTGTCCCCCCGCCAGCCTGCTCATTCCCAAATGCCCCCCCTGCTGGCCTGCTTGCCCCCAACTTCCCCCCCTTGTGGGTCTGCTCATTCCCCCCCCCAACTGCTGGCCTGCTCGCCCCCAATTGCCACCCCCTGCCAGCCTGATCACCCCCAACTCCCCTCCCCTCCTGGCCTGATTGCCCCTAACCGCCTCTGCCTCAGCCCTGCCACCATGGCTTTGTCCAGAAGGTCTCCCGGTCTAATTAGCATATTACCCTTT